>OV121141.1:4800000-6000000 GCA_921294245.1 Brassicogethes aeneus | reverse complement strand
GCTCGCAAGCTTCGCTCGTGCTTAATTAAACTCGTAACTAAAATGGCGTTTATAAAACTTGATACATAATATACTATTTTCTAATCCCACCTTTAAAACGCCCATTATCGTACGTTTCCATGACACTAAGTGACCTTTTAAATACACATTGACAAGCTGTGGCCTTATGGCGCTTTAGTCACAGGCTAAAGTTAGCAACAGGTTACAAGTTAGTTTTAAGTTAGTTGACAGTAGTCAAATGCCATACAATCGTTAAAATAAAGTGCCTTTCTTGTAAAATAATACTAAATGTGAAAATTATTTTATTATCTTAATACCAAAATACAAAAGTATTAAATAGTTTCTCAACGCCAATATTTGAAAAGTTTATATGAACATTGTACTGACCTTTTAATTTCACCGGCATTAAACTATAACTTAAATTCACGGACTCCACTGTAAAGTGCTCATAAAACATTTTCTTTACTTTCACTGTGAAAAACTGTCAATTTTCAAGAAATACATTTCGATTTATAACTTTTATAATCTGTGTTTATAAATAAAAAAAATTGACATTTGACGGTGACACACAAATTCCCCTATTGTTTCATAGATGGCGCTCTATACAAATTTTTGATTTAAATCATTTTAAGATAATAATAAGTATTTGTCGTAGAAAAAGTATGGTATGCGCCTCGTTTATAAATTTTTCTATACGCTCATTAATTTAAGCACTCGCTCGCAAGCTAAATTAAATTAAAATGGCGTTTATCAAACTTGATACATAATATACTATATTCATTATTTTTTACTAACCTCTTCCTTTATACAAGTGAAATAAAAACAATTCTCAACCTTAAATCTAATTATTACCTGTAGGTTGACTCTTTGTTTTTGTGGTTAACAATAATTATTTTTGTCTGTTTTTACGTTTACAATAATTGTTATAATTAATAATAATTGTTAATAATTATTATTTTTGTCTGTTTTTACGTTAACATTCCGAAATCACCTCATGCGTAGAAGACACATTTATAACGGTTTTGTATTTTTTCAGTTAGTTTAGTAATTACTACTTTTAAGTCAAGGAATACAAGCACTACAGGTATGCTTTAGTTTATATGAGTTTGGGAATCAGCCCTAAACACAAAAGAGCTAAAAAAATATCAAAGCTGTCACCAATTTGTTGGATTTTTTAGTAACTATTCCTAAAACAAATACGAATAGAAAGTAAAGTTTTGGCAATTTATTCACACAATTTGTTATATCTATTGATTTAAAAATTATTGTTCAATTTATGATCTGTAAACACTATTTGTCTAACATGCTGTTGTTTAGTTGTTCTAAGCAATTTATTCCAACCATCACATAAATTTTAAGATATGCTTTGGATATGCAGTTTTCAATAAAATGCATTTCTTGCGTTGGAACATGCGATTTTCCTTAAATAATGTCTTTTCAGCACGCCATACCGTTTGAAATATTTTCGTCCAAACCATAAATAATAATTGTTCTAAAGTATTAAATTCCTTACAATACGTATACCTAAGAATCATGGGCAAGGGGGCACTATATATTTTCAACCCAACCCAACTTTATCTGTAAAATAAATTTGTATGTACCTGATGAAATTTGCATGTTTTATTTTGGTAATACATTATTACTTATAACTAACTTTATTTCATTTTAAATGGTATTTTTGAATGAGAATGTTTCGAAAAAGTATTAAACTACTGGTCTGCCACTGCAACTAAATAATTTTTTTTTAAATCACATTGCATATTTTTTGCCTACATTTTTCCGAACAGATATTGAGAAAAGAACTTAATTGAAAATAACCGGCAAGAAGTTTCATTCTATTAATTTTACAATTTTTTGTGGTTTAAAGCGTATCCTAGCTTTAAGATGGTAAAATAAAAATAAACAATACAAGGGCAAAAACAAAATTGCAAAAAATGTAAAAGATAATTAATATCAAAATTTGTTGTAGAGCTTGTATTGTTTTTTACTCCCAAAACCAAATTTTATATTGATTCATATTTTGTATAATGATTATAACGGTATTTATATTATATTATATTTGGTATTTTTTGCCAACATTAACCCAGCCCTGGTAATTTGGATGCGCAAATTTTAAAAACGTCTATTATTTTTTTTTTTTAAGAAAAGTTTCTATTTATTTATTTTTTTGCCAACATTAACACAGGGTAATTTGGATGCGCAAATTTTAAAAACGTCTATTATTTTTTTTTTAAGAAAAGTTTCTTTTCATAAGCCTACATAAAAAGAATTCATATTTGTACTCAGTTCAAATTATTATACACCGCCGTACAATAATGAAAATACTTTAAAATTACATAGGAAGAGTGGTCCCATCTATCTCGTTTAGATAAAAATCAGCTAAGAAAATGTAAACTGTAGAATAAATTCATGTACACCCTGTTTTTGTATGGACACCCCTATAAAATCTTAATAAGATATTATACAATTTTAAAATCCAGCTTGCATGGTTTAAAAAAATTAATTTTTTGACAAAAATAAAAAACATAAAAGCATAGGTAAAATTGATAAAATAGAGTTTTTTCAAAAATATGTAATTTGTATATTACTAATCGAATAAAGTTAAGCATATTAAGATATTTTGACCAAAACATTAATTTAACGATACAATTTTATACGCCCTGTATACTTTATTTTAATATTTGGTAATAAAAACGTAAAAATAAAAGAATCTTAGACAAAACATATATATATATATATAGTTGCATATTTGCCATGGATAAAGAACTCTCGTCGTAAAATATCCATGTTTTTATTATTAATTTTCAACAAAAGGCTAATAAAATGACTAATAACTACAGTTATTAGTGGCTGCTTTTTCACTTTTCCACATATACCAAGGGATAATTATTTAAGATTGTCCGCATAATCCGAAAATGTCGTCTAAAGTTATAAAAGTAAAACAGTTTTTGAGATATACTCAATTTTCCATATGGAATATGGAATTGACTATATCTCAAAAACTTCTTTATAAAGAAGTATACTTTTATAATTTTTAGATTTTCGGATTTAGGGGCCAATTTTACATAAGAATTGGCTATTATATCGGTAATACCATGCTAACCCATGGTATACCATGGTATAAGTGAAAAAGCAGCCACTAATAACTGTAGTAATAAGTCATTTTTTACGTTTTATATAAGTGTTTATAAAATTGCATTTTTCTTTGGCCTAACTCACTTAATTCATATTTAAATTTTTTATCAGAAATATGGTTAAAGTATTGCCAACCGTTTTTACGACTGTCGGAATTTTTAAAACGCTAAAAAAAGATTTTACATACTCCTACATTGACGATCTGTGACTTTAAAGTCATAATTATGTCGTTTTAGTCACGGGCTGAAGTGAGGTTAAATTCGGGTCACAGTTGCCAGATGTCAAACTTTAACAAATAAAATTGGCTTTAAATTCTGTTTTGTGGTCGTCGTAGATAAAGTATAGTATGCAACTCGTTTATAAACTTCTCTAGACGCTAAATTTTATTAAACACTCGCTCACAAGCTTGGCTTCTGCCTAATTAAACTCGTAACTAAAATGGCGTTTATAAAACTTTATACATAATATACTATTATTTCGTTAAACATGCTTTTTAATATTTAATATCTTTATGAATGTGTATAATTTCATTTTTAGTTTAATTAGCTACATTACCAATGATCCTTGTTTAAAAGTTGTTGGCCCGTCTGCAGCAAACGGAAAATTTTATTTTGCCGGCATATGTAATAATGGTGTTTGATCCCCCCTGGAAAATTGTATAAGGGCGCCCATGCTAAGTATACACTTTCTTTTTAAATGTTCTTAAAACAAAGTATTTTTTTGGAGACCCAGGAAATTAGTGTTTGAAATACAGGGTGTTATGTAATTAATGTTATATATTAAAATGGGTTGTTCCTTAGGGTCCATAAAGAAGCACCTGAAACTTTTTTTTCTAAATTCCAAAATCTAAAAATAATTTATAATAACCTTTATCCTACCAAAAAGTACGCCACTGATCGACTAGGAACTTTAGGTTAATCTGGTGGATTTATTATGTTATGGTTGGTAACAGTGTTTCCAAAATCTCTCAAAAAAGTTGACAAACATTGTTTAAATTTAGCTTAATTACAAAAATGACAAAATTAACAATGCAAATTGTTAATTTGGCGTTCTTATTAATTGTTGGTTATTTCATTTTTGTACTGAAGGTAAATTCAAACAAAATCTGCCAACTTTTATGACAGAATCTAGTGCATTTCTTTTAAATTTTAGGTTATGTTTTCAAATTGTAAATATCTTAACTAAGGGAAGTGCTTTTGGATTTATTTACACAAATTAAATGTTTAAAGTTTAACCTGTGAACTGGTCCCAATTTAATCTGAGTAAACAGAGAAAAAAACTGATGAAAAAATTAATTTTGTGGTTATGGATTTCAAATTTCAAAGGTACTAAATTTTCTAATCATTGCTTAAGCTAATAGCTGGATCAGTAAATAAATACAGAAGGGTATTAGAGCTTTAAGGGCATAAAACTTTTGTATTTATTGAGTTTTTATTTATTTTTTGCAAGAAAAATTTTTAGTAACAATTTTTTACATCTGGCAACACATAGCTACTTTGTTGGTTGGTATCTATGTACTCACAAAATACAGGTGTGCAGAGATAAACAAGTGTGTAACCAGTGGCGTATCACAAAAAATATAAAAAACTTCTAATGCATATTTTTTCTTTATCTTTGGAAAAATGTTTTTTTAAATATTTTTCCTTTATTCCTTATGTCAAAAGGTATTCAGTATTTTAATATATAACATTAATTACATAACACCCTGTATATATTGTTTAACACCCGCAAGGAATATATAATTTTGTGGCCTTGCTGGAAGTGGTTAAAATAATGAATTCCCTGATTGTTGATTTCTTAACTTCAACCGGTGAGCAGTTAACTCTTACATAAAATTGATACAAAAAATTGAGGTTTAAACTGCTTGGCAGTTGTAAGATGTCATGTCAGTTTATTTGACAATATTTGATAAAAAACGACCTCAAAAAAACACTTTTTTGTAATTACAAATCCTAAATTGCACAGTTTTTTAAACTATAAAAACTTCTTAATGTATTGCGTGTGGTGTTCATAACGTATTCCACGAAATATGAGCATGAGTGTATAGCGTAGAGCGGGATAAGGCTCTGGGCGAATTAACTATTCCTTCATCTTTAATTCTATGAATTTTAAATTCGCCACCCGGGGCAAACGGCGACGAATGTCGCAATGGTGCTACTGCCAATGCCATTTCTGCCAACGTAAGAAACTTGCTAACGAAATTCCCTTCGTTTTGTGTGTTACACAGAGAGCTGAGAGTCGAAACTCGGGAATTCGGGCTCATTGTTTAGTTTCTAATCGAGTTTTCGTTTTATTTTCTGTAGCATGGAGAGGCGAAAGTGTATAAAAGACGCCTCGTTAATGAAATAAGAGGACTATACATAGTATACCGGATGTCCTTAATAAATTGCTTACTTATATTACAGGGTGTGAAGAAAATGTCATATTAACATATTATGTCCTAAACAGCTTAAATTTGTAACTACTGGGTTTGGAAACAAATATTTTTTCGACTCCTACCTTTAACTATTTATTATTTAATTCTTTTTATTTTTGTATTGTATTGACAATACAATGTATTAAGATAATAAAATAATTTCCACATTATTATTTTAACGATTGTATAACATTTGACAACTGTCAACTAACTTAAAACTAAGTTCAACCGGTGACTAAAATGCCATAAAGCCACAACTTGTTAATGTGTGTTTAAAAGGGCACTTATAAGAAACATGTACGATAATTATCGTACATTATAATGGGCGTTTTAAAAAATACATTAAAATACAGTAAAAAAGAAAAAAAATAATATGTGTTTGTAATGAAAAGTTATTGAGTTATTTCGGCACTGCAAACATGTCTTTTGATAATTTTATATAAAAAAGTGGTACGCCATATTTTTACTAATTAGGTTTTTAAAGAAAAACGGAATTTTGCATTTTTCTCGTTCTTAAAAACAAGTTAACTTAGCAGTATTGACGTATTCACTATTTATATTATACTTCACAGTACGACAAAATTAGATATAGATAACAGATTTTGAAAATAGACTTAAAAAATGTACCCGTGTCTCGGCGTTTTTCAGATAACATTTTTTTGTGGGATCCAATAAAATGTTATCCACGATATTCGAACATATAACAGCTTCGATAACAGCTAAACTTAAAAAAAATATTTACTGAATAAATGGACAACTATTAAAGCTATATTTTTAAATTATTTTAATATTTCAAGTGGTGTTTTTACTCTCTTAAAATGAATTAGTCAAAAATCACTAATTGTCATAGCGAAAAAGCAGCCACTAATAATTCTAGTCAACAGCAATTTGTATCTCGGGCATTTAGCAGTCAATTTCTATGTAAAATTGTCTGCTGAATCCGAAAATATCTAAAATGTTATAAAAGTAGAATAGTTTTTGAGATATAGTCAATTTTCCAAATAATATGGAATTGACTATATCTCAAAAACTACTTTACTTTCAAAACGGTTAATGACATTTTCGGATTCAGCGGACAATTTTACATAGGAATTGGCGGTTAAATGTCCGAGATACAAATTGATGTAGAATGCATCTTTTAGTGGCTGCCTTTTCGCTATGACAATTAGTTATTTTAAGAGATAGATTCTAAAGCAATGTCAAACTAATAGACCAAGATTTTTTTCCAACATATATTGAATATAAGATAAATACAAATCAATGTTTTATTAAAAAAAATCAAACATTTAAAATAGAATTTTTTTTATGAAAAAAAAATAAAATAATTTTTTTTAAGTATAATTTTTGTATTATGTAAAACATACAATGTTTGAAAAACTAATGATTTATATAAAAAAAGAGAATTAAATATTTGTATATGTTAAAAAGAATGGCTGTATAAAAAATTTAAATGACGTGATTTCGTAAAACGGGTACGTTTTTCTAACCTTTATTTTCAAAATCTGTTAAAATTTTTCATGGGAGGAAAATCGTGTTAAACTGTGTTTACAGTGTATATCAGCTAAATGGAATAAATTCGATAATAGCGTGTTCCAAAAAACACTCGAACACGTCGATTGGTATTTTTATTTGGGCATTTTTTTCAACAAAAACTTTTTTTACAGGGTGTGTCATGGAGCATTTAAAATAAGAAAGTTGGTATTGGCCACTGCTAAATGATACACCCTGTACAAAAAGTTTTTGTTGAAAAAATGTGCAACTAAAAATAACAATCGACCTATCCGAGCGTTTTTTGAAATTGGAATTGGAAGGTTTTTGTATTATAGAATTTTTTCCATTTAGCTGATACACACTGTATACCACAGTTTAACACGATTTACATATTACAATTTGTAAGTTATTTGACGCATTAAATTCGAATCTTATAAGGTCAGGTTTTCGATAAATTTTACCCAAAAGTGGAATATTAGAGTTTCTTCAATATTTGAGGTGACTTACATTACGAGGCATTTTTCCCCGCAGAACTCGCTGCGCCATAATAATAATAATAATAATAAAATCTTTATTTCCTTCAGGACATACTGTATATGTATGGAAAACGTCACAGAATTTGAATATGATTACAGAGAAGATGTATATGTTTAGGTTACAAAAGTATTAAATAAATAGTAAATAAGCACAACATTAAAACATAGTAGACAAAACAAAACATAGTATTGCTTTTTATCACAGTTTTAAAGACAAAAACTCTTCCAGGGAATATATTGTCTGCTTCAGTAGGTGGTTTTTTAGTACTTTTTTAAAAGTTTTGATGTTTTTTGAATATTTTAAAGTACTACTTTTACTGTATAAGATACTTTTTTTAATTTTGTTACTTGAAATGTATGTATTTAGTTTGGGTAAAGTTATCCTAATCGTACCTTGGCGGATTCTTTTTAAATATTCATCGTCGTTTTAGTGAAACTGCTAGTTTCCGTAAAGGTAATTTAGTAGACTTTGAAGAACCAGACCAACATAGATAGACAAGTACAAAAACGATAGCTAGCATAATGCGAATTTTGGTTGAATTTCCACAGCGTGTGAAGTAATGTCAGTGGTACCTCCAGAAGATAAAATCTGTTATTTGGGTGAATCTATTTTTTCTTGGAATGCTATTCAAAATTTTCACAAAAATCATTTGTAGATGGACGATTTAGGTTAATGAAGGAACAGGATTTATTGGTAAAAACTACCTTTCTTATTTGAAATTGTTATAATAGCATACATATATGTAGACTTCTGCCCAATTTAGATTATTTGTTCGCAATCATTTAAATGCAGTTGCACTTTTCTCAATAGTTTGAATTTATATTCATAATTGTGTATTAAACTTCCTAAGAAAATTAAAGATTTGAGACAGCGAATTGTAAAACATGAGAAAAAATACAAGATACGCCGGAACTAGTATTAAATTCGATGCGAAGGCGAGCAGTCAGTTAAGGTGGCTATTTTTAATTTGTATAAAACATTGTCAATGTTAAAAACAATACATAAATAAACATTACTTTTATTTTATGAAATTATAAAATTTTAATTTAATTGTTTTATTCAAGAACGTCTGGCAAGAAAAACGCAGGAGACCGTTTTCATGTAGAATTGACTTAATCAGAGAATTGTCAGTGTCGTACCACTTTTTTAATAAAAAAATCTACAAAATACTTCTAGCTCTGCTATCAAAATAATCAAATGTAAAAAACTACTATAAAGAACCAAACTATAGGAAAAAATGAAAAACTTTACTAATATTATTCCCGGCGCATTCGCCATTTTTGAAGTAAATTTTATATATTGGTTAAATAGTTTATTTTCGACTTTAAATATTTTTAATACTAACATTATTTAGGTTAAATATTTTAATTTTATAAAAATGTATTACATTTAATAAACGCCATATTAGACACGAATTTAATTTAGGCACGATCGAGCGTCTACAAAAGCTTATAAACGAGTTGCATACTAAACTTTTTCTACGACAAATACTAATTATTATCTACAAATAATTTAAATTATATATTTGTATAGATCTATAAAACAATAGGAGAATCTGTGTTACCGTCAAATGTCAAATTTGTATGTGTTATAAATCGAAATGTATCCCTTGAAAATGGATTAGCAACAGTTTTTCACAGTGAAAGTGAAGAAAATGTTTTATGAATACTTTAGAAAATATTTAATGCTTTTAAATTTTTTATAGAGATAATAAAATAATTTTCAGATTTAGTATTATTTTACAAGAAGGGCCCTTTATTTTAAAGATTTTATGACATTTGACAACTGTCAACTAACTTAAAACTTCAGCCCGTGAGTAAAAACCTGTTGCTAACTTCAGCCGTGAGTGAAACGCCATAAAGCCACAACTTGTCAATGTGTATTTAAAAGGGTGTAATGGAAACACGTACGATAATGGGCCTTTTAAAGGTGGAAATAGAAAAATACATTTTTTAATCGCATTTTTTTCATTTTAAATTGCTATTTGTATAATGTAGCTGGAATCCAAATAAACATATTTTTTTAACACGAAATAGTTCTTAGTATATTTTACTAAGCTTAAAAATATAGTTTTTTATGATAACATCGTAGATGAACTAACAAAAAATACAATTTTTATACCAATTTTTCCTTATAAGTACAATTTTTCAATTATTTAAGCAAAACAATATTAAAAATTCCACGCTAAAGTAGCCACAAACCATCAGCATCAGACTTCAAAAAACCGCACATTCCCCATCCCCCCCTCTAACCCCCTTTAACCCCGCTTAAACATCTCCACTCTACTTGAATTCCCCTCTAGCGAATTTTTCCCGCCGTACTTAAAACCGCCGCGGCGCTCGCGCCAAGATCGGCGTCGGGACGCCGTGCGTCCGCGAAGAAGGCGTCGCAAGGCGTCGCGGGGGGTAAGAAGAAGGAAACACCAGCGACGGCCAGAAAAGGGGGGAAAGAATAAGGAGAGTGGGGAGCGCGCTACGACTTCGGGTAATGGGGTGTGGCTTGCGCTGTAAGAAATCAATGATTCCAGTTTTCGCCCCCTTTAAGAATGCTTTCCCCCCTCACATTCCCCCTCGTTCCACCGGTACCTCACGCGAATGGTATGTATAAATAGTAAGACATTTTTAAAGGCCCAACTTTGGCCCTCTGTATAATCTACAGTTTTATTGCGATTTTGTTTATTTAAAAAACAAAAGAAAGAGTAATTTATCGGCTTTAAAATGATGTATATATCTTAAGTTATACTTTTTGTACTAATATATTTTAAAATTTATAAAAGAACGTTAAAATTAAAGCATTTTACAACACTAAATTTAATCCTTCATAAAATCTACAATTCTTAAGCGATTTTAAACAACTTAGTATTACAATAAAGCAAATTTGTTAATTTTTAAATTAATATATAATATTTAAGCATAACTTAAGTCAAATACGTCCTAGGCGACACAATACTACTTTAAATTCATCAATTCTTACCTAAACTGCATCTATAATTTTGTGTTGGATGTATTATTCATTTGAAGGTGTCTAAAATAAATATAGTAGGCTATTGTTGGAATCGATGTATGGTAATGTAAGCGAGATGTTAGCACCTGGAGAGGATTTGAAATTTATGTGTCTGAAAATAAATTTATTATAATGTAAGTAAACGAAGTAACAAAAATAACGCCGAAATTTTACCATTTTTTGACTATGACCATATAATCTTTAATATTTAATGGATTTTAATAGGGCTTTTACTATTTTGTAACCCTATTTTATTGCTTTAGCCACATACTATTAAGTTTTTTAATATACAGGGGAAATGGTAAAAACGTTTTAAAAACTGGGAAGATTTTCAAAATTTTGCTTACCATGTTTTGGATTGTTTTTCTATCTTGTACCTGAAACGGAAGTTTTTCATGAAATATAAAAGTTAAAACATATACACAAAAAAACTAAATATTTTAAAACTTTTACTTTTCAATAAGGCTCCTTCTTTTATTTTTGACAAAAATAAACCGTAAAAGAAAAAAACATAAAAAATGTATTATCTTTTGTTTTTATTATTGTGGTTCAACTGTATAATTTTGCTGAATACATGGTTGCCGAAACTTTTGTGATATTTCTATTGGGTTTTTTAAAAAAATGTTTTTTTAGTTTTGCTGAATTTTTCGGTGTCATTTGTGTGATGTATGTATAAGCCGCCTGCTTATGATATAATTCCAAAAATAAAAAAAAATTAACTTATTTTCTATAGTCTATTGTATGTGTAACAAAAATATAAAACATAATTTTTACTGCAATTAAAATGATTAACTTAAATTTCTTAAAATTTCTTAAAAAAAAAATTCAGCAAAATTAATCTTGTTTTATTTATTTAACATTTAAAAAAATATAATAAAAAGCCTTACCTATTTAAATAAATAAATAAACTTCCAAAATATTATTTCTTCCCTTAGAAAATCAAAATTTTGGGTTACATTTTAAAATATTTGTTTTCTTTGCATGGGTGACTTAAAAAAATTATTCCATATTCTTCATTATTTTCGTAATTTTGCTCATTGTGTGGCCGGATCAGGATTTCAGTAAAATTTTAGGATATTAGGAAGTTTCAGCCGTCGGAAGAAATGAAGTGAGACCGTTTTAAGTTTTGTTTGTGGTGAATTTTAAAAACCTGAAATAAAAATAAATGTTAAAAGTGTTTTTTAGATTGGTGAAGGTTTTGTTCATGGAACATTTTTTGGTTTAGATTTTTCAAAATTAATTTTTGTCTAAAAAATAGTTTTTTAATATTAACGAAAAAAGTATTTAAAAGTATTTAATTTTAAAAACAAGTTTGAGAAAAGATCTGGAAAATTATTTTCATTTCATCGATTTCTCGTGTGCACACCATGGTTGGATTATTTTTTGACATAACAACAATGAATAAACACAAATATTAAAAAAATACTTTTAATCCACTATAATAATATTTTGATTGGCTAAAACGTACGCACATTACTGAAATTAAAAGTTTGTATTGGTTTTTAGAAATGTCAAAAAATAATCGGTTCATGAATAACCATAACTTTTCCAGTGTAGATCCACAAATTAAAAATTTTGAGTTTATTAAAAATAAGAAAAACATCCATTAGCATTAGCATTATATACAGGGTGCACCAAGTATCCTTTTATGAGCATCTATAGGTTTTTTTGGTCGGTTAAATTAGAGAAAAATTTTCGTAATTATGAGCTTATTAAAATTAAATTTATAAATTAGAAGAAAGGCTTCTTAAAATATTTAAAAAAGTAAAAATCTTTCGAAACAAAAATCGGTTTTTCCTTGAAAAAAAAATAGTTTCACATGTAAACATTTAATCCACAGTTTTATCAAATTTCTTTGCTAGTATATTCCAAATTTTTGAGTTACCACTACCATCTTTTGTTTTTATAATTGCTGCTATAATTTTTTGATACATCGTTGGATTCCTTGTTTTTTTCTATCTAACCATGTAAAATTCCAATATGGCGGCCATAGTAAAAACAAAAAATGGTGGTGGTTACACAAAATCTAGTGGGCGAAAAAAATACAAATTGGATGAAAATGTAGATCAATGTGTATGTTTACATATGAAACTTACTGTTTTCAAAAATTCAAAAAGGATTTTTGATTTTTGACAGGTTTTCAGTTTTTATCAAATTATTTAAAAACTGCAGATTTTTAAAAAAAATTTAAATGCCCTTTTTATAGACCTGTAATTACGCCACTATTCTCTAATTTAGCCGATTTTGTAGCTGCAGGGTGCATAAGAAAATATCATCATTGTTACATTTTTTGTAATATTTGCCACAAACAAAAAACATGTCAATCTTTAAACCCCCATAAAATCTTTATTTTTTTATCAAATTTTAAAATCCAGGACACCAATTAAAATCCAAAATCCTAACCTGCAAAACGTCGTAAAAGCATCGGTATACCATGGCGCAGCTTTCTCGATAATTAGCATATAAATTCGTAAGATCATGTAAAACGTACTTGGGCGTTATCAGTTCTTGCTGGAAGCATAACAATTTCTATTCCCGGCAAGTATAAACGGTATATTTTATTCGTTATCAGGTCCGTACTCCCCGAGGGCGCCGCTAAAATCGAGGCGACGTGTGCAATTTCGCGAGATAAAGTCAAAGTGGAGATTTACACTGGTATTTGCTACCTTTGGGGGAATGTTAAGACGTAAGAAGACATTTCCACTGGGGGGTTTTTAGGTCTCCAAGTCTTGGTACATTAATCATCTCACTATTGGCGATTCGAAGTTCCTTTTTATATACAGGGTGTCTGGAAAATGACGTAAAACACAATTGGGAATATCCAAACAATAAAAATTTTAATAAACCTTAAATCACAAGTTATACTAAAAACAGATGATTTTCAAAAATTTTAAGATATAAAAATCACCATTTAACATTTAAAACGAATGTTAAAGTTACAATTTAGAATATAAAACACAATTTCTCCAGATCATACGAATTTCATAATAATACAATTGTCAAATAAGTTTTAAATCGCAATTAACTGTTAAAACAGATACTTTTTCAGAATTTTAGGACATAAAATAAATGTCAAAATCATATAAATTTCAATAGTACAATTGTCAAATAAAATCCCAAAAAATTGTAAAAACAGATAAAATTTAGGATTTAAAAAACAATTAAACAAATGAGAATGTCAAAATCATAAGAATTTCAATAATACAATTGTCAAATAAATTTTAAATCGCCTGTATACATGTAAGAACAGATTCTTTTCTAAAATTTTGAAATATAAAAATCACAATTTAGAATGTCATAACACAATTTAGAATGTAAAACACTCTTAAGAATGTCAAGATTATATGAATTTTAATAATAAAATTTTCAAATAAACTTTAAATCGCAAAAAATTGTAAAAAGAGATTAATTTCTAAAATTTTGAGAGAATATAATAAACACAATATTTTTCCTACATTCTTAATTATTAAGAATGTCAAAATCATACAAATTTCAATAAAACAATTAACAAATAAACTTAAAATCGACAAAAATGGTAAAAACAGATGAGTTTCTAATATTAAGGAATATAAAAAACAAGTTAGAATGTAAAACACAATTTGTCTAGATCATACGAATTTCATAATAATACAATTGTCAAATAAGGTTTAAATCGCAATTAACTGTTAAAACAGATACTTTTTCAGAATTTTAGGACATAAAATAAATGTCAAAATCATATAAATTTCAATAATACAATTGTCAAATAAATTTTAAATCGCCTGTATACATGTAAGAACAGATTCTTTTCTAAAATTTTGAAATATAAAAATCACAATTTAGAATGTTAAAAACACAATTTAGAATGTATGTAAAACACACTTAAGAATGTCAAGATTATACGAATTTTAATAATAAAATTCTCAAATAAACTTCAAATCGCAAAAAATTGTAAAAAGAGATTAATGTCTAAAATTTAAGAGAATATAATAAACACAATATATTTTTAACATTCTTAATTATTAAAAATGTAAATAAAATTAGGAATGTCAAAATTATACGAATTTCAATAAAACAATTAACAAATAAGCTTCAAAAATGGTAAAAACAGATGAGTTTCTAATATTAAGGAATATAAAAAACACAATTAAGAATGTCAAAATCATACGAATTTGAATAATACAAAAACAGATCTCTTTAAAAAATTTGAAATATAAAATTACAATTAAGAGTGTCAAAAACACAATTAAAAATGTTAAAAAATCAATTAACTTTAAATTGCAATTAATTATGTACCTAAACAGATATATTTATAAAAAATTTAGAATATAAAAAATACTATGTTTAAAAATACAGTTAAAAATTAAGAATGTCAAGATTATCCGAATTTTAATAATACAATGGTAAAATAAACTTTAAATCGCAAATTAATTAAAAAAAACAGATATTTTTATAAAATTTTGGAATATAAAATTACAATGTAAAGTGTTAAAAACACAATTTAGAATGTAAAACACAATTAGGAATTTCAAGATCATAATAATTTAGGTATAATTGTCAAATAAACTTTAAATCGCAAAAAATGCTTAAACAGATCAATTTATAAAATTTAAGAAAATATAAAAAACACAATTAAGAATGTAAAAAATTAAGAATGTCAAAATCATAAAAATTGAATAATACAATTGTAAAATAAACTTTAAATTAACAAAAATGGTAAAACAGATAAAATTCAAAAATATAATAATATAAAAAACACAATTAAGAATTTAAAAAATAATGATTGTCAAAAACATAAGAATTTCAATAATACTCTAAGTCGCAATCAATTATATAAACATATACTTTTATAAAATTTTGGAATATAAAATTTAGAGTGTTAAAAACGCAATTTAGATATAAAACACAATTAAGAATGTCAAATAAACTTTACAACGGAAAAATTTGAATTTTGATTGTAATTTTGAATGTAAAAGAATGTCAAAATCATACGAATTTTAATAACAAATAAATTTTAAATCGATAAAAATGGTAATAGCAGATTCTTTTGGAATATAAAAATTACAATTTAGAATGTTAAAAACTTTTCAAAAATATGTAGGGATCTTAAAAATAACTTTAAAAACCTATTTAAGAATGTACCTTATAATCACTGACGATTTATTTATTTTCGTTACATTCTGTTATTTTTAATAAAACTATATAATATGTATTAGTACTTTTTTATTAAATTAAATTTTAGCCAACCCTTTTATTGAATTTGGACCACCCTGTAAACTCGATTGTCTTAATACATTAATCATCTCGCTATTGGCGATAGAGAATTTAGTTTTTGCATGGCGGTAAGCCGTGATAATAGCCCACTATGATCGATAATAAGTTAGGGTTACATCCATCATTTTCCTTCGGGTTTATGAATAAGTAAAACTACGTAAAACTTGGGTAGCTTGATATTCACTGCCGAATTTTAATTAGTTTTGCTGGGAGTTAAGTTGATGTTCTCTCGCTAAAACTTTGGTAATATTAGAACGGAAATTAAAAGATAAGAAAATAACGACGTCGACCTAAAATGAAATCGCAGAGCCAGCTAATAGCAATTTTCCTAGAAATAAGTTTCAGAAATTTTCTTTAACTGTAATTTTCACAATTCTTATTTGATTCTAATGTTGATGATATTTTATAAAAGCTTGATTTTTGGGCTTTTAAATCATTTATATATACCATTTATATAAATAATAGTTTTTGAGATATTTAGGAAAACATCAGAGTCTGTGGTTTAAGACAAGGTTTGACGTTTATTAAAATATCTCAAAAGGTAAATGTTGTATGTAATATATTAACAGCATTTTAAAGATAAGACAGCTGTACTTTAAAATAATATAAATTTTATAAAATTTAGACTATACACTGTATAGTATACAGTAATTTAAACTTTTATATTTTTAATAAATCTAAAAATGTAATACACTGAGAGAAAAAGTGTAGTTTATAGTTAACAAATCTTTATTTGGATAGCATTTATTTACAATAAATAAAGTAAATTTATTGTTAATCAAGCTTTTTAACTATTAATAATCTGCGTAATATATTTTATTTAGCAGAAAAAAATACTTTGTTTGTTGCCCATATGTTTATTATTAATAATGCAAATTTGGGAATAATAAATACCTATTTGCTTAGGCGATCTTTAAAATTTATTTATTATAAATTTCGAATTTATTTTTAAGTAGAAATCAATATTAACAATGAATAAATATTTATTTCTTGTTTACTGTACTCAAACTTCTGTCAAAACGCACCAAAACAGCATAGACGTTTCTCGAATAGTGCATGGTGTACCGCGTGCGTATAGTGTACCACTTGTCTTGCCAAGTTTACTGATTCTGTTCTGTGTACTGTTAAGTTTAGTGATTCTGTTCTTTGCATTGTTATTTATCTATGCATTAGTGTTTCGTTTGCAATCTTTTTGTAATAGCATTAATTTAAATTGTACCTATAGTGCCAGTGTAAAATACCGGCTCTTTCCTGTGTGCCGGCTAGTGTACCTCTGCGATTATTAAAAATCCAAACATGCATGGAAGATCTGCAAACCATGGACGAGCTATGCAAATTTTTAGGAAGCAATGGATTCAACGACTTGCTGGATACATTTATAGTGAATTAAAGTATAGGGTTTACAAATGAAGTTTTATGTCTTCTAAATATTTTAGTATTTATTATAAACAAGCATTTATTTATCACAAATAAAACACATTTATTATAAATTAATCTTTATTTAATATAAACAACCATTCATTTATTAACAAAAAAACATATTTATTATAAATTTTTCTTTATTTTTTAATAAAAAGATTTATTTAAACAATTTTAATCAATGCGTTGTTTGTCCTAAATAAATGTTTATTCCGCCATAATCGAATAAAGCATTTATTAGTTATTGATAAATATAGTTAATTGTTAATAAACTGTTCTCTCAGTGTAGTGGGATATTAAAAGTAAGATATCTCAAAAAGAATAGTTGGTATATTTTAAGATATTTACATACACGGAGAGAAATATATAGTAAATTTTAGATAGATATGGTAAAATTTACTTTAACAAATTTTTAGGGTAACTATATTATACATATATTTGTCAATACAATATTAAGATTGTTATACAAAATACTATTTTTTATTATACCATTTTAGTAAAGATTACAAAACCAATATTACTAAATCATAAATGTATAATATATATTTTAATTTTTAATATGTTTGTATAGTAAATTGATTTTACTATCTACAAATAGTAATATTTACTATATGATTTAATCAAATGTAAGGTGTACATCTAATATTATAATATATATACATTAATAAAAAATTTAGTAAAAATAAAGATACTTTTATGTTTAAGGTAAATAAACAATATATTTAAATATAATATACAATATAGCAACTCATGACATTTTAAACATTCAATTTTCTTAGTTTCTTTAATAAACTTTCTTGACCCATTACTGCTAATACTTATAAGAAATAATTGAACCTACTTGGTTGCATATATGCAACTATAGTATGTATCGATTGCGGCAAAGGCCACGTCGCGACACGTCGTTAGACGGTGTGGATCACGTGGTGTTTTTACATCTCGCCTCTGTTGGCTTACCAACCATGTTATATAAGCTCAGGTATTTCTTTGTTTTGGTTGTGTTCCACTACTACAAGTTGCTCAAAAGTGTCGTGTCGCACTGATGATACCCAATATAGGTCAAAACACCTGTCTGTCGGTATTTGGAGTTGATGGAACGCACTCAAAACAAAAAACTTTAGCGAGGTGTAGGTTCAATTCTTTCTCATAACATTTTTGTATATTAAAAAGTACAATAAATATGTTAGAATTTTTAATTGTTAACATATAAAAATATTCGATTTTAAAATATTTTATATTTAAAATGGCAACATATTTTAAAATTTACTATACTTATTAGTAATGGAAAAAATCTAATTATAATAAGAATTAAAAACAAAATTGGTTGAGAATAACAATATTTTACCATAAGGTTTAACATACATAGATATTTAAAAATTAGTAAATAGGCATAGTATCATCCAATATGCAAGATAGTTGTCCCAAATAGTAATATAAATTATAGTAAAGGGTATTATAATTATGGTAATCAGCATTATACTTTTTTCTCCGTGTAGTTTTAAAACACACAAAATGAGGTTTGAACACAGACCTACCTGTTTGTAGGTCTGTGGGTTTGAATGTATGTGAAAATTATCATAATCTGTCAAAAACCGTGGATTTTACAGGGTGTCAAAGTTAGTGGTCAGTTTATCAATATAATTTGACATTGCTTTACAAATTGTACAATATTTCAAAAACTATAAAAGTTATAATAAACCATTTAAAATGCTTTAAAGGTAATTAAACTTGCTTTTATTTGATATAAACAATATTAGGCTAATTTAATTATTTTGGTTGACAGGGGGCTCCGAATTAGAAGTAAAATTATTTTCTAAAAAGCAGTACGAATTTGTTGTATATTATAAAATCCGACAAGAAAAAAAGATTCTACAGGGTGATAAAGTTGGTGATAGGTTTTTTTGTTTCTTTTCTTGCAATAGATAAATTTCGAAACAGTCTTTAGTAAAAGCGGCGTGGTTTTGGTCTTTGCCACGCCTAGCAGAAAATAAGACAAATGGGTAGAAAATATTCACATCGTATTTTGCTTACGACGTGCATTCATTGCTAAAACAATCGACCATCGCGTTACTGCTCGCCTTGAACACAATATCGCTGTAAAATTTCGCATGGCTGTTTGCATAAAGTGTTTCCAAAGTAAAATTATACTCCTTTAACTTCGTGAAAACTAAGAAAATTATGCCGCGAATTCTGGGGAAAAAGGGGGGCCGCGGGAGAGCGAAGCAGCGTGCTTGCCGCTGTCTACGTATATTCATCATATATTAAATTGCCAAAGTTTTTCAGCCATTGTCATCACATTTCGGAGAATATATTACCGAAAAGTTTACCAAACGGGTGAAACTTAGCGAAAACCGAGTTAAGAAATTCCTGACTTTATACTCGCTATATACGAAATTGAAGTACCAAAAAGCATCTTTAAAATGATGTCAAGTTTGCCGGAATACGTTAATTATTAAGGAAAATGGAAGGCCTTAATATTTACATTTTTAAAAATTTTTGTGAGCATGCTCAGTGCACTGATTTTAACACCCTATTTTATCTATATGTCTTGTTAAATTTTATCAAACTTACAATTATTTTCAACCCTGTTTAATAATCTTTAAAATTTCATTAATATCTTAAAATTATTTCTTATAAGTTTCAAGATATCTTATATAATTTATAACCTGTAGTCCATGGACTGCTTTTTAGAAAATATTTTTACTACTACTTTGGAGTAGGTACTAGGTATATTCACCCATAATATAACAAGTGGTATGATTATCATCGATGATATTTTCGAATTGAAACCGAGCTGCAGATTTCACGAGTCCGCAGGACGAGTGAAATGTGCTGCTTCGGTTTCAATGAGTAAATATCTTCGATTATTAATCATACCACGAGTTATATTTAGTGAGAAAATATAATGAATTTTAGGAATTAAAAAATTTGTCAGATTGACATTTAAAATTAAAATGTGCTTTAAAATATAAAAAGACTTTAATAAACCTTATTTATTCAAACTTACCTTAATTTCATTATCGTTTACACCAACCCATCGATCTTTTAGAGTTTATAATTCATTATTTTATTGATATATATCAAATACAGAATTTAAATGACAACAGATGTTAAATCAAAAAAGTGTCAAAATTCATAGTAACGTGTAAACAAGATGATAAAAATTATTGCCGCTGTGATAAAATACGTCACTATGGAATACTGGCATTTTATTGGTTCTAATATTAATGAATTGTATTGTCACTAAAATATTTAACTAAAGATAAAATTGTTTACATCAAATTAAATCATGTTTTATTAGCTTTAATCAATGTAAAGATTTCAAAATAACCTAAGTACTTTTTTTGGTATTGTAAAATTTGTAAAGCCATGCCATTTTTATAACGATAAAGTGACATCTAACTTTATCACCCTGTAAAATTAAAAATTGTTTTCAAATTTTGTTAAATTTTAAATTATTTTAAATCTCGTTTAATTATCTTTAAAAAATTGTTAAAATCCTAACAGTTTATAAGATATCTTATAAATATCTAAGTATGACATTTTTAAATATCTTTAAAACTATGGTAAAGATATTGAAAAGCGCATAAAATGATCAAATCTTAGAAAATAAAAGAGAGTGTACGCGTAATTAGATCGTTGGGAATGTTGGAAAGTGTGAACCAAGTTTAACAGATACTTACTGATTAAAATAATAGTATATTATTATACAAGAGATAATGCAGGCTATTATTCACAAGGATCAGGTTTGCATCTAGAGCCGTCAGGCGAGAGACGAAAATTATCCGAGTAAAGAATGCGCATTATTTCGAGTGTAATACTATGCTTTTTCTACTCCAATTAAGTAATTTTTATTGATAACAAAACAAATTATAACCCGATTTTACAGATCATTTTAGTCGCCCCTCGTATATATATATATATATATATATATATATATATATATATATATATATATATATATAATATATATATATATATATATATATATACAAATCTGACATCTGTTAACCTTTATTTTTCCCAAATTAAAACCTGATTGGTTCAAATACTAGTGAATATTGAAATCAGCCAATCACTAATGCCTAATTCGTGAATATTGAAATTATTATTTACGTTGTTAGGCCGGGCGGTTATATTTGTTACCATTATTTACGAGAAAACCCAAATAATGTCAATAATATGCAATAGGAGTAGAAAAATAGATTTAATACCTTAAAATGAGAATTTTGATTTTTATTAATAATATAGATTATTACCTGTCAAATGCTATTCCAGTATCTTTTTTATGACTATAACTTATATAACTTTTACAACTAAATGCTAAATAAACCACCTTTGTATTTTAATCCAACGTTTTAAATTCCTTTTTAAGCAAAAACTCAAAAAACAAACTCGTTAAGTTGACACTGACAGTACGGCTCACACATGGCATACTTTACATCCAATATACAACAGTGACGTCCAACAGTATTACGTGTCCATTCTTTTAATATGTCTATGGATCAAATAATTAAAATTAAATTATCAAAACATTAAAAAATTACAATCTTTAACATTATACACCTATTGATGGGGTATTTGAGGATATACATATAAATCGTTTTAAAGCCAAAAAAGATCATTAAATTTTAAAATAAAATCAAAAATAAATTGCAAATTATACAGGGTCTAAAAATTAAACGAGGGATAATATCGTCTCGAGAGACGTAAATCATCCTAGTGAATAATGCACATTATTTCGAATGTAATACTATGCTTTTCTACTCCAATTAAGTAATTTAAAGTGATAACAAAATTTATTATAACCTCACTTTCTCCCGATTTTAAAGATCATTATAGTTGCCCCTCGTATATATAAAAAATATTATATCTGTTAACCTTACTTTTTTGCAATTTAAAACCCGATTGGTTCAAATAACACTGAATATTGAAATTAGCCAATCAATGATGCCTAACAACGTGTATAATGAGTTCATTATTCCCGTTGTTAGGTGGGGCAGTTATATTGGTTACCGTTATTTAAGGAAAAAAACCCAAATTATGTCAATAAAATGCAATAGGAGTAGAAAAATTAATTTATAGCAAAAATAGACACTTTTTGCATTCATGATGTTTTCTAAAGGCAAAACCACCCTGTCCGCAAAATAAACTAAAAACCACGTAAAAGACTGCGGTTAAAAATATCCCCCATTGACCATAAATAACCTCCCAATCTGCTACCACTTAAAAATCACTTACGTTAAAAGTGTCCGGCTATTTTTCACAAAAAAGGTCGGGAAAGTGAAAACAACGTTAACATGTTTATTTCGCACTCCCTGATGCTACTTAATGGTTTTTGAGATACTTTAGACCAAAGTAATTAGAGAAAAAAAGAGGGTTAAAACGGTGACAAATTTAGTGAGTGGTAGTTTTTTTTTGTTTCATGATTTTTATAATTTTAGATTAGTTTTGTAGATTGTTTTCTTGGCTTTAATTTGATGTCAACATCTTAAAATATGTAAAATTATTTAAAAAAAGGTATGGGGACAAAAAATAAAGCAACATAAAAAATGCAGTATGTTGAATGCAGTGAAAGTCTAACGTAAAGGGCAGAGAAAGAAAAAAACAAAATCAAATCAAATATCCTTAAATAATCGTTTGTCCGTAATCCAGTTTGCCGCTTCTAGACGAAAATAACAGATTGATAATTTTGGTTGGACACAGTCATTTTCGTTTATTAATGCAAAATTGTGCGTTGAAATGGCACTTTATAGGCATTATTTTTTCAATGTCTTGTTATAAGATATGCATTAATTAAAGGCATGGGCTGTATAGGAGAGATATTTAATTAACGCATTTATTATAAAATGTCAATAATATATCGATGATTTTTTTTTCTCGCATGCCCTTTTACCTGTAGAAGTGGCATATACAACAGTTTTTTAACATTCAAAACTCAGTTTGGCAGCCTTTATGTAGTCTTAACAAGTCTAATAATTTTTTACTCGAAAACCAGTCGGTTAATATTTTTAAAACTTGGTGTTTTCAACATTTTTTCATAGCGACTAATATCGTGACCGAAGTAATTGTATTTAAACAAAAAATATCCTCATCGCACTGTAGTCGGAAAAGAAGAAAAAGTTGGCCAAAATATGAATGTTTTTTTCGTAAAACAAAATACGGTATTCATTAAAGAACCTATTCCTGCACCAACTTCCAAAAGGATGTGGATATGTTTTATCCATGTGGGCTTTGAGAAACCGAGCAAGAAGGCCTTTCATCAAACCTGAGCAAGAAGTTTCGAATCTTCAAATTTTACGCTCTGTTAAAAGTGCTGTAGATTTTGTTTAAAGTGCACGATTTCTTCGACAATATATGCAGAGTAGGGTGTTTCAAAAAAATCGACTTTTTCTTTTTCTTCAAATGGTCAGCAAATTCTTTCAGAGGATGTCAAAACAAAGACCTCGTTAAAATTTGAGCTTTTAATTTGAAGATTTAGAGGTCGCGGATCGCAATTTTCTATTTCCCATTTAAATAACATAGGAAATTTTTTTTTTTAACTTTGGAATTTTATACTTCTATATCGAATCAACTTATGGCAAGGAACATTTTAGATTTTTATAGTAATTTTAACGCTCTATAAAAAATGTCTCTTATAATTTTTCTATAAATTGATTTCTTCCAGAGTTATTCGAGGCCAAAGTTTGATTTCCATCGAATTTTCTCGTTTTTTCAACTTTTAGCATCATGTAGTAAAAAAATCACATATTTATATCTGAAACATAGGAAGTGTTGTAAAAAAAAAACAAAAAAACAAAAAAACATCACTTTTTTCTAAAGCCTACTACAAAGTTTTAATGAAAATGGTGCATCTGAGCAATTCAAATCAAGAGTATCTATTTTTCGTAAAAAACTGTAAATTCTCATAATTTCATAAAAAAAATTAAATTATTAACCCAGAAAAAAGTTGCCTCCTCCAAATGTTACGCCTATGATTAAATTTTAACAGTTTTGATCATAGATCTTGATTCAGCATGTCAAAATTACCAAAGTACCAAAAATTCATTTGTTCATGTTCAACCCTCTAGGAAAAGTTTTAAAAAAATTATCCTCTTAGGCTCCTATTCAGGGGGCCGTAGCTCCTTTAGGGAGCATTTTTTGATACATGTTTATTAAACAAAAAAAGTGTTATTTTTATACGAATAATGCACTGTTTAAGTTTGGCCCCCAGATTTAGGGACACCCGTATAATGAAAATTGTACCATAAATGTTAAAAAAACGCTAAAATTCGATGGAAATTAAACTTTGGCCTCGAATAACTCTGGAAGGAATCAATTTATAGAAAAATGATAGGAGACCTTTTTTGTAGAGTGTTAAATTTACTATGAAAATCTAAGATGATCCTTGACATAAGTTGATTTGATTCAGACGTATAAAATTTCAAAGTTAAAAAAAAAAATCCCATGTTATTTAAATGGGAAATAGAAAATTGCGATCCGCGACCTCTAAATCTTCAAATTAAAAGCTCAAATTTTGACGAGGTCTTTATGTTGACATCTTCTGAAAGAATTTGCCGACCATTTAAAGAAAAACAAAAAGTCGATTTTTTTGAAACACCCTAATGCAGAGTTGCTGAAGGTAGGTATGATAAAATTTTAATACGACGTTTATGTTATTCATGCATGATGTATTATAATAGGTACCTTGTCAACAAAAAAGTAAATAAAAAACATATTTTTAAAAAATGCGTCGCGCCGCCCCGCTATAATTTTTATCAAAATACAAAGTTAACATAATATTAAAAATTTGGCTGAGACCAATTACGATTTTCGTTTTAAGAACCTTTACAAGGTAGGCGTGCTTAGGTGCATTAGCAGCCCAAACTTGCACAATGATGACGGGTGATGTCGATGTAGTTATAAAAGAAAGATTATATTTGAGTACCTTAGATGCAAAACTCGGTTTTTGCAAATTAAAAAATAAAATAAAATTGACTTTAAATTCTGTTTAGTGTTCGTCCTAGATAAATGGCGTTCATAAAACTTGATACATAATAATACTTATATTATATATATTATTATGTATCAAGTTTTATAAACGCCATTTATCTAGGACGAACACTAAACAGAATTTAAAGTCAATTTTATTTTATTTTTTAATTTGCAAAAACCGAGTTTTGCATCTAAGGTACTCATTTATTTGAGCAAATTTATTTGATTTATTTGTCATTTATCATTGTCATTGTGAAATTTTTAATGTAGTTTCTTTTTATCATAATGTTTTATTTTGGTAAAATAAACCTTAAGTTATATAAATAAATAGAATGTTTTTTTTTATTTTGTAACCTTGAATTTGTATTACTTGATCTCCGAAAACACTCTAGCACTGATTTTTACGGGTGCAGCAAAATTTTTAACAAAAACAAACAGCCATTTTGTGGTAACCATCTTGTTCTCAATCATTTTGGCCTCAAATTTGAGATCCTTAACCACGAATCCACTTTTATCGAACTCAACGCTATTTTTTTCAAAGTTGGTCCGCCATCTTGTGACGACCAATTTGTTTTTTACTATTTTGACCTCAATATCGGATTCTCTCTCCATTTGAATTTTGACCAGCTTTTTGTGTTTCCGACCACTGTGCATCGTGAAAATGACATATTTTATGTAAAAAAAATTTGGCTTTCAAAAAAAATATTAAATTTAAAATAAAATTTTCTGCATTGTCACGAGATTTACAAAATGAAACTTTGACAACCAAGAAATTTCAAAACAACAAGTATTTAATATTATATTATTATACGGGAGATAATGCAGGCTATTATTTACAATGATGAGGTTTGCGTCTCGAAACGCAAATCATTCGAGTACATTATGTGCATAATCTCAAGAGTAATACTATAATTTATCTATTTTGGGTTTATAATGACTTCATTGTAACACCGCTTTCGGTGATGTAATGAGGTACTTTACCCCACCCAAAATTTTGATTTTATAGGTTGGCTACTTTAAACAGCATACTAGTAAAATAATATTTTGCATATTGGTTATAATATTTTTAAGATTTTTCTACTACTTACGAGACTTTTCTACTAAATATAAGGTATTTATACCTAATTAATTAATTTTATAAAATTAATTTTTTATAGAATTTTTGCACAATAGATAATAGTATATTATGTATCAAGTTTGATAAACGCCATTTTATACACGAATTTAATTTAGGCACGAGCGAGCTTGCGAGCGAGTGCTTAAGTTAATGAGTGTATAGAAAAGTTTATAAACGAGGTGCATATATGCAGTATACTATACTTTTTCTACGACACATACTTATTATTATCTTAAAATGATTTAAATCAAAAATTTGTATAGAGCGCCATCTATGAAACAACAGGGGAAACTGTCAAATGTCACATTTTTACATTTTATAAACACAATTATAAAGGTTATAAATCGAAATACATCTTGAAAATTGACAGTTTTTCACATTGAAAGTAAAGGAAATGTTTTATGAGGACTTTACAGTAGAGTCCGTGCCCGAATTTAAGTTATAGTTTACTGCCGGCGAAATTAAAAGGTCAGTACAATGTTCATATATACGTTTCAAAAATTGGCGTTGAGAAACTATTTAATATTTTTGTATTTTTGTATTGAGATAATAAAATAATTTTCACATTTTGTATTATTTTACAAGAAAGGAACTTTATTTTAACGATTGTATGACATTTGACAACTGTCAACTAACTTAAAACTAACTTCAGCCCGTGACTAAAGCGCATAAATGTCATACAATCGTTAAAATAAAGTTCCTTTCTTGTAAAATAATACAAAATGTGAAAATTATTTATTATAACACCTTTTTTCGCACTCTTCCATTACAAAACTCGCTCCATCGCCGCTCGTTTTATAAATTGTCCTCGTGCGACAAAATGACATTAGTTCTTTAATATACTTTTATCTACTCCAATTATTAGAATATTTAATGATTTAAAAAAATAATTAAATAAAATGTGACATCGCTCAAATGTTTAATCTCACTTTCTACCAATTTTAAATATTAATATATTTAACTATATTTAACTTTATTATTTATCAAAAGTTTAACCTTTCAGTAGTCGCGCTATTTTTTTTCAAGTATAGTCGCCCCGGTCTGTAACACCGGGTTGTTTTTTTATAGTTTTTGCGATTTTTTTTTATAAATATTTACTATCAGTGAAGTTTTATGGGTAAAAAGGTACATATAGGTACAAAAAAGTGATAAGAAAAAATATATATTTTAGAAAATACAGGCAAAAAACAAAAATAAAATTCATATAAAAAAGGTCTTTAAACTTTTAACATACAAATAAAATTGCAACTTAAAAAAGTTAAAATAAAAAAAATATTATTTTTTGGTCCTTATTTAATACGGTAGTGAAAGAAAAATTGAAAAATTTAGCTTCGAAAGGACTTTGCTTGCAAGATTGGCAAATGCCTATTATATGCTCTAATTTATTTTTGTTTTTTGCCTATATTTTCTAAAATATATATTTTTTCTTATCACTTTTTTGTACCTATATGTACCTTTTTACCCATAAAACTTCATTGATTTTTATAAAAAAAAATCGCAAAACCTATAAAAAAAACATGTAGGTATTACGATTAAAACACACAAATCCAGTTTTTCTATATTTTTTCCAATTGCTATAGGCACATCTACCAGGGGTAATATTTTCTTGAGATTTTTGAAGTACAATTCCACAAAATTCTTGAAGTGAAAATTTCAAACTTTGTGGAATTTCGGTCAAAGCAGCACGAGTTATTTGTAACACGAATGGTCACCCCGGTCTCACACACCGGAAGTCACTATAATTCGCAATAAATATGTTCAATCGCATCCAAATTGCAACTGAGCATGTACAGTGTACATTGTACACTATTTAGGAAGGTACCTGGGCGGTGAAGTTTTTATCTCCACCATCTTCAAAGTTTAGTTTAATTTTAAATCGCCCCGGTGTCAGACACCGTGCGCGACCACTGAAAGGTTAATATTAAAATGAATATTAGAATTATATATTTTTTTATTTTGTAATTAAAAACTCAAGCCAAACACTTAAACTTGTGGGGTATCTTAATTTTTGTTAATTTGGTTTCTATTTCTTCTTGAGCCACGAATTTATCTTATATTAGTAACTGAACATTTAGGCTTCCAAATGTCTGTTTCAAGTTTTTTTCGTACAAAGTGACTGATAACCAAAAATTTCTCAGAATTCGGCATTTGAAACCATCCTCCCCATTCCTCTGATTTATCATCGTCTGACTTTTACCTATTCATAAAAATGCCTTAGCAGATTAAAGAAAAACAATAATTCTGTTTTTACTTCAAAAGTCCTATTTACTCTTTAATACACATGTCAAAACATTATTTTAGTAGTTTTTGAGATATTTTTAAAAACGTCCATCTTTAGCATGTTTATTATAGTCATAATATGTAACGCTGAGTAATTTTGTAATGCATCACATAAAACATTCACTACATGTTTACAATACGCCATAACCACAAACATATATTCTCGTTTAACGATAAAATTAGGGCGTGCAGACGTCTAAAAACGAAGTAAATTTTCTTAAGAGTTAAAACCGTTAAAACAGCGATATATAGATATATAAATATATCAATTAAATCTAGGCAAATTAAATGTAGGAACATATAACCGCTTCGAAATGCCAAGTAATAAAACATTTTCCCTTATTTTCCTGTAGTTTAATTTTCATCCGTGCTCTTGGCAATTACAGCTCCATAAAATTTTCCAAGCCAACAGTGCTGCCTCGTCAAAAAAGGAACAAAAATTACAATTTTATTGATCGTTTGTTGACGTCGTTTTTCGACAACATGTACCTATATTGTTTTTTTGTAATATTTATAATAATTTTAAAAGTGTATTTATTTAGCTTTAAACTGATACTAAGTTTGTTAAAATTGATCAATAAAGAAACATTTTGGAGCTAATTTAATAACTATATGTTTACAAATGTCATTATCTTGGATTTGTTTAAAAATCTCATAAACTATTAATTGAATGTTTCAAGACATTTAAATTGTTATAAAGCTAGAAAAATTTTTAAAAGTTGATTTTTGACACCCTTTATATAGTTTTTAATTTAATGTATACCTAACGTATAATAGTATATAAACGCCATTTTATTCACCAATTTTAATTAGACATGAGCGAGCTTAATTAATTAATAATTACTATGCTTAAGCAATTAACAATGTCAGAATACTTTTTCAAATATTTTAAAAACTATAAAGTGTTTTAGTAAAAACCGTTTTATTACAGTGTTTTTAAAATTTTAAAATCTGGTAAAAAATAAAAATTATACACGGCCTTAAGTAGGTAATTAATAATAATTTACTTAAAAATTTATACAATTCATTAAAAATTGTATTTGTTTTTTTAAGGTTTTTTAGGATGGAATTAAAGTTTAATAAGATTGCCTTTTAAAATTTTATAAATTTCTTAAAATCGGTCCAAAAATATACATTATACAGGGGTTTTAGGATGTCCAAATTTTTAATTACACACCTTAAAATTATTATAAATATTTTTAAAACAAATAGAGGACTTAATTTAATTAATGTTTATTAATTAATAATAATTACATTAAATTATTCAAAAAACAGGGTTTCAAAATAATCGTGTAACGCCACTGAAATTATCCTTCTTAAACTTAAACAGAACTAAAATCTGAAATCTACACTGAGATATTTAAATTGGTATTACTTTCCGTACATTAAATATACGCCATTTTGCCTCTAAAAATCAAACAAAACCAACCCTTAGCGTTCCAATGCATAGAGCTCATGTTCTTAAATAAAATCTAAGAGCTCGCAAAATAGGGGTAGAAAGTTTTATAGCAAACGTGATATTTACATTCGGTTCTCGGGACTGGTTTTGTATGGTTTTAATCCTTATTTTAGGGATGTGTAAGAGTGAGTTTGGCTTGCCAGGGGCTTAAGCGAAAAGGGTTATTTTAAATAAGGGTGCACAAGTTAGAAGTAAGGGTAAAGTTAAGAGATAAATAAGGAGTAAAAATATACATAGGAAAAAACACGTATTGTTGTTTTGCCTAATACCTTTTAGGTTTTATTATCTATATTTATTTGTGTATTATATTTTTTAAAGGTAAAAAAAGTGACTTTAATTTAATGTATAATTTTTTAAAATTGTAAATTATACAGGGGATTCAATAGGATACTACTTAATATACATACTTTATACATTATACATTTTGTAAGATATCATAAATTTTATATAAAAAAAAAAGATTTTAATAATCTACCTACATGGTCTTTAAAAGTTAAGGGCAGTTATGCAATAATAATTTTTTGTTCCAAATTAAATTCTCTTTTAAAATATGTCAAAATAAACAATTGAAATTTTTTTATTTTTGTATATTTCCGAAACCCGACGTTCAATTGTTTTTTGATTTCACGGCCATTTCAAGCGGATGGACGGGACAAATTACAAAACTGTTTTTATAAAAAAAATTGTAGGTAATTTATTATATAATATTTTTGCAACAAAATTGTCAAATATATTCTTCTATTATTAGGATATACATAAATAGGAAATATTTTATAAAAGTAGAGATAATTTCAATAATTGACAGGGATTGTCCCGTCCACACCTTTCAATTATTAAAATTATATCCACTTTCATAAAATATTTCTTGCGTTTTTTTTATTTAATGTATAACCTAATAAAAGAAGAATATTTTTGACAATTTTAATGCCAAAATATTATATAATAAATAATCTACAATTTTTTTTTTTTAAACAGTTTTGTAATTCGTGCGTTTCGCCAGATTTTTTGATTTTAAACAGAAGAAAAAATGACGGCCAATTTGCTTATTTAAACGACTTTGTAGTTCCAATAATAACAAAGTTAGCAATGGTGAGCAGATTATTTTGGACACCCTGTATACAGGGTGCACCAAGTATCCCTCTATGTGTATACTTCTATGTTTTTTTATCTGATCAGCTACAAGGTCGGTTACATTAGAAAAAAATAACGTGAAATTTAAAAATTTAAAAAAAGCCAGCGGTTGTTATTCCTGAAAATTTTAAAACAAAGTATTTTTACATGTAAACATACCCATTAATCTACATTTTTATACAATTTCTATGTTTTAAGTTACCATCACTATCTTTTGTTTTTATAATGACCGCCATAACTTATATATATACATACATATATATATGTATACAGCATTTAATTATTTAATTTTTTTCATATAACCATGTAAAATTACAATATGGCGGTATCTCAAAATCTAGTAGGTAAAAAAATCACAAATTGGATGAAAATGTGTATAATGTGTATGTTTACATGAAAAACTTACTTTTCTTCAAAATCCCCAGGAACAAAGTTATAACAATTTTTGGTTCTGACAGGTTTTCAGTTTTTTTTTAATTATTTAAGAACCGCTGATCCCCAGTTGTTAAATGTCATTTTAAAGACAATACAATTCATTCTAATTAGAACCAATAAAATGCCAGTATTCCATAGTTACGGATTTTATCACAGCGACAATATTTTTTATCACCTTGTTTACACGTTGCTAAGAATTTTGACACTTTTCTTGATTTGACATTTGTTGACTTTTAAATATTGTGTTTGTTAAATTAAAATAATGAATTATAAACTCTAAAAGATCGATGGGTTGGTGTAAACGATAATAAAATTAAAGTAAGTTTGAATAAATAAGGTTTATTAATGTATTTTTATATTTTAAAGCACATTTTAATTTCAAATGTCAAACTGACAATTCGTTAAATCCTAAAATTCATTATATTTTCTCACTAAATATAACTCGTGGTATGATTAATTATCGATGATATTTACTCATTGAAACAGAAGCAGCACATTTCACTCGTCCTGCGGACTCGTGAAATCTGCAGCTCGGTTTCAATTCGAAAGTAATAACGCAACTTTTGTCTAATTTAACTGACCTTTAAATAAAAAAGATACCTTCTATAGCTAAACAAAATGTTTAACAAAATTGTTTTAAGATAATTAAAATTTATTTAAAAATAACGATTATACAGGGCCTTAACAATTAGCAAATTTTACTAAAAAAACAATATTAGAAACTCAAAAACTGTAAAATAACGAATATACAGGGCCTTGCAAAATTATCAAAATTATCAAAAATTCAAAAAAATGTAAATCAGGATTTAATTAAAATAATTTAAAATGTATAAATTGGAATAAAATTAAGAAGTAAACAAGGTGTTAATGACTTTTTAGAAAACTATACAATCTATGTGGACAAAAATGAGCCTGATTTTGGATCGACATTTTTTGTTATTTTAGTTGTTAAAATTAGCCTAACAAGGTTAATGACTTTTTAAAAAACTGTACTAAGAAAACACCCTATGGTATAACAAACTCAAAAATTCAAAAAAAGGTAAATCGGGATTTAATTAAAAAAATTTAAAATATATAAATTGAAATAAAATTAAGAAGTACACAAGGTGTTAATGACTTTTTAGAAAACTATACAATCTATGTGGACAAAAATGAGCCTGATTTTGGATCGACATTTTTTGTTATTTTAGTTGTTAAAATTAGCCTACGATATAAAATATAACAAATTTTGGCCTAAGTGGATCAGTCAAGATATTTAAAATTGTTTAAAAAATCAAGCGGCAGGAAACTGAGAATACACCAGAAACAATTTAAAAAATCAGGTAAACCCAAGCCTAAGTGCAATTTATTTTCAGATTAAATACCTACAATTATCTATTTTTTGTTTCGTTCGTAAATTCTTACCAGGATCCTGAGAATTTGACTGATCGCGACGCAACTTTCTCCATTAACGCGATTCCATGATTAAACGACAATAATAATATGTATTATGTATTTATGTATTATGTATTATGTGTAACTAGTGGTGCTAATCTTTGTCCCTTTTATCGATACAATGTACAATTGGCGTCTCCGAAATGTGAACGATTTTTTGTTGTCATGGATTTTTTTCATAAAATTTATTCGTTCATTCCTGGCTTCGGCCAGTGGTGTTACATATAGAAGGGAGAATACTAAGAATAAGAACAATATCCTAAATCGTTCTATTTTTTTAATAATATTTTAACAAACAATAATATAAACAATATAACAAATAAATTAACTTTAATTTGGTTTTATACAACAATATAAATTAACAAGTAGGTAAATACACAATAAAAATAACATAACTAAATTAACATATTGCTCAAGAAAATTGGTTTTTAAGTGAAATAGCGGCAGATTTAAATGTCAGTAAAAGCTGCATATTTTATATCAAAAAACGTTGGCAAAAACAACAAAGATTGAGAAGACCTATCAGGCAAGGTGTAGGTAAAATCTCCAACGAAAATGAAGACAATGCTCTTGTCGCACTTATTAGGCAAAATCCTTTCAATAGCGCATTTAAGGCCCGAGAAGATACACAATTTCCAGGATCTCTTCGAACAGCTCAAAAAAGATTGAAACAAGCTGGCTTAAAAAACTGTGCTGCTAAGCTATTTTAATACTTAATTGCAGAGCCATTAGCTGCCACAACCCTTTGCAACCTTCTTGGCATGGACATTATTAGCTCACGCATGTCGTATGAATCAGCAAGCTCATCCCAAGAATTTTCAACAGCACTACATAGTTCATCTCGGTTTGCTGGCCTAAAGTCCCGTTGATATATATTTTTAACTATAAAACCCCACACGTTTTCAATGGGGTTTAAGTCAGGGCTTCTAGCTGGCCATGGCAAAACAGTTATGTGGTTGTTGTTTACCCACTCTGTAACCACGCGAGCTGTGTGAACTGGTGCATTGTCCTGTAATATAATATTTATTAGAATCGTTTTTGAATACTATACAGTTTTCTTACATGTTGAAATATAAAGTTTTCTGGAAACACATGTCTAACTGAAGGTAGCATAACGTTGTCCAAAATCCTGGTATAGTGCTCAGCCGTTAATCTACCATCAATTTCCCAACATACTCCCGGACCATGGATGCTTATCCACGCCCAAACATTTATGGAAAAGCGTCCACTATTTGAGGTTTTTAATGTATAGTTCTCCTCAAATCTTGCGTTTCTTGGACGATATACACGCAGCCTTCCATTATTGCAAGATTGGAACGTTTTTTCATCCGAAAATATAACATTATTCCAAAAATCTTCTCCATAATTTAAATAGTCATTGGCGAACTGGACTCTCCTGCGCTTATTTTCTTCAGTTAAAAAAACCTTATGAGCAGCAGCACAGTTTTTTAAACCAGCTTGTTTCAATCTTTTTTGAGCTGTTCGAAGAGATCCTGGAAATTGTGTATCTTCTCAGGCCTTAACTGCGCTATTGAAAAGATTTTGCCTAATATGTGCGACAAGAGCATTGTCTTCATTTTCGTTGGAGATTTTTCCTACACCTTGCCTGATAGGTCTTCTTAATCTTTGTTGTTCTTGCCAATGTTTTTTGATATAAAATATGCAGCTTTTACTGACATTTAAATCTGCAGCTACTTCACTTAAAGACCAATTTTCTTCTAATTTGGCTATTGCCCTGGACCTCTGAGCCTCGGTTAAGTGGGGTGGCATTTTTAATATTGCAATTGACAACTATTATCAAATTTGGGCCTTAACTGCGCTATTGAAAGGATTTTGCCTAATATGTGCGACAAGAGCATTGTCTTCATTTTCGTTGGAGATTTTTCCTACACCTTGCCTGATAGGTCTTCTTAATCTTTGTTGTTCTTGCCAATGTTTTTTGATATAAAATATGCAGCTTTTACTGACATTTAAATCTGCAGCTACTTCACTTAAAGTGGGGTGGCATTTTTAATATTGCAATTGACAACTATTATCAAATTTGACAACTACCGACGACACTGATGCAAAGCCCATATTACACGATTAAATTTTGCCGTTCACATTTCGGGGACGCCAATTGTAAACAGCATATAAAACCTGAATTTTTTCGTATCTTAAATTTAACAGTATACTGAGACAAAACCCGTGGGACATAATCTGATATTTTAATAAATTTTGGAAAACTGTTACCGTTTGGTGTCTTCACAATAAAATGAATAAACTTTATAATTTTTGTTCAATTTCTGGACTTATTGCAATAATTAATGAATATTATGAAGACTACGTTTTGTTCGTGTGAAAAACATTTTCGCCAAAAAAAAAACAGTTTAGAAAATAAATTAATCGAATACTGCAAATACAAGTACTATATTGGGACATTTTAAATGAAAGCTAGAAAATTTGATTTTTCATCAAATTTAATTTTAATAAAATCGACTTATAAATAGAGCATATGCAAGGATTATAAAACTAAATCTAAACGTATATTTTAATTACAGGGAGATAAAACGTTTTCTCGTTAAGAAACGCGTTCGGCGCTTCAATAAATCTAAAGGGAAGTGCTTTTAAGAACCTTATATATTTCCACCTTTCGTAAAATTAAACTTTCCTTTGACAATATGAGCACTGCTTTATCTTGCCTTAACGTTAATATAAATTATCTCGCGGAAAACAAATTAAGGAACTAGGCGGGCGTGTCTCAAAGATTTTCGACAAAAGCGTCCAATTAACGATTTCCTTCTTATTTCTTAATTACTAACAAGTTCTCCCCCTTTATTTTCTCTCCAAGACTAAGACGAACTTTACTCTTTACTTACGTGTAGTAATAGGGGGTAGCGGGGGTTCCGCCATTTGCGATTCTTGAGTTGCTGCGTTCGACAAAAGGGGCCGGGAAAAAAGAAACGCTTTTGTTGGATGGGGTGCTATTGGAATGAGTTTAAAGAGGGGCGAAAATTATACTTAAGTGCATATGTTGCTATGATTTATTTGCTTTCTTTGGAAATAAGTGAATTGATTTATTTGTTACATTTACTGTTAATTAAAATATTTTTTTAAATTTATATTTAAATAAAACGATATCAACAGTTGTGTAATGATGCTTCAAATTATAAAAGTAAAAATTTTTGAATGAAAAAAGTACTTTTTTACTAAACGATTTTTTTTACAATGACAAAAAATAGGAAATTGTATTTCATGTAAAATAAATTAAGAAAAAAAGTTTTATTTAGTTTAACAACATATTATAATACCAAGTGTATATATACACTAGTAGTTGAAAAACAAGTTCAAAATGAAGCAGTGTTTTAAGTTAAAATAACTACATTTTTACTTATTAGTTATTTGTATAGTAAACGAAAACTGTAAAATAAAGGTACATAAAATCACCAAATATTGGGAATGGTTTAATACGCTATTTTTACAATATAATAAACCCAAAGAATGACGTAATAAAAACAAATTAATTACTACAAATTTACGTAAAAATAACGCTAAAATTACTGCATTATTTAGCATTAAAACTCAACCATATCTTATCCTGTAAGAACTGGAGCGTGTTTTGGTCATTTCAGACCTCATTAGTGCCCGAGAGCTGTGGTGTATAATAGGGTGGGCCGATTTTAATATTTTGCAAATATCAAATTGTGCAATGGTGGAAAAGTTGTGCATTTATAAGGCCAGAAAAATATTATAAGAGTTTTTTTTTTAATTTTAATTTCTTAAACTGCCGCAAGGCCTTGAAAGATCTTAATGTAATAAATACGAAAAAAATTATCTGAGAGAAGATAGGGTTAAAAAAGTTTTGAATGATAAATATTTATTAAAAAAAAAACAAAAATAAAAATGAATTTATCATCAACACAAATTTAATTCACTTTATAATCCTGTTTTACCTGCCATTTTTCACAAACACCCAAAAACCACAAACAGATACTACTTGTAAAAATTTCTATTATTCAACTAATTGACGATGTCAAAATATTATAATTTATATAAACAGTGAAGCCAACTGTCAAATGTCCTACGTCAAACACGAAAATCTTAAAAAATATTTATTCTCCATTTTACGCCGTCTCTCCAATAATTGCAATTATTGCAAAATTTAAAATTTACAGTTTGACTTCATACAGTTCAAAACATTAAAAAAGAAAAAAAATATTAAAGGAAAATAGTTTACTTTCCCGCTTATGAATAATTTTAAATTTTTAAAAATTACTTTTAAATTTTTAGAGGCGTTGCGGCAGTTCAAAAAATATATATATCAAAAAAAATATTTTGCAAAAAATGTTTACTTTCCTATTTCACAACTTTTTCTTAAATGCAGAATTTAATATTTTTAAATTTTAGAAGTTAAATATAAAATCGGCCCACCCTAGTGTATAAGCACAACCGAAACAAGGGTCGTATAGGCATCAAACACAGCGGTAGCGGTGAGAGATAATATGTGCTACCTATACGTCATAGCGGAAGTAAAAAATCAAACTCCACTACGGCCCAAAAGACATGGTTGGCCAAAAAACCGTGACTATGCGTTAATGCAGTCTTAAAAAATCTTCTCTTATTAATAAAAATAGCTGTGATACATCCTAAAAAATATATGCCCTCTAAATATGTGTCATTCACGCCCTCTGGGAGTATCTTAAAAAAATGACAAAAATTTTAATTTCTCGTTTTTAAAAACTTTACTATGCAAATTTTGAGTTTGATACCTTGCATTGTTTTCCAAATATTACAAATTTTTAAAAATGTCACGTCACATTTATCGCCCTGTATCTCGGTCAGTATTAACATTTTACTAAGGCATATTTGTGTTTATCGACCTATTTTGATCTCCTATGTCTACAGTTGCTCTATGGGATACCCTGTAACTATTTAATGCTGTATTTTGTATTGAGATAATAAAATAATTTTTACATTTAGTATTATTTTAGAAGAAGGGCACTTTATTTTAACAATTGTATGATATTTGAACTGTCAACTAACTTTAAGCTAACTTCAGCCCGTGACTAAAACGCCGTAAAGGTGGAAGTAGAAAAATTAAATTATAAATCCGCAATATTTTTAACAGTTTTTCGGTCTTATTCTTTATTTTTAAATTTATTTTATAATTTTAAATATTAGTCTTTTTAGATTTTTAAAATTGGTTTTTAGTTCTTTGGGTAGTTTTGAAGGTTTTTCCACTTTTTTGGTATTTATTTTTTAAATTAATAATTTTTTTTGAATTTTGTAATATTTTATAAAATATATTATATATATATACTTAAAGTATAAATACTATTTGGTCTCTTTTAATGGGTTTTATTAAAAATTATTTTATTAGAATATTTTATATTTTTAAAAGTTTTAAGGTTTTTCCATTTTTTGGTATTTATTTGATGAATATCTTATTTTTTCGACTCTTTTAATTTAGTTTTTTAAAATTGCTTTATTTAAGTTTTTTAATATACCGCTTTTTTATTTTATAAATTTCTTATTTTTGACACTTTTAATGAATTTGGAGTTTAATACAATTTTAAGATTAATAAAATAAGTTTAAGCTTTTTCCATTTTTAACAGTTTTTAGCTTTATTTTGTTCTCTTTTAATAAATTTAAAAAATTTTGTCTTTTTTAGCAGGTTTAAGCTATTGTTTAATCGTTTTTTAATGTTTTTTATAAATTGTTTTTTACCCTTTTTAAATAAAGATTTAATAAAAATGAAGTACCTAATATAATAATTTAAACAAAAACAAAATTTAGTCTACAAAAGTTTTTAATATCTCTCTGAAAAAATAGTTCTAGGTACTAGGTTATAAGTTTATTATCTTATGCTTTTTGACAATAGAAAAAAAATATTTTTATTAATAATTCATTAATTTTTTGGAATTTATTTTATGAATACCTTGTTTTTTGACTCTTTTAAGTTGGTTTTTTAAAATTGCGTTATTTAAGTTTTTTAATATATTAAACAGTTTTTAAAGTTTTTAACCTTTTTGGAATTTATTTTATGAATTTTGATGAATTTTGAATATTTAGATTATTTTGGACATTTTAAACAGTTTTTGTAAATTTACCACTTTTTGAAATTTGTTTTATACTTTTTTTGTCCCTTTTTATAAATTTGAAATATATATATATTGAGGTATTAAGATTTAATTTTTTTGAGATTTTAAACAGTTTTTGTAAATTAACCACTTTTTGGAATTTGTTTTATATTTTTTTAACACTTTTAATGAGTTTTGGGATTTAATATAATTTTAGGATTTTCAAAGTTTATTATGTTTTTGATATTTTTAACAGTGTTTGGGTTATAATCTTTTTTCACCCTATTTCAAAATAAAGATTAAATAAAAATTAAAATAATTATGAAAATGAAATTTAGTAATAGTTTATTATTATTATTATTATTATTATTATTATTATTATTATTATTATTATTATTATTATTATTATTATTATTATTATTATTATTATTATTATTATTATTATTATTATTATTATTAATTAATAATAATGGAAATACATTGAAATTACATAGGAAAAGTGGTTTCATTTGTCGCATTTAGCTTAAAATCAGTGTATGTAACTGTAAAATTACTGGTCACTGTACAATAAATGCATGCACATAACCTATAATGTCAAAAGTAAAGCATATTAACTGCCTCGCTCAGATCTGCAGCCTCGACTAGCGCCTCAGCAGCGAACGCTGAGCTCGGCTATAATATAAGCCCTTTCTAAGTCAGTTAGATAATGTACTATGAAGAGGTTATGCAAGCCGCTAAGCCAACAAAAAAATTCTCCCTAAAACGGCTGGAATCTAAAAGTTTAAAAATACCTTTATACATAATCCCTGCAACTTTATTTTTAAATAAATCCTAATATCCTTATAAATTAATATTATTATCTTAACCCTTGCATTCTCCCCACGGGCCTCGCCACTCCGCCTATCCTAAATCTTCCAAAATTTATGTTTGTAGTGTACACACAAAAGAGAGAACGTAGGGGTGCGTCAACATTTTATTCTCAAAACTTTTAATAAGATTCCGTTCTCATATTTCATCCCTCTGAGCCTCAAGAAAATCATAATCAATAATGCCAAGGAGTTCTTTGATCTATTTTAAATATCGCCTGAAATTAGTCAAAGCACGTTTGCGCCATCTTTCCATTTTCGTCCTTTTAAGTCAAGGCAAGGTGACAAAAGGACCTTACGCGAAATAAACAAAGTAGGCTTTGTAGGAGACGCGTTCCTTTGTCGACAAGATTAATTTTCTTATGTAGCCAACGTCTTTTGTTACCCTGTAAATCTATACTTAGCTATAAAGGAGGCTAAATAGATTTTCCCTGTAACCTAATGAATGTGGAAAAACTAATTTAACTTTCTTAATATTGATTTTATGTAATTATATCCCTTTAACAAAGTGGAGTATTATACAAAATATGTTTTGTAATGTTTTTTATGTCTTAGAGTTTTTCAGATATCGCGTTTTTAAGATAGTACTCAATTTCCAACTCGGTATGATCTAAAATTGTTTTGTTATTGAGATAAATAACCATATCATTTTAAGTGAATAAAACGTATCGGCCACTTAAACTTAAAACTGTAAAGTTTATTGCTAAAATCTCTGCCACGTAGTAAAAACGGTTCTATTACATGAAAGTGGCTAAAATGGGAACACTTTTTTAGTGTCAGTTACGTTTATACCACGTTGTTATTACGTTTCTATAACGTGGAGGTATAGTGGCCAAAACGTAAGCAAAACCAACCATCTTTGCTTTCTCTGAAACTGAATATTAAACTGACACTGAATTCTAAAATTATTTTAATACAATTTTACTGTCAAATATGGGTGTCATAGCTCGAAATATATGCCTTATTGAAATATGTGGTAATGAAAAAGTAAACTTAACGGACCTAAAAACCAATAACTACGAGGTGTGTTCAGAAAATAACGGGAATTGCTAAATTTCGCGGGTTCGGAGGGTCCGGTTGTCATAAAATTTTCTTTATTATGTTGGTATACATGCCCCCGAAGTATGATAAAAACTTTAGCTGTTTTCATCCTTTACTTTGTCTGTGGCAGTCGCTAAGGTTAGACGTGTTTTTATGAGCTCGGCAATTTTCGTTCGTTAAAAGAAATGGATCAAAGAATGTGTATCCAATTTTGCTTAAAAAATTAAATAAATTCTGTGAAATGTTAACAAAGACCTATAGTGAGTCTGCTATAAGTAAAACAAAAGTTTACAAGTGATATAAGAGTTTCCAAGATTGCCGTGAAGACGTTGAAGATGACGAACGCCCCGAACGCCCAAGCACATTAACAACCGATAAAAACATGGAAAAAGTGGAAGAAATGGTTATAAACCATCAGAGAAGTCGCTGATAATGTTGGTATATCGATTGGCTCATCCCATGAAATTTTTTCGAATGTTTTGGGTATGAAACGCGTGGCAGCAAAATTTGTTCCAAAATTGTTAAATTTTGAACAACATTTTTGTCCAAAAGCAATACTGTAATGATGCCCCAGCCTTTATATTCGCCAAACATGCCTCTGTCTGACTTTTTCCTATTCCCAAAAGAGAGCCTTAAAGGGCCGTCGTTTTGCAAGCATAGATGACATTAAAAGCGCATCGCTGAAAGAACTAAAGATCGAGTATTGGAAGAAGAGCTGGCACATGTGCATAATATCCAATGGGGACTATTTTGAAAGGGACAACATTAATGTAGACAAATAAATAAATATTTATTTCAAAAAACGAATATTGGCGATATTTTCTGAACACACCTCGTATGAATTAACCTGTTAAATTTAGTACGGGATTAACCACAATTATTTGTTTAAAACTACAAACTTATTTTCCTACAATGGCAACTATTTTAAAACATGTCTGCTTTTGAAGAAGGGAACTTTAAATCGGTAATACTATGCAAACTGTGGAAATCACTCAAGCATGTAGCAAGAACGTGGCAATGACCACCGCAATTATATAATCAAGTTTTGCCACTTTCAAGGTTTGGAAAAAGTTCCGAAAACGTTGCCAAAACTAGTATACCCACTTTACTTACTACTACTACCACTTCCAAGTATAATACTTGATGTGATGTGATGTGATGTGGTTTGGTTGCCGTTACTATTCAAAATTCACTTTAAGTTTAGACAACTTTAAGGTGGTCAAGAGTGGTCATAACGTTTTAGATACCAGACTGATACACCAAAAAGTTATAAAACTATGTAGTATATTCTGCTAGTGCAAATCTCATGATTACAACTATCAGTCACTATAATGCTACTTGAAAAAAGGATATATTTTTGTTATTTTTTACGAATTTTAACATGATTTACATTATTCTAATCCTTTTTAAATATTCTTTAATATTTATTATAACTTTCATAACAAAAAATTTGTGGTTTTTTTAAATTATTTTCTTGAAGGTACACTTTGACATAACTTGAATATATAATTTTTAACAAATTTTAATACGTTAGATATTATTTGATTTAAGAAAATGTATATAAAAATAATAAAGCTTTAGGGTTGTAAAAGCTATGGAAGCTAGAAGTCTACAGAGCTAAAACATAGTTTTGTCAATGAGATAAATAAACGGTTATATTTTTGTTAATTTTTAACGAATTTTAACATATTATACATAATTTTAATTGTTTTTTATTATCCTTTAATAATACTCATACAATTATATTTTAAATTTAAATAACTTTCAGTTGTGGGGTTTTTAAGATATAGCTTTACTTTTTTGATGGTATACTTTGACATACCTTGCTTTTATAGCGAATAATTATGTAATTTTTTAACAAAATTTGACAAAAAAGATATAAAATAAGCTTTACGAAAATGTACATTAAAGTAATATAGCTTTAAAGTAGTGAAAGGTATAAAAGCTAGAAGTCTATAGAGCTAAACATAGTTTAGATATCAGTATATTTAACTGGCTATATCTTTCTTATTTTTTATCAAATTTTGACATATAGTACCTGATTTTAATTCCACTTTTATGATGTTTACGATGATTTAATTATAAAAAGTGTAAAATTAAAACTGTAAAAGTTATAGCGTTAAAAGTCAAGAAAAGGGTAAGTTTTCTTGAAGTTATTCTTAGAATGCAGGTTATCCAACATTAATGAAACAAACTTTCCCAAAATAAACAGTAATTTCCTTACCAAATTACCAGCCTTATTTGCCGAGCAACATTTTGCGCTGGATACATAAAATTACTATGTATTTTGCACAAACTTAAAGTTCAGAGTTTGTTTAACATTTAATTTTAGCTACGTAAGTAATTTTGTCTTTGTTTTGTGCATTCTCTTTGTGTTTTGCGTCCTTTCTTCATTAAAGGACGTGGCTGTTTTAGTTTTAAGACGCTTTTATAAATGAGTAACATTAAGCAAAATGTTAGACCGAGGATAGAGATAAACTTTCAAAGGAAAACGTAGCCTATTTACACACTTATTTGGGACCATATTGGCTTGGTTGTTTGGGAGCCAATGAAAATCACAGGATTTTAATTGCATCTTACGTAGCTTTTGTTACTTCTCTTTGAATTATCGCCAGCTTTTCTCTCAGGGCCGGCTCCAGGGTACGTGCAGCCGTGCCCCTGAACGGGGCGGCAAAAATCGAAGGGCGGCAAAAATTAAAGAGGTGCACAAATCGAATAGTGGCAAAATTCGAAGGGCGTCAAAAATCGAAAGGCGGCAAAAAGTTATCGTACTATTATTTCCCATTTTTAAATAAAAAAGCGGCTTTCTTTATAATAGAGCCGACAAAGGATCAATGGCACGCGCCGGAATGTGCGGTTTCTTTTGATTTATCAGGATTTCGCTTTGTTTTTAAGCAAACTTATAAATTATTTTAGTTGATATTTAACTTCTTTGTGCAATTGTACACTACCTATTTGAAATTTAATAATTTGAAAGAAATAGACATTTCCGAGGACATTTTGTTCCATGTGGTTGTGGTATTTACATTGTGCTGGGCTTTTTGTGTGTGTTTTAAGGTAGGTATTTATGCACATTTTATACAAAATTAATATAATATCACAGCATGCATTCTTTTAATAAAAAATAATAATTAACAAATAAATAATTCTCATAAATAATGCTACAACTGGATAACTAGAAAATTTACAAATCCAGTTCTCCTAAATGCTTGCATAGGTACCAATTTTAGAATACTTTTATGTAGGTATAAATGTGTTTTTCCAGATATCTAATTGTAGAATCAAGGGGACGATATTACACTGTTTAAAATATCTGTGGTGTAAAGGGTAATCTAAAAATGGTGTCTAAATCCAACACCAAGTGGTGTTAATATAAACACCATGAATTATGTTTGAAAATGTTATATACAGCAAACACCAAAACGGTGTTTATCTAAAAATATTTTATCCTTTCAAACTACTGAGAAGTACACTTTACACCTAGTATGATTTAATTTGAACAAGAACACATAATATTTAACACTGAAAAGGAGTTCAATTTACACTATTTTAGTATTTGAAATTACACTGGACTAACGAACCATATTTAACACCATTTTGGTGGTAGGTACTATAGTTTTTTTTTAGAAATTATACCTTACTAATGGGCAATAAAAATTATGAGGGGCGGCAAAAAATTTTTGCACGGGGTACCGCAATGTCTGGAGCCGGGCCTGTTTTCTCTACTGCTACTATATTTGCTATAATTCAGACCGACTCTAAATATTTTATAGGTTTTTTATTACAGCAAACTTTAAAGCCCTGTAACTTTTAGGGTTTTTTTTTAATTTTTGTTTTTTAGGTTTGTATTATTTGTCTTTAAAATGAGATATAATTTGTTAAAAAATAATAAAAATATGCAAAAATATTTTTAAAAGCCATGTCCACTACAAAACATCAAGTTGCCTCCAAGCTATCAATTCAAACACAATAATTGAAGATACAAGAAATTTTACTGTAACAAAATTATTTTTAATTTAATATAATATAAAGCCATTCAGCTTGTGTGGGTAGGGGTAGGAACGGACCGTGGGCTTAAAGTCCCCCGAAGGACTAATACACAATAGGACAAACACAAATAAACAACCATACCAACGTGGGACTCGAACCCACGACCTCTCGATTTGTAGTCAGCAGCACTGACCACTAGTCCACCGTCGGCAGTGCAATCCATTCAAACGGCGATATCTCAGAAACAATCGACGGTAAAAAAAAATATTTGAACAAAAATTGTTCCCAATTTATTATTCTATAAAACAACATACACAAACTTCTAACAACTTTAAAAAGTTGCAGTCAAAAAAACATCTCATCGCTAAATGGACAAGTTGCTTCTGTAAGGGTATACAGGACAATATCTCAAAAACAATTGACGGTAGAAAAATCTATTATAAAGAAATTTTTTTACAATTTATTAGACTAAAGACTAAAAACTAAGAAAGTTATCAACAAATAACTGTCTTAGCATTCATCTTGACAATTTCAATTAAAGAAACCTTATTTAGGAGCTGAATTTTCGCTTTCAGCTCTAATTTCAGCCACTGTCATTCGCATCTGTGACTGAATTATGGCCTGAACTTAAACTATTTACACTGAGAAGTAGTTTTAGACGTCTCTCAGCACGTTAATTGCTAGTAGCAAGGAAACAAGAAAATTGCAATTAATTGAGTTATGGAAGGTGCAATTTTTTTGTTTGATTAAAAATTATTTTTTTTATATTTAATTTCAATGAAATCTTCTTCAAAGTAATAAAGCAAAAAACTGATTTTCAAATAAAATAATTACGGAGTAAAGACGTATCTGAGTGCTTTAACTCAATACACTTCAGTGAAATTAAATTAAAATTATTAAGTAATAAGATTACCCAGCAAGGGTGGAAAATTTAATCAATTTATATTAGACGCTTATAGGAAATATCTTATATTGCCTTATTTAAACTCCTTTATATTACAACCTCTTAGTTAATTAATTTTTACTTTTACATTTCTTACTAAAAAGCTTAAGTTTTTAAGGTAATTATTATAATAATAAAATTTTATTCAAAAGGGATTAAGATTATGTATTATACAAAATAAGTTTAAAATTAACGAAGAGATAGCTCTTTTAAGATATTGTTGACGAAACAAATGTTTTAGCTTTTATAGACTTCCTACACTGTTTAAAATATCTGTGGTGTGAATAGTAAAATGATGTCAAAATCCAACACCAAGTGTTGTTAATATAACACCAAGAATTATGGTTAAAAATGTTTTATACAGCAAACACCAAAACGGTGTTTATCTAAAAATATTTGAGAAGTGCACCTACACAGAAAAAAAGGAATAGTTCATTTAACTATATTAATTTAGTTGACCCATAAGTATTTATTTAAATCAACTGTGGGAAGGTTAATATAAACAAAGATTAGTTTGACGGTACTAAACCAGATAGTTATTTTTTTTTAAATTGGTTAAATTAACCCAGAAAACTTAAGTGAAACCAACCCGCTGTATGGTTTAGTTTCCTAAATATGTTGTTTGTAAAACAAGAGTTACTTCAACCTAAAGCACTCTGTTAAAACGATTAAAACAATTTGCCGTGCATTCCTTGTTGCATAGTGTCTACCAATCGCGGCAAAGGCGGTGTGGATCACGTGATGTTCTTAAATCTCGCCTCTGTTGACTTACATGAAGAGTATATAAGCTCAGGTAGTCCTTTGCTTTGGTGTGACACTACAAATTGTTCGATACTCAAGAGACCTTAAATAGGTGGAAACAGCTGTCAATATTTGAAGTATATTAAGTTGGTGGAACGCACTAAAAACATTATCTCTAGCGAGTTGAAGGTGCAATTTTCTGGAATAATACCACTGGTAATATACTTATAATGCGTCAAGGAACTTCCTGTTTCCTTTTACACCATTTTAGTATATAAATTTACACTGGACCAACGAACCATATTTAACACCATTTTGGTTTGTATCGATATAGACCATGAATGGTGTTAATTTGGTGTTAAAATGGTCATGAAATTTTGAACAGTGTAAGCTTCCACATTTTTAGAGCTATAATATTTTTATAAGATATTTTTTAAACCTTATTCAATAAGGATTGCAATTATCTTATCTGTACCTAGAAAAGATCTATATCTCATGAGTTGATACTTAGATAAAAAAAAATTGTTTAATATATATTTTCGTACGTAATTTCATAATGCTTATCTGCACTTAGTAATATATAAGCATACAATTAAATTACATTTTTTAATTACATTAAACAAAAGTTACTATTTAGTTTAGCAGACATACTAGACTCCGCTCTTTAATTTAATTTCGTCACAAGACGCATCAGGCAGGCTGCGGAAAGACAGCCGAACATCCAATGGGACCCTCTGACTTGATTTAATTAAAACAATTTATTTAAACTACCCTGGAATACTAATTCGAAGAATTAAAGGTGGAAGCGAACAAACAATCCCGAATTTGTAACGTAACTTTTTCGTCTTTGGTGGTATGCAAATTTTGTATCAGCTTTTTGGAGAGGAATGTTGGGGGTTTTTAAAAATGTGTTATGTATTAGAATTGCTTTAAAAATGTGGGGGATATTGTATCTTAATGATCTTGAGACCAAAATGTTTTTGAGCTATCTAAGATATAAATCTCATAGATGTTAAGTTGTTTATATAGTTTTAAAAAATATAAAAGTTTTAAAATTTGGTCAAAAATTGACAAAGTTATAACCTAAAAACAATAGATGTGACATCAAATGTGGTTTGATCTTTAAAGAGCTATATTTTAAGAACCGCTATATAGCGGTTCTTAAAATATAGCTATATAGTTAAAAAAGATACGTTAGGTTATTTTTTTAATAAAGTTTTATGATCTAGAACTATTGTTAATAACATTTTAACGTAAAATCAAGAATAGTTGAATTATATTGAACTTTCTAAACACCCTTTAATATCCATTAAGTTTCTTTCGGAAATCATCCGTATAAGTATTAAATAACCATTTTGGTTGGGCTGACGAAGGTCTCCGTGCCCGGAATAGTAAAGCTTCGCGTTCTTTCCGGGGTTGGAAGTCGAAATGAGGGTGGAGATTAGATGTGTTTCATAAAACGAGGGTGTGGGGTGACTGAACAAAAACATGGCCATTATTAGGAAAAGATTTTCTCTCTCCAGTGAGATATTTATAAATATTAGAAAGGTTTGGGGTTTGTAAAAGGTTTTTTGATGTTTTATGTTTACGAGGGTGGTGGTCTTTTTCTTTGAGATAAAATCTTTACCTAAACATTTTAGGGTTTATATTAAAGTTAGAAAAATACATTTGGTGATTTTTTATTTTTCACGACTCCATAACTTTTAAGGGTTAATGGTTATAATTTACATTATATTAAAGACGATTAAAAGACTAATAAAATAATGTAAAATAAGTTTTAATTGGTTAAAAATAAAAAAGATAAACCTTAAAAGTTTGGTATGACATGGAGTAATATTATGTTTTAAATCCAAGGGCTTCTAGCTCGGATAGCTTCCACAACTTTAAGGCTAAAATATTTATGTTTAAAAATTATTAAAGAGAGTTAATTAAGGCATAAAACTGTATATGGATAGCGTTTATCGAAAAGGAACAATTGCCAAAAACTTTTTATTGAGTAAATAAAATTATTTGCAAAATAGTTAATTTTTAATGCTGGTCAAAAAATTAATAATGAATTGGAATTCTTCTTAATACTTTTGAGAAAAGTTCCAAGTGATGATTAACCTTTTAAGCAATATTAAATATAAGTTATTTTACAAATAATTTTACTAGGCCCCGAAAAAGTTTTTGGCGCTTGGTTCCTTTTCGATAAGCGTTTTCCATATAATAATACTAAATTGCTTTAATAATAAATATATCAAACATCAAAGTGACATGTGTCCAGGGCCGGCCCGAGGTACGGGCGAACCGGGCAACCGCCCGGAGCGGCACAATGGGAGGGGCGGCATTTTTACGATGTGTTAATGAAATTTCAATGAACATAATACAAAAATTTCGATTGGCGATTTTTTCTAGTATTAAGCTCGAGAAATATCTTTGTTACAAATGATTTAATAGAGGCGCTCTCGGAAGACGACGCTGGCGCCCTCTTTTATTTGTTTCTTCAATCATATCCTGTAGTTTTTTTTACTGTGTTTGACAATTGACAATTAATTGAAAAATATCTCACGATCGTGCATTGTAAAATCAGTGAATTACTAAGGTACTTTGATAATTATCTAATTATAATTAGAAGTTTAAAATGTCTGAAAAACGCAAAAAAGATTCAGGAGCTTTTTATAGACACCAAAAAAGGGCGCGTGAGGCGGAAAATCCAGTTCTAGCAGCAACATTTTCCAAATTCTTGCAAAAAAAACCATCGTGTGAAGGTATAATAAATATACTATAATTTAATAATATTGCATACCGTAAACACGGGTGGCTTTGAACCCCGCGGGTGACTAACCTTTTTTAAAAATATTTTCGCGTTCGATAAAATTAACATTAATTAAAATTATTAATTTGTTGGTCAAAACCTGTCAAATAAGCGATTCTATTTAGTTTATATTACAGGAAAATCAGTGTTTTAAAGAAATAAATGGGATTTATTACAAATTTATCGCACATTTCGTTATTTAAATAATATTTAAATTTCTATATTAAAATCATAGTTTTTTTTTCTTTTTTGCGACGTAAGCCAGTATATTGCCTTACCTATTGGTGATTCTAAAGCATACAAAACTAAAAAATAATTACGTTAAACTACTTTTGCCACTATTTCTGCCGAATAACAAGGGGGCGGCAAAAATATCTTCGCCCGGGGCGGCAAAAAACGTCGGGCCGGCCCTGCATGTGTCAAAACGTGTTTTTCGATAAGAGAGTAATGTCTTAAAAAAGCGATATCTCGAGTTCTATAAAGGATAAAAAATATGTTTAAACATTATTGTATAGTTAATTTAATATTCTAAAATTTAAAACAACTTTTTCACTAAATTAATCTCAAAAAAAGTTATGACGCACAACATCCCATAGCCATCACCTATAACAATCTAAAACTCACCAAAAATGTTTCTTATGAATATAAACCAAAAATAAATAAATATAAACCACAGTAGATGTTGTCACTGCGATATTCAAAAACGGACTAGCCATTCGGACTCCAAAAACCTAATTTAAATATACGGTGTAGCGTTTTTTTAGGACGGGAATTGTAACAATAAAACTTGAAAATCAGGTTGAAGGTACTGACCATTGGCAATTGTATTATTCAACAGGGGAGGCCAAGACACCGACCGGTTGCTTGACCAGAAATGGGCTATAGGTAAAGTAAGGGCTATTCCATGCATTAGGGTGTCTTAAAAATGACCCTTTCTTACGACGTGTGTGAACCAAAACCTGTTTGGAATGTCCACTATGTGTGAATATTTGTTTTATTATACCTCTATAGAATACTATAGACAAAATAAAATTTGTCTTTTCCGTATTATATCCAGGAAAAGTTATTACTAGTTTTATCTAGTTTTAGATAAAATTTTACATATATAAGTTCTGCCAAGATCTTCACCTGTCTTATGATAAATATATAAAAAATACTGACCCTCCTTTGCTATAAAAGAGATTAAACAGGTTTATTATTACTTAAAATTTTAAAGGTCTCAAAAAATTAATAGCCTGTTTGGTCCTGTACTTTATAAAGGAATTCTACTCAATCTGTTCATTGATTTTTTTATTTGGTAAAAGTATGGTTTTTCTTATATTTATTTTCTGTTCTTTAAATTAAAAAAAATATATATATAGTAAAGTCGTAGGTCATAAAACTTCCTAAAAAATGAATAAACAAGTTTTTTCGTAACTCCTATATTTTTTTAAATATACCTAGTTACTTAAAGATGTTATGATAATATTTTTATTAATTTTTGACTATCTTTAAAAAAAATTATAAATTTTTATAAACTCATGAAATAAGCTTAAAAAAATCATAAAAATTTAGCGGCTATGATAGCTCTCAATCTTTATAGCTCAAAGTCTATATATCTCAAACTATAGTTTAAGACATCTAGGTTGGTTTTAACGCAATTTTAACATACAATTAGGGTTTTAAAGTATCGAAAAAAAACCGGAAAAATTGGGGGGAAAACCTGTTTTTTCGTTTTTCCCCAGGGCTTTTGAGGAAAAATTGATTTTTTTTTTTTGAAAAATATACACATTTGAAAAAAGTAGCAATGAACAACTTAAAAATATTTTAATTAAAAAAAAATATCCTTTATTACAAAAAAAATAAAACTAAACATTGAATTAAATTAAATTGATAAATATATAAAAATAAACGTAAAAAAAACCTAATTTAATAGTTATTAGTGGCTGCTTTTTCACTTGTACCATGGTTAACCATGGAATACCATGGTATCCCAAAATTTAACAGCCAATTATTATGTAAAATTGTAACCTGAATCCGAAAATACCGTCAAAAATAATGAAAGTGCAGCAGTTTTTGAGATATAGTCAATTCCATATTAAATGGAAAATTGACTATATCTCAAAAACTGTTCTACTTTTTTAACTTTTGACGACATTTTCAGATTCAGGGGACAATTTTACATAAGAATTGGCTGTTAAATTTTGGTATCCCATGGTTAACCATGGTACAAGTGAAAAAGCAGCCACTAATAACCTTAAATTAGTCATTTTGGAATAATTCATTTTTAGAGAGTACATATATTAAAACTTGTTAAAAATTTTAACTTAAAATGTAGTTTATTAAATTGTCTATAAAAAATATTTTAAAAAGTGTTAAACCCAGATAGTTTTGTTAATTTAAAAAAAAAATTAGTTTTAACAAAAAGAAAATGTATTAGAGCTATGATGGCTCAAAGTCTATGTAGCTTAAACGTCACATTGACGATATTGTTTTAAAAATGCGACTTATATTATATATATAGGTTTTTTTAACGCAATTTTTACATACAAATTGATACAATAAATTTTTTTAATCTACATTATAGTATATTATGTATCAAGTTTTATAAACGCCATTTTAGTTACGAGTAAACTTTATCTACGACGAATAGAATTAAGAATTTAAAGCCAATTTTAGTTGTTAAAAATTTGACATAATATGTAATTATGTCAATGGATTTAACCTTACTTTTTTCAAATTTATAATAAAGCTAAAATGACTAAAGTGACTAAAATGCCCAGAAGCTACTGTTGCTAACTTCAGCCCGTGACTAAAACCCCATAAAGTCACAGCTTATCAATAGTAGTAGATAAAACACTTTAAGATTATAATTATAATATAATTTATCAAACTTTTAAAGCAAAACAGTTGTAGGGGTTTAAAATGTGTCCTCTTCTTGTTGGAATTTTGAAATGTTTGTCTTATGGTCTTCTTACATGCAAATTTTTCGTAGTTTGTATTCAATTCAAGTATAATGATTGCATTAGACACAATAAAATGGCGGTACATAAGATAACGAACTCAGATACTAAGGTTTGAGAAATTGTATTATACGAATAGACGAAGTAAATTTTCAAAGAGACGTGCCCTGTGTTGTAAAGTAAGTATAAACGACATTAAGAAGTTCGCAATTAGTTCGCCGGCTTCGCCGTTGGGGGCGCTGCCTTTCGCCTCCACAGTCTTCTTAATTTACATACTTAATATAGTACTGTTATGCAATATAAATGAAAATTCAGAGACTCTCTGAGAGATAGTCGGCTGTTTGTGACGTTATTGTCTTTTTGAAGTGTTCTGATTGAACTTTTTTGTTAATAGTTATTTAGCTTCAATTATTACATAATTATTTTTGTAAAAGTTGTCTTCTAAATATATAGGGGCCATAATTATTATATTCTCTTAACAACCACAATCAGATTCGCCATGGAGAAAGAGAAAAATAACAAATTACCTTTTCTAGGCGTAAGAGTCAAGAAAAATAACAACGTCATTTACACATCGGTATATAGAAAGGCTTCTTTAGGAAACCCACGCATATCTAAGTTACTTTTTAAACCACTCGAACAATACGAAACATGGGATAGTAAGAACCCTCATTAATAGAGCAATCACCATCTGAAACTCGAAAGAATCTCCTTAAAGAAGATCTCAGCGGAAATGGCTACATCATGAAATAAGTTGATACAATACTAGAAAACCTGAGGAATCGGCTAAACCAACGCTCAACATTTAATATGTTAAAGGAATTTAGAAAAATCAATAAGAAGAATAGAACGACAATACAACATCAGCATTGTAAAGCTCAAGAGGCACGTTACCAACATACTAGAAAGACAGGAAGAACTGCATCTACTAAATCCCCTAATCAACGAGAAAATAAAACCACTCCATATAGGAATAAAGGAACATCGCAATAACATGCAAAAAAAGACAAATAAATTGGGGTAGCATTTTGCACCAAGAGAGTGGAGGAAAAGAAAGTTTAAGGAAACAGACGTCATGCACCAGAAGCCAGACTGGACATAAGGAACGTCTGGAACAAATGTAATCTTGAAATTAAACTATGCATAGATTCGTCACACAATAGACATGTAGCTACTTAACTTATACACTATCCAGTCGATACGAGCGACGCGTTGTGATTAAAAATACTAAGCCAATGGAAGTCCAAAACCTTTCTTTGATTTAACATTTTTTTTATATTTTACATGTTTAGAATTTTAATTTATAAAAATGAAAACTTTTTGCTATTCATTTTCAAAAATACCCAAGCACTATGTTAAAGCTTATTGAATTTTAAATAATTTTTATTAATAAAGTGTTTTGTACCTGTAAAAATGTAGAATTTATATGATTTAAAATCTAACTCCTTATGTTAAGAATCAAACGTTGATGTACTATGCTTCACACCTCAAAGTCCCACCACGTGACCACGTACGGAACGCAGTCTATTGAAAATATGGCATTTAAGGCTTTTCAGGTTATGTATCTGTCAAAGTATAGTCAACGAAAGAAATAATATTATGTTTAGGCGTTAAAAATGTATAAATCTTTAAAACATTAGAATAACAATGGATGGTTTAAGAAGTTAAGAATATAAATACTGCATTTAATGAAATTCTAAAGTGTATGGTGTATATTTTTGTGCATTTGGTCCAAATTTCTGGTTTTCTCCATAAAATAATTTTAACTAAACATCATTTATTTAAAAAAATCTAGCTTCTTTATTATGGAATAAGAATATCTGTATTAAAGGTAGGTTAATATATTATAACAAAAATATCATCTAATTTTGTAATTTTAAGGTTAGAAAAATTTATTTTGACCAAAATAAATAAGTATTTTGGATTATTTAAAAGACAGTATAATATGGTATTTAAAAATGTGGTCGTTTTTCTTATCCAGCTTAAAGTGTCAATACAAATAGTTAAAAAGCTTCGACTGAATTTGATCTACATCAAAAAATCATTATAACTTTAAAAATTTTAATAAATCACATGTCATGGGAGTATTAAATATTTTCACATTGCAAGTTTCTCTAAAAATTGTTTGTTTTCTTATAATCTAACTTAAAGTAAGTATGCCGAGAGGTACGCACAAGTTTTGTGTATAGAGTGTGAAAATTACTACCATGTTAAATGTGAAGAAATTGATTTGCGTGGATTTCATCTAAGGAGAAGTTCATGGAAGTGTTCGTTGTGCCAACCTAAAATTGATGAACCAAAAGCCAGAAAAAGAAGTAGATTAGAAGACTTTCCAATGGATCAAAATGGTTTGGAAGCTATCCAGTCTATACTACAATGTCTAGTTGATAAAGTTAATGACTTAACGTTCAAAATGGATATATTACTGAAGGAAAATAATATACAGAAAGAGGAAATTAAAGCTCTCAAAGAAGGAAGTAATAAACCTATTTACTTAAATCCACCTCCGTTTATCAACACTCCTTCAACATCTTCCCAAACACCATCATTTGCTTCCGTCATAAAAAATGCGAATAAAGTATTAGTTGTAAAACAAAAGGGTATAACTGATGCTAAGCAAATCAAGGATCAACTAAAGCAGAAAGTGAATCCGACTGAGATAGGTGTAGGTATTTCCATTGGCAGAACAACAAAAACTGGAGGACTTATCATAAATTGTGGAAACGAAAAAGACATTACTAGTGTCCAGTCCCTGATACAGAAGAAAATGGGTGATGATTATAATGTAGTGAAACCTAAAACCCTTGAGAATAGATTAAAAGTAGTAGGAATAAGCAATGATGAATCAAACAATACTGATGATGAAATTATTGCAAAAATAATAAAACAAAATGAGCTAAATAGTGAAGCCAAATTAAGGATTGTACATCGCACAAAGATTGTAAACAATAGGTTTAACATAGTGTTTGTGATGGATAGCAGCACTCATACATCATTTATTGAAAAGCAGAAAATGAATATAGGGTGGAACAGATGCTGGGTTTACAATGATTTTGGTGTAATAAGGTGCTTCAAGTGTTGCCAATATGGTCATCAAGTTAAAGACTGCAAGGAAAATCAGGTCTGCCAGAAATGCAGTGGAAACCACTACCATACTGACTGTTCAAGTACGTTTACTAAATGCTCTAATTGTGTATTATCAAATGAAAGATATGGTATGAATATGAGCACAGATCATGAGGTATGGGAGGTAACTAAATGTTCAACTTTTAAAAGAGTGGAACAAATGCAGAAGAACAAGTTCAGCACATAGCAACCACTGGAATCGTACGTCCCAAGTATAAGGTTAAGTAAACAACAAAAACAAGATCTCAATCAGAACCCTAAACAAGAATTACATATGTACTACCAAAATGTTAGAGGACTTCGAACCAAGTTAATTCCTTTAATGCAATCTCATAATAATAAGTACCGAGTACATAAAGAGTACTTAAAGTACAAAATTTGAGTACAACCACTCGAGTACCGCACAGTCTGTACATACTTAAAAATAGTATATTGTTTACCGAGCGTGGAATCATAGCATCTTAGTTTCCGAGCGAGCCGATAGGCGAGTGAAGGAATTCATTTTTTTTTGTCGACTGATAAAAGGGAAATTGTTCACAGCGGGAGAAATGAATTTTTAATTTTTTTAAAATAGTTTAAAAAATATTATAGAACTTGCTTCTTTTTTAATTATGCGTTAAGATATTTGTAAAAGGGTATTCCTAGTGCTTTTTAAAAATAAAAATAAATATTTGACCCAGGAAAAACTTGAAATTAAGTTAAGTTAAATCAAAGAACCCACACATCCTTAACAACCCGACTGGAAAATTAAACAAAACATCATGCCAACATAAGCAAAACTAAATTTTGCTGCATAGATAAAGATAATTTGATAAACAATACAATTTTTAAAAAGTTATAGATGATTGAAACTTTAAATTTGACATCTGAAAAACTAGGGGCCAGAAATGAGGGAACTTTCTTTAATACGTATTTACAAAAACATATTTAAATTTCAGCAAAATCGCAGATGCATACTTATTTGATATTTGGGGCATTCCATTTCAAATTTACCTATAGGTAAATTTAAAATGGAATGCCCCAAATACACTCTATAAACTTAATTTACTAAGCTTACGACCATAATATGGCCTATGGCATATTTAAAAAAATTCGGCCTTTTTCTCAGTGGCGTTCAGCCCAATTAAACCAAGGTAGACATTTTAAAATTTAATTTAATATAACCATAACTTTTCAATAAGTAACTTTAATTTTCATTTTCAATTAATTTTCGTTTTTTACTTTGTGCTCCACTAGTAAACTAGTTGTTAACCTCACATAGTGTGGGCACTCACAATCCCTTGACAAATCAATTTTTTTTTTGTTATTTTAAGTTAATAACCTATAAAACTTTTATTTAATAGATTGATGCAAATAAACAGGCATATACACTAATTATAATAATTATTGAACTATATCAGTGGATAAAATCAGAGAACATCAAAAGTCATATGTACAATGAAAAAAACACACTTCCTAGACTAAAAACTTAACTGGTAACCAGTAACTGGTTAGTTCACTTGCTATAATGCTATCTTCCGATATCGAGCATACGTCAATTTCCAACCAGCCGATGAGGGCCGATGGTTTGTTTATGTTTTCGTTTTGAGGTTAAGTTAATACCAAGGCTATTTTAAGTTTGGCATTTGTATAGGAATTGGGTTATTATATTTGTTAAATATTGTTTTAAAACGATTTAGATAATTCTGTTTAAACGCGCAAAGACATATTTTTAAAACGCACGCCACTGCCATTCCTAACTACAAAAGGAACTACCTTAAAACCAGTTTAAAAAGCATATAAATATAACTAGATCCTTATAAAATCGAAAAAAACCCAATCCATACATTTTTTTCAATGCGAAATTTTATTAATAAGGCCCATTATATTCAAGCTGTGCCCTTATTTAATAAATAATATAAGTAAGGTCCAGACATTCAATTAAAAAACGACCAGTGGTCAGTTTACAGAAAACCTGTTTTTAATGCCAAAGGGTGGACGGAGTATTACCCTTGTAATTTTTACGTGTTTAATTGTGTAATCAAAGCTTTTCAGGATGCTAAATGTAGATAAAAATGTTTAGTATGTTAGAATTGCCTTAAAAATGAAGGAGATTTCGCGTATTATGTTGTTTGGAGACCACATTTTATTTTGTCTATGAGGACTTTAAGGGTTGTTTTTTTTTTACTTTGAATTTATTCAAATTTATAATATATTTTATTAAAAAATGTTAAATTAGAATTCTAAAAATTAATAGAATAAGCTAAAGAAGTATCGGGTTTTCTTAACGCGCGCGCCATCTGGTGGCGCTCGATAACATTGTGGGAATTCAAGAATTTTTAACAATACATTTAAAGTAAACGAACTTCACATCACTTTTAAATAAATAGGTAGCACAAGTTACTCGACAAATTTTGTTTTCAGAGTTTCGCGTTGCAAGTAAAAATTGCAAAACTTTGGTTTAGTAATGAATTTCGATTTATTATTCCTTATATCATTGATTAAGAAACTAAACGCTTATATGCTTATATAAGTATGTTAGTGTGTGTATTTTATTTAATAGTGAGTTATTCTGTTTTTAATTGTAAATGTAATTCAAGAACTAAATCGTTGCATTTGCATGTTTTGCCAAATGATCCAATTCGGTACGTAGAATTAACTAATGATGACTTTACCTAATATAATTTATATTTAGGTTTGGACATTTTTAAGAAATTTAACTAAAAATAACATAAACATAACCTTAAAATCATTTTTATATTTTTAAGTCCCAAAAAAACGCCGACAACTGCATTTTAAAATTGTAAACGACAAAATATATCTACAAATTCATGGCAACCCGTTTTTGGCATTTTTACCGTTGGATTGAGGCTTTCTTAATCAATGCTTTTAATGCATAACGCTGTTTGAATTTTGATATTGATATATATATATATCAATATCAAAATTCAAACAGCGTTATGCATTAAAAGTATTGATTAAGAAATATATTTATAGAGCAAACATGCAATAACAGATAAACCTATTTTTACATTTTAAGAGGTTAGAACCGATTCTTAACAATTTTGGTAAACTTTTTTAACTTAACACAGCATTTTAAGTAAAAACCGAAAAAGAGACAACTCAACAGGAGCAACATTCCCTTTTAATAGTTTTTAAACATTTGGGGCAATCTGCTGTACACATTTTTGGCCAATATTTCATAATAAGTTCATATATACAAATTTTGTTTTATGATTTTTACTGAATTGAAATGTTTTTAAATCATTCCTAAAATGTGTATTTATTGTATCTAATTGTACCTAAATTCATAATTATGGGGACTGTATGCAATTTATTTCTTCATTCGGATTTCAACTGTTTATTGGGAAACCGGTAAAAACTCAACTCAGGATTTCCTCTCGAAAAACACCCAACAACGTTTTTTTATATTTTTAACATTTTACACATTACCTAAACAAGCATTTTATCTGGGTCTAGATAAAGAAAAAAATATAACTAAAATATTTGTTATCAAAAAACATCCTAAAATATAATTTGTGTTTAGTAGGCGTCCGACAGTAATTAATAAAATATGATTTATTTTATTACCTCTTTGAGAGTCGCTGATAGGCCAAAGTGTGTGGAGCTGCCGCAGCTTTCCGGCACACTTCTAAAACAATCCTTTGACAGCTAGCCATTAAGAATGGCGAAAAATAAACGTTTTATTTCTGAATTATCTAGACTAATTAGTTATATTTGCATAGTACTTGCATGAGGTAAGCTAATAAAGCAGTTTTGGACGTATCGTCACCAAATTCACGAAGTGGCGTATATGAAGATTTAAGTTATGCAAAAAAGCAATTTTTTGAAATAAAAGTTTAGCATACTAAACACTTATTCCAGAAATTTGCTTTTTTGCATAACACAAATCTTCCGATACGGGTGTTTGAAGTTTTGTGTTTTGCAAAAAAACAAATTTTCTGGGATAAACGTTTAAAATGCTAAACGTTTATTTCAGAAAATTGCTTTTTTGTATAACTTAAATCTTCATATACGCCACTTCGTGAATTTGGGGACGATATATACGTATATACTATATTATTTTTTTATAAATTAAAAAAAATACATTTATGAGAAATGTGGATAAGAAAAAATTGAACCTACACCTCGCCAAAGTTTTTTGTTTTGAATGCGTTCCACCAACTTCAAATACCGACAGACAGCTGTTTCGACCTTTATTGGGTCTCATCAGTGTCGGGCAACTTAGTGTAGTGGAACACAATCAAAACAAATTACTCCCTAAGCTTATATGCTCGGTTGTTAAGTCAACAGAACAACAAAATGTGGATTATTATTAAAGTTAAGCTACACAGAGAAAAGTAATCTCTTGATTTAAGAAAATGCATTTATTTGAAACAGGTTTTCTTGTATGAAGTAAAATTTTTTTATTGGTAGTAACTTGTTGTTTACAATAAGAAAATACTATTATTTGGTTGTAAATCATAAGTTTCTTGAAAACAACTTATTGTTGTGATTAATTGTAAAGAAATATTTATTTAGAGCAATTAATTAAATTGTTTGGATGTAGGTTTTGTTTCTTTAAGTAAGCTTCTACTAAACCTGAGATAAAAAGTCAACTAGATATTTACTTGTATTAACCAAATATGTAGGTACTAAATAGGTGGAACCTACCAATTTTTTAAAAAGATAAAATAAATTAAATTTAATTAAAATTTGATATAATTTATTTTTAATTTATTGTTTTTGATAAATTGTTATAACCAATATTTTTCATTTATACATAACTTTTCAATATTTAAAACGATTGTTTTAGCAATTTTGATGTGGAGCGCGAATTTTTTGCATTTATATAAATGATATACGGTAAACTTACTAAACACCAATCCTTGGCAATTTAATACTAAACAAGCACGTTTCTTTTAGGAAAGCCCCTACATTGTTTAGCCCTAGGCCCCTTTTTGCCCCTGTTGGCCCTGTCAAAAACATGCGTTTATTAAAAGTTTTACTTTTGTTACGATGATAACAGCCACGAGGTGGCGCTACTAACGATGCTTCTTGTACTATGCTCCACACCTCAAAGTCCCACCACGTGACCACTTACGGAACGCAGTCTTTTGAAAATTTGGCATTTAAGGCTTTTCATGTTATGTATCTGTCAAAGTATAGTCAATGATAGAAATAATATTTATAGTGTTACCGCTTATGTTTAAGCGTTAAAAGTTAATAAATCTTTATAGTATCACAATAACAATGGTTGGTTTAAGAATTTAGGAATATAAATACTGCATTAAATAAATTCCAAAGTGTAAGATGCAATATAAGTGATATTTTTGTGCATTGGGTCTACATTTCTCCCTAAAATAGTTTTAACTAAACAGCATTTATTAAAAAAAATCTAACTTCTCTATTATCAAATAAGAATATTTGTATCAAAGGTAGGTTGATGTATTAGAACAAAAAATATTATCTAATTTTGTATTTTAAGGTTAGAAAAATCTATTTTGACCAAAATAAATAAGTGGATTATTTGAAAGAGTGTATTAATATGGTCATAAATAAATATAGGTAAACTAAATAATTGTTGAATATAGTTCAAATTAACTATATTCAACAATTATTTAGTTTACCTATATTTATTTATGACCATATTAATACACTCTTTCAAATAATCCACTTATTTATTTTGGTCAAAATAGATTTTTCTAACCTTAAAATACAAAATTAGATAATATTTTTTGTTCTAATACATCAACCTACCTTTGATACAAATATTCTTATTTGATAATAGAGAAGTTAGATTTTTTTTAATAAATGCTGTTTAGTTAAAACTATTTTAGGGAGAAATGTAGACCCAATGCACAAAAATATCACTTATATTGCATCTTACACTTTGGAATTTATTTAATGCAGTATTTATATTCCTAAATTCTTAAACCAACCATTGTTATTGTGATACTATAAAGATTTATTAACTTTTAACGCTTAAACATAAGCGGTAACACTATAAATATTATTTCTATCATTGACTATACTTTGACAGATACATAACATGAAAAGCCTTAAATGCCAAATTTTCAAAAGACTGCGTTCCGTAAGTGGTCACGTGGTGGGACTTTGAGGTGTGGAGCATAGTACAAGAAGCATCGTTAGTAGCGCCACCTCGTGGCTGTTATCATCGTAACAAAAGTAAAACTTTTAATAAACGCATGTTTTTGACAGGGCCAACAGGGGCAAAAAGGGGCCTAGGGCTAAACAATGTAGGGGCTTTCCTAAAAGAAACGTGCTTGTTTAGTATTAAATTGCCAAGGATTGGTGTTTAGTAAGTTTACCGTATATCATTTATATAAATGCAAAAAATTCGCGCTCCACATCAAAATTGCTAAAACAATCGTTTTAAATATTGAAAAGTTATGTATAAATGAAAAATATTGGTTATAACAATTTATCAAAAACAATAAATTAAAAATAAATTATATCAAATTTTAATTAAATTTAATTTATTTTATCTTTTTAAAAAATTGGTAGGTTCCACCTATTTAGTACCTACATATTTGGTTAATACAAGTAAATATCTAGTTGACTTTTTATCTCAGGTTTAGTAGAAGCTTACTTAAAGAAACAAAACCTACATCCAAACAATTTAATTAATTGCTCTAAATAAATATTTCTTTACAATTAATCACAACAATAAGTTGTTTTCAAGAAACTTATGATTTACAACCAAATAATAGTATTTTCTTATTGTAAACAACAAGTTACTACCAATAAAAAAATTTTACTTCATACAAGAAAACCTGTTTCAAATAAATGCATTTTCTTAAATCAAGAGATTACTTTTCTCTGTGTAGCTTAACTTTAATAATAATCCACATTTTGTTGTTCTGTTGACTTAACAACCGAGCATATAAGCTTAGGGAGTAATTTGTTTTGATTGTGTTCCACTACACTAAGTTGCCCGACACTGATGAGACCCAATAAAGGTCGAAACAGCTGTCTGTCGGTATTTGAAGTTGGTGGAACGCATTCAAAACAAAAAACTTTGGCGAGGTGTAGGTTCAATTTTTTCTTATCCACATTTCTCATAAATGTATTTTTTTTAATTTATAAAAAAATAATATAGTATATACGTATATATCGTCCCCAAATTCACGAAGTGGCGTATATGAAGATTTAAGTTATACAAAAAAGCAATTTTCTGAAATAAACGTTTAGCATTTTAAACGTTTATCCCAGAAAATTTGTTTTTTTGCAAAACACAAAACTTCAAACACCCGTATCGGAAGATTTGTGTTATGCAAAAAAGCAAATTTCTGGAATAAGTGTTTAGTATGCTAAACTTTTATTTCAAAAAATTGCTTTTTTGCATAACTTAAATCTTCATATACGCCACTTCGTGAATTTGGTGACGATACGTCCAAAACTGCTTTATTAGCTTACCTCATGCAAGTACTATGCAAATATAACTAATTAGTCTAGATAATTCAGAAATAAAACGTTTATTTTTCGCCATTCTTAATGGCTAGCTGTCAAAGGATTGTTTTAGAAGTGTGCCGGAAAGCTGCGGCAGCTCCACACACTTTGGCCTATCAGCGACTCTCAAAGAGGTAATAAAATAAATCATATTTTATTAATTACTGTCGGACGCCTACTAAACACAAATTATATTTTAGGATGTTTTTTGATAACAAATATTTTAGTTATATTTTTTTCTTTATCTAGACCCAGATAAAATGCTTGTTTAGGTAATGTGTAAAATGTTAAAAATATAAAAAAACGTTGTTGGGTGTTTTTCGAGAGGAAATCCTGAGTTGAGTTTTTACCGGTTTCCCAATAAACAGTTGAAATCCGAATGAAGAAATAAATTGCATACAGTCCCCATAATTATGAATTTAGGTACAATTAGATACAATAAATACACATTTTAGGAATGATTTAAAAACATTTCAATTCAGTAAAAATCATAAAACAAAATTTGTATATATGAACTTATTATGAAATATTGGCCAAAAATGTGTACAGCAGATTGCCCCAAATGTTTAAAAACTATTAAAAGGGAATGTTGCTCCTGTTGAGTTGTCTCTTTTTCGGTTTTTACTTAAAATGCTGTGTTAAGTTAAAAAAGTTTACCAAAATTGTTAAGAATCGGTTCTAACCTCTTAAAATGTAAAAATAGGTTTATCTGTTATTGCATGTTTGCTCTATAAATATATTTCTTAATCAATACTTTTAATGCATAACGCTGTTTGAATTTTGATATTGATATATATATATATCAATATCAAAATTCAAACAGCGTTATGCATTAAAAGCATTGATTAAGAAAGCCTCAATCCAACGGTAAAAATGCCAAAAACGGGTTGCCATGAATTTGTAGATATATTTTGTCGTTTACAATTTTAAAATGCAGTTGTCGGCGTTTTTTTGGGACTTAAAAATATAAAAATGATTTTAAGGTTATGTTTATGTTATTTTTAGTTAAATTTCTTAAAAATGTCCAAACCTAAATATAAATTATATTAGGTAAAGTCATCATTAGTTAATTCTACGTACCGAATTGGATCATTTGGCAAAACATGCAAATGCAACGATTTAGTTCTTGAATTACATTTACAATTAAAAACAGAATAACTCACTATTAAATAAAATACACACACTAACATACTTATATAAGCATATAAGCGTTTAGTTTCTTAATCAATGATATAAGGAATAATAAATCGAAATTCATTACTAAACCAAAGTTTTGCAATTTTTACTTGCAACGCGAAACTCTGAAAACAAAATTTGTCGAGTAACTTGTGCTACCTATTTATTTAAAAGTGATGTGAAGTTCGTTTACTTTAAATGTATTGTTAAAAATTCTTGAATTCCCACAATGTTATCGAGCGCCACCAGATGGCGCGCGCGTTAAGAAAACCCGATACTTCTTTAGCTTATTCTATTAATTTTTAGAATTCTAATTTAACATTTTTTAATAAAATATATTATAAATTTGAATAAATTCAAAGTAAAAAAAAAACAACCCTTAAAGTCCTCATAGACAAAATAAAATGTGGTCTCCAAACAACATAATACGCGAAATCTCCTTCATTTTTAAGGCAATTCTAACATACTAAACATTTTTATCTACATTTAGCATCCTGAAAAGCTTTGATTACACAATTAAACACGTAAAAATTACAAGGGTAATACTCCGTCCACCCTTTGGCATTAAAAACAGGTTTTCTGTAAACTGACCACTGGTCGTTTTTTAATTGAATGTCTGGACCTTACTTATATTATTTATTAAATAAGGGCACAGCTTGAATATAATGGGCCTTATTAATAAAATTTCGCATTGAAAAAAATGTATGGATTGGGTTTTTTTCGATTTTATAAGGATCTAGTTATATTTATATGCTTTTTAAACTGGTTTTAAGGTAGTTCCTTTTGTAGTTAGGAATGGCAGTGGCGTGCGTTTTAAAAATATGTCTTTGCGCGTTTAAACAGAATTATCTAAATCGTTTTAAAACAATATTTAACAAATATAATAACCCAATTCCTATACAAATGCCAAACTTAAAATAGCCTTGGTATTAACTTAACCTCAAAACGAAAACATAAACAAACCATCGGCCCTCATCGGCTGGTTGGAAATTGACGTATGCTCGATATCGGAAGATAGCATTATAGCAAGTGAACTAACCAGTTACTGGTTACCAGTTAAGTTTTTAGTCTAGGAAGTGTGTTTTTTTCATTGTACATATGACTTTTGATGTTCTCTGATTTTATCCACTGATATAGTTCAATAATTATTATAATTAGTGTATATGCCTGTTTATTTGCATCAATCTATTAAATAAAAGTTTTATAGGTTATTAACTTAAAATAACAAAAAAAAAATTGATTTGTCAAGGGATTGTGAGTGCCCACACTATGTGAGGTTAACAACTAGTTTACTAGTGGAGCACAAAGTAAAAAACGAAAATTAATTGAAAATGAAAATTAAAGTTACTTATTGAAAAGTTATGGTTATATTAAATTAAATTTTAAAATGTCTACCTTGGTTTAATTGGGCTGAACGCCACTGAGAAAAAGGCCGAATTTTTTTAAATATGCCATAGGCCATATTATGGTCGTAAGCTTAGTAAATTAAGTTTATAGAGTGTATTTGGGGCATTCCATTTTAAATTTACCTATAGGTAAATTTGAAATGGAATGCCCCAAATATCAAATAAGTATGCATCTGCGATTTTGCTGAAATTTAAATATGTTTTTGTAAATACGTATTAAAGAAAGTTCCCTCATTTCTGGCCCCTAGTTTTTCAGATGTCAAATTTAAAGTTTCAATCATCTATAACTTTTTAAAAATTGTATTGTTTATCAAATTATCTTTATCTATGCAGCAAAATTTAGTTTTGCTTATGTTGGCATGATGTTTTGTTTAATTTTCCAGTCGGGTTGTTAAGGATGTGTGGGTTCTTTGATTTAACTTAACTTAATTTCAAGTTTTTCCTGGGTCAAATATTTATTTTTATTTTTAAAAAGCACTAGGAATACCCTTTTACAAATATCTTAACGCATAATTAAAAAAGAAGCAAGTTCTATAATATTTTTTAAACTATTTTAAAAAAATTAAAAATTCATTTCTCCCGCTGTGAACAATTTCCCTTTTATCAGTCGACAAAAAAAAATGAATTCCTTCACTCGCCTATCGGCTCGCTCGGAAACTAAGATGCTATGATTCCACGCTCGGTAAACAATATACTATTTTTAAGTATGTACAGACTGTGCGGTACTCGAGTGGTTGTACTCAAATTTTGTACTTTAAGTACTCTTTATGTACTCGGTACTCAGTCCAGAGTACATTTAAGAAAAAAGTACTTGTACTTGTACTTATTTAATTTTAAAATGTAAAAATGGACACGAGTAAATTGGTTGTACTCGAGTACATTTTTTGTACTCGAGTACATTTGATGTACTTTTGTTGTACTCGAGTACTTTTTGTATGGCATTACATATTCAAATTTATTGCCATAATTATAATGCTTTAGCAGTTTAACGGTTCGGCAAAATTGAATAAATCCTCGATATGGGCAAGTTGGTAAAACATCATTGTGGTGCCCAGCTTTATAGAGATATTACATATTACAAGAGGAAGTGCCCTTTTTATCTCTGGTAGTGCCGTCATAATGTCATATGTAACGGTTTTTTTTAAATAATTTGAGATTATTCGAATATCTGCATTACAGAATCTGCATTAGTATTATTTTAAGTGTTTTGGTTTTTGTTATACTGGGGTAATTAAGATTTTAAATATAATTTTGTATTTGATTACTTACTCGATTAAGTTTTTGTTATATTTGGTACGCTTACAAAATTAGGTTATATTTTGGCATTCAATATTGTTTTTTTGCAGTTATAAATGCATGTTATTTTAACTTAATTTCGTTTTTGCAGTGAAATAATGTTTAGGCTATTTATTAAATAAAATATATAATAAATGACTTGCATGAATAGGTTCAAAATTTCATGGCCATCGATATCGATATCGATACAAACCAAAATGGTTTAAATATGGTTCGTTGGACGGTGTAAATTCAAATACTAAAATGGTGTTAATTTAACTTTCACACAGGAATAAAATAAATTTTACCTGGTGTAAATTGAACTCCTTTTCAGTGTTAAATATTATGTGTTTGTGGTCAAATTAAATCATACTACACAAAAAAAAGGAAAAAAAAGGAAACAGGAAGTTCCTTGACGCATTACTAGTATATTACCAGTGGTATTATTCCAGAAAATGGAACCTTCAACTCGCTAGAGATAATGTTTTTAGTGCGTTCCACTAACTTAAAATACTTCAAGTATTGACAGCTGTTTTCACCTATTTAAGGTCTCTTTAGTATCGAACAACTTGTAGTGTCACACCAAAGCAAAGGACCACCTGAGTTTATATATTCTTCATGTAAGTCAACAGAGGCGAGATTTAAGAACATCACGTGATCCACACCGCCTTTGCCGCGATCGGTACACATTTTCAACCATAATTAACACCACTTGGTGTTGGATTTTGACACCATTTTAAGATTACTTTTTACACCACAGATATTTTAAACAGTGTACCTATAGGTAATAAGGGTTATATGTAAAAGAATATATTCTATAACTATAGTTAATCTATTTTAATACTATTTTTTTCTGTTTAAAATCGAAATAATTGGTTATTTGTAAAAAAATATTTAAATCCTAAATAAATACGTATATTAAAGAAATATAAAAATGCAGTTTTTTTAAATATCCCTATAGTGACCTAAACCTTATATTTTGTTTGTTTAACTTTTAACAACTTTTTTTGCTAAATACTGAATCCTAAATTACATTTTAAGGGTTTTTGGAAAAAGTACTTTGTACTTGTACTCGTGACTACTTTTGGATTTTTTTGTACTTTGTACTCAAGTACAGTTGACGACATCTAAATGAGAACGGTGTTATGGTGTAATTTAGACTTTGCATCATAGACGTCCAATTGGTATTTTATTATTATTATAAAATAGCTGTTAATTTATTTAACAGAAATGCCGCAGCATCTAACAGAAGCTCAGCAGTCAAGGCCATAGCAAAATAGGAAATTGATCTTTAAGTGAGGTAGCTGCTGTCATAAAAGTTAGTAAAAGATTCATATTTTATATTACGAAACGCTGGCAGGAACAACATAGAATGCGAAGACCTATCAGACAAGGTGTAGGAAAGGTTTCCAAAGAAAATAAAGACAATGCTCTTATCGAACATATCCGCCATAATCCTTTTAAAATTGCTGTGGCAGCACAAGAAGAAACATTATTTCCACTCTCTTAAAACAAAATAGTTAAAATTCTACTATTTTAGCATTGTTTACTAATAAAATAGTCGTTTTTACTTTTAAATAATTATTTTTACTACCTAAACAGTTTGACATCTTTGACTTTTTGTAAGAGTAAAAAGTAACTAATTACTTTAACCGTTTTTAATTCTTGCGGCCAACAACAAATTATTGTTGAAGTTATATGCATGTGGGCTCCATAGTTAAATGGCTCATAAAAACAAATAAAACAGCAACACAAAAAAGATATTTAACTTTAAAATATTATTTACGAATTTTTATACACTCCGCGTCAAAATTAACGCTTAAAAATTAAAAAAACTCTAAAACGTCTTTATTAATCTTTACAAAATTTTGGATAAAAATACTTAAATCTCAGTTTACGTATTTAAGGGATTTTTGAAAAAAATATTCTTAAAGCCCTTTTATTTAATAATAAAAAATGCTCGAAAAAAACTTTTATATGGAAATTTATTTTAAGTAAATGTTAGTATACCCTAGGGTAGCTACCCTATACAGCGCTTCAAAGTTGTCAAAAATGACCACTTTTCAGCAAAATAATCAAAAAGGAGTCATTTTTACCGACTTGTACAAAATTTTCAGGGTATACTAACAAAAATACGGTCTTAAACAGCATACTTATTAATAAATTTAAAAAAAATCCCTTAAAGTTATTTTTCGAACGTTTTTTTATTATTAAATAAAAGAGCTTTAAAAATATTTTCTAGAAAAACCCTTGAACTGAGATATAAGTTGAAGAATTTTTATACAAAATTTTATAAAGATTGGTAAAGGCGTTTTAGAGTTAATTTTTTTTAACTTATTATGCCTTAATTTTGACGCGTATGTAGAAGTAGCATTGGCGCTGCGGTTAGACATCCCCGTTGACAAGCGACAGACCCGAGTTCAAACCCCGGCTGGGTCAAAACTTTTTTAAACTTTAATCCACAGCTTTTTGCTATGAAAACTAATGAAATATAATTTGTAATTATTCATGTTTGACTAATTCATTTTAAGAGAGCAAGATCTCTGAGAAATAAATATTTCTTAATTTTAATCAAATATTAACCAGATTTTATGTTAAACCAGGTCCACATAACTTTATGTTAAGTTTACAACCAACTTTAAATCTGTTAACTAATTGAATAAGTAGTTGGTAATTATAACAAACATTTTTTAGATTTAATAACAAAATCCTGTCAATAATATAACCATAATTCTTGTAATTTTCGAAAAGGACCTTATTTTTACAAACCTTTTTGTAGACCCAGTAACAAAAGTATTTGTTGGAAATTGGGAACTTAAATGAAAAGAATTTTGATAAAAAAATTTGTTTTATTAATCAATTTCCAAAAAAAAATTACACTTACCTTCATAATTGAACACAAAAATAACATACACACATTTAAATAACACACCATTTTAAGCATCAAATTATAAAGAAATTTGGTACAATATAATTATTAGTACTACTACAATAGTTAAGTATCGATGTATTTTGTACTTTAACCCACTTCACTCAGTGAAGTTCACTGTATCCCCTAATTTCAGTTTGAAAACCATTGATAGCTTTTTTCCGGAAACTTCGCACACTCGTTAAATGGGTATAAGGAAACCGAATAACAATAAAAACAGATTTCTGGTAATATATTATAAATACTTTGGACAGTTGTTACGAACAAGTTACGAATTAGAATAAAGAAAGCAGAAACATAAGTTGCAGACACTGAAGAGTTGAACTTGTTGATGCGTATTGTTGTGGAAAATGTTTTGATTGGCTGCCTAAAATCACGTGTACTTTTTCAACGAAATAATTACAAAAATGCATTTTACCTTTACAAAATATTTTTCTTTGTTAAAATAATTACAAACCCTGGTTTTATACAAAAAAATATGTTAAAATTGTACAGAATAAAATTAACAACCTACGAACTCATGTTAACAAATATGATAACAGTGTGATTTAAAAAAATTACATATATCAACAATAAAAAAAAATATTTGTAAGAACAGTTTTATAGTTTTTAAAATATCCTTCATGTTTAAGATACTTTATCATATGTTTGAACCAATTTTAGTTTTCATAATCCTTATACAAAAATAAAATACGTTGGCTATATTAAAGCGTCCTTTACGTCCTAGCGGACCCTTTTAATCCCAGTTACCTAAAATAATAATAAAAGGACTTCTCTGGAGAAGGAGATAAAGAGACTGTAGAAAATAGGGGAAACTCCAGAAATACCCAAACCCCATTAAGGGAGAAAAATACGTGTTTCTGTTTCATGACGAATCCAATATTTATTTAACCGTGCGCGTCAACCAAGTTTCCAAAAAAAAATCATTTTTTTTCTAAATTCTTCCTCATTGTGCGTCTGTTGGAGAAAGACGGGCTTTTTCTTGGAGGCGGCAGCGGCGCTCTTAGTTTTATGTGCGCAGGTCAAAAATGAATGATTTTCAGCGACGAATAAAACAAACATTCACTTATATTTCGAGGCGTTTCTTAAATTCAAATGCGCCCCCTGGCGCGGGACGCCCGGGCGGTGCGCGGGGGTTGCGTCGAAGATGTCTGTTGGGAGAGTGGAACACCCCCACACCACTTTTTCAACCCTCCCCTTACGTTTCTATACGAATCCTTAGATTTTCTACTGACGTCGTGTTTTTAGAATGCAAGGGTTAGGGAAAAATGGCTGAACTTTCCTTATTATTGATTTTACGCCAAAGTGGTTAAGTACCTACAATATTTTAGAATATTTAATTGTCTATAAGATTCTTTTATTATAATTTCTTGTATCTCGTATATTTTTAAAGATATAGCTCATTAAAGATAACAATGACTTTTTGCCAAGTACATTTTGACATGTTGGTCGTTTTTTGGTTACGTTTAGGTTATTTTCTTACCATGTTTAACACATTATACATAATTTTAATCACATAATTTAATTGGATTTTATAAACAAAATTCACCCATCCTAAAAACAGTAAGACAACAGAGGCAAAACCCAACTTTCTCACCATATTACTTCGTTACATTTTAAAAAATAGTACATTTTAAAAAAACCTTAATGAATAACCTTTAAAACATTGTAAATAACTTTAAAGTTATTATGGCCAAAACATGCTCCACCAAAATAAGCTCTACTTGTTATTTAAACTCGTAAACAAAAGGTAACACTGTTTTAAAGCGTTAGTAGTTTTGCCGTCTGTAAGTAAAACAGCAAAATTTAATATATATAATATATTCTAAGCTTTTAAGGTACGTTTATAATTGCCAGGTTTGAATTTTAGACACCGAATTACAATTCTAATAACAAAGTTTTCACATGGCGTAAATTCATGGGTTAAAATTAGCATAATGTATTGTTTAAAATGCTTTGCAGTTAGGTAGTTGGTAAGTTTTTTTATTGGCATGGTATTTGGTTTAATTGATTGTCTTTGTCTGTAAGTGTATTTGATAAAGTTCCCGGAAGTTCTCATGCAGTTTAAGATACAACTCTAATACTCTGAATATTTCTTATTTCTCATTGTCCAGTGATTTGGTCTTCTGCTTAGGTATCTATAACTTTTTGTTTGCAATTTGACAAAAATATATTTTATTTGATTTTTTTAACTATAAAATTTTGTATAATGTGTAATAATAATCCTATTAATATCTATAGCTTTAAAAATGAGCTAAAAAGAGCTATGTGAGTATAGCTTAACATTAGTTTTGATTCGACAAGACTTTATACTCTATAACAATGATGTTTTTGAGAATTTTTTTTGTTTATTAATCTAAAAAAATATCCATTTTATTTTATTTTATGAAAATGCTTAAAATTTTAAAAAATTATAAAAATTAATATATTTATCCCCTATTAAGATCAGGATGTAAAAATTTAACTTGAGATAATCGTATGTCTACCTTTAACTTGATATATTATAAAAACCATTTTAGATAAATATACATACTAGATAAATATATATCGCAAATTTTATAGCCTACAACCTTAATTTTGACCATTTTTTCGTGCAACCCAAAATAAACCCGCCACAGACAATACTAGATATGATACTTTTTTGAATGACATTTACATATTCAACGTGTAAGGGACACGTTGTACTGACCATTAAACTTGATTCTATTCCCATGACCTTTAGGAAAAGATGACCCGCGAGGGTAGAATCGTCTTTGAATATATTTTTCACCCTTTTTCGAGTTAAACCAGTTTCGTTTTGCAACTGGTCAACATTTCGTTGCGATTGTGTAGGATAATTTGGTCATTGTTGTTGTTTGATGGAAACGGGTTGTCGAGGACGCGTCCCGGGACGGGGACAGGACGGGACGGTTTATTTTTATGTTAAACGGATAGTGTTTGCTATTCAGTATTTGGGAATGTCTACATATGTATGTTTGGCATTTGGTGGATAGACAGGCTGCACGAAATGAATGCGTTGTTTTCACATTTTTAATGTTTCTTAGTTTTGATGATTTTATTTTTATTTATTTATTTATTTAAGGAGGTTCGGGCACGATATAAGTCGCTATGGGAAAATGTTGCAAAAACTTTAGGTTGTAGTAGAGTCTACTTAAAAGACATTTACAAAGTTTCAGAAAGATTGACCGTCTGGTTTTCGAGTAAAAAATTATTAGAAATGCTAAGACTGTTGATTGTTGACAAAAAATTATATCCAGGTATAAGTGCAAACCAGAAAAAAACATCGATTTCGTATTGTTATATTATAAGATATACGTTAATTAATAAATTCATATCTTCTATAACGTGACATTAATGCATTTTTTTCTCGTATACACTTATGCCTGTAGAGATGCCATAAATTTTTTTGTTAAATTTTACCGCACAGTTTTGCAATAATAAACGATAATGTTGACTGCACAGTAAAAAATTTCTGGTAAAAAACAACACCAAAAGTGGTCTATATAGGTCCACACTAGAAATGGTATATCTAACCACATACAATTTGGTAAATTTTACCCTTTTTAATTAGTTAAAAATCTACACGTACTATTCGTACAAAAAACTCGTAACAGTGTAAAAATCATCAAATATAATACACTCTTAGGGGTAAAAGCAACACGCAATATTGGTAAAAGAACTCCATTCAAGAGTAGAAAATGCTCAATTTGGTGTAATTTACTACACATTTTGGTGTTACTTGTAGGTGTTAAAAATGGTGGGTGTTTTAATATTAAACACAGCATGTAATGTAAAATAAAGTATATTTTATATTACTTACAAACTATTAGATATGAATACAAATAGGCTTTGGCATAAAATTAAAAAAAAAATGATTAACACTACTTAGGTGTATTCTTATACCCAAGAAGTGTTAATAATTTTTTTATTTGAATGAAAAGTAGTACTTAATATTTTAAGTTTTTTTCCAGTTTGTGCTAAACCATATTTAGCTTATATAGGTATATAAGTTAAATATGATTTTTCACTAGCTCAAAAAACTTAAAATTTTACTAAATTTTATATTTCACTTATCACAGGTAAAAAAAACATGTTATATCATAAACATAAGTTGCATCCACTGTCACATTGCACCACTTTACCCGACCACTGAATTTTAATTTAAAAACCATGGTCTTAAAATAGCATGCATAGGTACACTACCATCAACTGCACTCGAAATACTGATCGCTCCCTTGCTGTTATCGAATGGTGATGACTACGTGACTTTTTTTTATCACAATGTGTGTAGCAGTCAACAAACAATAGTGTCAAATGTACACTGCGTCGAGTTTATCTTTAAATTAACACTAGATTGACACGGTGCTGTGTAAAATAAATTTAAATTAACACGAATGAATTTTACCACAATTTAAAATAAACACTTAATATTTTTGACCAATTTTAGTGTATAAATTAACACCAAATGATTTTACCACTCCATTTGGTAACTTTACACCGAAATATTTTTTACTGTGTGTATCCATCCAAAATTATCAATCTGCCATTCTCGTCTAGATGATCCGGCAACACTGGATTACGAACACGTGATTATCTGGGGATATTTGGTTTGATTTATTTGGTGACTACCATATATACCATTATTTTTTATAAGTTATTTTTTTTTTAATTATTAGAAAATCCTTTTCCCTTTTATGATTTCTTATCTTTCTTTTCTGCTCTTCTCGTGACTTTAACTGCATTCAACATACTGCATGTTTTCTATTGCTTCATTTTTGGTGCCCATACCTTTTTTTGATTATTTTTTCTTTGCGTTTCTCATAACAAAATTATTCGCTTTCTCAACTCATTTTAAGATTTTAAATAACACTGCATATAGAAATGTCACTGCAACGGTCAAAAGACCTATTTTTTACGTATTTTAATTCAAGTTCCTGGTGTTACAATACATATGTAGTGCCTTTTGTTTTAAAATAAAAAATAATTATTAGTTAGAAAATTGGCTCTTTTAAATCAAATGTAATAAAATGACAAAGTAAATTTGTTTTGCAAGTTAGTACCTATCGCTATTTATGCATTAAATATAAAAGCAACTCCCCTTACCCATTTTCCCGCAATGTACTGCCCGAACCTTTTTAAGTCAAATACCTACCTACTATTAAATCCTAAAATATTGTAGTTTTTAAGTAAAAACTGTTGCAATAATCAAAGAAAAATATAAACATTAATGAAATTATGAAAAATAATTGTACATTATAGACCCTCTATGGAGAAAGCTTATACAGCCGAGTAAACATTTCACTGCCGAGGCTTTAGCCGCAGTAGATTTTGTGCGAGACAAGTAATAGCTTTCTCCGTCGTATTTTATGTACTATTTTTAAGCATTTAGTTAAAATATTTCATTAAGATTTTGTCATATCATCTTTAGGTTAGGTTTAACTTACATGATGATTTCATCTTCATTTTTGTTTTGGGGTTGATGATAATATGACCAAAAAAAAACTTTAAAACAATTAAAAAATTGCAAATGTCGTAATTTTTGTTAAAATTCTTTTGATGGTTTTTTCAAACAATATTACTATATATAGTTGTAATATAAAGTCTTTATAAATAGACTTGGTATTATACGCTCAAAAAAAAGTTAAATATCCGAAATTTTGTTATATTCAAATGATTTTCAAAAATAAATAAATAAAATTTGACATCCGTCAGATGGATAACCTCACGTTCTACCCATTTTAAATATTATTATAGTCGCCTTCTTCTAATTTAAAACCCGATTGGTTCAAATCACAGTGAATTTGAAATCTGGGAAAGCCTAACAACGTGAATAATGAGTTTATTATACCCGTTGTAAGGCTGCGCCTTATAATGGTTTATGGTTTTATTATTTATGAAAAAACCCAATATTATGAAATAGTATATTATTTAAAAAATTGTAATTGTTTCAATTCTCATGATATATTTTAAATATTTTTTACCTATAGGTATATATATAAATGATATATATATATATATATATATGATATATCATTTTGTTTTTTAATATTTGTTTACAAAATTTTAGGTTTCTTATGCAGGGTGTTCTTACGCACTAAAATACCTATATTTTTTTAGTAAATGTGTAAATAGTTAAAATCAAAAGAAAATAGTTAAATAAATTAAATATTGTACCTATCTTCACGTTTTTAGTAACCTTTTGTGAAATTATTTTGGTATTAGAAAAAATAATGCATGCAATTCGAATATACAGCCACTTATTGCAGTGCGAGGCTTGTTATAAAAGATCCTCATACGTGCAAAAAAGTCTGCAAAAATTACCATTTCTATATTTTTGTAACCTCTTTTTAGTACTATACATGGTGTCCCGAAAATGGCGCACTTACTGTATACAGTATACCTTATAGTAGGGGAGGTTATTTTTAGTTTAAACAAATTACAAAAAAATCTACTGGCTGTTGAGCGTTGTATATTTTGTTTCCATAACAACTTTTTTTATAAATCGGCTTAATTGATTTATCAAAAAAAATTGTTATAAAAACAAAATATACAACCCTCAACATTCAGTTAAAGTTATTATAAGTTTGTTATAAACAATTTTTTATTTTTTAAAACTTCTTTAGAAAATTGTTTTATATCTTTTTATATATATATGTATACATAAATAGTCCCAAAACATTAAAATAACAAAAATAAAATTTAAATTAAGACCCTTGTACGTATACATACTTAAAATTACCCCCCACAGCGTGACATGCCGTTAGTGGGTAATTTTTGGGTCATCCTGTATAAATAAATCCTTTTTGGTCTAAAATTTATACGTATAGGTATTTTTTAATCTATTTTTTTGTTCTATACTTCTACTATATTTCTTTGTTTTTATTTTCACTTTAAAAGTTGGTAGGTATTACATTTCTATTGTTTTCTTATTTTTTGGTGTTTTTTTTAAATTGTTATGATTTTTTTCTTTATTCTCTATAAATCCTTTATAATTATTTGGAAAATTCCGTTTGTTTTTTTACTATAATTTTTCTTAATTTTAAATTTAAAAGGTTTAAATTAAAAAAAATACTTTTAATTCCACTTATAAAACAAAAAACAAGAATCAAACATTTTGCCCATCGTTACTTTGGACAACCCTGAATGCATCCACACGCCCCATATGGTCTAAAAAATGGCGACACGCGCCACACCATAAAAAACTACCACCCCACCTAAATAAACCCACCCTATTTAAAACGACACGCGCCAATTAAGCAGGTGCAAGAGTACTCACTAAGAAACAAACCCCCTTATTCTCGGTCAAACTTTCGACACTACAATAGAGATGGCGCTGTTAGTGGTTAAGGTTAAGTTCTGGGAGTTTACGGTAGAAGGCGCGGAGGTATTGGCGAGGTTGCTGCGTTTTTGTCAGGTAAAAAGTTGTAGGGGTAGTAAAAAAGTTTAATATATGGGTAAAAATTAATTTTAAAACTAACTTTGGACGTTTTAAACCTACAGAACTATGTTTGTTTTTATTGTATTTTACTCTGGGGCATTTTATATGCAAATGAACACGAGATATAATAATATAAGTATAAATTTGTTTTATTTTTTTGTTAAAATGTTGTTTTTATAAAAATATATGAAAAAAATCGCATTTGCTGTCATTTCAGTAAAGTTTAAAATTTCACTTTAGGTTTTCACGTTTTTTTTTTAACTGAAAAATTTGATTAGTATTTCACAGGAGTGGATCCAGAGAAAGATTTGGGGGGAGAAAATAAAAAAAATAAAAATCACTCATGCACTACGAATATTTATTTATTGTTTTTTTTGGTACTGTAAAACCAATTTTTTTTAGAAATTTGAAATTTGAAGATTTTGCTAAGAAAATCGTATTTTACTGGTAAAAAAATTGTAAGCACAAAACAATTTCAATAATTAAACGGTTTTAGTTCAACTTAAAATTAAAATTTTTATTGTAAATGTTTTTGTACGCAGTTCAAAGGTACAATAATAAAATACATTGAAATTCCATAGCTAGAGAGGTTTCATATGGATATATCCTACGGATTTAGCTCGAAATCAGTGTAGGTAACTCAGGACCGCAGTAAGTAAATATGACTCCTGAAGCGAAAACACAAATTTGCGCCTCTTCAATAGAAAATATAGAATACACAGTTTATTTTTGAAAGAAATTCGTTGTATAAATAATCATAATTTAAATATTTGGCTATAGATATTTCTATAGAAATTATTGCTAAATTTGTTAAGTCGTTCTTGGCGTAAAGAAATCGTTATCAGCTTTAGCTTGTTAAATGATCGTTAACATAAAGCTAAAGTTACGGGAATTGTTAAAAAAAGCTATTGCCATATTTGTGTAGCTTCCCACAATTTTAAAATCATAAATTGTTTGTAAAATATCCAAATGCGTTAATATTCACTCAATGATTCAAGCATACACTTTGCACTAAGTACCTTATTTCGATACTAATTTAACAGCATTAAAATAACTGTTATATTTAAACTGTGTTTCTCCAAATCTCCTGTTGCCATGCTACAGACCACAGTCTGTGCTACTGACTGACTTCTCAGAAAGGAATTGAAAACCATTGAAGATGTTTTTAAAACCGCCAATTGATTTAGAAACTATATAGGGTGGACCAAGTATCCTTATATAAAATATCGATGTGGCTCCCGTCCCGAGGCGGGACTTAAGTTCAGTCCCGATTGACGTCACACACTGTAAATCGGTTTTTATTCCCAGAGATTTTATAATTTGTGTCAAGCTCGATGGCTTAGATGGTAGGGCGGTCGCTTGGCATGCGAGAGGTACCGGGTTCGATCCCACTAGAAGTTGTCAAACTTTTTTTATTTTTTTTATTTTATAAATTTGTTGTTTCTTTGTTAAAAAGTGTTTTATTTTTATCATAACATAAATTTGCCCATTTTAGTTGGGTTGTTTGCTCAATGGGGCGGGGGGGGCCCAATGGGGCGGGGTCGGTTGGGTTGTGTTGTTGAGTTTGGGTTGGTTTGGTTTTATGACGTAACTAAAGTGCCCTTAACATGTATACAGGTACAATTTATTATTATTATTTTATTATAGCATAACAAATCTTAAAATTATGACGTCAATCGGGACTGAACTTAAGTCCCGCCTCGGGACGGGAGCCACAGCGATAAAATATACATGGCACTCTATACATTGCGACATATCATTTTAAGGGAAACCCAATTTCTTATTCATTGAACATAAACAAATTAAATCCAATCAAGGATTTGAAAGTTATATATAACTCTATAGAGCCAAAAAAAGGTGTAATATAAATAAAACATAGAATTCCATACAAAAATTATTTTAAATGTACAAAATGTGCCCTGTTTTGTTTTCAAACTCCTGTCGAACTTTTTATAACGTTTCAGGAGTTATCTGCCTACATGCTTGAATTATTCTTCGTTTAAATTCTTGAATGTTCTCGGCTTGTGTTTTTAAATGACCCCAAAAAATATCAAGTGGTGTTAAAGTTGGAGATCCATTTCTCGGGAAACCTTTGTTTCAACCATTTTCTGACTGGTAAAGCATAGTGAGGAGGAGCTCCACCTTGTTGAAAGTACAAATGTCCTTCATCAAGCAACATGTTTTCCTTTTTGTTCATCTGATTTTCTAATGACTGGGTAATAATTAAGTGGGTCTATAACATTTTCAAAAAGATATAATTATCCAGTCATGTTTCTTTGGATATATATAAATTATTTCATTGCCAACAATACCAACCCATACATTGATTTTTTGAGGTTACTGAGTAGGATCCTCATTGTCTCAGTACATACAATTGAGGAGTGATTTTTCAAAAGGTCTTATTTCCATTTTTACTTTAATGTAATTTTTTGACAAAATCCCAAAGGTATGGTAAAAAGGCATATATTAACGGCGAAATATGACAGCAGGTCTGAATTATTATTAAATATTCATCAGATTTTTTTTTAAATAATCTATATTGCCCTAACCTATACAGGTTATAGTAATTTTTTTGAAAAATTGTTGCAAATGGAAATACGAATTTTGACCGAGAACTTCAATTTGTGAGCTTCATCCAGTACACCCGATCTTGTGTGTTTTCTCTGGCACACTTAACCAGTTTCCCTATTTTTTTACCAGTTTTTTCACGTATTAATGGCCTAAATTTTTGCCTGGATGCCTCATTAAAAACGCGTGTGGTTCTACAAGCACAGGAATCAAATCCGTAAATAAAAATTAATTCGGTTCTTTCTTAAGTATACACTATTTTTCTAATATTTAAGTAGTTGATATAATACATCAATATATATATTTTAGCTAAAACATCAACTCTGCTAAAGGTTAATTTAAACGAAGCAAATAAAACATTTTTTTAATATATTGAGAGGGTGCAACATAAAATTTTTTTAACACTGGATTTGTCCTAGATATCTAAATCAACCTGTTTTTGCTCAAGATCATATTTACTATATCCCAGGGTTGGAATAAGTCATGACTTTTATAAAGAAGTCAAAAAGTCCGACTTTATGAATTAAATCAGACTTTTTACTTCAAAGTAACTTATGGCAATGATCATTGCAGTTTCTTATATAAAATGTAACGCTCTACAAAAAACGTCTCTTCTAGAGTTATTCGAGGTCAAAGTTTAATTAACATTAAATTTTCTGTTTTTTTTATCAATCACCAACATTTAGGAGGGTAAGAGTTGAAAAAAAATTAAAAATTTGTTTTGAAGCACGCTAGTTTGCATACAATCCGAAAAAAAAGTTCCATGGAAAAGTTTTTCAAATTTGTACCTTCCTTTTTCTCGCTCTACAGGCTCAGAATAATTATTTTCGATTAAAAGCGTGAACTTGTGAGTCAATTTATTTTCAAATAATTTAGAAACCGAAAAAACAATCTAAAAAAAATTTGTTTTACGAAATTTTTTGGGTACCCCCATTTTGCCCCCCCGCTGCCTTGTTTTGCCCCCTGCTGCATTGTTTTGCCCTCATTTTGCTAATTGTGCCATAAAATTTAAATAAGAAACTGCAATGATCATTGCCATAAGTTACTTTGATACAGAGGTATAAATTTCCAAACATAAAATTATTTTTTACCATGTTAATTAAATGGGAAACTAAAATAAAAACAGCGACCTCTTAGAGTTGAGCTGGAACGCCCATATTTGGTGAGGATTTTTTTTATATTAAATAGAAACATTTGAGAGTGTAAGAGCGAAAATTAAATTAAAATTTTTTTTGAAGTTGATAATACAATTTTTTCCCATTGTAAAAAAATTGAAATAATTCGTGACTTTTTAAAAGAAGTCATTTGAATTAATTCGCGATTTAAATCACTGACTTAATTCATATGAATTAATTCGTGCCAACCCTGCTATATCCCAAAAGTTATTAAGGTTGGCTAGTTTTTAATTAAAAGCCCTGTATAGAATAAAACATTTAAAACATATAGGGTGCACAAAGTACCTGTACTTCTATATGTATTCTTACAATCCCAGGACTTTCGGGACCAAAGTTACTTATCCCGGGATCCCGGGACCAGTCCCAAAAAATATAAATCTTTAATTTTAAAACCAATTTAAAATAAACCAAATATTTCTTCAGATAAATTTAAAATAAACAAACAAACCACACCGTTTGCACTTTACACTATAGTTTGCCTTAAAAACAATTTGACAACTATACTGCCCTACTATGGAGAAAGGCAGTGACTACAAAAAAATGCAAAATGCGTTTTCTTGCTGTGGTAAAGCTATTGACATTTTGTATCCGAATTCAACACAGAAATGCAGTCAAATATGTCATAAGTTAAAAAAATCAATTAAACACCTACTGCTTTTTATAAAAATGTAGCTAATTTCCCACAAATTTCTTGTTTAGCAGTTACTGCCTTTCTCCATAGTTACTATGTAGTTGTATGAATGTTTTTTTAAGAATTCGTAGATTATGTATATCTATTGTACTTACCCCTGTTTACCCTATTAACAAATAATTCCCCAATTGAAACGTAAAACATATTTTGCTTTTTAAATGTGTAGGGTAGTTAATTTTTGGTCTAATTTTTAGCGGTTCTACAACTATTTGCTATAGTAGAAAATAACAAAAGTTTGTGTAAAAGAAACTAATATTTATAAACACCTGTTGTGTGGCATTATTTGTTAAATAAGTAGTCCCATTAAAAAGTATATTTTATTCTTTGTAAATTATTACGTGGATTCCGGGATTAGGATTTTTATTCCGAGTTTTTCGGGTTAGGTTTTTTACGGGATTTGGGGATATGTATATTTTTTATTTAAAGAGATTCGGTTAAACTAGAAAAAAGTTGCTTAATTACAAGCCTATTATAATGAAATTTATAAATTGGAAATAAAGCCAGCGGTTCTCAAAATATTTGAAAAAAAACTGAAAACCTTTCAAAACCAAAAATCGTTATACCTAATAATAACTTTGTTATTCCTGGAAATTAAAAAAAAGTAAGTTTTACATGTAAACATACAAATTATTTTTTATTTTTACCAAATTTCTTTGCTACTAAAATTCCATGAAAAAGTATATAAAGTTCTTCTATCTACTTTTTCATGAAATTTTAGTAGCAAAAATCGTTATAACTTCATCATTAATATGAATTAAAAAAAAAGTTTTAAATATAAACATACACATTTAATGTGTTTTGTCTTGGCATACGTCCCTCTGGCCGGTGTACTGTATAAAAATATAATAATTGCACCCTATCTCGTGGGCATCGTCAAGGCAGCTAAAGACTCAAACAAATTTTTTTAAATGCTAGGTCACTTATATTTATATATTAAGAACAAGAAACTCTTTAGACGCCCCGGGTCTGTCGCGTTAATTTTACTTTTTAAATGAAAAAAGTCTGGAGGAGTCAAATCTGTAGATATGGCCATCATTTCGAATAATGTCAATAAAAATTGAAAATTCAGGGGATGCTAAAACGTACAAAGGTTAAGAAAAATAATTGCAAAAATGGCTCTGTATTGTATTTTATACATAAGTGAATAGTACCTATAGTTATTTTTTCTTCGTTTGGTTGGCTACCTCATCCATAGCTTTCTTAACTGTTTCAGGATCTCCCAAAAATTTCATGGGCGATATGGGTTGCATATTATTGTCCAGGTTATACTCAAAAGGTATACCAGTTGGTAAATTTAAGGAAGTTATGTCTTTGTCACTTATTTTGTCGAGTGTTTTTACAATGCCTCTTAAAGAGTTACCATGTGCAACTATAATAACATGTTTTCTTTTTTTTATTTCTGGAACAATTTGTTTATCCCAATACGGCATAGTTCTAGCTATTGTCAATTTTAAGGACTCCGTATTCGGGAACTCATCTTTTGGTATGTTTATGTATAAAGAGTTCTCCATTACTTCTTTAAAATACGGATTATCATCCTTCATTTCAGGTGGTGGTATATCGTAACTTCTTCTCCATATTTGCACCTGTTTTTCCCCATACTTCTCCACAGTTTTGACTTTGTTTAACCCCGTCAACCCCCCATAATGCCTCTCGTTTAATCTCCAAGTTTTTTCTATTCTCAAATCATTCAAACTCATTTCTTTTAAAATGCCATCCAAAGTCTGATGAGCTCTTTTTAACAACGAAGTAAAAGCTATATCAAAAGTATAGTTTTCTTTCTTCAAAGCTATCCCAGCTTTTTTCGCCTCGTCTATACCACGTTCAGTTAAATTAACATCCATCCAACCACAAAAGAGATTCAATTTGTTCCATTCTGACTCCCCATGTCGAACCATGATCACTTTGTATTCTGAGTAACATCTTTTTATGAATTTCGAAGAAATTATTAGTAAAAGTGACTTTTTTGGCATTTTTGTATAACCCTTAAAAACAATATTAAATTTGAAATATCTTGACAACTTTTGAAAATATGTCAAAAATTAACAAAAAACATGACATGCTATAGATATATCTTTAAAACGGTCAGGGTCGGCTCGAGGGGAGTGCGATCTGTGCACTAGCACAGGGCTCCAAACGTGTAGGGGCGCCAAGTCCTAGTCATACATTCAAAAATATGCGCGGTATGGGCACTCACTGCCAGTAAGTCACTGGATTCCAATAAAAAGGAAAGCTAACCGAAAACACTAAGTGCAAGGACACGTCAAGTTTCAGTTTCGAGGGGTACATCTTTTGCAATAGATTTTACTTGCAAATTGCTTTACCCCTTCGCGGAGTGGCCACAACCCTTGAAATTTTAATCAAATAAAAAAGTACAGATAACGAATTTAAGAAAAAATCATGTAGAAAAACTGTCAAAACATTCGAAAAGTGAAAACTGGCCAAATACCTCGTCACCGTTGCTTTTGTTTCGAGCGAGCCACACAATCAGGCACCTACTGACAACCTGCTTCGGTCTTATTAGACCTCATCAGTGCCGGATAGTGTGTGGTGTGTATACACACGCTTATATCACACGTTACGTTACGTTATATTACACGTTTATATCGTTGAGTGAAGACGTTCCTTAGTCAATGCTTATACGAGGTGTGTTCAGAAAATATCGGTAATTTTAGTTTTTTGAAACAAATATTTATTTATTCGTCTACATTAATGTTGTCGCCTTCAAAATAGTCCCCATTGGATATTATGCACATGTGCCAGCTCTTCTTCCAATACTCGAAACACTTCTAGAACTCGATCTTTGAAATAGCCTTTAGTTCTTTCAGCGATGCGCTTTTAATGTCATCTATGCTTGCAAAACGACGGCCCTTTAAGGTTCTCTTTATTTTTGTTTGGGAATAGGAAAAAGTCAGACAGAGGCATGTCTGGCGAATATGGAGTCTGAGGCATCATTACAGTATTATTTTTGGGCAAAAATTTTGTTGAAAATTTAACAATTTTAGAACAAATTTTGCTGCCACGCGTTTCATACCCAAAACATTCGAAAAAATTTCATGGGATGAGCCAATCGATATACCAATATCATCAGCGACTTCTCTGATGGTTTATAACCATTTCTTCCACTTTTTCCATGTTTTTATCGGTTGTTAACCTGCTTGTGCGTTCGGGGCGTTCGTCATCTTCAACGTCTTCACGGCCATCGTGGAAACTCTTATACCACTTGTAAACTCTTATTTTACTTATAGCAGACTCACTATAAGCCTTTGTTAACATTTCACAGAATTTATTTCAAAATTGGATACAAATTCTTTGATTCATTTCTTTTAACGAACGAAAAATCGCCGAGCTCATAAAACACGTCTAACCTTATGGGCTGCCACAGAAAAAGTAAACAATGTTTTTATCATACTTCGGGGGCATGTATACCAACATAATAAAGAAAATTTTATGACAACCGGACCCTCCGAACCTGCGAAATTTAACAATTCCCGTTATTTTCTGAACACACGTATACGGCCGTACTAAACTTTAACCCCATACCCACAATACTAAATAATAAAAAACAAAAGATATTTTTTATTTTCTTTAACAATAATAATAATATTTTGCCCTTTATTACCGTCAACTGGGGCTACATTGATAATTGCGGGGCAACTTTGATGACACATGTCTGAACTATTATTTTTTTGAAAAATTCATAATTATTACTGAGCCAGCAAAAATTTTTTGGCCTGCTTCAACCCATCATGTGTTTTACAGTTGTCACACGTTAACGAGAGTGTAAACATCGTGGTGAGTTTTGCCGCGGTTCTCGTACTACAAGGTAATATTTAAAGTTTACTTTTTGGTTTGTATATTTTATAAAGCTTCAGAAATTTTTTGTATACAGCATAATCAATAAAAGCGTATTTATTTCTTAATTTCTGGTTGTTTTTTTAAGCAAATATGTTATTTTTAAAGCTAATAATTAAAAAAAAAATCTGTTTTTAATTTAAATTATAATTGAACGGGGCTTCATTAGTTTTAAGAGCAAAATTAAGGCATGATCAAAGTTGCCCAAAATGAAGTAAAACTTTGATCTGGCCCATCTTTTTTTTAATTTTTCTTAAAATTTAGTGAATGCCTAATAAGGTTTTAGATTAATTATATAACTGCATAATATTTCCCCTTTTGTGTTTTCAAATATCTCAACTAGTTAGTTAACTACAATGAAAAATTAAATTTGTATTGTATAGGCAAACAAGTACAGCGAGAGCGGTGATGTAATCAGTAGAGATTGGATTTTAGTGTTATTACCTATATGGCTGGGCTAATCTTAACTTTAGGTGCAATGGAATAAAAATCCGTTAGGAAGAACATGATTTCATTTGAGCCTAATTTTATTTTAATTATATTACTTAAATTTTTAAGAGAAAAGGACCTAATTTTTACATTTTACTACCTATAATAGTCTGATTTTAACTATTTCACCTAAATTCTTATTTTTAACAGAAATTAATCAAATTTTACCATCAAAAATATGCTTTTTTGTAGTATTAGGGTTGTCGTATTGAGATGCCATATTTCTTATGCACCATGTAGTTATTTTTGTTGTACAGGATAGTAATGTGGGTTGGTTGGGAGTGGTTGGTACTGGAAATCGCGAATGTGACATTCCTGTGCAATGTTGCCAGGTCTCATGCTTTTACAACAAATAAAAGAACAACAATAAAATTAAAATATACAATAGAAAAAGTAAACGAAAAACAAATAGCATTTTTAGATCTAATAATACAACGTCAAAACACAGCATCTAATTTCAGCATCCATAGAGAACCCACCACAACCAGGGCTATTATCCCATACAACTCATTCCATTGTTACCAACAGAAATACTCCGCCTTTTATAGTTTTCTACACAGACTAAACAACACTCCCCTCTCCAAGGACGAATGGCAGAAAGAACAGAATATAATCCAACAAATAGCCAAAGAAAAACAAAAAAATATACTTAAATTAATAAATATGAAAAATAACAATAAAACATATCAATTCAGAAGAATCACATTTCAAGGACCAAGGTAAAATAAAATAAATAATAAATTCCCAAAATATAATCTAAGAGCAGCTATTAAAACTAACACTTCATACAATCCCTCTTCAATGCAAAACTACGATTATGGAGCCACTTACATAGGAGAAACCGGAAGAACATTCAATAATTGAATAAAAGAACACACAAACAACAAAAATTCTTATTCAAATTTCGGAAATCATTTAGAAGAAACAGGAAAGATGTGTCCTGAAAATAACACAACACTGTTGGAAGCATATAAAATTAAAAAAACAAACTAAAAACAACAATATACAATGCCTAAATCAACAAGCTAATCTATTTTATACACCAATCTTTAAACAATTAACCTAAATAAATATTAGAAATACTCCCCAACACCAAAACAAAACACAAAGTGATTAAAGTACTTTTCGCCAACGATGTTGGCATCTTCAGAAGCGAAGTGTAACTAAATCTAACTGCTAAATCTACCATATTTATACTAATTATAAGCTAAGGTTGACTGAACCGTGAACGGACACAGTTTACTAAACCGTGGACCGTAAGCGCTTCAGTGAACATGTAAAGAAAAAATAACAAACTAATTTATACAAACTAGAGTTGGGTTTTCGCTATTTAAAGATTTATTTCTATTCTTATAGACGTGTAAACTTTCATAACTTTCGTATCTAGCAGACTTGGTTCCCTAACTTTCTTAATAAGTTTAAGATTGTCAAATCCTATTCTATGACCATCATCAAGTATATGTTTTTCATCAATCTTGACAGTTTATTTCGTAGATACCCGACTTTTCAATTTAATCTTATCTTTGGGGTTGCCAAAAAGGGTCTGAAGTGTATTACTGCTTGAACTAAAAGCAATTCTGAAGTCCAGTTTTCAAAAAATCCCTTCTAGACCTCAATTTATATGCAACTGTTTCAAATTTAATCAACATCGCTGATGTCGAGGCAGTTTTGGCGCGTTTTGCCTCTGAGGATGATCTTTACAGGCGACTGAAGTTTTGAAAAACTATGACTGGAAAGCTGTTGATGACAATTTGCTTTTTATCATCAGACACGCTTTTTCTTACCTTAACTGTCTCCATATTTGTCGCTGTACTTCTGCAAATCCAAAGGTTTTTCACGAAGTTCACTCTCAAACTCCTCAAAAACTTATACCCTAGGCAAGAGAAACGTATTTAAATAACTATAGAAGATAAAGTTTATCCCTTACTGGTCGATAATACCATTTAATGTTTCAACACTTTGCACCGAGTGTTAGAGAGATTTCGAATTGAGTGTTTCCTGGTCAATGGATTGGACGAAAAGGAGCTCTAGATTGGCCGGTCTTCAGAATTTACTCCTCTAGACTTATTCTATGTAAAAAAAGTAAAAGTTGTGACGATAAATGCCGTCAAATAACTCCCATAAATGTTAGAAAGTGTTTTCAACAAAATTTGTAAGGAAGTTCGTGGTAGATATTTTAAGCCCTTTATATATCCCAATTATTTTTCTAACAAAAATGTCTTATCTGTAGATACTTTATTATATGAATGCTGCAATTTTAACTATTTTAACTATTAAACATTAAAATAGCTTTTTAAATGAGGTGTCACTTGCCCTATTATATATTATGCTATTAAAATTTTTGGGAGTGAAACGATTGTCAAGTTATGTAACGGATAATTTCCGTTGATTCAAATCAACAATGTATTTGTAAGATCGCGTTCTATATACTGTTACAAACTTAACCTGTTTGTCACAATACATACATATATGTAAAACTCCCGACTGTCAGGGGCAGGTCGATGTTGTGTACACTGACTACTTAGATTTACGGTAAATCATTTACCGATAATTTTAAATGTTTTTTTTTAAGTCGTACTTAGAAAGACTAGATTTTTTGTTACCTCTGGAGTTCCTCAGGGCTCAAATTTAGATTTAGGCCCTTTGCTCTTGTTTGTTAATGATATTGTAAACAAAATTGAATGTGAAAAACTTATGTTTGCTGATGATTTTAAATTATTTAGTTCTATAGCAACCCAAGAAGATTGTAATTTTATACAGGAGCAATTGGTGAAACTGGATAATTGGTGTCAGTCAAATCTTTTGCATTTAAATATTGAAAAATGTCAAATTATAGTTTTAGCCGGAAAAAACAAATTATGGAATTTGATTATACCTTTGGAAACCTAAATATCAAAAGAAAAATAGAGGTTAAAGAATTAGGTATTCATTTTGATAAGAGGTTCTTCTTCGAGACTCAAGTTAATAATATTTATTGCTCTGCTTATCGTTTCTCAGGATTTATAATTCGTAACTGCAGTGGCTTTAGTAATTATCTTGCAATTAGGACACTCTATAGTTCCTATGTTGTTTCAAAAGTTGAATACGGATCGCTTCTTGGTACCCTTTCTATTTTACTTACAAACCTAATATTGAGGAAGTAGAGCGAAAATTCTTAAAATTTATCTACTTTAAAACTCAAGGTACCTATCCTGAGAGAGGCTTTAATAATGAGGTTCTGCTGGATATGTTTAACCTTGCAAGTCTGGAGAATAGAAAGGTTGTCTATTCCATAAGGTTTGTGAGCATGCTGGTTCAGAATAAGATTGATTGTATGTGTCTTTTATCTATGTTAAATTTCTTAATACCAAGACAATCAACAAGGACAAGTCAAACATTTTATCTGCCACCATGCAAGACAAAAATTATGCTAAGGTCTCCTTTATATGTATATTGTGTGTGAGAATTTTAATAGGATATCTGCTAAATGTGATATCAACTTTGATAATATAAGTTTTATTGCAAAATGTGCCATAGAAAGTGCAATTTAATTGATTTGGGTAATATCTATTTTTTTCTTTTTTTTAATTAATCTTATTTTATTGCTTCTTGAATTAATTATTTATTTTATTGAATATTAGAGAAATTTTATGAATCTATTTGTTGTAAATTTTCCTGTAATTAGATTGTAAGTTTGTTGTGAAATAAAGATTTATTTTCGAGGTTAGAGTCAAAATAACAACGTGTGCGATCGATTCTGAGGGATTATTTACATTCAATGCATCGAAAAACATAAGAATCGACATGCCTCATCCCCAGAACAGAAAATACTAATTTTTTCACGTTTTTTGAGGTTAGGTTGAAACGCGGACCTGGAGGACAAATTTTGACATCGGATTCGGATTCAGCGCGTCAAAATCCATAGGAAAGCATATGTCGCATCCCCAGATCACGACACTTTTTTTTTGTGTGGCTGTGTTATTATTGCAAAATACCTCGACCAGAAAACTCGCGTTTCGTTTTTGTTGGCCAACCCTATATGAATGTGTTATTTGGGCGAATTTTCGTTAAATTTACATTTTGTATATATATTTTGTCCTGGCAGGTCAATTTTATCGATTTTTTTTCCTTTGTGATAGAACAGTGTAATATACTGCAAAAAAATTCTATAAGTTTATAAATAACAAAAATAAACTTTAAAGAAATAAAACTTATAGGGTTAATCTGAAATAGGGACGGAACACAAGGAAGAAATGAAACATTGTCCTCCTCCTAACGCATCTTCCTGAACGTTTTACGACACGTTGCTTTTGACTTTTTCAAACGTTATTTTTCAGAAATACTGTTAAATGTAAATATCTTTTGGCATTTGTTTGGAATTTTTACTATGCTATAATACAAAATGAAAATAAAAAAGTTAACTTCTAAAACAAGAGTTGTATGTAGCGTTTTGTAAAAGACACCAAAAGTGTACGCAAAATCTTAACTTTAAAATATTTACAAAAAAATTCATACACTTTACACGTGCTCACTTGTTGTTGCCGAACTATCAAACATGTGTGCCCTCTAGAAATAACACGATAGTATCTCTATCTCGTGTCTCTATTTCGAAGCAGTCGGCATAGAATACGACTTTAGGAAAAAGACAAGATTTTTTAATGTCAACTTTAATATTTTTTTCTGTTTAAACTACTTCGTATAAAACTATTTTATTTTTATATACGAATAAAAGAACTTTCCATTATTCAAAAATAATTTATTTTTTCAGAAGAAAGCTGCAAAGAAGAAGAATACCTAGTTTTTCTGCCATATATAGAAACATAAAGTAATTAAAAAAAAATACGATGGGTCCTAACAGGAAGGGGGTATTTAAATATAATAAATACAAAACTTATCAACAAAGGTCAAACATAAAAATAAAATTAGCGGGGGACAGCAAATTGTATACATTTAACGAAAATTTGCTTATTTCCTAAGTTGTTTTTTTTACTTGGGTATCATCTAAATTATTTGTTTAGGGTCTCAAAACCATTTTGAAATGAATAGCTTTTTTCGATGTCTTTTAACCCTGCCCAAATGACATTTTAATGACATAAGAAAACATTTAAACTCATTAATTAGTCAATAGAGATGCAACAATATAAAGGCCACGTTTTGGTAGTAAATTTTACAATTTTCAAAAAAGGTATTTTACGATTTTTTCATAAAACCATACATTTAAATGATATCGAAATATTGACCATATTGGAAATATTTTTTTTTTTAATTTTTTAAGTTTATTTGTCTTTTTTTATTTGGGTATAATCTAAATTATTTGCTATGTGTTATTTTGAAAAAAATATATATTATTTCCGATGATATTATATGTTACAATATTGATATGATATTATAGGTTACAATATTGTTAGGTTTTTTTATAGAATTAATAATAAATAAGTTAGTGCTGTATTATACAGATTATATTATTATAATAGAGATGTAAAAAAACGGTTTTTTTTCAGATGTGAAAAAAAACATGAAAAAAAACCTAGAAAAAAAACGGTTTTTTTTGTTTTTTTTCAAAATGAAATTTTGAGTAAAATGTAAAATATATAACATTTTTTATTATTGAAAATTTTGACCAAGACTAAAAAATCTGATTTCTTATTATTTGGTAGTTTCCACAATAAAAACCAATAGCAATGTAAAACTTCTACACTAATACAAAAAATTAAAAGATAAAAATTTTTTTTGCGATTTTTGGGATAGCTGTATCTTTGTTAAAAATGGTCGTATTGGAGCCGTAAAAAAAGCAATTTGAAGCTTGAAGTTTATAGTTTTGAGATTTTTAGATGAAAAACGTGCAACGCTCAATTCTAACGAATACCGTAATAAAAAAAAATCGATTTTTTTTTTGCTTTATTTTTTGGTCCACGGAATGTTCTGACTTAACCACCAATGAATAAATGTTCTACAAGAATTTGCTATTTTTTTTTACTCTACATAAATTTGAAAAATCATGTGCAAGTGCTTTTGGTAGCTTTTTAAAAAATCAAGCGCTGAATCAAAAATATTATAGGTAGTTACTTTTTTTAGGACCAAATCAAAGCAAGCGCGGCTCTTATTGGTCAAATCGGTGGTTGTGGCGCGTGCATAGAGCGCGAGGCTGTATTTACATTTACTAATTGTCATTGGAAACATAAAAAATTTGGCAAATGGGACTAATCTTGAAAAAAAACCTAAAATGTGAAAAAAACCATTTGAAAAAAAACAATGAAAAAAAACCTGAAAAAAAAACAAAAAAAACGGACCGTTTTTTTTTCAAGTCGCATCTCTAGCTGTATACAACAGTTTTGATTAATTCAACCGATATTTAATTAATACCTACCAAAAAAATCATTATTACCTACATACAAACATACGTATACAATGCCCATATGGGTGTTTGTGGTCAAAAACACAAAAAAAAATCTTCTCAACCATCTGTATTGTAAAAAACATTAAAAAACACCCCTATTATATATTGGGTACCTATGTTATATTGATGACCTATCAATGAGGTTTTTATAGATTTCATGGTAATTTTTATTGATTTTTTTTTCTAAAAATTGTTGTCTGTTATTATCTAGTTAACACATGGTATAGTATTATGTAATATCAATGAATTTTTTGTAAAAAAGTATTTGTAATTTTTAATTCCACTTATTATATTTTCCTAAAAATGTTTAAATTATAAGGCAAGATACCGTTACTCATTGTAAGAAGGGTTGTTTTTGGCGGTTCTAATTTAAGTAGCAGGCCTTGCGATGGAACGGATAGCTTGATCTTGATTAATTAAACTATATTCTTGAGCAATTTATCTTCAGATTAAGATTAAGTCGTCTCAAAATGCTCCCACTGTTCCAATTTGTCACTATTTCTTATGATATCTAGTCCAAAAGCACCATTTTTGATTCTGTTTTAAACTATGCAGAAATGCCCATAAAACATTCTCTTCACTTTCACTGTGAAAAACTGCTTTTATTTCATCATTTAAACGGTTGTTAGTCCATTTTTAAGGGATAAATTTTGATTAACACACAACTTAGAAATTGTTACGCGAGTTACTAAATTTTTTTATAGATGTCGCTACATATATTTAATTTAAATAATTTTTAGATAATAAGTATTTGTCGTGGAAAAAGTATAGTTTGCAACTTGTTTATAAACTTTTCTAGACACTCATCTAATTAAGCACTCGCTCGCAAGCTCGCTCGGGCATTATTTAAATTCGTGACTAAAATGGAGTTTATAAAACTATTTTTTGAAATAAAAAAATAAATGACCGGCCATTTTGTGTTAATTTAATGATGATTATTTCCCTCATTATAATATGAACCAATCAAAAGCCTTGAATTTTCGAATAAATTTCGTTTAAATAAGCGATTAAATCACTAGAACTATTTAACAGCGATTAAATTTTAGCCTCCATATTGGATTTTTGTTTACGATTGTATGGTGTTATTTACAAGTTTTAACAAACATTTTTTAAAAAACAATAAAAAATAAGTTATCTAGTTTACGAAATATCAATTATTACTTATTACATACATAACTTAAATTAATGGAATTTTCTTTAAAAAAATATTTATAAATTTTGACACATACGTCAGATTTTATGAATTGTCAAATACCATAAATTAATGGAATTTTCTTTAAAAAATATTTATAAATTTTGACACATACGTCAGATTTTATGAATTGTCAAATAGTATTCTTTAATTCGAGAAATAATCTAGACGTATATCACTCAACCTATAAATTTAATCTGTCAAACTATGCTCCGTAAGTTTTTTATTTGATTTTTCTTTTTGGAAAATAGTTTCATGCAAAATAATTAAAAATAAATCCCCTCGACCGCTACGCGGTCTCGTGATTTTATTAAAATATTTTGCATTCAACATTTTCCAACAAAAAACTACTGAGCCTAGTTTAACCGATTAAATTCATATTTCTCGTGATATAATATATGATTATTTTTTAGTATGTTAAACTGCATTATTTTTCCCTTTAATTCGTTTTTTTGATCCCAGGACTTTTTTTAATAATATCTACGTAGAAGGTACCTTCAATAGTAGTTAAAACGCATAAACCTTGAGTTTTAAACTTAATAATAATACCTAGTTTTACCTTGTTTATATTATTTTTATTATTATATTTGTTCTATTATATACATACTTGAATTGACTTAACAAGAGGGAAACATTTTTTTGCTTTTTCGTTTATTTTTAATTTTTTTGAAATTTATATAATAAAAAGTTGTTAGGAAAAAACGTGGTAGTGATGTTAGCTGACCAACAAGGTACTGAAATTTAAAGCTCTTACACTTTTTACCAAGAACAACTGAAGATTTAAATAATAATATTTCTTCATAAATTCAACCGACTCGAAGATTTCTTATTTTAGGTAGTAATCAAAAATGTTAAAAACCCTATAATTAAAATGAAAGAATGAGCTACTGTATACACGCATTTCCCTTAATTATTATCACAAAAAAAACAAAAACTTATTGTGTAATATATTCCAAGAACCCAAAAATAATGAGGGTATACTAAGTTTTAACACAATATTATGCCCATATGTTTTAACGTGAAATTGTTAATTGCTTGTATATATTTTTTTGATCTGGATATTATTATGTCGTTTATATGGCAACTTTAAAACGTTCTACCTTCGAAACCCTTAGACAAATTTGTAGAAAAATATATTGCCTATAATATTGTTAAAAAAAATTATGTACAGGGTGTTATGTAATTAATGTTATATATTAAAATACTGAATACCTTTTGACATAAGAAATAAAGAAAAAATATTTAAAAAAACCTTTTTCCAAAGATAAAGAAAAAATATGCCTTAGAAGTTTTTTATATTCTTTGTGATACGCCACTGGTTACACACTTGTTTATCTCTGCACACCTGTATTTTGTGAGTACATAGATACCAACCAACAAAGTAGCTATGCGTTGCCAGATGTAAAAAATTGTTACTAAAAATTTTTCTTGCAAAAAATAAATAAAAACTCAACAAATACAAAAGTTTTATGCCCTTAAAGCTCTAATACCCTTCTGTATTTATTTACTGATCCAGCTATTAGCTTAAGCAATGATTAGAAAATTTAGTACCTTTGAAATTTGAAATCCATAACCACAAAATTAATTTTTTCATCAGTTTTTTTCTCTGTTTACTCAGATGAAATTGGGACCAGTTCACAGGTTAAACTTTAAACATTTAATTTGTGTAAATAAATCCAAAAGCCCTTAGTTAAGATATTTACAATTTGAAAACATAACCTAAAATTTAAAAGAAATGCACTAGATTCTGTCATAAAAGTTGGCAGATTTTGTTTGAATTTACCTTCAGTACAAAAATGAAATAACCAACAATTAATAAAAACGCCAAATTGACAATTTGCATTGTTAATTTTGTCATTTTTGTAATTAAGCTAAATTTAAACAATGTTTGTCAACTTTTTTGAGAGATTTTGGAAATACTGTTGTTACCAACCATAACATAATAAATCCACCAGATTAACCTAAAGTTACTAGTCGATCAGTGGCGTACTTTTTGGTAGGATAAAGGTTATTATAAATTATTTGTAGACTTTGGAATTTAGAAAAAAAAGTTTCAGGTGCTTCTTTATGGACCCTAAGGAACAACCCATTTTAATATATAACATTAATTACATAACACCCTGTATATTTACTAATAAAAGAGTTTTTTTTTGTTAATTTAACCATACATAATATTTCGTTTTCGAACAATGTAACTTGTAGGTGTGTATAAGAACACCGAGGGGTTGTTGCTTAGAAAATATGAAAGATCATTAATAATTTTGCTGTTTAATACGTTTTCATTTATTTCTATTTCAGTGTGAATTTAAAATATTGCCTACTTCATCTTTTGTTCTCGTTTATGCCATATTTTACTGAAGATAAATCTTTGTTTTCGCAGCTTTTTGTTTTCAAGCAGGCGCTTTAAGAGAAAGGTCTATACAAATCTGTTTTACCTTTGCTTTAATGGATTCCCATTTTTAATTGCTTCAAACATTTTAGCAAGAAGTTTATTTATTCGAAACCATTTCAAAATTATACGTTGGGACAAGATTCTTAACGTTTTTTCTTAAAAATGCATTTTTGCAGTTTTACATGGGTAATGAAAAAAATGTTTAACTCGTTTATTATTATTAGTTATAAAAAACAATAATATAGATTATAAAATGTCCTACAATATAGTATTTAAACATCCGGATATTTTTGCCCTCGCAAGCGCATAGTAGCCTATTTTTGGTGTTTCCTAAAATATCTATATTAAAATGAAATGTGTATTTATTTATGTAATATTATTAAACTATTTATTTATAATGAAACAAAGCTTCCAGATTTGCTGCATACTTTATTTTAAATAACATTATTATCATTGACTAAGGAATTTCTTCACTCAACGGTATTATTAAGGGTTTTTAAGTATCTCAAGCGGGCTTGGGCATAATTCTGCGCGGTTACTTTTATTCATATTTCTTATGTTTGAGTGGCCAGGATACCAGGCTTCTATAGCATATATGTTTATTTTTGTTTGTTTAATTATTTAGCTTACTGCTTTCAACATTGCGGCCCTTTTACTTTGTCCTCTTTTTATTTTTTATATTTTATATTGAAATAAATTTAATTTGATTTGATGGTTTCCCGCCACAGAAATACTTTTTAAAATATTTTCTCATAATAATATTTTATTTTAGAAAAAATATTTTTTTTAAATTAACTTTATACAATGTAATACGAAAAATAGGCCACTGGTAATACAGGTAGGTATGTATGTAAGTGCACTTAACAAATTGCAAAATGGCTACACTGGATTGGAGAGTACTTTGGTCGTGGCAGATCGTAGGCGTTCCTAAAATTATAACCACAAATCATATTACCGTAGTCAATGCCGTCAATCTACCTTAACTTTAACTTTCAGAAAATTACTTGTAATGTTACCGTCAAACAGAAATATATTATTATATTATTTGGGTGATTCTACAAAAGTTGGACAACTTGATGTCATCAGTCAATATAGTAGGTATTTTAATATTTTTTGTAAATATTTTAGTATATTACAAAAGATACAAGTTTTTTTTAACTTGTCCACCCAATTTTAATGTATTTTTTCAAAAGCACGTTTGTAGAAAAATATAATAAATATTCAAAACATCAGTACCTTCGCGTGTCACAACTCCTGAATCAAATATTTGAGTGATTTTATTTTAAAATATATTCAATGTATCTTAAATTTTTCACTAAAAACTATAAAACATTAAATAATGTATTTGTATAATGTATAGCAATTTAAAAAAAAATGATAATCTTTGTACTCACTTTTACCAGTCAGTACTGAATGAAATATATATATACGTAAGAAAATAACTATTCACCACAGTACTGAAATTTTGACTGGAACTATACGTGCATTCACCACAACTTCGCCGCTTGCTAGGTAATTTTTTACCAACACTTGAGTTAAAACAAGGACTTGACGTTTACTTCAATATTTCGCAGGAATTTTGAATTTTAACATTGGACACAGAACGTTCTTGCAAGCGGCGAAGTTGTGGTGAATGCACGTATAGTTCCAGTCAAAATTTCAGTACTGTGGTGAATAGTTATTTTCTTACGTATATATATATTTCATTGAAATTTATATAAGGCAATATGTGATTTGTTGATAAGTGCACTAATAAAAAATATCAGTAAAATACTTAATTTCGAATTATAATCTCAAATTTGTATCCCATTAATCAGTACTGTGTCGTCAGTTCCTTGTTTGATGTTTCGGTTATCTTTTTTTCGCAAACTTGTTTATTTAATGTCATTATAAACTCATATAAATTTGGTGTGGGTCCCATATCTAATAATTGAGATATCGGTATAACCAAAATCCACCAGCCGCCACTGATGTGTGGTATTATTTGATTTTAAGATATTTAATGTATAATATGCTCAAAGTTGCAATTAATTTTCCAATAAATTATGTATTTAATTAGTACCCTGGTATACTCGTCACTTCCCTTGCATTCAAATTTAGAAACCACAGATATTTCAGAAACTGTTTGAAAAAGTGACTGGCCCGGTCTGGAACAGTATATTTATTATATTATCTATGATCTCATAACAAAACACTGTTTAATTTTCTCCGAAAACTATATAAAAGTTGTCCAACTTGTAGAATCACCCATATATTATTCCCAATTCTTATTCGATACGGAAGCAAAACTACACGGCCGTCTGTAGACGTTAGTTAATGATAGCGGTGAGAGTTTTGACATCTTTGACTTTTTATCCTATTTTTTTTATTTTTGATTGATTTATAATAACAAATAGTACAATAATGAAATATTACAATAGACCAGGCGGAGAAAGCACATATTATCACCGATCATACATTTCACTACCGAAGCGATAGTCGCAATTAATAAGCATTCGCCGCCGGGTTTAATGTTATATGTTTTAATAGAAAGTTTCCAAAAACGTCAAAAGTTATAAGGAATTGTTTTAATTTTGTAATTTTATAAGGAATGGTTAAAAACTTTTTAATAAAAAGTAAGGGCAAACATGGCCAAAAATCAATTTTTTAAAGCACTCCAAACAAAGATTTTGCAAAAACATTCATTCATTTATTATGTGTTATACCTAACACGAACTATAGAGAGAGTTTACAAATTATTTAAAAAAAATAGTATTTGAATACAGCAAATTAATCTAATTAGAGCCAAAATATTAATTAATGAACCATTTATGTACCAGTACACATTTGTGTATATATACACAAATGTGTACTATAGTTCATTCATTAATATTATGCCTCTAATAAATATTTATATATAAAATATCATTATTTTTAATAATTTTTGACTTTATAATTATAATTATAATAAAATTATAATTTGTGAACACTCTCTTCGTCTGGGGGGGGGCAATTGCCCCCATTGCTCCCCCCTGCGTACGCGCCTGCCTATTGCAAAGGATTGTTGTTTTGTTTGTGATCGTGAGTTTTGTTGGTTAGAAAGATTTTGTAAATAGTTTTTGTGTTTTTTATTATGGAGTGTCAGTGCGATGGCAGTGTAAACTGTCTGGAAAAACTTATTATAATAAGTAAAACAGTAAGCCATTTACCGAAAAACAAAATGTTATTAAGATTGTTAGATTTACCCGACTTAAAAATCGTGCAGCAACATGGCCATTGGCCATGCTTACTCTTGTACAAAGGAAGAAATTTTTGATTCTGTTCATTTTAAATCTCACTGCACGCCACTGGCTGTAGGATATCATATGTCAACTAGATAAAGCACTAGCTCATTGGATACAATAAAATATAATATTTTAGTTACAAAACTATAAAAATTTAATAAACCGGTATCCCAAACAAGGTAATCACTCGAAGTTTTTGTTAAGATGCATTTTTGGCTAAAAAAAATGGTACCTACTTTTGGCTGATTAACAACTATACTTTATATATTATGTCTCGGCTGTTCCGCCTAATCCTTTCTTATAGAGAGCATGTAGTTAGGATTAGCCGGTAACTTGGTAATTCCGCAAAGTCGCGGGGGTTTTAAAACAACCCGGTCGCCCGCTAATACGGCTCTGCTGCCTCTACGTTCGCCTCTCCTCCGTTTCTGCTTCTACTTAAAATGTCTTTTCTCTCGCCACCTCATTTTCCGCGGTTAACGTAAACACCTCATAAAAACAATGTTATGTGCATACCGGGTGTCTATAATAATAATAATAATAATAATAATAATAATAATAATAATAAAATAATCTTATTTTCCAATTTTGACAAATATAAGTTTGTAATAGAAATAATCAATAAAAAAAATTCACAATAAAAAAAGCTTAAAAGCTAAATTAAATTAATTAAATACTACAAAGTTACAAGAGAAAAAATTCAGAGACATCATACAAACACAAAGACTGTAAATAGTTTTTTAATTTATTTTTATTTCGGCAATTTTATTAAATATTTTTAATCCTAAAAGCTCAATTTTTGTTAATGGTATAGAAATTTTTTTATTGTTCCTTGTATCAAAATTATGATTTTTATCAATTTTAATATATAAGCAATAGGGTGGGTTGAAAACAAAATGTTTGTTTTTTTTTCTTAGCATGGGGGTAGAATTTGTACCTTGCAAAAAAAGAAATTAAAAAAAAAATTTACACAACATCTTGTGGTGGCCCACTCGTTTTTTAAATAAATATTTACCTAATCAAATGGGGTAGTTCCAACGGGAAATTTTTTTTCCATTGTTTTTTGTAATTTAAGTAAAAAATTAAAAAATGAAATGCACTTTCTTTTTACATGCTTTCCACGATTTTGGACCAAAAAAAGAATTTCCCGTTGAAACTTCTCCATTTGATTAAATATTTATTTAAAAAACCAGTGCCACCTCAAGATGTTGAGTAAAAATTTTTTTTTTTTAAATTTTACAAATTCTACCCCCAGGCTAAGAAAAAAAACAAACATTTTGTTTTCAGCCCACCCTAATAAGCAAGCCAACTTCAAACCTGAAAAAAGTTACACAAGAGTAAGAATTTCTCTAATGGAGTTAAACAGGGTGTCACCTAATAAATTTTCATCCTTTAGGGGAATAATAGTACACGCCAAAACAAAAAAATGTTTCCTTTATCATTTTTGCATGAAAATTTTTTGACAAAACCAGGGAGCCACTGGATGTCACTGACCTATCCTATATATCATCATTGTTGTTAAATTTTATACCAATAGGCATAGAGGTTATTAATCTATGCCAATAGGTACACTTTATGTTTAATTTCATGGGTGACAGCCTATACGACGCCAGCGCCGGCAGTGTTGCCAACAGTAAAATATTAAAATTCTCAAAAACCTAAAAGAAATTCTCCAGAATTCTCCGTCTTTGCCAAAAAAAAATCTCCTATACTTTTTAAGGGCAAAACAAAGAGGTTTGTATGGGCACAAAATGCAAAAAATATAAAACAGTTTATTTAAAAAGTTAACAAAAAATAATTAAAAAAACAACTTTGTAATATGAGGCTTTAATGCCTTTTTATATAATAAACATTTTCTTTTAACATGGAAATAACAAAAAAATAAGGATGTCCCAAAAGTAGCTGGCCAAACTTTGCTAACGTAATGTAGGTACAGATCAAAATAAGTCTATTTTTTCTATATAAGTTTGACGGGCACCTTTTAGGATAAACTGTAGAAGGATTTAGATACCCTGCTTAAAATACCCCGTTCAAACCGATAGATATTTGTATCGGAATGTATGATGTTTCTATAGGGTGTATCAGTATGTATAGGTCCCATGATTTATTTGCTATTGGTTTCAATGGGAAAAATACACATAAATGTAGAAATTAGTTTTCCCCATAGAAACCCATAGGGTTTAATAAAATTTTGTCAAATGTTTTATGGTTGTTCAGAACACCATAACTTTTACATTTTCCCTATTGAGACCGATAGCAAATAACTCAATGAAGGATATATAGGGATATCCCTATAGAACAACTTGTTCTATAGGAATATCCCTATATATCCTTCATTGAGTTATTTGCTATCGGTCTCAATAGGGAAAATGTAAAAGTTATGGTGTGCCTATAGGTAATTTCCTATACATTTACTATCGGGCCGTATCCGGAAAAAAACATGGACAAATGCACATATTGAATCCGGTAGCGCCCGATAGATTATTTTATATAGGTCTCTATGGGGTATTTTAAGCAGGATAGTACTAATATATTCAATTATATTATCTATTGTTTCATCAGTCTCATTGTTATATATTTTTTTGGTACCTACATTATCAGGGAGGAGGTAGTCCTTACAGCATAACTGTAACCGTTTAAGGCCAAATCTAATGTATAAAAGATTATTTAATAACGACGATTTCATCCTTGTTTTTGATTTTATTACATTCATAATATTAAATAATTATAATATAATTATATATATTATAATTATTTATATGTGTATATTCGTTCAACGTCAGCGTTGGAGTGTGGTAAACATAGGAGTCTTAGAGCTAAATGTATAAGATCTTTGAATACATTTTCCCCAGATGCATCTCTGTATTCATTTACCTCTCCCCAAAATTTTTTTAAATATGTGTTTGGGGTGTATCAAACTTTCGACCGGTCAAATTCTTGCAAGGTAACTTAAATAAAAAATTACTAGTACCTACTTACAACGCACCCAACCAATACTTTCAATATTTTTTATTCTGTATTTTAATTATTAAAAATTCGCCAAAAACTCTCTGATGTATCTTGTGTGTGTTATATTTAATAATGTATAAAGTTTTCTTTCATTTTCTTATTTTTCTTATTATTGATAGTATTGATTTATTGATATTGATAATAACATATTTTTATTGTTTTTACTACTTCCACCTTTAAAACGCTCATTATCGTACATGTTTCCGTGACACTAAGTGACCATTTAAACAAACATTGACAAGTTGTTGCTTTATGGCGCTTTAACCACCGGCTGAAGTTAGCAACCGGTTTTTAGTAACGGGCTGAAGTTTGTTTTAAGTTAGTTGAAGTTGTCAAATGTTATAGAATCGTTAAAATAAAGTGCCTTTCTTGTAAAATAATACTAAATGTAAAAATTTATTTTATTATCTCAATGAAAAAATATTTAAAACGATTATATGTTTATGTTTAAACGATTACATGTTTTATTTTCGCAATGACCTTTTCATATTGCCATAGTAGTGCAGTTAAGTAAATTTAAATGATAAATCGGTAAAAAATTGCGTTTAGAGCGCATAAAACATTCCCTTCTCTTACTGTGAAAAACTGCTTCTATATCGATTGTTAGTCTATTTTCAAGGGATAAATTTTGATTTACACAGAAAAATTTAACAGAATTACCATTAGAATTTCTAACATGGAAATCTACTGACGCGTCGGTAGATTTCCATGTTAAAAAATCCAACGGGAATTCCAATAAATACAACTGTACCTTTAACATTAACCGTGTACGAATGTTTAATACTTTGTGATAAAATGTTGCAAATATAGTAATAAAAAAATCAAAGGGTAAAATATTTTCTTAACATAATCATATTATGAAATTATTTTAATATATAATATAATATATAATATAAGTTTAATTAAAATAATAACAAGCAATGTTAATGGTAAAAATTACGTCAAAAATGTTTATTGGAATGGTTACTTTATTTTCGTATAGATGTCGCTTTATACAAATATTTAATTTAAATTATTTTTAAATAATATTAAGTATTTGTCGTAGAAAAAGTATAGTATGCAACTTGTTCACAGAGCTGGCCAAGTACTGAGTACTTTTACTCGTACTTCAATTACGAGTAAAAAAGTATGAGTACGAGTACTTTTTTACTCATAAGTATTTGTCATTTGAAATACTTATTACTCGTAATTACAAACCAAATTCAATGTACTCGTAAAAAATACTCGTGGATTTCACGAGTAATATATACGAGTATTTCCGTTATTTTATGTACCTAATGTTTAAATAAAATCATTTTATAAATTTGTATTTGTATTTTTATAGCTCAGGACCAAAGTATGTATAATGTATAAAGAATAATCAATTGTATTAATTAACATTTTTTTTTCAAAAGTACTCGTACTCTTTACTCGTGTTTTCACGATTAATACTCGTAACCGTAACCTCTCTTTACAAGTGTACTGACGAGTAAATATTTTATGTACTGATATACTTAAAATTTTAAGAAATTTTTTTTTAGTCCTCGTGCCCAGCTCTGACCAAGTTGTTCATAAACTTATAGGCACTCTTTAAATTAAATTAAATTCAGGACTAAAATAGCGTTTATCAAACTTAATACATAATATTCTATTAGCAATATCTTGGATTTATAACATTTTAAATTGTGTTTTAAAATTTCAAAAAACATTGTTATTATTAGTATTGAAATACTGAATTTTTCCAGGAATGTTTGTTTGTAGCAAATTCACTTTTTATGACTGGTACGGGTTAAAAATAAAACTCGGGTAAGAAAATTATTTTATTTTTCAATTTTCTTACAAACATGTAATGATTTTGTTTTCACCGCCTACTTAATTGCGAAAGAAAAAACCTTTTTTCATACAAATTCACCCCATACACATACTCAGGACTATCATATCAACCTCCGCCACTGACTCGCAGCGCTCCACTCGAATCCTTTATTTTCTTCTCTGCTTCTTTTCCTTATTCTTCGCGCCGGGCTTCGCCGGCACACACACAGAGCGCAAATTTAAATTGCAAATGGACCATCTTATCGATTTTTCTATTTCCCTTCTTTCCCTTCTTTTACCGCTCGCACCCCCGCCCGGCCCCCCTTCCCCCACGCCGTTTCCCAGGACTACTACGTTCTTATCGTTTTTTGCCGACGCTGTTCGCCGTCGCAGCAATCCCTGAAACAAAACACAAACGTTCGTTACTTTAGGTACCTACTTTTTAGATTAGGCCTAGATAATGTAAAAAACACATTTTATAAATTACCCATTTTTGTTAGTAGGTATTTATTAGGTTTAAACAGCATAAGTTATACCCAATTAATTTTACCAAAATCGTTATAATAAAAAATAATCAAAATGTATCTTTTTAAGGAGAACTTACCTGGGGTTGCCATGTTTTAAAATTGCAAAAAAGCAGGACAACTTCCCGAAAATTAGGACAAATGTGTTATTTGTTTTAATAGTAGTTTATATGAAAAGAGTGGTTAAGTACCACGTAATGCACGAGTGAGAGCAGGGGCGCGTAATTGCTTTACCACTCGATGAATGTTCACTACTTTATCTACAACACAATATTTTCAACCTTTAAGAATGTTTTTAATTTGACATTGACAGGTATAACAGGCTGATGTTGGCTTTAAGTAAGTTGAGAGTTCTCAAATGCCATACAATCGTTAAAATAAAGTGCCCTTTGTATGATAATACTAAATGTGAAAATAAATATTTAAAAAGTTTTTCTGACCTTTTGATTTCACTGGCAGTAAACTAGATTTAACTGATAAAGCATTACAAATTTGCGGTGGAGACTCCACCGTTGAATCCTCATAAGACATTCTCTTACTTTAACTGTGATAAACTGATTCTATATCAGATTTAAAAGGTTGTTAGTCCATTTTCAAGGGATACATTTTGATTTACACATAAAAATTTGACTTTAGACCGGCGCGCCGGTAACACAGATTCCCAAGTTAGAAATTCTTACGCGAATGGTAATTATTTATTTCATAGATGTCGATCTATACAAACATTTAATTTAAATTACTAGATAGTAACAAGTGTTTGTCGTAGAAAAAATTATAGTAGGTATGCAACTCGGATATAGACAATCATTTATTTAAACACTCGCTCGCACGCTCGCGCGTGCCTAGTTAAAATTCGGTACTAATAATATATTACTTTATTCATTTTTATTTAAACGTAAGATTTTTACTGTTATAAAAATCAGATTTGTTTGTGGTTTGTTAATTTTATTTTGTAAAATGTTAACATAATTTTTTGTAGAAAACCAGGGTTTGTAGGTATTTTAAGAAAGGAAAATATTTTACCAAAAGTTTTGTAAAGGGAATATGCAATTTTGTAAGCATATTGTTAATTTCAAAAGTTTCACTGTTTAAAATATCTGTGGTGTAAAAAGTAATCTTAAAATGGTGTCAAAATCCAACACCAAGTGGTGTTAATATAACACCATGAATTATGGTTGAAAATGTTATATACAGCAAACACCAAAACGGTGTTTATCTAAAAATATTTGAGAACATAATAATAATATTCGAACAGAAAAAAAGAAGTATTTATTTTTGTATTTTTTTTATTTTAATTAACTGTGGGAAGGTTAATATAAACAAAGATTAGTCTGACGGTACTTAACCAGATAGTTATTTTTTTTTAAATTAACCCAGAAAACTTTAGTGAAACCAACCCGCTGTATGGTTGACTTTACTAAATATGTTGTTTGTAAAATAAGAGGTACTTCAACCTAAAGCACTCTGTTAAAACGATTAAAACAATTTGCCGTGCATTCCCAGTTGCATAGTGTTTACCGATCGCGGCAAAGGCGGTGTGGATCACGTGATGTTCTTAAATCTCGCCTCTGTTGACTTACATGAAGAGTATATAGGCTCAGGTAGTCCTTTACTTTGGTGTGACACTACAAGTTGTTCGATACTAAAGAGACCTTAAATAGGTGGAAACAGCTGTCAATACTTGAAGTACTTTAAGTTAGTGGAACGCACTAAAAACATTATCTCTAGCGAGTTGAAGATTCAATTTTCTGGAATAATACCACTGGTAATATACTAGTAATGCGTCAAGGAACTTCCTGTTTCCTTTTTTTCCTTTTTCCTGTGTAGTATGATTTAATTTGACCAAAAACACATAATATTTAACACTGAAAAGGAGTTCAATTTACACCAGGTAAAATTTATTTTAATACTGTGTGAAAGTTAAATTAACACTATTTTAGTATTTGAATTAACACCGGACCAACGAACCATATTTAACACTATTTTGGTTTGTATCGATATAGACCATGTATGGTGTTAATTTGGTGTTAAAATGGTCATGAAATTTTGAACAGTGTACAGATTATTATTTCGTTAAAAAAGTACACGTGATTTCAGGCAGTCAATCAAAACATTCTGCTTACATTATTCTAATTCGTAACGTGTTCGTAACAACTGTCCCGAGTGTTTATAATATATTACCAAAAATCTTATTATTCTCATTCGGACCCCTTAACCCTAACGAGTGTTCGAAGTATCCGAAAAAAGATGCCATGGCATCACTGGTTTTTAAACTGGAATTAGGGGATACAGTGAAATGGGTTAAAGTTGCGAAATACATCAGTGTGTTGTAGTAGTACTGATAGTGTACCAAATTTCTTTATAATTTGGTGATTTTAGAATGCTTTGTTATTTAATTGTGTGTATGTTACTTTTGTGTTCATTTATGTAGGTATACCTAAACATATATGTGTTAATTTTTTTGTTAAGAAAATTGATAAATAAAGCAACATTTCTTATCAAAATTATTTTCATTTAAATTTCCAATTCCCAACAAATACTTTTGCTACTGGGTCTACAAAAAGGTTTGTAAAAATAAGGTATTTTTTGAAAATTACAAGAATTATGGTTGAATTATTGACCAGGCCCGTTCCTGGGGTGCCTGGCGCCTGCGTGCAGCATTCGTTGGTGCGCCCCTTTTATATTTAAATATAATACATTCAATATTTGAATTTTAAGCCGTAAAATTTAAAAAATATATATTTTGCGACAAACTGGCTATATGTAATTGAAAATGTAAAAAAAACCGCTTAAATTAAGTATAAAAAATATTTATGAAATCACCAAACAAACAAGTAATAACATAACGGCATCTATTTTTTCCGAAAAAAATCGAAAAAACACGTTGCTAAGTAATATTTTAACAAAAAGCATGAGTGCTGGTGGCATGGAGCCTACACAAGGAGCCCGAACTTAATAGGGAAAATTGACAAAACCTGCCCTCTAAATTGCACAAATTAAGTCTTTTTTTTTACCACCAGCGGCGCTGATTGTTAATGCGTCCTGACGTCTGCTCTTTTGGTAGCGTTTCGGTACAAATTAGTCAATTGTTTCAGAATAAACGGTACACCAGCGCCTACTTTCCTTAGGAAGATTCTTGTTTACATGCAGTTCGGACTCCTTGTGTAGGCTCCATGGCTGGTGGCACCTGCACGAAAGCATTTTGTTAAAAAATATTACTTAGCATTGTGTTTTAACGATTTTTTTCACAGGAAAAGTTAGATGCCCTAATGGTATTTGACAAGACTATTTCAATTAAAATATAATTTTTGGACAACAGCTGTCAAGTTTTGCCGCGGGTAAACTCGAAAAAACTGCTGACACCTAGAAACCATTTGTAGTTAAAAATTGCGCGTTTGTGATTGGTGGAAATTAAGACGAGGGAAATAGTCAGTGATAAAAATACTCTGAAGAAAACAAAAATACAATCTAAACAATATAATAGCTACAACTTGTTTTTAGTGACGTACTCTCTAAAAATGACTAGTTTTCAAAGTAAAAAATCAGTTACTAATAACTTTAGTCCATAGCAATTTGTATCCCGGGCATTTATCAGCTTATTATTATGTAAAATTGTCCCCTAAATCCGAAAATACCGTCAAAAATTATAAAAGTAAAGCTTTTTTTAAGATATATATAGTCGATACCATATTATATGGAAAATTTACTAAATCTCAAAAACGTTCTACTTTTATAACTTTTGACGACATTTTCGGATTCAGCGGACAATTTTACATAGGAGTTGACTGCTAAATATCCGGGATACAAATGGCTATTGACAATAATTATTAGTCGCTGCTTTTTCGCTATTGCAATTAGACTAATTGAATTAGTCATTTTTGACTAATTCTATTTTAGAGAGTTACTACTGTTAAACTTTGCTACCGTCAAGTGCAACTATCAAACAAATACTAAAGATAATATGACCATTTCTCTCCTTTTATTTTGATCCTCATATCAAAACAAAATAAGCAGCCAATATCAAAGCGGCAAAAGGCGCTTTATAGCGACCGAAAAAAAGAGCGGCCGACGCAAAAAAGGCAGAAACCTTTATCCAATGTATGTTTAAGTATCATATGCAAGAAAGTTTATCGTTACAAAGTACTGATTGACTCTTTGATTTTGCGCCCCCGAAATGTTGCGCCTGCGTGCGTGCACGCACTGCACGCTCGCCAGGAACGGGCCTGTTATTGACACAGGATTTTGTTATTAAATCTATAAAATGTTTGTTATAATTACAAAGTACCTATTCAATTAGTTAACATATTATAGTTGGTTGTAAACTTAACAACAAGTTATGTGGACCTGGATTAACATAAAATCTGGTTAATATTTGGTTAAAATTAACAAATATTTTTTTATTTTGTACATTTAAAACGTGTTTTTTGTTATGGCTTAATTTAGAACATTACATTTTTAGAATGCTACTCTTATCATTAGGGACTATTTTTACAAAAAAAAAATAGAAAATTTTGAAAATGCCGTTCACGTTGGGTGAAAGTGTCAAGGTAAGTACGTCGATGAACGAAAAATCTTTTAATATAATTATATCAGAGTGTCCGACAACGCTTTAAAAATGTAATGTTAATAACATTATGTTATTCTTTAATTATTTTAATCTTAATCATGTTTTAAATTAAAACTTTTAATGATAGTTCAAAATACATTGTACTTACCTAATATTGACTTTTTATGTAAAATAATTGATAATTATCATTACTACTACTAAGGTTAAATATGTTTAAAAAATGCTTAAAACATAAACAACTAATAATTAATTATATCCGTGTATTTTTTCGTCTTATTTTTCATCAAAAAATTAATACAAATTTAAAATTCAATATTTAAGTTTTTTGTAACGTTTGTAGTTACATACATATGTGTGTATATCTATGTATATGTATATCCTATAGGATATACATTTTAGGTCCAGACTTATTTATATATTCATGTATAAATAATATATTGTAATAATATTTATACAATATGGTGCTCGTTTTTAAATATTTTAGACGAAAAGATAATATACTAATTATATTTATCATTTTAATTAAATTTTAGCAAAACCATGTTAATAAATTACAAGATTGTTTTTTGTTTTACCGCAGTTCATCTGCAAGGGTAGGTATACAAAAAATAGAATACATTAAAATAATTAATATAATATGCAAAGACATTTAATAGAACAGAAATAGAAAGGATTATTATTGTTTTAATTATTTTTTAACATGAGAAACCTAAAATACATATGAGATTTTTTATAAGTATTATAAAGTATATATTTTTGTAAGTAAGTAAATTTTTATAAAATATAATTCAAATATCTAGTTAGGTATGACAATACATTTTATCGATAAAGTACCAAGAATTCGTTATCTAGCCCTTTATCTATTGGCCATTCTCGCAAACCTGGCCATCCAGTAAAAATCTAAATAAAAAACAAAAGCCATACCCTCCCCCTATTGGCTAAAACCGAAATTACTCTTTCAACGAATTTTTCCAATTCGCGAATTTTTTAATCCGGACTCCGCCAATAAGAAAATGCCCGGAAAATAAAAAAACTTTGCTCGAACGTAAAGCTGACCTTTTTCGCGAACAGCCGCGAATTAAGGCGAGGAAAAACGAATGAAAAGCGCTGCAACGGTGCCAAATGTACCACATGTTTAAGGGATATAAAGAGTTTTCACCTAAGTGCGTTCGGACTTTACTTTTAAAAAAATAAAGGTTAACTTACTAGAACACCTGGTAAATTATATATTTTTGGAAATGGGTTTTATTATGCCTTTTAATGATATATACCTACTTTGTTAATGGTGTATAGCCAAACAAAAAATATATGGCCGCGTAAAATTAACAGATGTCAAAAACGTTATTTAAACTTAGAACAATACAAATCCAACTCAATGTTTATAAATTACCCTGTATAATATATATTTGTAAAAAACTTATATAATACAAATTTAAAAAATGAATAATAAATTTTTAATGAAAACAAAAAGATACAGAGTGTTAAACTTAGACTAAACTAGACTAGTACTAGTACTAGTACGTTCAAAAACGTATTACAATCTAAAAAGTTTAAATAAGATCTGTGAGTATTTGAAGTAGATCTGGCAACGCTGCCGCCGGCTTTGAATCGTAAAAGAAAACCGAACAACCCTCCTTTATTATTAAAAGAGCGCAAAAGAAAGTTAGGGGTGCGGAAGGGCGAGGGGATTATATTCCCGACATTCTTATTCGCCAAGCTTTCTATAATAAAAGTGCGCCGGGTTCTTTTATTCGCCCATCCCCACCCTTCACCACCAACGGCCGACCTTTTTTAAACCCTCCTCTCTCTTTTATATTTCACCGTTGCCTGGGTTAATAAGAGGGGTAAGTCACAATGGGATGAAACGATAAAAAAGTTAAGGTGTACATTTTTTACTAGACGCCAAGATATAAAACCTCGAAAATGAAGACTTTACTCACTAGAACACTTTGTATATTATATATTTTTTGAAAAGGGGTAATATAACCTTATTTAAAATAAAAACTATACAAATCTAGAGCAGTTTTCATAAATCATCGTGTATATAAAAAATTTTTAGAAAGCCAATTCAAAATAAATTTTAAAACTTCAAACGAAATATTTTTATATACATAAACCAAAAAGATACAGGGTGCAAAATGCATTACTATCTAAAAACCTATTCTAAAATGATTAGCTTTTGCGTAACACTTGGTAAGTATAGGTATTAAACATTATTTTGTTAAAAATTACATGTGGATTCTAATAATTTAATCCAAATATTTTTATAACAGACAAAGATGCAGGGTGTTAAAATTGAGTTTTGTCACAAACCCTATTTCTTCTAAAAAAGCCAATATAGGTAATGATCGATTTTTATAAAACTTTTTGTTTATTATACATTTTTAAAAAGTTAATTCAATACAGATTTAAACCAACTATTTTTTAAGCAAAATAGATACAGGGTGATAAACTTGGTCCAGGTCAAAAACCTTTTACTATCCGATAAAAATGGTTAATTTGTGTGTTAAACTGGTTATATTATACATTAATTTGTTAAAAATTACAGGCATATTCGAAAATTCAATCTAAATATTTTTATATTAATAAACAAAAAAAATACAGGATAATAAAGTTAGGTTATACTAAAAAAATTGTTTTTTCTACTCCCACATTAAAAACGCCATTACACTTAGTGACTTTTTAAATACACATTGACAATTTGTGGCTTTATGACCTTTTAGTTAAGGGCTGAAGTTAGTTTTAAGTTAGTTGACAATGTCATGCAATCGTTTAAATAAAGTGTCCCTAAAATAATACTAAATGTAAAAATTATTTTATTATCCCAATAAAAAAATAAAAATGTATTAAATGACGGACACTCATTTAATTAACATTCGCTCGCAAGCTCGTGCCCAAATTAAATTCGTGTCTAAAATGGCGTTTATAAAACTTGATACATAATTTGTTTAACTTCCAATGTATTATACTTCATTTTATTTCTATTTAAACAAAGATTTTAAAAATATATCCCATCTATAATATATTTTATCTACAGTATACTCATACATTGACAAGCTGAGACTTTATAGCGTTTTAGTCAGTTAGCAACAGTTGCATTTGTGCATTTTAGTCACGGGCTGAAGTTGGCTTTATTATAAATTAAGAAAAAGTGAGGTTAAATCCGTTAAAAGTTGACAGATGTCAAATGTTTAACAAATAAAATTGGCTTTAAATTCTTATTTGTGTTCGTCGTAGATAAAGTATAGTATGCAACTCGTTTTATAAACTTCTCTAGACACTCGTTTTTATTAAACACTCGCTCGCAAGCTTCGCTCGTGCTTAATAAAACTCGTAAATAAAATGACGTTTATAAAACTTGATACAAAATATACTATTAAAAACAACCCTGTTTTTTGCTATCAGATAAATTGCAGAACATAACATTATTTGTTGTCATTTTTTGAGCATTCTATCCCATAGTTTTCTTTCTTTTAATGACATACCCTGTTTCTTAAAAGGGTTTAAAATGTCTTTACGGTGTACGGGGGTGTACCGTTATTGATTTATTATTTTCGTTTTGTTTTTAATAAGGTAGCCACACCCAAAGACTTACGTAAACGATTTTATGAAGTATAATTATTAATATTGTTTTTTGGAATTAAAATTGTGAAGTATTGTTATTTTAATGTTAATATATTTGTCACAGTCCCTCTTAATGTAGTTTTTAGTCTCTCGGGAGGATAAATAACGTGAAAGCTTATCTGTTAGGAGAAAATTTAACCTTTAAGAAAGTTTTTAGGCCATATTTTAGACACATTTGAATTCATTAAAATATACAGGAGATTTAATAAACTTCTAAAATATATTATGTATTAAGAAAAAAACAATATTTAATACTGTTAATACTTTTATAAATTGTTCAAAATGATTAATTAAATATTTTACTATATTTAAAATCATATTTACGAGAATAGCTGATATAGAAATTAACCTAAAAGGTTTTAATGTATAAAATAGGAAATTATTTATGCATACATGTATCTAAGCAATAAATAATAAATTTAACTAAATATTTCATCCAATCAAAAAACTAAAATATATTTTAGTCAGAATTCAATTTCATTAAATTTTAAATGACAGATATTTATAACTGAAAATAAAGGCGAATTTTCCCTTGGACTGGGGGGTGGCAATTTGAAAAGGGGCGGCGAAACTTTAAATTGGCATTTCTTCGTTCTCCTTCGCAAAGAAGCCGGTTTTATACCATGGTAATTTATAATGAATAAAATTTAAATTCAAGTTAATTGGAGAGCGACTTGATGGATTTCAAGGGGCGGCGAGCTCAGTGAAACTTTCTCGACGATTTAGAAACGTTTTTCATTAAAAAAAAATCCCCTTACTTAAAAAATCCACTGGATCAATTTTTTTATGTTTTATTCTCTTTTTTAAGAACGTTTACATTGGAAATATATTGTCAATAGTTAAGAAGTTTTCCCAGTGGATAAATATTGTTTAATTTGAAAGAGCGTGCAACAAAACAAATAAGTAAACTTCTTTTGTTTTACAATTAAAACTCGACCATAAATCTACCGCCCAATAGCGCGGCGAGCGAAAGAACAAGTAGTAGCAACTGTACGAAAACAAAAACTAAAAGTTAATTATTATTTTAAGTGTTTAATTGCGAAGCTCCGAATGGGGTTGATTAAATTTTAATTAAAATGAATGAATATTTGTAAAATTAGAAATTTCCAAGTTTGCCTTCTGTACAGTATAAAAAAGAGTGGTTTTAACACTGCCCGCCATTGTTTTATTTTATTAAATTCTTGTGCGTAATTATTACCCTGTATATTTTTGTAAAAAAATTAATTACCTTTTAGTTAATATACAGAGTGTCCCAAAATTCAACGATATCCTTTGAAGGATTAATAGGTCAGCTCATGACTAATCAATATCAAAACATGACCTAAGTAAAAAATCATAGTTTTTAAGATATTGGCATTTTTATGAATTTTGTGAAGCTTGACACATAAAATCAGTTTTTCGAGTGCCACAACTACAACATTCTATATTCTTAGATTATATTTTATTTTACGTAACCCTGAATAGGACTGCTATTAATTACAATTCAAAATTAAATTAATAGTAGATTTTGAAGCTGTGGCACTCGAAAAACTGATCTAAGGTGGCAAGTTTTACGAAATTCATAAAAATTACTATATTTCAAAAACTAACGATTTTTTACTAAGGTCATATTTTGATTTTCTCCTTAGTCCTCCAAAGGATATCGTTGACTTTTGGGACACCTTGTATAACGACATTTATGTAAGATATGAGCAAAAAAGACTTTGCAAGGCTAATATAAAGTGTTTTTTAATAATTGGCTTAGTTTTTATGAAAAAATAACACATATTATTTATCATTTAATGAGCTTTTCGTAATCTTTCGATTTGAAATAAAATTAAATAAAATATCCCAAAACAAAACAGTTTTTAATTGGTAGTTCATTGGATTGCAAATCAAATTTCCTTTAAAATGAGCAGAAACATGGCCTACTTTAATGTAAAAACAAACAAAATACACGAAAAAAAACACACACCAAGGGTTTCTTAGATGGAAAAGTTTTTTTAAATTTACGACTACATTTATAGGAACAAAATATTAAACAATTCACCAATAAAAAGGTTTTTTAATGCTTAATTTTTTTTATTTATAAAAATCCAAAGATTTTCTAAAAGTAACGAAAATATATTAGTGTTATTGTTGCTAAGGTAAAATAATGCAAATTCGTAGCCATTAAAACCGTCGTGGAAACAGTTTTCGTCGTTTTATTGCAGATTTCACCATTTTCGGTTTTTCTCTTTTAATTAAAGAAGACATAACCGCAACGCTTAAATTTTAAAAGCCTGTAGTAAAGAAGTTATAACGCTGCTAGTCCCTCTCTCCTTTTCAGCGATGCCTTATTAAAATTTTTACGTTTTACCATTTTCCCACTCTCGTATCTTAAAATGGCACAGTTAAACTTAACGACCCAAAGTCTTAGAGGAGGAGCGCTGTTATCTTATCAGACAGTTATGACGATGCCAAATATGGAAAGGACTTCAATCCCCAGAGAAAAGTTTTAGGTTAAAGATAAAAGAAGAAAATATTACACAAACTATCTCAAATATCCTTTAAATCACCCTGTATATTTTGACATATATTAGTAGATAATCAAAAATCTTTTCAAACAAACCCAAACTCGATATGTTTATATCAAAAAACAAAAGAAATATACGGAAATAACACTTTTCCATGGCTGTCTTCGATGCGATGATTTTCTATGATTGCATTGTTATTATTGGACAAAACCCAACATATCATACATCATTTTAAAGAGAATTTAAAGCTCGTTCAATGAATTGTTTTTTTTTATAAAATGGATTTTTTTTCTTATGAAAGTTTTCTCCAGTGAATTCTTTGTTTAAAATTTAAATCTTCTTAGCCCGGCGATATTTTCGTTTTTGCCCGTTCTGAATAAGAAATGGACGAAAACTTTTGAGAGAGTTAAGAAAGTTAAATAACGAAATAAGTTTTCGTCTTAAATAAATTAAGTACACAAAGATGAAAAACACGCTGTGTAATTAATCTTAATTTTAAATTACTTCCTCTTATTCTCGAGGCTGTAGCCTGAAAGGATTTTTATGAAAATATTTTTTCTTCTTAAATATTGAAATGTTTATGGGAAATATAGCAGTTGTTTAAGTTTTTCCCCTAAGATATTATTAATGTTACAGACATGGGGTGAGATGTCCTTTAATGAGTTCTTGATTAATTATGAATGTTTTCAGAATTCCCTTTGATTAAATCGAAAGAACGTAAAGTTTACAAACAAGATAATTGTTAAATTTTGACAAATAATAAGGCTGGGAACTAAAAAACAATATTGATCCAAGTAGGCGATGAAAAAGTGTTTTGTACGTATATTTCGGTTACTTTGGTAAAAAGATGTAAGTATGTCAAGTTTGGTATCACATGATAGATAATTTTTTCTACAAAAATACTCATAAATATACAGGGTGATTATATCACACAACCCAAAAACAATAAAAAAACATAATAAGGAAAACATTAACATACGTTATAAAAATGGCAATAAAAGTCGCATACTGGTTTTAATTAGTAATAAAACCGATCGGGCATTAAATGGGCGAATGTTTTCTCATGGAATATACCACGTAAATATAAAATATTCGAACGTAAATTAAATTAATCGCTATGTAATGATTCTCGTAATTGATAGGCGAGGAATCTTGAATACTCTGAATATTTTATTATTTAAATTATGTGAAATAAAACATCTGGTCGATTTCTTTAGCTTTTTAACGACGATTTAAATATTGTTATTTAGTAAATTACTAGGTACGGTATTTACCTATATATTTTTTGTAAAGGGTATGAAATTATGTTTAAAATAATGTGTCACACTTGATATTTCGATTAAATTGAGGCTGTTTACTGGAAAATAAAAATGCATCTAGACGGCTGTGTTTTTTTGGTCTAAGTAGTTGTTTTGTTTTTGCATTAAAATATGGCATATGATTAATCAATTTTCTATAATTCATGGAAAACAACTATATAATATCCAAGGTGGTAATGATGTAACTAAAAATGTTGTTTCTTACAGTTTTAAAGTCCCTTTTAAATAATTTGTTCCACTTTATATTTCAATTAAAACCAAGCATAAATAAAAAAGCATCAACCCATGCCTTGAAAATGTGTTTTTTCTATTGTTTTTTAAATAAAAAAAAACCGTGTGGCATATCAAACTACCGGATTTTTCTATAATAATATGTTAATATTGTTAAAATATTACACAGGGCGTTAAAGTTATAAGTAAATATGATAATTAAAATGTTAAATCTTAATAAATTCGAATTTTCTTCGGTACAACAAGAACATCGTTTTTAATGAAATGGAAATTTCTTACCCTCTCGCAGTCTTTTGTGTATTTAATTATTTTCTGAGTCGTTATTTTACTTTGTCCTCCTATCGGGAATAGGGAAAAAGGGGGTTAGAAAAGTGTTCTTAGGTTCGTTTAAAAAGAGGGTTGAAGACTTTAAAGTATCGATTTGGTGTGGGGGATGGGGCCCGATACAATATACCGACAAAATTATGGCCTTTTTTAATCGCTAGGGGTTGCGTTACATGGACATAAAATGGGGTAAGACTTTTTTAAATGTTGACATTAAGAAATACACTACTGCACTGCTATTTCATATTATATTGTTGAAACTGTCCATATAAATGTCCATTTAATTGAAAATTTTGAAAAACCTCTTTTTATTGGTTGGAAGGATAAAAAATTAAATTTTCTTACATTTTAATATAAATTCAATAGCGTGTACAATAAATTTAATAGACGATTTTTTGATTGATTTTAAGACAAAAACTTTTTTTTTTAATTGGTTTTTCGTAAATATCTTAAATATCCTTTACCAAATTTTGTTGTTATTTGGCAGTGTTATTTGTAGTGTTAAAAAGCTAGTTTAGCTCTAACTTGATTACATTTATTAGGACCAGTGGCGTCCCGAGCGGCACCTTTACAAATATTTTTACAAAAAAATTTACGCCACAGATTTTGTTGTTATTTTTATATTTTTATAGAATTAATCAATTAAAAATAATTATTTTGTTTGTTGAATTTTGTTCGTATCTTAGGGACCACACAAGATATGCAATTAATTGTTTTTTATTGAAAACTAAGTAAAATACTAAAAAAATTTAGGACATAAAAAGTTATATTTTTAGTTGCTTACCTAATACGTAAAAAAATATAAAAATTACAAAAAACACAGGGCGTGCATTTTTTTGTCAAACATATTCGTTAATGTGCCAAATAACAACAGAATTGTGTAAAGGAAATTTAAAATATTTACGAAAAAAAACAATTAAAAAAAGTTTAAAACCCTGTATCTTGAAAACGAAGCATTTGCGTACGTATGTTTTTTTTAACTTTTTGTCCTTAAATCGCTTAAAGAATCGTCTGTTAAATTTATTGTAGATACTTGTAGATCATTTTATATAAGCTATAGCTATATATAGAAAAACGTTTTTCTTTTAATTATGACTTATTATTGGTGGTCATTGGTGGCCAACAAATTTTCTATCCTAAAAATTCTATGGTAATTTGGGTACGCTGATTAAAAAAAATAATAATGATTTTGCTTAATTAGTCTATGTACGAGGTATTGTATTGTTTAACACAATAATAATAAATAAATTTTATCAAATGAAAATTGGCGAATATATATATATATATATATATATATATATATATATAATATATTATATATATAGGATAGGTCAGTGACATTCAGTGGCTCTCTGGTTTTGTCAAACAAATTTCATATTTTTTTTTATTAAAAAACAGTAGCTCTAATTCAAAGTGCTAGAGGGTGTTTCCATGAAACTTTACCCCACCTTTACAAAAAATCAGATGTGTTATTTAACAAAATAACAACTATATCTGAACTCAAATAGTTTAATTGCGTCGTAATTTATAACCTTAAAATATTCGTACATTGTGATGCTTCTTAGCTGCTAACATTAAGAATAAACACGGAAGAGTTTCAATACTCGATAATAAGTTCAAATGTCGCACCCGTTACATTTTGAGAAAATTTTAGAAAATAAAGTATACAATATTTTTGAGCATTTAAAATACGTGCTTGTTTAAGGATACTATTCAAGTTTTACACAAAAAATTATTACTATATGCATTCATCCAAAATTTTATAGTATCAACTTTAGAAGCAAACTTGGTCGCTTTTGTCGATTTTCTAAGGTCGCGCCCGTTACGCTATTCATGACGTTATAAAAGGTTTTCTATACAAGTTTTTATTGACATTTGGTTTAAGTTAAATACCTAATTTTTATACTAATTTTTTATATATCAAGATATATGAACTAACACTTTATTATCATGATAAAAACGCAGTTTTAGTGTCGCACCCGTTACCCTTGAGGAAAAACTTTCTTGTTTTGGCGTGAACTATCATCTCCTTAAAGGATGACAATTTATTAGGTCACACCCTGTAATTAATTTTTTTTATTTAAATTAGGACTACATGACCAATCCTTGGTTAAAGTATTTTATTTAATATATGTACTATATATAGTATATATATATATATATATATATATATATATATATATATATATATATATATATATATATATATATAATATCTCGAAAACAAAGGCCAATGATGGTCATTTTTGACATCATCGCACCCAAATTACCCTAGAAAAGTTGTTGGCTACCCAATGGCAAACAAAAAAATTCATTTTTACACCAACAGTGCATCAATTAAAAGAGTATTTAGTTTTTTACAGATATTATGTCAAAAAGTATCTTTTTTACATTCCTAATCTCGTGCAATATTGCTACAAAGACTTTTCCTGCTTTTATCATAACCTTAAGAAGTTTATTATAAAGGGCATAAAATACGAATGGAAGTTATATCGGCCCAATTTAGATAAGTAAAGTAATATAAAGTTTGGCAGGGCCAATTTTAAATTTGCCTCGAGGCGCTAAAGTTGCCGCATTGGACGTATCTTCGATAAAACACGGAGAAGTTGAAATTATTTCGCTCCGGGCTTTATTTCCTAATCAGGTTAAATCTTAGACTTAATTTTTAATATTTTAACACTCTGTACACTGGTAAGTTATTGAGATACCCTGTATATTTTATCATAGCTGTGTTTGATGGATTATATTTTATTATTTTTCGGCCTAATTATTGGTTAAATTGTGACACATTATATATACATCATAATAAAGGAAATTCAAATCTCTATAAGATTCTCTATAGATAAAATAATCCCAAGACTATTTTGCTATTGCAACACTCTTGAAATTGGTTAATAATTGCAATACCCTGTATATTTTATCGGGGTTTAATTTTTTGAAAAATACCTCTTTCATTACTTACTGTGATAAATTATATCATCATTATACATCATTTTAAAGGAGAAAATAAAAATAATTTACAATTATTTCATAAACTGCATAAAACTCCGTTATGAGTAAAAGCCATTAATAAAGTTGTAAGAACGTTGGAGGGAGGAGAGAAAAGTAAAGACTTAAGTTTTTAAGGCCCGAAGCGAGAGATAAATAAAACGAAAATTAATGGAAAAGGACTTTGGAAAATGAATAAGGCAAAGTAAATGCACTTAATGGAGAAAATAAGGAACTTTAGAAGGGAGAGAAATGACGCAAGAGTGGAATTGATTTTTTACTTCTACATTAACAACAAAAAATAAACCTTAATTTGCGAGGGCGCGCGCAGGAGATTTTTCATTGGTGTAAAGTTAGAAAATCGAATTTTTCATTTGCACGATTTTTAATTTCCCGCGGACCAATAAGAAATGACCGAAATAAACAAAATCCGATCGTTACGAAACAGAGTAAAGAAACGTGATGAAAATGCTCAAAGAGTTGTTCAAATAACACATTTTTAAATGTTTTATGATTTTGTGTTGTAGATAATAAAATATCCTTAAATTTGATTGGTAAACTTGATGTGTTTTGATAAATAAATAAAGGATTTATACTCAAAAAACACGTATGTCATGGCTACCTTAGATGCAAGAGTTTTTTATTTACTGGGCTTATTTTATATGGCTTATAATAGGAATAGGGGAATTTAAAGTTCCATGAAATAAATAAACTTAAATTTTTTTAATGCCAGAAATTGTCGAAAAAAATTCTCATCGTTAGATACCCCACACTCCACATTTTACTCTAAACACACCCAAAAGGAACACAAAAAACACATTTTCCAAACCTTCCCTGGCAAATTTATATTTTCCAGTTATCATCGTTATCCGCTATAAAATAATACAAGTATAAAATCTGAATTAATTTTTCCGTAAAATAAATCACCATGGCATTTATGCATTTAATGAAAAACACAATAAATCCTTTTTCCCAGGAAAAAGTTTTAATGAAAAATCCTTAATGCTAAAGTTAATTACAGCTCCTAACTTTTGACAAATTTAATCCCTAAAAAATGTATGTTATATATGAGTGTGTAGGAGTGAAAAAGGAAATTAAATTGAATATAAAATATAAAAGAATGAAGAGTTTTCATTTTGGGTTTATTCTTTATATATTACGCTGGTTAAGTATAAATATGAAATATAATTAATGACGGACGTTTAAAGATAAAAAGGGTTTAGTATTTAATTAGAATTTTTAGCCTGCATCCATACTTTTAACAATATTTTATATTTAAAACGTACCAAGAAGACATTTGAAATAAAATCGAATAAATGAATCCCCTCGGCTATAAACTTTGCGACAGTTGGGTAAATTCGTCCTAAAAGACTTTAAATCTTATTAGAAAGTTTTAAGCATTTTCTTCTTTCATGAAAATAATGCTCCCAGTTTCTCTTATCCACAGCCGACTACAGCTGCAACTTTTAAAGCAATATTTTAGTCATAATTTAAGCAGAAAATATAATGAACTTTAAGCTAAAGTTGTAAATTTTAAAATTTGTGCTTATGTTAATAAATATTGTAAAGTTTAATATTTAATAGGAGATAAATTTTATTTGTTTGAAATCAAACTTGATAAGTTTTAGTAGAAAAATACAAACCCAAAAAAACATTTTCCATGGCAATCTGCATTGATTCTTTTTTATTGTTTTCTGTCGTTTTTTTTAATATAAATGGGATAATTGTATAACATTTTAAAATGAAATGAAATCTCTAAACTCTTGTCATTTTTTTTAATTTGGAAATCCGCCCTAGGTAATTTATAAATTGTTTTTTATTAGTTGGCGAAATAGAAAATTAAATTTCCTGAAGTTTGAATACAAACTCGGTGTACTTATGATGGAAAACAAGTGCGATATAAGCAAAAAACACTTTTCCATGGGTATCCTTGATGAAAACGGTTTTCCTTGATTTTAAGGCTTATTATGGTCCAAAATGGGACATATTATACATTATTAAAAAGGGAATTTAGTTTTCTACAAAGCTATCTATAAATTTTGACAAAATTAATTAGGAATGTTGTAAGAGACGCAATAAGAAATAATGTAGAGGAACGTCCGGGGGTGCAGGAGAGAAATATTTTGTATATCTCTAGAAAATGACAAACGCCAGCGATTTGTCCGCGTCAAGAAAGACTACCGAACAAATTTAATTAAAACAACTCTTCCCGAACGAAGGTAAAACCTGACGAATTTTCTATTGTGTATTGCCTTTTCCACCATCTTACTTTTGCCCCTTTTCCCTCCCTCCCAGAGCAGTCCGTAGCATTAATTGCGTTCCCTTTGTCTTTAATTTCTGTTTTAATTCCATGGCCGCCTCAACTTTTTAGCCCTCTTATTTCCCTCGCTTCGCCTTCGTTTGTTTCGTCTGTAAGGGAACCCCCTCCCACGTCCCGCTACACCCCCTCAACTCGCCCCATCCTACAGGCTTTATTTCATTTTGTATGAATTTGCAATTTTATTTAATCAGCATTTTTTATTTATTGACTTATGTGGTTTTTCCTTGTATTTTTTTGAAAATAAAGAGTTTTGTAGAGAATTATAAATAATTTATAATGATGTGCAATAGCTATGACCCAGGTCAGTTTTATGTTATAAACAACGTCAAAAATAACGAAAAACGATTTTGCCATATGACAATGGTTATTTTTCCTTATATCTAAAATGTTTTTTAACTTAAATTTACAGTGTGTCCACGGATGGACTTTTTTCAATTTTTCGAAGAAAAGTTACTCCTCATAATTTGTTCTGCTTGTTATATAATACCATTCACGATGAGAAACTTCAATTTTGTTATACAGGGTGGACAAAAAAATACAATAATTGTACAATTATTGTAGGTTTTGCAAAATTAAAAATTGTTAAATTTATTTTTTTAAGTATAAACCAAAAAGCCAAATAAAGTTTTGTCATATGAGTTGTTGTTACTAAGATATTTGTTATTAAAAATAAAATCAGTTCAGGTCCTAGCTTGAGTGGTCCTATTATTTCGTAGAAATTAACTGCTATCTCATTTTGTGATTATGAATCAAGGTTGTTGCTTTCAACTGACATGTCTACAATGTCTACAATTATTTGTTAAAATTTGAAAACTAATATCTTAAATTTTTAATATCAAATATCTTAGTATCAAAAAGTCATATGAAAAAACTTCATTTGACTTTTTGATTTCTTCTTACCAGCTCTTTATATTAGCGCTTAAAAAATATTTAAAAAATTTTTGTTTTGAAAATCTGTATTTTTGCTCACCCTGTACAACAAAATGGATGTTTTTTACCGCGAATCGTATTTATATAAGAAGCAAAAGAAATTATGAAAAATGACTTTTTCTCAAAAAATTTCATTTTTTTTCTTGCCACGCAATAAAACACAATGTATAAATGACATAACGGTTTTGCAATAATTTTTGTTTTGTTTAAAAAATCAGGTGTATTTTTAAATTCTCCTTACAATGATGTATAATATGTAAAGATGGGATATTTAGGTACTAAAAACTGAAAAATAGATAACTAAAAAGGTACTAAAAAAAGCATTTTAGGTTACAAAAAACAGCATTTTAGGTAAAAAAAAAACATTAAAAGTTCAAGTTTCGTTTATAATTTTGTTTAGCTGCATACCCAAACACAGAACATAACCACAATAAACTATTTCTATGCAATAAACTGTGTTTCACAGAGTGACACTCACTACACAGAAGTTTTATGACAGAACATAAGCTCACTACAAAGAAGTTACTGTTACAGTCTGTGACCATAAGAAAAAATTCTATACCGTTGAGTTGCACGCCCTGGATAAAATATTGGCGCAAAATTTAAAAAGAACACAAAAAAATAAAATAAGTAAAAATACGTAAAAATAGGTAACAAATAGGTGAAAATAAACTAACAAATTAAAAAATATGTAACAAAAGTATAAAAAGGTAGTTTAAAGCAAAAACCTCCAAAAAGGTAAAAAAGGTGAAAACAAGTTAGGTTCATATAAAAGAAAATCTTTTAAAACACATTTTGGAATTATTGGTTTTCAAATAGTTACATCGATTGAAAAAAGGTAAAATAACTAAAATCCCATCCCTAATAATATGTCATATTTATATTAAATATAACGCCAATAATCAAAAAAATAAAATTATATCACAACTTGCCATGGAAATGTGTTTTTTGCGTATATTTCTGTTGTTTTTCATTGTAATTATATCGACATGAATATCAAATGAAAGCTAATTAAATTTTCCATCATCTCGTTATGTAAAATTTGTAATATTTGAATTAATAAGCCAGATACAATCAAACTTAGGTAATAAAAACGTCAAAAACATTCTCCACAATAATTCAATCGCGATTCGTTCGTTTCTTCGTAACAGCAATTACGGCAGGGCGCGCTTGCTAGATGCGTCTAAAACTCTTGAGTCGTCAACGCCGGGCAAAAAGTTGTAATTAAAGGGGGTGGACGCCCGCTCCCCGCCCCCTCCTCTTCTTTCTCCTCAGCCGCCTCCCGATGATAAAAACTCCAAGTTTGCTGCCATTAAAAATCGATAAAACCCAAATGGCGTTCTTAAAACCGAACCGCCGCCTCCCCGTCCCCGCTCCTTGCGATATAATTTATAAAATATATTCACCCCTCCTAACCGAGCTCAGAAAACCGACAAGACCGTTCTCCAAGGCAAAAAATTCAATTAAAAATGCAACTTTTCCCTAAAAACAACATAACTCCCCTACGAATTAAAACACCCTGTATATTCTAGGATAGTTTGATAGAGAATTAAAAACCCTTTAATTTGATGGGTTAGTCGGTATATTTAACTAGAAAAACAAAATAATTATGGAGAAAAAATACTTTTTTCACGGCAATCTAGATCACAGCATTTTTTCTCAATATCTTCGTTATTTTTGAATGAATTTTAACTTATAATACATCAATGGAACGAGAATTTAATGCTCTATAATGTTAAAAAAACAATTGAATTATGAGTAAGAGATAAACCGGCACCCTTTTCTCCAGCAACTCTAATATACGACCCGTCTTATCCGGTTGGCGGCGGTGGCGAGCCATGAGCAAGTTTATATTTAAGAGCGCGAGCCGGGAAAAGGTATTCGTTAGCATTTGTAAGGCTTGATAAGTTGATAAGGCCATTTTAGAACAATACACACCAACCACACATCCGCCACAATAGTTTCTCTTCTCTTCTTCGCCGAACGAACGCCGGATTTACTTTACTTTATACGTGTTTTGTCTTCTTGTCGAGCAACAACAGTTATTTATATGTTTTTAAGATCAAAAAAATGCTTCTTTTTTGTTTAAAAAAATCATAACAAGTTGAATAATTGGATGGACGATTCAAAAATATTTAATTTAATACCAAACTTGATAGGTTTTTATCGAAAAATAAAAAAGTTATAGGAACAACTTTCCAAGGCAAGCTACGATTTTATTTTTTTTCTAGATAAATTCCTTTGTTTTTGACATGAATAGGTCATATTTTACTTAATTCTAAAGAGAATTTAAATCTATATTTGATCAACACAACTTTATTTTGAAAAAGTAAAGTAAGCTATTTATAGATTTTTATTGCTTGACTGGATAGAACATTGAATTACATTTAATTTGAATATAAACTTGATATATTTATAAAAAAAACAACAGATATAAGCGAAAAACAAATTTCCATGGCAATCTTCGATATAATTTTTTTCTTAATTATTTACGTTATTTTAAGGTTATTTTAAGGTAATATACAGTGTTGGCCATAATTTTTGAAACCTCTGTAAAAAAAATGCCATCTAAAACGCCCTTATTATTCTTTATGAAATATTGTATAAAAATACTTCAACTTATATCTCAGTTTACGTGTTCGAGGGTTTTTCGAGAAAATATTTTTAAAGCTCTTTTATTTAATAATGATTATTTCCCTCATTATAATATGAACCAATCAAAAGCCTTGAATTTTAGAATAAATTTCGTTTAAATAAGCGATTAAATCACTAGAACTATTTAACAGCGATTAAATTTTAGCCTCCATATTGTATTTTTGTTTACGATTTTATGGTGTTATTTACAAGTTTTAACAAACATTTTTTAAAAAACAATAAAAAATAAGTTATCTAGTTTACGAAATATCAATTATTACTTATTACATACCTTAAATTAATTAAAAAAATATTTATAAATTTTGACACATACGTCAGATTTTATGAATTGTCAAATAGTTTCCTTTAATTCGAGAAATAATCTAGACGTATATCACTCAACCTATAAATTTAATCTATCAAACTATGCTCAGTAAGTTTTTTATTTGATTTTTTTTTTTGGAAAATAGTTTCATGCAAAATAATTAAAAATAAAACCCCTCGACCGCTACGCGGTCTCGTGATTTTATTAAATTATTTTATATATAATATAATAAAATATAATATATTCAACATTTTCCAACAAAAACCAAACAAAAAACTACTGAGCCTATTTTAAACGATTAAATTCATAGTCCTCGTGATAGGTATTAATATATGAAAAAACGTTCGAAAATTAACTTTTAGGGAAATTTTTTTTTAAGTAAATAAAAAATATACTGTTAAAGACCGTATTTTTGTTAGTATACCCTGAAAATTTTGTACAAATTAAACGAACAGTAACGAAGATAGGTACACGTAAACTGAGATATAAGTTGAAGTATTTTTATCCAAAATTTCATAAAGAATAATAAAGGCGTTTTAGTGTTTTTTTTACAGTGGTTGCAAAAATTATGGCTTACACTATACAGGGTGATCCCCTATAATGTCGCCCCCCTTTAACTTTTTTATTTTAAATGTCCCAAAAAATTTAAACAGTGTGGTTATGTAGTTACTAAAAAATACTTAATTTCTATGTATAAAAAATGGAAAATTGATCAATATACAGGGAAAAACAATAAGTATATTTTTTTTCAATGGATCCCTATATAGGAATTTATTTTTCGATTTCTTGTAAAATTCTTCTTCTTCTGTTTTTTTAAACTGTTAGAAATCAAGAAGCCTCAGTATACCAAATTTTTTATTGAAAATAAATTACTATAGTGACATTATGTCAATATGTCTTGTTTAATAAGTAAAAATGGCGTACTCAGACAGAAAAATAATTTAAATATTTCAGAAACGGTTGAATTTAGGTATATGGTATGTTATATGAAATATGCTTAGAATTTTACAAGGAATCGAAAAATAAATACATATATAGGGTGATCCATTGAAAAAAAATAAACTTTTTGTTTTTTCCTGCATACTGATCAATTTTACAATTTTCTTTATACGTAGAAAAAAAGTATTTTTTAGTACCTACATAACCACACTTTTAATTTTTTTGGGACACTTAAAATGAAAAAGTTAAAGGGGGCGACATTATAGGGGATCACCCTGTACATCGTATACATAATATTTGGGTGATTCCATGATTACTGACGGGACAAAAAAACAAGACAAAATGTTTTATGAAAATTACCTGTAACCATTTTTGTTGGAAATAAAATTCTCTATTATTTGATACTACACACTCTATATAAACTCAAAAAACACATGGCCAACTCTTATACAAAAGTATTAATCTCGAATATATTTCTTATTCGTCGTTAAAATTTAAGTTATGAAACGTCAAATAAAAGTATTTTTTGCGCTTTATAACTCGATGCATGCAAAGTTGGTGTAAATTTGAGTAAACCCCCGTTTTGCGTTTCGAGGTGGGTTATACTGCGGTACACATTATTTAGATTACGCCACAATTTGCCTTCTATGCACCCGTTAGCAGTTTTGCGAATCCGCAACTTGGTTTTAATATTATTACGCACCCTTGCACAACACTTAAAACTTTACCTTATCAATGCATCACATATGTACATGTTCACTATTTTAACTTTTAGACTGTTGAATATTGTTGTCACATTGAGTACAACTTGGGTACTGACCAAATCGAAACTAAAATATAAGAAGGGGTCACCAAAAATCAAAACCCTTTGCAACTACCTTTAAATAAAATCACATAAGGGGTTGCAAAGGTAAAAAGTAATACGGGTCAGTCGAAACTGGTCAAACCTGTTTATCAAAATAGTGGTCATTCTTTAAACATTTGACCCCTGCGTGAGAACTAAAAAAGGGGCGACAATACCATTAAGCAGTACCATCTTCCTACTTAGCTATATCACTAATGGTAAGGGTTGAAAAAAGGTCAGGACACTTCCGTGTGAGTTTCACTGTAGAAAAAATAATTTCAAGGTGTTACTATTTTTATTAAAATATTTAATAACAGTTCTAATGGGACAAATTTAAAGGGCAATTTATGTAAGACAGTTTAAGGCATTTTATTACGTTTTCAGGACATCTCATGCATTTTAGGAAATAAAAAAACAGATTTAAGACTTAAAAAAAAAGAATATTTTTTTCTCGTCCCTTGTGAAAATATTTTGGTTTGCCATGTTTTAAGAGCCCTGTCAAAAGATCAGCTCCATTAAAAAAATTTTAGGGGTCACTCAAGATTTTTAAAAATTTCGAAAATCGTCAAAAATTGGATTTTTTTTTGTTTCAATTTTTTTCTCGTTCCGATGTTATTTTTTAATTTGAAATTAATAATGATTCTGAAAATTTCAAGTCGATATTTTGATTTCGAAAGGTCGCCCAAGATTTTTTTAACTTTCAAAGTAGAGTATTTTGAATGTTTTCGAACGACCTCTAAATATAAATATCAACGAACTTTTAGCGACCTTTAGAAATGAAAATATTGATTGTAAATTTACAGAATTTTTATTATTTTCAGCCTAAAAAATAATATCGAGACAAGAAAAAAAACTAAAATAAAACAAAAATTCAATTTTAGACGATTTTGAAATTTTTTAAAATCTTGAGCGACCCCTAAAAATTTTTTAATTGAGCTGATATTTTGACAGGGCTCTAACAGCATGATAAACTAACATATTTTTACAAGAGACGAAAAAAAATATTCTTTTTTTTGGGCCACCCTATAAAGCACTTTCAGTTTTGGATATTTTTTGTACCATTTTTTTTGATAGATAGATTCGGCAATTTTGAACAGACATTTTAGGACAAATTTAAGCCCTAAAACATTTTTTGTGTAAAATATTGTTGTAATTTAAAAATTTAAATTTCCTGTCACATAAAATTAAAAGGAAACAAATTAAAATATTTAGTGTATGGCTCGCTTTTGGATACCTAAATAATCTCAAATAACATCCTGAAAAAACTATATAATTTTATCCACGAATATCATATTAACAAAATATTCACACTTTGCCGTATTAAAGTACGCATAAAAAGCCGTTATGATTGACCATTGATAGAAATAGAAAAAGGTATGAAAATTTACATAAATACTCGTTTGTCCAGTTGCAACCCCTTTACAATAACATATTTACATATTTGTCCGGCCTAAGGACAAGAAATCACAAAAGGGTCACCTTCTTTAATTTCAATGGGGAACGCTTTTTTTTCTTTATGCGGGTCATTCTACCTGTTGATATTTTTGCATATGCATAACATGTGGGAAAGTAAATCGTTGAAAATGTTTCCTATAGGAAATTCAATATACAGTCAACTTAATATATATTAGGTATATATTAAGTTTCCTAAAAATACTATACCACCTTATTCTTTGGTTTAACAACCAAGTCATATACAAATTTGGAGGTGATATGAGCTCCTTTGATGTATCATAGTTTTATCAAATACATGAGAAATTTCCGCATTTGTTAAAAAAAATGAAGCCACAATTTTCCACAAAATAATTGAAATTCTCAAAAAAACTTTTAAAAGTCTCCTACAGCTTTTTTTTACCCCCACCATTACGTGTTTCCATGACACTAAGTGACATTTTAAATACACATTGACAAGTTGTGGCTTTATGGCGTTTTATTCACAGGTTGAAGTTACTTGACAGTTGTCAAATGTCATACAATCTTTAAAATAAAGTTAAAATAATACTAAATGTAAAAAATATTATTATCTCAATATAAAAATACAAAAGTATTAAATAGTTTCTCAACGCCAATATTTAAAAAGTTTATATTCAGTTGTGCTAACCTTTTAATTTCGCCGGCAGAAAAATAGATTTGACTTAATTTCGGGTGGAGACTCCACCGTGGTGTGCCCATAAGATATTCTCTTTACTTTATCTGTGAAAAACTGTTGTTATTTCATTTTAAGGGATACATTTCGATTTCCACATAAAAATTTGACCGGCGCGATTCACAGATTCCAAAGAATGGTTACTCTTTTGTTTTATAGATTTCGCTTTATACAAACATTTAATTTAAATCATTTTTAGATTATAATAAATATTTGTCGTGGAAAAAGTATTTATGCCTTAAAAGTTGACAACCGATAAAAGCAGTTTTTTACAGAGAAAAATTAAGTTAAGTTAAATTGGCGCTGAGAAACTATTTAATACTTTTGTTTCGTGTATTAAGATAATACAGTAATTTTCACATTTAGTATTATTTCACAGGAAGGGAAATTTATTTTAACCTTTGTATGTATGACATTTGGCAACTTTCACCTAACTTAAAGTTAACTTGTTTTTAAAAGATCACTTAGTGTCTATAAAACTTGTACGATAATGAACGTTTTAAAGGTAGAAGTAGAATAAGATTATTATTCTTTTTAGATCATTCTCTTTGTACTTTTATGTTATGTTTTGAATTTTAAGCAAATCAAAAAGTTCGAAGTTTAGGTTGGGCAGGTAGCAATTTTGTCATAAACAAACCATTCTTAAAAGTCGTATTTTGTTCAGGCGTGTTAGAGGCTGTAGAGACATGCAAGAATTTAAAGTACTTAATTTAAAAACAGTTTTTTCTGAAAAATCTGATCAGAGGGACAAATTTAGTCCTCAATTTCCTAGTATACTTAAACAATAGCATATTTTTTTAGAAATTAATATAAATACTTTGAACTATCATCAATAGTGCACTATTGACTAGCTTAATGGGGTATCTGTTAAAATATAAATACTATCAAGTTGACTTTTTCATCGTCTAATTAACTAAAAAGTTCCCCTTGATCACGATATATGAGAAGAAAGGGTCAACAGCATATGCCAGTTGGTTTTTTTTCGGTTCTTTTAATTGAGTAATGCATATGGTCAACGGATGCGTTTTGATTTAAATTGGACCGTGGCTAAATATTGGGTAAAAACGGCCTTTTAATAAAAGGTTCTTATACTCTTTTGAAATTGATTTTAAGTGGTTTGTAATGGATACAGGGGTTATTAAAAAGTATATTAATTTTTTAAACTACACTTTTATTATTATTATTTTTATTACCTTTTCAAAATAAAATTCATTAGTAAAGCCATTTTTTTATTTAAAAGGCTTGTCATATAATGTTATATTGTGGGGCGAGAGAGTATTTATTCCCCAAAAGAAAATCATACGCTTGATATTTGGTCTCAATCATGTACAAACCTGCAGAAAAATCTTTAAAGAGAGATACGTTCTTACTTTTCCCTGTATATACATTTATAATTGCCTGTTATAAATTAAACAGAATATTTGTAAGTATGAAGTGAGATCGGACAGTCATAGGCATTTAACTAGAAACCGAAATTAATTGGTTGTACAGGGTGATCCCCTATAATGTCGCCCCCTTTAACTTTTTTATTTTAAGTGTCCCAAAAAAATTAAAAGTGTGGTTTAAAAAATACTTTTTTTCTACGTATAAAGAAAATTGGAAAATTGATCAGTATACAGGGAAAAACAAAAAGTTATTTTTTTTTCAATGGATTACCCTATATATGAATTTATTTTTCGATTCCTTGTAAAATTCTAAGCATATTTCATATATCATACCATATACCTAAATTCAACCGTTTCTGAAATACTTAAATTATTTTTAAGATAATAAGTTGAAATAGTTTGTCTTTCTCTGTCTGAGTACGCCATTTTTACTTATTTAACAACACTTATTGACATAATGTCACTATAGTAATTTATTTTCAATAAAAATTTTGGTATACTGAGGCTTCTTGATTTTTAACAGTTTAAAAAAACATTTAATGATGACATTTCGAATGCGAATATTTCAGAAACGGTTGAGTTTAGGTATATGATTTGTATATAAATTATGCTCAGAATTTTACAAGGAATCGAAAAATAAATTCAAATATACTCTCTAAAAATGAAACAGTGGATTTTCACTGATTGACAGTGCATATTAACTATTTGCCGCAGTGATAAGTATACCACTAGCAATTAGTGAATACTCACTTTTTCATGTAGCGATTTCTTTGCACTAATTTATTTAGTGGAAATTACACTGTACAAATTATTGAAATAGATTTAGTTTAAAAAAGTTAAAATTTCACTATTTTATGTCGAGAGTTTCGGAAAAGTAGTGATAATAAAAAACACTAATTTGGAGAAGTTAAAATTTCACTAATTTATATTGAAAAACACTAATTTTACAGTGAATAATAACTCACTGACGGAAATAGTGATCCATTGAAAAAAAATAAACTTTTTGTTTTTCCCTGTATACTGATCAATTTTCCAATTTTATTTATACGTAGAAAAAAAGCATTTTTTAGTTCCTACATAACCACACTTTTAAATTTTTTGGGACACTTAAAATAAAAAAGTTAAAGGGGGCGACATTATAGGGGATCACCCTGTACAAAAGCACAAAACAAAAAATATCGATTTCTCCATCATAATATGCATATGCATAATATGCATATGCATATTATGATGGAGAAATCGATATTATATATTATCATGCTGGTATAAAACTAAGCAGAAAATTACCATTACAGGTATCCCAAAATTTAACAGCCAATTCTTATGTAAAATTGTCCCTTCAATTGATTAATCTGTTTTTGAGATATAGTCAATTACATATTAAATGTAAAATTGACTATATCTTAAAAACTGTTCTAATTTTTTAACTTTTGACGACATTTTCCGATTCAGGGGCAATTATACATGGAAATTGACTGCTAAATGTTCGGGATACAAAGTGCTATTGGCGAGAATTATTAGTGGCTGCTTTTTCGCTATGACAATTAGTCATTTTTGACTAATTCATTTTCAACACTTACTGATGTATTTCGTAACTTTAACCTACTTCACTGTATCCCACAATTTCAGTTTGAAAACCAGTGATGGCATCTTTTTTGGATACTTCACACTTCACACACTCGTTAAATAGGTATAAGGAATCCAAATAACAATAATAACAGATTTCTGGTAATATATTATAAACACTGTTAACAGTTGTTACGAATACGTTACGAATTAAAATAAAATAAGCAGAAATCAATTGTACTTTTTCACCTTTGAAAATGTTAATGTTAGTGTTAATGTTAATGTTAAATTTTAATTTGTTAAAAATGCTTACATAATTGGATACACAGTAAAAAAAATCAACTCTATGCAACACTAATTAGAGTTCACACAGGTCCACACTAAATAGTGTTGTTTTATAACACTATAATTAGAGTTTATTTGTAGTGTAATTTTCCCCAAGTTAGAAAGTATGATTTAACACTATAGCACTGAGGATAAAGTACTTTTACACTGTATTAAAAAGTGTTAATTTACCTAAAATCGTGTACTTCTACACTTCCTGGGTAAATTCCCACTTTTGTTCAGTGTAAATTAACACTACTTTGGAAAGGTTCTAATTTTAGAAAGGTACTTTTACTCTTTTAGTGCAAACTTTTAGTGTAAATTAACACTAATATTTGAGTAAAACCTATTGGTGGTAGTGAATAAAACGAAAAGGTAAATAAAGAGAAACATTTATTTGGAACAAAAATCTATGACAATTATCAAAATAGGTGCCTTTTAAAATAAAATTTTATATTTGAGTCGTATGGCTGGCTTAAGCAAAATGGTTCCTTAAAACGTAAAAGTTTTAGATCAATGCAATGTTTTACTGGCTGTCAACTTGTAAGCAATGAATTATATTGAGAATTCATCAGTAATCCATTTTTCTGTTATAAAAAATGGGTGTAAAAATGTTCCATAATATTAATAAAAATGTAGGTATAGGTTAATATAACAACCATTACGCTTAAAAATAAAAAGTAAATCAAGTGTGTTTGTATTTATATTATTAATGTTACAAGTACCCGACCTACTGCCGTAAATTATTGATATATAATATAGGTCGGGTATGGACATCCTTTTAACATATTGGTATTTAAGAAAAAGGAAGTATAATACTTATACCAAAAAATAAGAAGGTCCCCTTATGGATTCACCGTAATTAAAATCTAACTGAACAAAAATGCCACACTTCCACAATGCGGTATATCGGATATGCACTGCGTAGGAGATAGGTACCAACCAAACATTTTAAAACGCATTTCGATTATTACCAGTTTTTTCAGTCTATTTTGCCACTATTATTGTAATTTAACTTTAATTGTGATACAATGTGCACTAGTAGTGTAAAGAAAAAAGAGCTCTTAGTAACATCAAAACAGACAAAGAAATTGGCATGCTCTGTAGTGTACATTTTGTCATTATTTAACACATCAAGGGTAATAAACACTTGCATTAAGTTTTTCTACCCTTTTGATTTATTTTATAATAAATAATGTGAATGTACCAATGAATAATGTTCATTTAATGCTTAAGGTTAATAACAGTAAGAGTACACTTTTGTACTCGATACTGATCTTCGGCATTTTTTCTTTTAGATATGTACATTTAGGATTTATTAATTTTTGTTTTTTTTTTAATTATAAATATCGTGTATGTACTAATTGAAAAATAAAGACCCATTATTATTATTATTATATTCTTTAAATGTGTTTAATAAAGTTAATAAGCACTAAATGCTAAGTGTATTTTGTAGTGTAACTTTTCTCACCTACAAATCAACTCTAATATTTTTACCCCTACACTAAAAAATTTACACGGGCAAAATTTTTTACTGTGTATTACCTTTCGGTAAAATATTTTATTTATTTATGACAGTGTATGTTACTGTTTGTTTTAACCTGACTTGTACACCCATAAACTGTATGGCAAAGTATTAATAAAGTTATTTCTATTTCTATTTCTATAAGTAAAGCATGTGAGCCCTATTGCCATTGTCAACTTTACAGGTTTGTTTTGTGTGTTTTACTTGAAAAGGAATAAGCAGGTTATAATATTAAAATACAATGGTGGTTTGTACTGCATTTGGTTGTTTAAGTAATATTAGTTATAGTGACAAGAAAGAGACTGGAATAGCCTTTAAATTGACAGGTAAAAATCTATATTATAATTAAATTATGCTTGAAACTGTTGACAGCTTGGTTCACACTTTCCAATATCCATCCAACGATCTGCTTAGGCGTCAACTTTCTTTCATTGTCTATAAGACCAAATCACATAAAATCTATCAAATAAATTAACAAATTGACAAATTACTTAAGTTTCTAAACAATACAATACAAGCACTCCACCTTTATATTCAAACTTCCACATATCGCGATTTTAGACACAGCTGGCGCACCTTTATATTGTACGCTCATGAAACGTGACAAATACAATGGAAGCGACCGAATGCCCCGTGCCGACACCGGGTGTCCAGTCCCGAGCATAATAAAAATCATAGAAAAAGAATAATCGCGATTTTTTAAACCTCGTCCTCGTACCGTCCATTGTAAGAAACCGGTTTGTCCAGTTACTGAAAAAGCGGACCACGGAAGGGTCAGTTCTCTTCAATTATGGGTCAAAGGGTGCGTTATGACGTCACCAGACAGGAAGGGTGAAAAATATACTGACCCATAATAACCAGAAATGTTAGGAAGTAAAAGTTTGCCTACAACATTTTTTGTTACCGAAATGACGTATATTTTCTCTTCAATTACTAAAAATAGCCTGATTGATGAAAATTTGCTAAAAATGGATGCAGTTACTCAAAAAACATTAAAAGTACATTTGGTCAAACAACTGCTCAATACCCATTTTTAATTGAAAACATATAAAACCATGTACAAACTTCGTATACATTTTTTGCCTACAGGTAAAATCGACATTAAAATGCATAAATGATTAGTCATGTTAAAAAAATGTACTCGAATACAATAGAATTTCACAGGTGGTATTTTTTATTTTTAAATCATTATGTGCAGCCTCTTTTACAGGTACATCATCCCCTAAAAGCATCCCTTTTCATTAACAAGTGTTTTATTGTTTTGCATGAGATTTTTTTAACGCAACATCCCCCTTTTAGTACCTGGCTACAGTGCGACAATATAAAATATATTTGTGAAAAAATTCTACTGAAGCGTGTAATAGTTTTCATATTTTAAATAATTCATAACCTGATAGGCGTAAATTAATCAAATCTCTTGCGACAATATAAAATATATTTGTGAAAAAATTATACTTTTTTGAAGCTTGTAATAATTTTCAAATTTTAAATAATTCATAACCTGATAGGCGTAAATTAATCAAATCTCTTTTTGGTTTAAATAAAGAATAAAAAAATGGTTTCGATAAAATACTTCAAAATAAAATAAAACTTTTCTATTTATTTTTTGTTGAATCTTCGGGCTTTACCTGATTTTTAGTTTTAATTTATGTTTAAGTTTCTACGTTTGTACAACAACCCATATATTTATTTGTAAAAACAAAAAAAATTGACTTAATACTTTTTTGTTTTTCATTTTTTTTACTGTGGTATTGTAAGTTTGTACGTTAATTAGGTACTTTTTTTGACTTGCCTTGTATTTTTAGTTTGATGTATTGTGTATTGTAGTACTTTTCTTAAGGTACAATATTATACCAATATTGTGGTCGTAATTATTTTTTTAAAAGAGATACACTTATAAATCTATTTATAAGTGTATCTCTTTTAAAAAAATAATTACGACCACAATATTGGTATAATATTGTACCTATAGGCGTTAACAGGCTTTTTACTTATATGTCAAAATAACAGACCCAGTTTTAAATACTTTTCCACACTCTCGCATATAACCATATAAATTTACACAAAGTTTTTGGTCGCATTTTATAATAGCTGACTGGTTAATTAAAAAGAATTGAGACAAAACGTCCATTATCGTCCATGTTTCTATGACACTAAGTGACCTTTTAAAACACATTGACAAGTTGTGGCTTTATGGCGTTTTAGTCACGGGCTGACGTTAGCAACAGGTTTTCAGTCACGGGCTGAAGTTAGTTTTAAGTTAGTTAACAGTCGTCAAACGTCATACAATCGTTAAAATAAAGTGCCCTTCTTGTGAAATAATAATGTGGAAATTATTTTATTATCTCAATATAAAAATACAAAAGTATTAAATAGTTTCTCAACGACAATACTTATTTGAAAACTTTATATGCAAGTTTATAATGACCTTTTGATTTTGACAAGTAATAAACTAGATTGAACTGAAAGCATTAAACATTTCGGGTGAAGACTTTACCTTGAAGAGCCCATAAAACATTCTCTTCACTTTCACTGTGAAAAACTGCTTCTGTATCATTATTTAAACGGTTGTTATTTTCAAGGTATAAATTTCTAATTACACATTTGACTGGCGCGCCATGGCGAAGACTTTACCTTGAAGAGCCCATAAAACATTCTCTTTACTTTCACTGTGAAAAACTGCTTCTGTATCATTATTTAAACGGTTGTTATTTTCAAGGTATAAATTTCTAATTACACATTTGACTGGCGCGCCATGGCGCGCCGGTAAGACAGTTAGAAATTGTTACGCGAGTTACTCTATTTTTTATATATTTCGCTCTATACAAATATTTAATTTAAATAATTTTTAGATAATAAAAGTATTTGTCATAGAAAAAGTATAGTATGCAAACTAGTGCTAGTGCCTAAATTAAATTCGTGACTAAAATGGGGTTTATCCAATTTGATACATACATACTACATTGTCATTAATTAAATTGAAATTATCTTTTATAATCCGATATTATAATAATGACGTGTTTGCAGTTAAGGTGGACAGCTTTGTTAACACACGGATAAAAAGGATTTCTTAGATATAGAATTTTATTTTTCTTAAAAATATTTATTTGAATAGAGTTAATTTGATTTGATTTAAGACGAATGTTTTGTTACAAGAATGTTCAATTTCTTTTAAATAGTAAATATATTTCTTGAAAAAAACTCTTGGTTCAAGAATTTTTCTTCATTGAAGAAACGCATTGCGTTAATTCAAGTAAAATATTTCTTATTTTCTAAAAATTACCCTTTTCTTGGGACAAGAGAATCAGGGCTTGTAAATTTTACTTGAAGAATATTAAAATTTATTGTTCTTGTATTAAGAAAATCTGATCGTTTGACTTCGTTTCAAGAATAATTATTAGATAATTTCTTGTATTTACGAGCTGTCCGTTGGGGAGGGAATAAACTTGTTTCATACGTCCTACACCCTCATTTGAAAAGTAACCGTGCTTGTGTTTACTTAAATGTTTAAAAATGAGTGATTATTCGAACGATTACAGTGCCGTAGACATTAGGACATTATTGACTGAATGGAATACTCCAGAACGTAGGGGTTAACCATTTTTTAACTTTTTTTGACACCATGTACATTTTTATTTATTTGTAAATAAATCTTTGTGTCAAAAAAGTTCAAAATTGTTTACCCCCCTCTGCTTCTTAAAAATCCCGAATGTAGCTTTAATATTATCTATACTGAAGAAAATTTCAAATACTTGTTTGAAGAAGTACTCGTCTTAAATGAAATAAATATTATCTTTAACCAAGAATACATTTTTACGCAAGACACAAAATCTTTCTATAAAGAAAAGAACGGTTTCATTGAAGAATTCCTTTGATTAATGCGAAGAATAATGTCTTGAATGAAGAATAATTACTACTCCACCAAAACTCAGTTTTTTTTTTCCTTAAGTAATTTTATTTTTTATTCAAGAATATTTATTCTCGACCCAAAATGTGACAATTTTAATAACAAGAGTTTTTATCATTCGTTTAAGACTGCTTATGTTCTTAAAAAGGAGAAAATATATTCTCCGAGGAAAACATGTAACACAAGGATAATTTTTACTGCTGGCAAGAAAATATTGTTTCGAAGAGATAGGAATCATTTAGTATCTTGAATGAAGTTAATTTAACTTGGCTGAAGAAATCCTTTTTTACAGTATTATACAGCTTTATATGCACTTATTAAATATGAGTTTTTATGTTTATATGCATTTATAAAAATGCATTTTTATTCGTAAACGGTTAGGTCCCTGCAACAAATTTAAAACCGTTCTTGAAAAAACAGCGTTAACCAACACAAATTTTGAATTAAGTTGTAAACTTAAACGGTAGAATTCAGTCCAATAAAACTACTTGGTGCATAAATCAATACTTAAACAAAATAAAACCAACATTAAAAATTCTCGAAAGTTTTCGTAATAACATCGCGCGATAAAACTCATTTGCACGTATGGGCGACACATTTTTCCTTGTTTTAACAAGATAATAACGACTAAAACACAGCATACAATTGCTCGGGAACGCGCATAAAAAGACATGAGGAAAATACACTGCAAAAAAACAAGATTGAATTTCGTAACTTTGTTGTGTATTAAGTGATACTGTATATTTTTACTCAATCGTATAAGGAATTTTATACGCTTTCATTGGATGCCAAACTTGATAAGTTTATTGAGAAAAACAAGTGAAATATAGCGAAAAATTACATTTTGCATAGCCACCTATGATGCTTTTTATTTAATTTATTATATCGTTAGTTGTTAGTTTAAATATGACATGTGATATATCATTAGAAAGGGTTTTTAATCCTCTTTTGATGTAATTTACTAAAAATACAATTTTGTTGATTTTCCTCAACATAGAACCTCTTAATATAATTAAAGCAAATATTTGCAATCTAATCAACATCCAAAGCATACTTTGACGCCTTTTTCATTTAAAATTAGATCGTTTCTTTCCCCACTTGACTATATTGAATGGCCTTTCGAGAACAAAAGACACAATATAGGTAAAACAAATGAACACAAAGAGGGAAGAAGAAGATGGAACAAAAGAAGGGCAACGTGATAAACGCGCTCGAATTTGCATTTGAATCATGTGTGTCGATTTTTTCGTCTGTTTTCTCGGGTAATGTACGCTGAGAAACATAAATTTTCAAAAACAGTTAGACAGTACCGGCTTAAGGCAGTTAAAATTTGCAAGGTTTTATGAGCAATTGTACAAATTGAAGTAAGGGAAACTAAGAATGTCAAAATCCTAAAATTATTTTTTTAAAACCCTTTGGAAAGTTAAAAACAGATCACGAAGACACTTTTTCTTTGAAGCCGGTCCTGTAGAGACGCGTTAGGTTTTGCGATATTTTCTGGAGACTTTTCCGGGATTTGCATACAAACGAGGGCCCTCGTTCTTAAATTTTAACCCTCTCGCGAGGCCCGGTTGTCTCGAGCCACTCTCTTTCCTCCCGAAGTCATTTTGTTTCCTATTTCTTATATATTCATCAAGGGACTTTATTAGTATAAATTTTCTAAAAAGCTTGTGTTGTGTCTCTTTCAAACCTCCCCTCAACGTTTCCTTGTATTTTAGATACACTGCTCAAATAATTCAGAATGGAAATATTTAATGGGTACATTTGTGTTCAGTAAGGTTTGAATCATTTTATTCTATCACTATATTTAGACATTGCCAGATTTAACGAGACCATTGGTTGCCTACCAATTGCCTGAGAATTACCGTGATTTTCATGATTTTTTATTCAAAATCATTAGAACTTATGCAAAAGTAATAAGATAAAAACTTCATAAAAAAGTTTAATTTGGCGTAAACTATCATTTTTCAGATTTTTAAAATGGCCATACTCGTATAATGGGCGCATTTTCCTACAATTATAATTCGGCCATTTTAAGCATACGGACGGGACAAATCACAAAACTGTTTTTATAAAAAAAAATTGTAGATAATTTATAATATATTGTTTTTGCATCAAAATTGTCAAATTTATTCTTCTTTTATTAGGCTATACAATAAATAAAAAACCGCAAAAAATATTTTATAAAAGTAGAGATAATTTTAATAATTGACATGTGTGGACGGGACAAGTTAAATTTGTTTTTTTGTTCCGTCCAAACCTTTAAATTATTAAAATTATTTCTGCTTTTATAAAATTTTTCTTGCTTTTTTTTATTTAATGTATAACCTAATAAAATAAGAATATTTTTGACAATTTTGATGCCAAAATATTATAATAAATTATCTACAATTTTTTTTTGGATTTCGTGCGTTTTTCGCGCTTGAAATGGCCGAATTTTGAAATTTTACGATATTTTTAAATTTAGGAATATTAAAGTTCTAAAAATGTCCAAAATCCTTATAAACATAAAAAAATAATTCCAAAATTTTAAATGTTAAATTTTAAAAAATTTAATTTTCAAAATAATTTGAGTAAATTACAGTATTTTATACTTTTTTTTCCACCTTTAAAACGCCCATTATCGTACATGTTTCCATGACACTAAGTGATCTTTTAAATACACATTGACAAGCTATGGCCTTAGGGCGCTTTAGTCACGGCCTGAAGTTACTTTTAGTTGAGATTTGTTAAATGTCATACAATCGTTAAAATAAAGTTCCTTTCTTGTAAACTAATCCTAAATGTAAAAATTAATTTATTATCACCCATAATATAACAAGTGGTATGATTATCATCGATGATATTTTCGAATTGAAACGAGTCCGCAGGACGAGTGAAATGTGCTGCTTCGGTTTCAATGAGTAAATATCATCGATAATTAATCATATCACGAGTTATATTTAGTGAGAAAATTTAATGAATTTTAGAATTTAACGAATTGTCAGTTTGACATTTGAAATTAAAATGTGCTTTAAAAAATAAAAAGACTTTAATAAACCTTATTTATTCAAACTTACCTTAATTTTATTATCGTTTACACCAACCCATCGATCTTTTAGAGTTTATAATTCATTATTTTAATCATTTAACAAACACAGTATTTAAATGTCAACAAATGTCAAATCTAGAAAAGTGTCAAAATCCTTAGCAACGTGTAAACAAAGTGATAAAAAATATTGTCGCTGTGATTAAATGCGTAACCATGGAATACTGGCATTTTATTGGTTCTAATTATAATGAATTGTCTCAGTACAAAAATTCAAAAGGATTTATAAGTTTCTTGAAGCCAATATTTAAAAATATGATATGAACGTTTATACTGACCTTTTGATTTTGCGTATACGCAGTGCAGTTAACTAGATTTAACTGATAAAGCGTAAAAAATTTTGCGTACAGGGCCCATGAAACATTATCTTCTTTTTTGTTAGTCTATTTTCAAGAGATAAATTTTGATTTACACAGAAAAATTTGGGATTTTACGTAGAATCCCAAGTTAGAAATTTTAACGGGAATTCCAATACAAATGTCACTTTTTGTACCTTTAACATTTCCCGTGTAGGAATGTTTAATACTTTGGTATAATAATAGTTTGCAATTATAGTAATAAAAAACTTAAAGAATAAAATATTTCCTTTAGGTTATTTTAATATTTTAAAGTATCAATAATTAAAATAATGGGCAATGTTAATGGTGAAAATTACGTCAGAATGTTTATTTGGATAGTTACTTTATTTTCGTATAGGTGTCGCATTATACAAATATTTAATTTAAATCATTTTTTAGATAATTTTAAGTATTTGTCGTAAAAAAGTATAGTATGCAACACGTTCTTAATCTTTTCTATGCACTCATTTAATTAAGCACTAAACTAGCGTTTATCAAACTTGAAACATAATATTTAATTTTACTGTGTGAATGCGTCTTTTTAATTTTTTTTAACATGTAATTATAAAAACTTTTTATATTTAATAAAAGTGAACTTTAAGAATTTACGTAGGGATTGTTTTCCTGTCGGAATAAATAAATAAAGAGAGCGAAAGAGATGGAATGAGAGTGGAGACGGGGTTTGAGACAGAGACAAAGGTTTCTTTTTGTTTAATGACATTTTCATATTAATGAGTTGAGACAAAATGGCCTCGGCGTTACGTAACTTCCTTGACGACTAATTGCCACGGAGGCGGCGGTGTTTTTTACCCCCTCGGCTCCAAAAGAGGGGAAAGAAAAACAGTTGATATAAAAAGATTGCTCGATAAGATTCTTGAAAGAAGCATTAAGGGATATTTTTAAATAAATTGGATTTTATGAATGTAAAACTAAATATTTAAAATTGCATTTGCCATCAATAAAAACAAGATAAGTCGCTTTTAAAACAATTTAATGCCCGGATTAACATTTTTAAAACAGTTCTATCTATAGATATATAAGCTAAAGCTTATAAGCAGCAGTTTTATAAGGGCATTTTTTGCAGGCTCAGAGGCTTGTAGATTTTACAATGTATATTATATTTTGAACTTTATATATGGGTGATTCTACAAAAGTTGGACAACTTGATGTCATCAGTCAATAGAGTAGGTATTTTAATATTTTTTGTAAATATTTTAGTATATTCCAAAAGATCCAGGTTTTTAACTTGTCCAGCCAATTTTAATGTATATTTTTTCAAAAGTACGTTTGTAGAAAAACATAATAAATATTCAAAACATCAGTACCTTGGCGTGTCACAACTCCTGAATCAAATATTTGAGTGATTTTATTTTAAAATATATTCAATTTATCTTAAATTTTTCAATTTCACTACATACTATAAAACATTAAATAATGTATTTTTCATATTTTATCATAGATTGGAATAAAAGCAATTAAAAAAAAAAATGATAATCTTGGTACACATATTTACCCGTCAGTTCTGTGTCCAATTTTAAAATTCAAAATTCCTGCGAAATATTGAAGTTTAAACGTCAAGTCCTCGTTTTAACTCAAGTGTTGGTAAAAAATTACCTACAGAGCCCGCCCTTTGCACGATAGTCATCTTGAAAACAATGCAAGCGGGGAAGTTGTGGTGAATGCACGTATAGTTCCAATCAAAATTTCAGTACTGTGGTGAGTAGTTATTTTCTTACGTATATATATTTCATTGTAATTTATATAAGGCTATATGAGATTTGTTGATAAGTAGCATCCACTAATAAAAAATATCAGTAAAATACTTAATTCCGAATTATAATCTCAAATTTTTATCCCATTCATCAGTACTGTGTCGTCAGTTCCATGTTCGATGTTTCAGTTATCTTTTTTTCGCAAACTTCAATTTAAATTCTGCTTGCGCAGAACTTGTTTATTTAATGTCATTATAAACTCATATAAATTTGGAGTGGGTCCCATATCTAATAATTGGTATACCCAAAATCCACCAGCCGCCACTGATGTGTGGTATTATTTGATTTTAAGATATTTAATGTATAATATGCTCAAAGTTGCAATAAATCTTATATTTTCCAATAAATTATGTATTTAATTAGTACCCTGCTATACTCGTCACTTCCCTTGCATTGAAATTTAGAAAACACAGATATTTCAGAAACTGTTTGAAAAAGTGACTGTGAAAAAGTCTGGAACAGTATATTTATTATATTAACTATATTCTCATAACAAAATATTGTTTAATTTTCTCTGAAAACTATATCAAAATGAGATCAAAAGTTGCCCAACTTTTGTAGAATCACCCATATAAATTTAGGGTACCTACATTTTAGGAAATATTACAATAACACTTTTCAAAAGTTATTTATAGGCAATGGTGTAACTATAGTTATATATAAGCTCTCTTTAAATGGAATAGTCGAAATACTACTAACTTTTAAATAGTTATTTTTTGCTACTTAAATAGTTTGACTAATAAAAGATGTCACTGTATTTTATTTAACTGTTTCAAAGAGTAGGTAAAAAATAACTAATTTCTTTAATCGTTTTTAATTCTTGCGGAAAAACAAATAATTATTAGACTTAAATGCATGTTGGCTCTATGGTTAAAGGGCACATAAAAACAAACACAGATGAAAAAGTTCAAAACAGCAACACAAAAAAGATATTCAACTTTAAAATATTATTAAAAAAATTTATAGACAGATATAACTATAAATTTAAATATTATTTTCGGTAAAATGCTTAAAAATATTTAAATTAATTATTAATAAAATTAATATAAAATAATATTTGTGGTAAAAAAGTATATTATGCAACTCATTAATAAACTTTTCTAGAGCTTTGCCTTCGCCTTCGTGCCTTATTTAGAATCTTAATTAAAATGACGTTTAACAAACTTGATACATAATACACAATATTATCGACAGATTTGAAGTGTGCAAAATAATAAGTAAAAAATAAACTGGGACATACGTTTTCTAAGGCAATATTTTCTTGTAATATATAGAAGATTCTAATCTAACATTAGTTGTAGCAAATGGATTGTTGTTTTGAAAAAGACATTTTATAAAATTTAAAAAATACGTCATTGTACCTACTACACATGTATTATGTAGTATTTTAGAAGAGTATAGAAAAACATAATATATTTAACCTTAAAAATGTTTATTCACTCTTTTTATTAATATTAATAATCCTTAAAGCTCCCCAGCTCAGAGGAGGCGAAAATAAAATTATAACTAATTAAATAAAACCTTTTTCCCCAGTTTCTTTCAGCCCACAGACTCCATAGCCATTTCATTGCAGCGGTCTCTCGGAATAAAAGAAAAGTTTATCCTCCTGCAGAAATATGAATATTTATACATGCCAGTGTCCACCCCTTCTCGGAAAATTTATATTTTCACTTAGCCGCAAACTTATCAACAAGCTTTTTCACTTTTCCTCGACGTTTTTCATTATTTTTGACCAAAAATATGCTGCCTTTTAATTTATCATTCTAGGGATGTTTTAATTTTAATTACAAGATTTTTTTATAGTGCCTACTTCTTTAATAGTAGGTATATTATGTATCAAGTTTGATAATCGCCATTTTAGACACGAGATGCATACTACCTATACTTTTTCTACGACAAATACTTATTACTATCTAAAAATAATTTAAATTAAATATTTGTATAGCGACATCTATAAAAAATAGAGTAACCAAATTGGGAATGTGTGTTACTGTCAAATTTTTAAGAGTTATAATTCGAAATTTATCCCTTGAAAATGGATGAACACACAGTGAAAGTGAAGGAAATGTTTTATGAGCATTTCACGGTGGAGTCCGAGCCCGAATTTAAAAAAACTATTTATTATATTTTTGTATTAAGATAATAAAATAATTTTCACATTTAGTATTATTTTACCACAGACTCTTTATTCTAGCGATTGTATGACTAACTTAAAACTAACTTCAATGACTAAAAACCTGTTGATAACTTGAACCCTTGACTTAAACGCCATAAAGCGAAAACTTGTGGAAACTTGTGGAAAATTGGCAACAACGGAATTTTTTTCAACCTAAATTAATTAATATTTTATTATAGAAAAAGGGAAAAGTTGACATTGTAAACAGTATACTGTACCCATTAAAGTTATTTATCACAATATTAAAGACAATATATTACATATTAGAATGTATTTTTTTGTTATATTATCAATTCAATATATTCTGGTTACCTAGTAACTTTTGCTGCATTCTTTAATTTTCTTTTGTGTGAAATCCAAAAGGGTCTCGGAATTTGAGGTTAAGTCATCTGTAAAATTATTCTTTGATATAAATATTTCCGCTCCTTGATAAGTTTTGCCCATTTTTTCAGAATTGTATGGAAAGTTTTGTGAATGTTTCGTTTTTTTCTTATACACAGTAAACACATATTTGTTAATTTTAACCATATATTAACGAGATTTTATGTTCAGGCCCACATAAGTTTACAAGCAAACTGTAATCTGTTAACTAAATAAATAGTAGTTTGTAACTATAAAGAACATTTTGTAGATTCAAATTTAATAACAAAATCCAATGTCAATAATTCAACGATAATTCTAGTAATTTTTCGATTTAAAGGACCCTATTTTTACAAACCTATTTGTATACCCAGTAACAAAATTATTTGTTGCAAATTGGGAACTTAATAAAAAAGTATTGATTAATTTCCTAAACAAAAAAATTAACACATAGCTACATAAATGAGCACACTGAAAAAAAATATTCTTGATTCAAAATAATCTTTGTCTCATATATAACCAAGAGAATATATTCTTTAAAATAGTAAAGTATTTTCTTAATTCACGTTGATTTACTTCAAGAATCTTTTCTTAATGTTCTTACATTAAGAAAATATTTTTGAAGTAAATCAACGTGAATTAAGAAAATACTTTACTATTTTAAAGAATATATTCTCTTCGTTATATATGAGACAAAGATTGTTTTGAATCAAGAATATTTTTTTTCAGTGCACAAAAATAACATACATACAATTAAATATCACACCATTCTATAATCATTAAATTATAAAGAAATTTGGTACAATATAATTATCAGTACCTACTACTAAAACACTTACTAATGTATTTCGTAACTTTAACCCACTTCACTGTAACCCCTAAATTTAGTTTGAAAACCAACGATTGCATCTTTTTTTCGGATACTTCGCACTTCGCACACTCATTAAATAGATATGAGGAATCCGAATAACATTAATAACAGATTTCTAGAAATACATTATAAAAACTCTGGACAGAGTTACAAACAAGTTATGAATTAAAATACAGTATCAGAAACATAAGTTGCAGACGCTGAAGTCAGTTGAACTTGTTGATGCATATTGTCAATGGGAAACATTAACAAAATAATCTGTAACCTTTGAAATTAACAAAATGCTTACAAAATTTCATATTACCTTTACAAAACTTTCGGTAAAATATTTTCCTTTATTAAAATAATTACAAACTCTGGTTTTCTATAAAATATTCCTCTCTAAAAATGAATTAGTCAAAAATGATTAGTGCCGCTTTTTCCCTTCCTCTTAAAAACTGTTTTATGGGTGATTCTCAAAATAACTACACTTTCGGTTTATTATTTTTTTAATACTAAAAAGTTTGGTAATATTATTACAAAAGCATTTTTGTAAAGCTTTAGTTAAATCCTAAACTAAAATAAGATTGATATTGCATGCAAACCTTAATTTTTCTATTTATGGGTAAATTATGTCCACAGAAAAGACGTCCACTGAATGGACATCTATGTATATTAGGGTGTCCCAAAAAAAAAGAATATTTTTTTTCTTCTCGTCTCTTGTGAAAATATATTGGTTTGTCATGTTTTAAGAGCCCTGTCAAAAGATCAGCACCATTAAAAAATTTTTAGGGGTCGCTCAAGATTTTTAAAAATTACCAAAATCGTCAAAAATTGGATTTTTTTTTATTTTATTTTTTTTTTTCTCTTTCCGATATTATTTTTTAATTTAAAAATAATAATGATTCTGAAAATTTCAAATCGATATTTTGATTTCTAAAGGTCGCTCAAGATTTTTTTAACTTTCAAAGTAAAGTATTTTGAATGTTTTCGAGCGACCTCTGAATATAAATATCAACGAACTTTTAGCGACCTTTAGAAATCAAAATATTGATTTGAAATTTACAGAATTTTTATTATTTTCAACCTAAAAAATAATATCGAGACGAGAAAAAGAATTAAAATAAAACAAAAATTCAATTTTTGACCATTTTGAAATTTTTTAAAAATCTTGAGCGACCCCTACAAAATTTTTAATCGAGCTGATATTTTAAAAGGGCTCTCACAGCATGATAAACTAACAGATTTTTACGAGAGACATGAAAAAAAAATATATTCTTTTTTTTTTGGGACACCCTAATGTATATTATTCTCTATAAGAAAGGTAAATTTTAGGTTATGCCTTCGCATTTGTCATGTGCCAAAAATAAAAACTTTGACAATAATAATGACAATAATTAGAAAATAATTCAATACTTACTGTTTGAAATATAATTGTAACAGAAAGGACAGCCTATGCTTCTACACTGGAGCCTCGTACATTAACATGAACGCTTCTTTACAACCTTTCAAAAAAGAACTGACAAGGGCGACTTAAATAACAAATGACAGGTTTTTTAATGACATAAAATTAACGGTTGACGTGAGTGGCGCGAAATAATTTTGAAATTTTGCACTTACAAATAAGTCCTCGGAATGGATCGAAACTGGTAACGTATAAATGACTAAACTACAATATTAAATTAAAAAGAATAAAAAGGAATATGAACCATATCTATGTATTTTTGGGGTATTTAATAATAATGGCAATTTTTTAGGTTTTTTTAATATGCAGGCTTTTCACTACATTAACTGAAACTTACCAACACGATATAGTCACGTTCCACGGAAAGGACAATATCTCTATTCAAATCAGTTTTTTGGGCGGTATTTTTTTTTCTTATTTTTTTTTACTTAAAGTACTGTTAGTTAACGTTGTGTACTTTAAAAATGTTACTTATTTTTACCATTTTTTTTTAATATGGGAGAAAAAAACACACGTCACGCAAAGATTGTTGTTATTTTGAGAATAACCCTTATAGAAAGTATACTTTTTATACCATGGTACAAGTGAAAAAGCAGCCATTAATAACTATTAAATTAGTCATTTTTGACTAATTCATTTTTAGAGAGTATGTTAAAATTTTATAAAATAAAATTAACAAACTACAAACTCATGTTAACAAATCTGATTTCTATAACAGTGTAAGGCCGCTTAAATTTTAGTTGAATTTTTGAAAGCCACATAAATTTTAGTTCAATTTTCGGAAACGAAATCAAGAAATATTCTGACAGATTTTTTATGGCTATCATCACAATCATGAAAAATCAGTTGTAACTATAGACAAACCCACCAGTGCGACTTTAATTGCAGCCATTTTTGTTGTTTATAATTTTTGTGCTTCGGGTTTGTGCTGTTTATACTCATTAATAATTGTTTTAAACGTTGTGTTTCTTACAGATCTGCCTCGAGGCACGTGTAAGCTGTAAATGGGGCCCCAAAGTGGTAAGGACAACCATTTTACTCCTCTTTAAATTTGTAAAAAATAAACCTTGGCTGTCATCAAATTTTAAAATTGAATAAAATACCAACTTTGTAAAAAGTAAACAACGAACAAACGCGGTAATTGTCATTGTAGTCAAGGTAATAAAAAAACCTAACTAAAATGGCGTTTATCAAACCAGATACATAATATAATAATATAAAACCAAATAAATATATCTCCCTATCGGATATCTTATTTAGTTTCTGGGAAATAAATTGATAGCCAAAAGCCCAAGAGAAAACTCTCAGTCTTAAGCTGTAAGCATGTAAAGGCTGTTCATTTATTTAAGAAGGGTTATCTATCACGCGGCGTAACGCCTAAACGATATATCTTAAGGTCTATGTGTGGCAGATTAAGCTCTCCGGATTTTCTCCAATTTCTATCCATTTTAAAATGGCTCACCTGATTTATATACTCTCCATGGTTTTTAGACTCTCTTAGGCACTTTAATAATGCTACGAGGGAGCTCAAAAATCTTTAGGAGAAGAATAATTTTGGGGGTTTGCACGTTTCTTGAAAATGCTTTGAAAACAAAGTTTGTACAGTTCTTCTCAAAATTGCATTTTTAAACTTGTGGTTCCATCTATCGAATTTAGCTCGAAATCAGTTTGGGTAACTTTAAAATAACAGGTCACTGTAGAATAAATTCCTGCACATAACCTATAATGTCATCGTCAACATTACCCTGCTGGGTGGGGGCAGCACAAAAAGACTTACTTTTGGCCTGACATAAATAACCATTTTGTAAATGCAATAAGAAATAACTGTCAACATGTTGACAGTTATTTCTAGATGGACATTCTTAAAAGAGATAGCTTACAGAAATTATATCAACTAATAGTATATTATGTATTAAGTTTGATGAACGCCATTTTGGTCACGAATTTAATTTAGGCACGAGTGAGCTTGCGAGTGCAAGTGATTAATAAAATGAGTGCCTAGAAAAGTCTATAAACGAGTTGTATACTATACTTTTTCTATGATTAATAGTATTAATTTAATACTTAATATTATCTAAAAAACTATTTAAATTAAATATTTCACCTATACTAAAATAAAGTAACCATCCCAATAAACATTTTTGACGTAATTTTCATCTTTAACATTGCCCGTTATTATTTTAATTAAACTTAACAATTGATACTTTAATTTTTTTATTACTATAATTGCAAAATTGCAAAAATTCTTACATGGAAAGGTAGGTACAAAAAGTGCCAGTTGTATTTATTGGAATTCCAGTTAGAATTTCTAACTTGGAAATCTACCGGCGTTAAAATCTCAAATATTCCTGTGTAAATCAAAATTTATTTCTTGAAAATAGACTAACAATCGATATAAAAGCAGTTTTTCACAGTAAAAGAGAAGAGAATGTTTTATAGGCACTGTATGGAATTTTTTAACGCTTTACCACTTAAATCGAGTAACTAGAATAAAAAAATAAAAAGGTCAGTCTTTTCAAATATTGGCGTCAAGAAAAATTTAATACTTTTGTATTTTTGTATTGAGATAATAAAATAATTTTCACAATTAGTATTATTTTATAAGAAAGGCACGATTGTATGACATTTGACAATTGTCAACTAACTTAAAACTAAGTTCAGCCAGTGACTAAAAACTTGTTGCTAATTTCAGCCCGTGACACCACAACTTGTCAATGTGTATTTAAAAACTCACTTAGTGTCAAAATACTATTTGTTATGTTCTAGACGTTAATTAACTAATTATTAGTTTACATGGAAAATTGGCAACTGGAACAAGCCATTAATATTTTATTAGAATAAGGGAAAAGTTGACATGTAAATGGGCGTTTCTCTGTAAACTGGGCAACTCATTGTCTCAAGCTAATATTGTTTAGAAAAATAACAGATCATAAATATTTCGTAGATAACTTCAAAAGATAATAACCTAATCTACCTATGCTCGACGTTCAAAATCCAATAAAATAAACTTTAATGTATCAAAATCGTTTTTATAGTCCTTAAAAACCAGTCCCCTGACGTGTCACCAAAGCAAAATGGTCACTTCAGACTAAATTAATTAAAGACAGTAACTATTGGAATCAACCTAATTGTTTAATTATTCAACCAATATTGTTTGCTTGTTACTGTAACTTATTTATTTTTTATAATTATTATTTTGTAATTCTAAAAAAGTCATCTAAACTTTGTCTCCGGATTTTATAAACAGTCCCCGGTATAGATTTTTCAGAAAATGCTCAATGTTTTCCAAAGTAATAGGAATATTTTTGGTTCATCTGCCGTATACTAATAAATAGACCGATATTTATTCCTCGAATAACATTTATTAAATACAACAAAAATATAACAAAAAAACTTGCCTAGACAATTTCTTACTTCAAGTTGCCCAGTTTACAGAGAAACGCCCAAATAGTAGTGTACCCATTGAAAAAGGCCTTTTTAAACAGAAGTGTACCCATTAAAAAGGCCTTTTTAAAGGGGGGAGTAAAAAAATACTTATTTCAAATGCAACAAAATGACGTCTTATGACATTAGTTCTTTAATATACTTTTAACATTAACTCTAAAAAAATCCTTGAATTAAATATTTAAAAAAATCAATCCCTTAAAGAAGAAATCTCCCTTAAGAAGAAATAGAATTCCGATTAATAATAATTTACTATCTATTTAATGCAACATTTTACTTGGGCCAGCTTACATTAAGTCTAAATTAGCTGTGTTAGTCATTTTCATCCCCCCGAAAACTAATCCAGGCTTTTGGAGCGTATTTTTCCCCAGCGTCGCATTTTCTTGCAACTTAAATTTTATACCCCGCCACTAAGTCAAAGGGAAAAATACAGTACACCTACACCGCTACACAACAACCCCTTTATCATCTCCTTCTTTTCCTATAAGATTTAATAAAGATAGAAAGAGATGGGGACGACAAGTTTAATGTAAAAAAGCTCGGGTGATATCTGGCCATACACGGAGAAAAATAAATTTTGCTATGATATAAAGTATTAATTTTACCACTCCGATTAAGTTACCTTCAAAACGCGCATGTTGTACAACTTTTGTTTGGTCTGCTCAGCTTTGATATTTTAGGAGTGAGCGCTGTTGTGTTAGAAAGCAACAAAAACAAAGATTAGATTTATAAATAAAACCTAACCTTATAAGGTTAGGATTTGTTTTTATTACATGTGCATAAAGCAACAGTTTGATTATAATCAATAATAATTAATTAATAATTATTAATAACTATAACTATAATAACTATTTTAAACTTATCAATAAATATACACAATGAAATATAATGAGCCAGATCAAATGGACCCCATTTTCCACTTGGTAATTGAAATTTTAATACATCAATCCTTAGTAGTCATTAGTAACAATATTCCATTAAAATATTTTTTTTTAATTTTAATTTTAATAGGGTTTTTAATTACAAAATGAATTGTAAAAAAACTGTTGACAATTTCGTAGTGAAATAATAATAAGTATAAATATATAAATAATATTTATTAAATAATAAGTATAAATAAATAAATAATGTTTATTATATAAACAAATTAAACCCTTGCGAGCGAGTGCTTGAAAAACAATAGAGTTACCAACTTGGGAATCTGTATTATGTCAAATGTCAAATTTGTATCGAAATATATTCCTTGAAAATGAAACGGTTCATTTCAGATATAAAAGCATTTTTTTTACAGTAAAGTAAAAAAAAATGTCTTATTGGTACTTCACGGTAAAATCTCCACCCGAAATTAGTATAATATACATAATATACATATAAACTTTTCAAATATGGGCTTTGAGAAACTATTTAATACTTTTTTGTTTTTGTATTAATATAATAAAAAAAATTGACATTAAGTATTATTTTACAAGAAGGGCACTTTATTTTAACGATTGTATGACATTTGACAACTGTCCGTGACTAAAAACTTGTTGCCCGTGACTAAAAGGCCATAAATCTACAACTTGGAAACATATACGATAATGGGCGTTTTAAAGGTGGGAGTATAAAATAGTATATTATGTATTAAGTTTTAAAAATGCCATTTTAGTTACGAGTTTTATAGGCACGAGCGAGCTTGCGATCAATCCGTAATATTTGGGATTCACTACTTTTAACAATAAATACTCAACGGAATATTAATAGTTGGTCAAATGTTTAGTAATTAATATTATACAGTCCGTATAATATTACAAATAATGGTTTTACAAAATCAGTATTTAAATTTTAAGTTATAACTGTATAATATTAATTACTAAAGGTATACCTAACTATAGCAAGAAGTAATAAATTTAAAAATTCACATTGAATATGTTTTTTACATTATAAGTGTGTTTTTGACATATTGACATATTAAATTTAATAAATGCAATAAAATAAAAATCCTTGACACAGATATTAAATTTGGTAATCAATTTTTCTCCGTGTACATAGAGTGCCCTGTACGTCATTATCGCTAACGACCAAAACAAAACAGCAGCGTTTTCTTTGTAAAGACCCCGGCCATCTTGTTTTTGCCTGGATTGCTTGATTTAATGAGACGTTTTCGCTTATTTTCTTCTTGACTTTCAGCACAGTGTAGCAAAGTGAGGCACAGAGAGTGGCGGATTTTTTTCTACTCGTTCCAGAGCTAGTCCGCTCCTCCCGCTTCTCCTCCCCCTTCCCCGGCCTCCTTCTCCCGCGTCTTTTATGATTTAAATTAGAAAATGGAGAGCGATGTTAATTAATTTTATATTTCACCAAAGACGCGCAAAAAGAAAATTTTCAGCCAACAACCAGCGAGATTGTATTGTATCGACTGCGCCTAATTAAACTCAAAGGTTACATTTAGAAAAAACTATGAAACTTTTATTCAAAGAAAATAATTTTTTTACAGGGTATTCGATTAATAATGAGTCGTTAGCCTTTTGGATTTCCAATAAAGTTTATTATTATTATTATTATTATTAATAAGACAGACATTAAGGGTGGTCCATAAAGTACGTTACATTTTATTTGGGGATTTTAGATACCCCCTATAATAGGTAGCTAATAATTTGTTTACGCTAATCATAACTTAGTGGTTTAAAATAAAATGAGTTTTGAATATAATGATTTCATTTGGGCCTGATTTTATTTTACATATTTTACCTAAACTTTAATTTTTAAGAGAAATTGGCCTAATTTTACTACATTGTTATAAAAGTCAGATTTGTAAACATGAGTTTGTAGCTATTTAATTTTATTTTTTAAAAATTATATTTTTTTGTAGAAAATCTGGGTTTGTAATTATTTTACCGAAAGTTTTATAGAGGTAATTTGCAATTTTATAAGCATTTTGTTAATTTTAAAGGTTGCAGATTATTTTGTTTAACAAATTATTACGTTAAAAAAGTACACGCGATTTTAGGCAGTCTGCAACTTATGTTTCTGCTTACTTTATTCAAATTCAATTTCCAGAGTGTTTATAACATATTACCAGTAATCTGATATTATTGTTATTCGGATTTATTATATATAATATATATATATATATAATAGGTATACCTATTTAACGAGTGTGCGAAGTATCCGAAAAAAGATGCTCTGGTTTTCAAACTGAAATTAGGGGTTAAAAAACCAAAAACCAAACCAAATAGGTGAGTTAGGTGGGGGCAATTGAACCCATTGGTCCCCCTGTATCCCGGCCTGCTAAGATTTTAGATTTTTAGTGTTCAAAGAGAAACATCGAGCCGTGAGCAGGATTTCCTCCTGTGGGGTTATCAAATTTAGGGCCGTCCATGAATCTCGTAAAGATGGAGGGGGAAGGTCTTTTTAAAACGTCAGGTGACAAAATAGCTTATTCGTTTAATTTTTCGGATCGAGTACAAAAAAGAATTGGAAAAAATTAGGGGGTAGCGGGTTCGATAACTCGATAATCTTCACATCGTCAATTTTTAGCTTCACGAGATTTATTATTAATACGAAAAAAAATATAGGTATATTTATAAATAATTTTTCAATATTTTAAGTGAAAATACTAGCTTAAAATCCTCCTGAGGGGGGTTTGAACACCCAAAACCTCTCTTGGCGGTACCTGTAACAATTTGTTTTCCGTCACCCCGAGCAACAAAATCCCAAATATTTACGAACTTGTGTCCGATCCCAGTGATTTTATTTTCAATTTCTGTAATAATTATGTCACCATATTTACCGATTGAGAACATTAAAAACAAAAATTTGTTTCTCTACGACTACTTAAGAATAGTAACATTCTAGTGTAATTTTTGATCATAGAAAGGATGTTTTTCTGCAATACTGTGCGAGAATATTCCTACTCTTGTTTCAGAATGGTCACAAGTAACGACATCTCCTGACGGTTTACAAACCGTAAAAAATTTAAAAATATTTAAATATTACTGTAATATTTATTAATTAAAAAATAATAGCAGTTGTATAATTAAGGTTTAGGCACAAAAAATTAGTTATATTTATTGTTTTTCAAATATACAAATCAAAATTATAATAAATTTGATATTAAAATGATAAACCAGTTACCTACTATACCGGCTTTGAAGTTTTGACAGATTCAAAAAGTTTAAAAAAAAGACCTTTAAAATGTAGAAAAAGAATATATGTTGACATAGATTACTTGTAAAATTAGTTTTGTATTTGTTACAATGTTATTTCTTTTATTAGTTAGTGTAAATAACTATTTTTAATTATAATAAAGATTTAGGCATACCATTTGTTTAAATTTATTATAATTTACATTATAACGGCACAAAATGGTTTGACAATACAAAAAACTTAAATGTCAAAAACTGCTTGGTTTCTTTTCTCTGTTTAAAATTATATAAGCGTTAAGCCTGAATTATAGATTGCCTTCCTTCCTTCCTCCCGTAGTCGTGCCTGTACGATTTGTGCGTCTTGTAAAAAGTCAATTTATAGATTTCCGTGTAAAATTCCGTAACCATGCGCGATGACACCTAAAATGCTTGACATTTGTTATTGTTTATATTTTGCGTTTTACCCATTGTGTGTAAATATGAAAGATAAACATTTATATATTAGTGCAGTGGTCACAATTTTAATTGCCAAGGCAGCTTGTTGTATACTGCCCAACTATGGAGAAAGGCAGTAACTGCTAAACAAGAAATTTGTGGGAAATTAGCATAAACTACATTTTTATAAAAAGCAGTAGGTATTTAACTGATTTATTTAACTTATAAGATAGTTTACTGCATTTCTTTGTTGAATTAAGATACAAAATGTCCATAGCCAAAGCACAGGAAAACGCATTTAGAATTTTTTTGTAGTTAAGTACTGCCTTTCTCCATAGTAGGGCAGTATAATGAAAAAAAACATCGAACAAGACGTTGGAAGACTCGTCCACTTTACTAAGACCGGGAAACTACGGGGTTTTACAAAGCAACGTTTCTAAAAATGAAAGACATTGATCATAAACAATATCTAAATATCCTATTTAGAGACACAAATTATCTAATAAACTGAACACCTACCTTAAATAATACGTGACGTTGGAATGACAAGGTTCTAAGTGCAGTTGCGCCGTTAAGCAAAAATGACTTATCTAGAATATTAATTATTGCAGGTAAGGCATTTTTGCTTAACGGGGCAGCTGCACTTAGAACCTTGTCATTCCAAGGTCACGAATACTAAACAATCATGTATTTTAAATATTTTGTGCCTACGCGCTGTCACCCTACAGCGCATGTCCATAACAAGCACTGTGATTGGTCATGTCAAAGACCTTTACGGTGAAAGATAAAACTTAAAAATTTCTACGGGAGGAAGGAATGCCGTCCTTACGGTACGGGAATCTATAACTGGCACTACAATTTAAATAAACATTTTTGACGTAATTGTCACCATTAACATTGCCCGTTATTAATTTTAATTAAACTTAACAATTATTGATACTTTAAAATATTAAAATAACTTCAAAATATGATTTTGTTAAAAAAATATTTTATCCTTTGATTTTTTTTATTACTATAATTGCAAAATATTAGCACAAAGTATTAAAAATTCCTACACGGGAAATGTTAATGGTGTCAATTACGTAATGTTCATCTTCTACGGGAGGAAGGAAGGAAGGAAGGAAGGCAATCTATAACTCGGGCTTTACTATTCTTACGTAGTCGTAGAGAAAATAATGTCTGAAACACGTTTGGAATAGCGTATTCCAAACTTGTTACAGAATGTACTATTATAATGTGGTACCAGTAGTTTCAGCATGATAAATTTTAGACAATAAAAATATTTTTTTAAGTTGCAAAATCAATAACAGAAATATTTAATTTTGGAAAACCACTCCCCGTGAAAAATCAAGGTACCACTTCCACTCTAAAAACAACAAGGTGGGCCGGTTTTTCAAAAATCGTCCCGGGCCGCTTGAAACATGCCCATCCGCTCCTGGGTATGTTTTAATTTTTTTGATTAATAAAGCAACATTTCTTATCAACATTATATTTATTAAGTTCCCAAATTTTAACAAATATTTTGTGACTGGGTCTACAAAAAGGTTTTTGAAAATAAGGTCCTTTTTAAAAATTACAAGAATTATGGTTGAATTATTGACATAGGATTTTGTTATTAAATCTACAAAATGTTTGTTATAATAATTATTACAAACTTCTTATTCAATTAGTTAACAGACTACAGTTGGTTGTAAACTTAACATAAAGTTATGTGGACCTGAATTAACATAAAATATGGCTAATATTTGTTAAAATTAACAAATATTTTTAACTACCTAAAATAGTCTGATTTGATTTTTTCACTTAAATTCTTATTTTTAACCAAAATTAAGCAAATTTTTAAATGTTTTGATCAAAAACAGGATTTTTTGTAAAATTGGGTTTGTCGAATGTGGATTACATAATTCTTATGAACTATGTAGTTATTCTTGTTATACATGATTGATAATGTGGGTTGGTTGGTAGTGGAAATCGCGAACAGCGACGCGAATGTGACATTCCTGTGCAATGATGACAGGTCTCATGCTTTTGCATGTTTTTTTAAATCTAGCAAATTTGTGCTTTTTCATAAGAAGGTATTATTAAAAACAATTTTATTAAAATGAATGTGAATTTTTTATAATCAACAATTGTATGCTTAATAGATTTTAAATGTGATTTTAAATGTTTCTTTTCTGTGTAGTGCTACGAATAGGGATGACAGCGATGTTTTAATTATCGATATATATTTTTTGATGTATTAAAAAAGGTATGTTTTATTTTTAATGGCGAAAATTCGGTATTTATTTAAAAATAGAACGATTAAAAAAATATATTTGGAGTTTGTACCACTCTAAAAGCTCTATCTAAAAATGTTATTTATGGCCCTCTATGATTAATATAAGGTCTCGAAAAACGTCAAAAGTTATTAGGCATTTTTTAAATTTAAAGATATAGCGTTTCGGAATTTGGCATACCCAAAAACATCTAAAACGATAATTTTGTAATAAAATTTTATACAAAATGGTCAAAAAGTAAGGTCAAATTTGGAGAAAAGAATTTTAAGCACACAATACTTTGAATGTTTTTCATTTCTTTAGGTATTACACTAACTACACATTCGCTTAGTTTAGTTACTCAAGCTTATACAATGTTCACAAATTAAGGTGAACAATTATAAAAAAGTTTTTGGAGTTTTTCTATTAAACATAAAAAGGCATGGCAATGACATATGACTTCTTGTTTTATTCAAAAGATAGAGCTTTTTTAGTAGGTACTAGAAACTAAATTTTTTTTTAAATCAGATTATTATACAAGGTGTCCCTAAACTTAGTGGCATAAATTTAGAAGCAGATTAAGCAAGTCAAAATAAGACGAAAATCTAAATAAATATTTTTCCTAATCACGTATGTTTAAAAGATACAGGGAGATAAAGTGTTACTTTTCATATCAGTTTTTTTAATATAACTTCTCTTATGGTAGACTTGGAAAGGTGATATTTTACGAACAGTCACTTAAGCAACACAAAATCGTCTAATAGACGTTTAATATTTGTCTATACCAATGGTATATCATTGGTTTATTGTCTACCTCTAATATAGGTTAAAATGTCCGCCTAATATAGGTTGATGCATATTATAGCAATATCCATATTTTAAACGTCTACACTATACGTTTATTTATAATACAAACTTGACAATTAAATATCTGTTTTTTTATAAAGGTTACATTTTAATATATAATATACCAAAATTAAACGTTTATCAAAAACTTCTAAAAGCCATAAACGATATACGTTAATATTGAATATTATTTTAAGGTGAAATTTTTTACATAACATTATTGTTTAGGCCGCGGCTCTGCTAATCTGGAAAAAGAAAATAAAAACAAAAGTTTTTACATTTGAATGATTTTTTAATATTTTTAGCTCTAATAATTCCATTTTCATTAAATTAAAATCGTAAAACCATGCATGGGTTTACGGTTATCAATGCATTGATAATTAAAATTACAGTAAAATTTACTATATTTATTCTTTGCATTTAATTTAAGTGAGGCATATTCTTTCCAGATTTGCAAAAACTTACCTAAGTGTAGTAGTAACTCCAAGGTAAAAAAAAGAAACTGAGCAGATAAACGAATATATTTTCATAAATAATTATTTATTATTTTAAAATAACTAATTAAACAAATGTTAAGTTTTAACATCATTGAATCATTGCTTTGATAATTTGAGCCAATCTTGACAGGCTTGTCCTATGGCTTTGTCAGTTATTTCCCTGGACTTGATCTTTTCCTTGAAAGGACAGTTTCACTGCCTCTGTAAAACAGTAAAAAACAATGTTACTAAAAAGTACGACTGTTTACATATATTTTAAATAACTTTTAACTTTTTATTCTGTGGTAAAATAAAAATATAATAAATAAGTGGTTATAATGTACGTTTATAAATAGTATACCATAAACCAATAATAGATCTTTAAAAAAATAAAAAATATTGATTATTTTAAAAATTCTAAAGTGATGTTAACCTAATCCAAAAATAAACCATCTAATTTAATGCAAAACGAATATGTCGCATGGTTAAAACTTCTGCAAAGGTTACGGATTTTTGCCGGCTTCGTCAAATAAAACCACCAATTACCTATTAGTTATTTGGTGCAAATTAAGTAATCTGAAATTTCAATTAAAGTAGGTATATACTTACTTTATTAGCTGTATTTCCACCAAACAATACAATAAATTAATCGCTATCCACTCACAGTAAACAGTAAACATAACTTATTCGGCAGCCATTATCAACACAGGACACATGTGACCGGTAACGGCAAAACGAAGCGTCTAGAAGGAATGATCACGTGACACGCGCCTATTGGTTTAAACAATCGTCTTAGTTACGAGTAATACCGAAACAGTGCGAACCATGAACATATGTATACAAGTATTATGAAAACTGAAGTTCAGTTACTGAAACACGTAGAAAATTATTGGTACCTACCTATAAGTAACGTTTATTTTTAGGAAAACGATAGACAACTTTATTTTTATTTAGGTACAAAATCAAATATCCAGCTAATATATGACATAAACATTGTTTCTATCGCTAACAAATTTGTTAGCGGTGATAAATACATTTAAATATTACTTGGCTTACAACAACAACAAAATTTATAGAGTAGATTTCTCGTATTTTTAGACGTTGAGCTTACATAAAAATATATATATAAAAAAAACGTTTACAAAACACTTGAATGTAAACAAATTTGATAAGGGTAAATAATTCCAATTTCATAAACATGCTTTATAGTTGTTTTTATAATATATATATTAGGGTGCTTCATTTTAGAGCAACATTTTTTTGTTTCAAGTCCCACCTCAAAATTTTGTAGTAGATCCAAAAACCAAAAATTTGAGCATTTTTTGAGCTCTTAATTATGATTTTAAGCCATTGCTCAACAGTGTTGAAGATTTTCCATTCAAATAACATTATAAATCCATTTTTTACCATTTTTATCTTCCGCTCACCACGAAGGAATTTTATTTACGAATTTTGGCTCAAGGAATCTTATGAAGGACTAAATCGTCTACGTAAAAGCCCATTGAGCCGAGTCTGTAAGTCGAATATCTTCTTTACAAATCGCTCTTTAAATTGAAAATGTTATAAAAATAACAGTAAATCGTAATTATTTGCTAAACTATTGATGATAGAAAAAAAACGTTAATGGCAATTTTGTAGGGAATTTTTTGTCCTCTAACTTTGTTTAAAAAAAATTTTTCGTATCACAAATAGTTAAACGACTGCAGCCTCTTAAAATGTAAAATGTCTTAAAATTTCTATTCTAACCTATGTATATTAGGGTGCTTTATTTTAGAGCGACACTTTTTTCAAAGTCCCACCTAAAAATCTTGTAACCGGTTAGAAAACAAAATTTTTTAGCTATTACAAAGCTCTTAATCTTTATTTTAAGCCGTTGCTATTCCAATTTTAAATATTTCCCTTTAAAAACCATTAAAAAACAATGTTTTATTCTATTTTCCTTCTGCTCGTACAGTAAGAATATTTTATTCGAATTTCTGTTCTAAAATCTTTATACAGGATGAAATTATCTTCAAAAATGTCCATTTAAGCAAGTCTGTAAGTTGAATATGTTCTTCACAAATTGCCGTTCTACTCGAAAATCTTCTAAAATAGCAGTAAATCGTATTTGGAGACTAAACTATTGATTGTAGATAAAAAACGTAAATGACAATTTTGTAGGGAATTTTTTGCCCTACAAATTTGTCCAAAAATATTTTTCTGTATCACTTATAGTTTAGCTTGTACGGCAACTCAAAGTGTCAAATTCTTAAATATTCATTTTCTGACGACTGTAATAACTAAACTATTAGAGTTAGGTGAAAGAATTAAATAGAAAATTTGTTTTTTATTAGATGTTCTGAAATATTTTTACAGTTATAATATCTAAATCATTAATTCTATTACGTAACTCTAATAGTATAAATACTATAATATATAAATAGTATAATATATTACAGTCGTCAGAAAACTGAATTTTTAAGAATTTGACCCTTTAAGTGGCTGTACAATCTAAACTATAAGTAATACAAAAAAATATTTTTTAACAAATTTGTAGGGAACAAAATTACCTACAAAATTGTCATTTACGTTTTAAGGTTTTCGAGTAGAACGGCAATTTGTGAAGAACTTACAGACTTGCTTAAATGGACATTTTTGAAGATAATTTTATCCTGTATAAAGATTTTAGAACCGAAATTCGAAAAAAATATTCTTACTGTACGAGCAGAAGGAAAAAAGAATAAAACATTGTTTTTTAATGGTTTTTAAAGTGAAATATTTAAAAATGGAATAGCAACGGCTTAAAATAAAGATTAAGAGCTTTGTAATAGCTAAAAAATTTTGTTTTCTAACCGGTTACAAGATTTTTAGGTGGGACTTTGAAAAAAGTGTCGCTCTAAAATAAAGCACCCTAATATACATAGGTTAGAATAGAAATTTTAAGACATTTTACATTTTAAGAGGCTGCAGTCGTTTAACTATTTGTGATACGAAAAAATTTTTTTAAACAAAGTTAGAGGACAAAAAATTCCCTACAAAATTGCCATTAACATTTTTTTTCTATCATCAATAGTTTAGCAAATAATTACGATTTACTGTTATTTTTATAACATTTTCAATTTAAAGAGCGATTTGTAAAGAAGATATTCGACTTACAGACTCGGCTCAATGGGCTTTTTCGTAGACGATTTAGTCCTTCATAAGATTCCTTGAGCCAAAATTCGTAAATAAAATTCCTTCTTGGTGAGCGGAAGATAAAAATGGTAAAAAATGGATTTATAATGTTATTTGAATGGAAAATCTTCAACACTGTTGAGCAATGGCTTAAAATCATAATTAAGAGCTCAAAAAATGCTCAAATTTTTTGTTTTTGGATCTACTACAAGATTTTGAGGTGGGACTTGAAACAAAAAAATGTTGCTCTAAAATGAAGCACCCTAATATATATAGATTGGGTGATTAATATAAATTTATATATTAAATTGATAATTTTATGATTTTAAAATAGTATATCAAGTACGTAGAATATACGACTGAAATATGTACGTTTATAAAAAACGCTTAATATATGTTAAATAATTATACCAAAACCAAAAATATACGATTAAATGGTTTATTATACGTTTATTAAACGATTATGCAAATGAGTGTGTTGCTTGGGTTACTAGCAAAACACATATTCACACAAAATTATAATTGTTACAGGGGTTCCTTAAGCTTATTGTCCCATACAAACTTTGAGGTTAGGTTTTTATACCATTTGATGCAATTTTTCGATTACTCAGTTCGGCTACTATTAAAAAGATGTACTTCTCAAACTTCGATAAAATAAACCGTTTCCGAGGTATTCAAGATTACAATAATTGTTATATCGCATTAAAGGACTAAAAGGTATATGATAACAGGGAAAAAAGTCCCAAGGCTCATGGAATGCGCTTTTTAGTTTTTTCAATTAAAAAAACAAAATTTGTTATCATATACCTTTTAATCCTTTTAAATAATGCGATATAACAATTATTGTAATCTCGAATATCTCGGAACGGTTTATTTTATCGAAGTTTGAGAGGTACACCTTTTTAATGGTAGCCGAACTGTGTAATCAAAAAATTGCATCAAATGTTACAAAAACCTAACCTCAAAGTTTGTATGGGACAATAGGCTTAAAGCAACCCCCGTTTCTACGACACTGTGTTCACTCAAACAATTGAAATTATGTGAGAATATGTGTTTTGGTAGTAAGTGACTGTTCGCAAAATATCACCTTTCCAAGACTACCATAGCACAAGTTATCTTGGAAACATAAGTAATTAGGAAAAATATTTATTTAGGTTTTCGTCTTATTTTTACTTGCTCAATCCTTTCCTAAATTTATGTCAATAAGTTTAGGGACACCTTGCATAAATATCTAATGTAGCCAATCAAAGTGATTGGCTGTAAATTAAATATTTCAATAATTTGTAAAGTTTAGTTAGTGTTTATTTTACTGAATTTTTGCAATTCAAGTAATTTTTAGGCTGCTTGAGAACCTTTATTTTATTTTTGAGGCTTTAGTAATACGCTAAAGAAGCATCGGGTTTTCGCAACGCGCGTGCTATACACAGTAAAAAACATTACAGAATATTACGTTGGCCACATAGTAACCAACGTAATATTCTGTAAAATATTTACCTTTTACAGAATATATTCGGTAAAATCACTCAATAACCGTAATAATTTATGCGTTTGCACAGTAAGAAAAAATTACAGAATATTACGTTGGCCACAGAATAGCCAACGTTTTATTCTGTAAAATATTTACCTTTACAGAATATATTCGGTAAAATCACTCAATAACCATAATAATTTATGCGTTTATTTAAAACACCATTTTTTATGTAAATATTAAATATTTTTATCCGTTATTTTACCAAATATATTTGAAACACCATATATTTTATGTAAATATATTACATATTTTTATCCGTAATTTTACCATCATTTTTTACTGTGTATAGTGGTGGTCGATAGCATTGTGTGAATTCGACAGCTAAATCGCGCACGTTATTTGTGTTTCGCGTTGCAAATAAAAACTAAAAAACTTGGTTTAGTATATCATTGAATAAGAAACTCAACGCTATGCTTATACGTTAGTGTGTGTATTATTTTTTTGCATTTTTATGTTTTGCCAAAGGATCCAATTCGGTGCGAATATTTGTTGGTGCAGAATTAACAAATGATAACTTTACCTAATATAATTTAAATTTAAGTTTGGACATTTTTAAGAAATCTAACAAAAAATAATTCTTGTACAAACATAACCTTAAAATCGAATATTTTTAAATTTGAGTTCTTTAAAAAACGCCGTAAACTGCATTTTAAACGACAAAATGTACGAATTCATGGCAACATAATATTATATATAATTTTATATACATATATATAATAGCAAATCTTGGTATTTTACTGTTGAGTGGAGAATTTCTTAATCAACACTTTTAAAAATGCTAAATGCTGTTTGAATTTAGACGACTTATTTGTTTTATGATTTTTACTGAATTGAAATGTGTACAATTTTCACGTAAATCATTACTAAAATGTGTATTTATTGTATCTAATAGGTACAATTTATATTTACAGGGACTGTATGCAATTTATTTCTTTATTCGGATTTCCACTGTTTATTGGAAAACCGGTAAAAACTCAACCCAGGATTTCCTCTTAAAAATCACCCAAAAACACATGTGTTGAAACAGATCGTGCCACAGTTTTTTTCGATATTTTTAACATTTGCCGGCTTTATTCTTAAATACACTCGTTTGTAACATAAGCGTTTGCCGGCTGCTTATTAAAAGCTGAATTCTGGTTACGAATATAACAGCGATTTTAATCAAGGGATTATAATAAAAAATCAGGATAAACATTTTTTTAAAATAGCCTCCAAAACAAAAACAAACGATTTTACTAAAAATTAAAAGAATACATTTTCCAAATAATAATTTAAAAAAAATGCAGTGACACGCTGTGGGGTTTTTGTAAGTAGGAATATTTTTAATCTTGTTTTATTTTCGTCCTTTTTATTCTTTGTTAGTTTCGACATGCAAAAATTTTCTGTACTATTATATACCTAATTATGTTTATTTGTTTTTATTTATTTCTTGTACCTGTTTTTTATAATAAAAATATAAATTTTTTAAGTTGTACTTTTATATAACGACTCTTATCCTGCAGGATGTTATATATCGATTTTATAAGAGATAATAGTATGTCTAATAACTGTTACAAGATTTTTTAACAAAATCGAGTTCATACTGTCTATGAACTAGTTGGCTATCCTAAACTAATAGAGAAATCTTACACTGTTCAAAATTTCATGACCATTTTAACACCAAATTAACACCAAACATGGTCTATATCGATACAAACAAAAATGGTGTTAAATAAGGTTCGTTGGCCGGTGTAAATTCAAATACTAAAATGGTGTTAATATAACTTTCACACAGTATTAAAATAAATTTTACCTGGTGTAAAGTGAACTCCTTTTCAGTGTTAAATATTATGTGTTTGTGGACAAATTAAATCATACTACACAGAAAAAAGGAAAAAAAAGGAAACAGGAAGTTCCTTGACGCATTACTAGTATATTACCAATGGTATTATTCCAGAAAATGGAACCTTCAACTCGTTAGAGATAATGTTTTTAGTGCCTTGCACTAACTTAAAATACTTATTGACAGCTGTTTTAATTTAAGGTCTCTTTAGTATCGAACAACTTGTAGTGTCACACCAAAGCAAAGGATTACCTAAGTTTATATATTCTTCATGTAAGTCAACAGAGGCGAGATTTAAGAACATCACATGATCCACACCGCCTTTGCCGCGATCGGTACACATTTTCAACCATAATTCGTGGTGTTATATTAACACCGCTTGGTGTTGGATTTTGACACCATTTTAAGAGTACTTTTTACACCACAGATATTTTAAACAGTGTATAAGGAGTATTATATTTTTCATAACGGGTTTATATTAGATTTTTCTCTCGTTAAATTTTATGATTTTTTTATAAAGGAAAAACTTGCTTATATCGGCGTGAACTATTATCCTCTACGATATTTGATAAAGCGTACCATTTCAGGATGTTTTTTTATAATTAATTTAGTATTGACAAACATCCAAACACAAAGGATAATATTGTGTTTTTTCCGTACTTATATAATTCTGATACACATTGTAAATTTACTGCATAACAACATAAATAATGAACTTATTATTCACGTTGTTAGGCATCTGCGATTGGCCGATTTCAATATTCACTGTGATTTGAACCATTCGTGTTTTAAATTGAAAGAAGGCGACTGTAATAGTACTTAAAATTGCTAAAAAGTAAGGTTAAACATTTGACAGACGTCAGATTTTATTTATTTTATCTACTCCTACATTGACAAGCTGTGACTTAATGGCGTTTTAGTCACGGGCTGAAGTTAACAACAGTGGCTTTTGGGCATTTTAGTCACGGGCTGAAGTTAGCTTTATTATAAATTGCGAAAAAGTGAGGTTAAATTCGTCAAATGTCAAAAATTTATGAATTAAAATTGGCTTTAAATTCTTATTTTTGTTCATCGTAGATAAAGTCTCTAGAGACTCGTTTTTATTAAACACTCGCTCGCAAGCTTCGCTCGTGCCTAATAAAACTCGTAACTAAAATGGCGTTTATAAAACTTGATACTTAATATACTATAATATATATATATAATATATTATTATATTTAAGTCTCTCAACTGGCGACTCGAGAAGCAAACCTCATCCGTTTGAATGATCTGCTTTATAAAGCAAATAATTCAAAAGGATGAGGTTTGCGAGATATATCCTGTGATATATCTCTCGAGATATAGAGATAGGTTGATAGAGAAGTATGCATACGTTTCGGTTGTGTTTTTAAGTGCTCCTTTAAAATGTATGAATACTGTGTTAATCTTACGAAATTTACTGATTTAAACATCTTGACAATAAAGTTAAAGTGGATATGTGTCTATCTTTGGTGTGATGTCTACTAGTTAAGTGAAAAACTAATAGTTTTACTGTATTTTGTTGATTTTGAAGACACATTTGATGTGAAAAAGTGACATTGTAAAAACAGTATTAAAGAACCATATATAAAAAACTCTTAAAAATATCAAAATAAAAGTCGAGGTCCTGGGTTTGAACCCGGGTCCGCTGAGGAGTGATTCCGCAACGACAGGTGCTCTGAAGCGTGCGGCTATCGGCTACGTACTAGAATTTGTATTATAAAGTGTATTTGTTTACAAATCAATCATGAGTAATGAGAAGCCTTGTAGTAAATGCAATAAAGTACCCACGAAAGAAATTGTTAACTGCATAATATGTGGATCAATTTGGCATCCTGGATGTGCCAGACAGAAACAGGTATCTTTTATATCAGAGAAAGAAATTAAATGCTGTGAAATCAAAGATTCTTCTAAAGAACTTGATCCATCTAAAAATCCTCTTCTAGTAGAAATATTTTATCTTAAAGAAATAATAATACAAAAAGATATGATTATCGATAATCAGAAGTCAAATATAAAATCCTTACAGGAACAAATTTTGTTATTAAATGTTATTAATAACTGCAAAAGCACGGCTAACAATAAAACCGAAAAATTAACTGAAAATCAACAAATAAAAAATAATACCGAAAATAAAAAAAATAATGGTAAAAATAAAGGCTCTGATACAAAAAATATAATACCTAAAACACTAGTAGCTGAGGCTATTCTGGAAGCAAAAACAAAAACTACTTGTGACCAACTCATCAACCTTACCAACCCAAGTCAATCTACCACTTCCAATGAAAATAAAAAGGAAAAGGAAAAAGAAAATACATGGCGAAGGCAAAACCAAATAAAACAGCAGGTATAGTGGGAAGTCTGAAGGATTCTTCCAACTGCTCCCTAAAAGTAGTTCCCAAAAAATCTTTTATATATGTATCCAGGCTACAGCCTACTACGCAGTGTTCGGATATAGAAACCTACCTTAAAGAACGTTTCCCGGAAATCCGTGTTGAGGCAATATCTTCAAAGTTCCCAGAGCACTATTCTTCTTTTAAATTGACAGTAGATTTATCGAATTTTGAAAAAGTTATGTGTTCTGAGTTGTGGCCTAATGGCACCTATTTGTCACGGTTTTTTCACCCCAAACAAAAAGACAAGACAAAAACCTAGAAAGTAGTTACCCTAATTTTAATAATATTGATTGTTTATTACTAAATTGTCAATCACTAAATAATGAAACTGTTGATCTTATGGAGAGTGAATATGTTTATAAACTAGACAATTTAAGAGTTATATGTCTTACTGAAACTTGGTGTTCAGAAGATCAAATTAATCTTATAAATCTTACAAATTTTATTAATACCAGCAATTTTTGTAGGACAAGTTGTAGAGGTGGGGGTGTTGGCATTTGGACACATAAATGTTTAGATGTAACTCTTATTAATTTATCTGAGTTTTGTATTGAAAAACATTGTGAAGTATGTGGTATAAAATGCCAAAACACATCCATGGGTACAACAATAATTCTTTGTTGCTATAGGTCTCCTTCTGTAGGTAACCTAAATATATTTTGTCAAAACATAGGTTTAGCGCTGGAAAACTTATATAAAATGAATATTACTTTTATTGTAATGGGCGATTTTAATGTAGATCCATCCAGGGACACTGCTAACTTTCAAACTCTATGTAATGTTTTTCTTAGTTTCGGTCTAAAAAATGTTATTACCAAAAATACTAGGAAAAATTATACATTAGATCTTGTATTTACAAACCTTTGCCAGATTGAATATTCTGTTGAAACTAACTTGTTATCAGACCATGATACGGTGCTACTTAACACAAAATGTTTTAAGCTACAGAAAAATAACCTAATTCAAAAAGAAAACCGCAGAACATTTAGTGAAGACAGAATAATTCAGTTTAAAAAGGATCTGGATAATGAAAGTTGGAATTCTGTATACCAGAGTGATTTTCAAAATTCTTTTAATGTTTTCCACGATACTCTTTTGTATTATTTCAATATTAACTTTCCCATAAAATCAAAGGAAATTGGTTTAAGCAATAAAAAGCATTGGATAACAAGTGAAATTAAACAATCCAGTTGTAATTTAAAAAGTGTATATGCCTTAAAATGCAAGTTTCCGGAGTTTATCGATTATTATAAAATTTTAAGAAAAGAGCATGCTAATCTAGTATTAAAAACAAAAAAACAATATTATCAAAATAAAATATTTAACTCTTCCAATCCAACAAAGACGGCCTGGAATGTTATTAAATCCATAAATAGTAATAATAATTCAAAAGCATTTGAAAATGTTAAACTTAATATTAATGACACTGATATAGATGATCCTTTGGTTATATCGAATGAATTTAATAAGTATTTTATAAACGCTCCTTTAAATGTAGTTAATAAACTTGTCCCCCCTAAAAATTTTAAAGGTAAAATTTTAAATAATATAAATTCATTTTATCTTTTTCCTTTTACTAATTGTGAAATGTTATCAATTATAAAAAATAAACTTAAATCAAAGAAAACCGCGGGACCGGATGATATTCCTCCTTTTATTTTAAAGTCCATTGCAGAAGAAATATTGTGTCCTCTTGTCTATTTGGTTAACTTCTCATTTTCAGCAGGAGATTTCCCAGAGAGACTTAAAGTTAACAAGGTTGTTCCAATTTATAAAAAAAATGATAAACATCATATCGATAACTACAGACCAATATCTATGTCCTGTAGCCTGTCAAAAATCTTTGAATACGCTTTCTTAGAGAGGCTAGGCCCATTTATTGATAAGTATAGAATCCTCAGTAATAAGCAATTTGGTTTTCGTGCTAATTGCTCTACAGCATCAGCAATAAATGCATTTTATAAACACCTGATTGACTCCCTTGAAAAGGGAGAGTGTCCTGCTGGGATATTCTGTGATCTCAGTAAGGCATTTGATTGTGTTGATCATGGTAAACTAATGCACAAAATGGAGAGATATGGTATTAGAGGTCTGGCGTACGGCTGGCTAAATAGTTTTCTAAGGAACCGAATGCAATATGTATCAATTAAACACAATTCTCTACAAAATACAAACACAATTAAATCAAACCTAAGTAGTGTATGCATGGGAGTACCACAGGGTTCAATTCTTGGCCCTGTGCTATTTACACTTTATGTAAATGACTTAGAGCTGCACCTGAAGGAAAACTGTTTTACCACGCTATACGCCGATGATACAACACTTGTACTATCAAACAAAAGTAACCATATTCTTGAGATGGAGTGCAACGCAAACCTGGATTTGTTATCGTCCTGGTTTTCCTATAATTCACTCTATCTGAATGCAACCACACTGTTCAAAATTTTAGCTAATTTTTACCTAAAATATTAGACTATATAGGACCATTGATTTTTTAAGGCAAACTGCCTGAAATGAATTCAGAGGAATATTCCCTTTTAAATTAGTGAATTCTTTAACTGATATTTTTAAAGAAAATGATACAATTAATTAAGCAAAATTACTTAGGTTTCAAAGATGATACACCTTAGATCGTAAGGGATATTGCCTGAGAATAAAAGAATAAATTTCCTGTTTCTAAGGCAATTTGCTTAAATTTTTAGGTAGATTATATATATTTTTAGTGAAAATCCTCTTATTTTTCACGGTAAATTTATCTAATTTTTTTAGATATACCCTTTTTTCGGGTAATTTTCTACCAATTTTTAAGTAAAATTTTACTTATTTTATAGTGAAATTCTACTATTTCATTAAATAAAAATATAAGGGGAACAAGAATTGGCGGTGGGGGCATTTAGGAGAGAAGATATTTATAATGTCATTTTTATTCTCACGCATTGCTTTGATAATATACTATTTTGGAAATATACTATTGTAAATGTTAAATATTATTGTAAAAAGTTACCGATAACCTAGTAGTGTTTATCCCTATATCGAGCAATGTAAATGAGAAAAGAATGACATTATAAATTCCCCTTTTAAGTGCTGATGGGTAAAATAAAAAATACATTTATTTTAGTTAAATTGAAAATGTATATTAATAAATATGTATAAATAAAAAAAATAAAAGTAACAAAAACGACAATAAAACTTAAAGGTATACCTACTTTATAAGTTTAATAAAGTTTCTTTTGGCATAGGAATTTTCTTCCAAGTTAGGACTCCTTTATCTTTCTGTCCTAGGCAAATTAACAACGGCGGTTCCGGTACTACAGGGTTGGGATTATTTAAAAATAAATTGGGGTCAATGGAAAATTCCATTAAGTTTGGATTACTTAACTATAGCACTTCAAAATGTTCACTTATAGCACAATATTTGTTAACTGTTGTTATATCAATAGCACACAACGCGGTCTTTACGTTTTCGTTGATTTTGGCATTCTGGTGGACAATATAGGCGCGAATATTTATCGTAAAACGTCAGTATTAGCGATCGTGGCCGATTGTAAGTAAGTCACTAATATTTAAAGGAATTTACCTAAATTAGTTCAATAATTATAATTATAATTTGCCATAATAACTTAGAAGAATTACCTAAATTAAAAGCAAAATTGTCGTACCTAAAAGTCATTGAGATTTTGACTAAATATTTAGGTAATCTGCCTATCTTTTTAAATTTGAAAGGTTTATTAAGTAAAGTATGAATATTTATCTAGAAGTTAGTGAATACACCATATAACAAAGGCATTAGTTTCTGCCTAATAAACGAGAAGGTAAATTGCTTTACTCGTTTAAGCATATTACCTTATTTTTTCTTAACTAATTTTGATTAGGTATTTCAAAAGGCTTGATTTTGAACAGTGCAAGACTAATTACGTGAGATTCTCTACTCAGGGTTTTGGGCCTAGTAAATCTCTCAATTTAAGTTTGTCGATTGATGGCCTAGATATATCAAGAAAAGACCACCTTAAATTCTTAGGTATTATTCTTGATGAGAAACTAAATTGGAAGCATCATTGTGACTTTTTGATTTCAAAGTTAAGTTCTTTAGTCTATTTATTTAGAAATCTTAGACAAGTATTGGTTTTGGAACAATTAATTTCTTTATATCATGCCCAAGTAGACAGTCGGCTCCGCTATGGTATTTGTTTTTGGGGATCATCTACCTGTGCTGAGCATGTATTTATTTCTCAAAAGCGAATTATCAGATGCATAGCTGGGGTTTCACATGATTATTCATGTAGAAATTTATTTAAGAAATTTAATATATTGCCAGTCCCATGCGTTCAAATTTTAGAATTATGTACATACGTATTTTTAAATAAAAGTAAATTTTCAATGAACTGTGATGTCCATAATTTTAATACACGAAATAAAAATGATCTGAGAATACCTTTTAATCGACTAAATTTAGGTAAAAAGTCTCCAAACAGTTTAGGAATACATATATTTAATAGACTTCCTTTGGAAATTAAAAACTCAAAATCAGTTCACATTTTTAAAACACTTTTGAAGTCATATTTGTTGTCCAAATGTTTCTATAGCTTGAATGAATTTCTTATAATCTAGCTAAAGTTGTTAAAATTTATTTATGTACATTATGAATCATTTTGTAATTTCTTATGTATTATGTTTGTCTATTTCAAATTTACCTTGACGTTTTCTACACATGTATATGTCTTCTGAAATAAAGCCTATTATTATTATTATTATTATTATATATCTCTCGAATAATAATATACTATTATAAATGAAAGATATAATACCTATATTACAAAATGTATGTTTAGCTTTTATAAATTTTTTCAGTTATAACCTACCACAACATTTTTTATAGCTCCGCAACAACGACGACGAAACATGTTGAAAGTATAATCGACAAAAACCGCTAAAAAAATGTTTTTTTACGCGATCCCAAACATAAGGGTTGCCGGCTTTTTAAATTCACGCCACTTCACAATTTTTTTACCGACACTTTTTATGTGTGCTTAGGCTTTTGTGTATCGTGTAAATGGGGTGTATTTAAACTGTCACCGCATCGTTTTTTTACTCTCGCTTTTGTTCATTACCTCAGTAATCCTGTGTCGTGACACGTGTTTATCTTGGAAAAAATGTGTTTTTTATGGAGATAAAAGCGTTATATTAAGTAGCCTTTTTTGAAGTGATAAGGTTAAGTTTTAGTACTATTACTTTAGGAGAAGTTCCTAAAAATTAAGGATTAAACTACTAAATTGTCAATCACTTAATAACGAGACCATTGATCTTATGGAGAGTGAATATCTTTGTAAATTATTAGATCTTAAATTTATTTGTCTAACTGAAACTTGGTGCTCTTATGATCAAATTAATCTTATACATTTTACAAATTTTATTAATGTTAGCAATTTTTGTAGGACTAGTTATAAAGGTGGGGGCGTTGGTATTTGGACACATATAGGTTTAAATGCAGGTCCTATTAATTTATCTGCGTATTGCATTGAAAAGCATTGTGAAATATGCGGTATAGAAACACATCAATGGGTACTATAATGATTTTGTGTTGCTACAGGTCTCCCCGTGTAGGTGACCTAACCATTTTTTGTAATAACCTTTATCTGGTGCTGGACCACCTGTATAAAACCAATATGCGTTTCATTGTAATGGGTGACTTTAATGTAGATCCCTACAGGGACTCTGCCAGCTTTCAGGCTCTATGTAATGTTTTCCTTACTTTTGGTTTACAAAATATTGTAAAACAAAATACAAGGGGAAATTATACTTTAGATCTTGTATTCACAAACCTTGCTCAGATTGGGTATTCTGTTGAAACTAACTTGTTATCTGACCATAATACGGTGTTACTTAACACAAAATGTTTTAACCCGCAGAAAAATAATCTAATCCAAAAAGAAAACCGCAGAATATTCAGTGAAGACAGAATACTTCAGTTTAAGAGGGATTTAAAGAATGAAAGTTGGCATTGTATATACCAGAGTGATTTCCAAAAATCCTTCAATGATTTTCACGATACTCTTTTGCATTATTTTAATGTTCATTTTCCCATATTATCGACTAAGATTAATTTGTGCAGCAATAAACATTGGATAACGAATGAAATTAAACAATCCAGCCAAAATCTAAAAAATATATTTGCCTTAAAATCCAAGTTTCCAGAGTTAACCGAATATTACAAAAGTCTCAAAAAACATCACACTTCTCTGGTTGCAAAAACCAAAAAACAATTTTTTCAAAACAAAATTTTCAACTCCTCCAACCCAACAAAAACCGCTTGGAATGTTATTAAAACAATTAATACCAATAATGGTAATGCAAAGGCTTTTGAAAATGTCAAACTTGACATTAATGGCACTGCTATACAGGATCCCTTGGTATTATCAAATGAATTTAATAAATATTTTGTAAATGCCCCTTTAGAGGTAGTAAATAAACTAACCCCTCCTCATGACTATAAAAATCTAATTTCAAATAATTTAAATTCATTTTATCTTCTGCCTTGTACCAATACGGAAATGTTATCAATTTTAAGAAATAAACTTAAAACAAAGAAAACCGCTGGTCCGGATGATATTCCTTCTTTTATTCTGAAAGTGATTGAACAAGAAATTCTGCTTCCTCTTGTCTATCTGGTAAACTTTTCTTTTTCAGTGGGAGATTTTCCGAAAAGACTTAAAGTCAACAAGGTTGTTCCAATTTTTAAAAAGAACAATAAAAGGCATATTGATAATTATAGGCCAATATCCATGTCTTGTAGTCTGTCAAAAATTTTTGAATATGCTTTTTTACAGAAATTGGACCCATTTCTTAGCAAGTTTAAGATCTTGAGTAATAATCAATTTGGGTTTCGTGCTAATTGCTCCACATCTACTGCAATACAGTCTTGTTATACAAACCTGATTAACTGCCTTGAAAAAGGAGAGTGTCCTGCTGGTATCTTTTGTGACCTAAGCAAGGCATTCGACTGTGTTGATCATGGTAAGTTAATGCAAAAAATTGAGAGGTATGGTGTTAGAGGTCTAGCGTGTGACTGGTTGAATAGTTTTTTAAGTAACAGAATGCAATATGTATCAATTAAATATAATCTATTGCAAAATAAAAGCACTGTTAATTCCAACCTCATTGATGTATGCATGGGTGTGCCACAGGGTTCAATTCTTGGCCCTGTGTTATTTACCCTATACATCAATGATTTAGAGCTACATCTTGAGAATAACTGTTTGACCACTCTATACGCAGATGACACATCTCTTATACTGTCAAACAAGAGTAGCCAGATTCTCGAGATGGAATGTAAAAATAATTTAAATTTGTTATCGTCTTGGTTTGCTTGCAATTCTTTATATTTAAATGCAGCCAAGACAAATTATTTAAGATTTTATACTCAGGGACATGGGTCTAAAGAATCTCTTAATTTAGATCTGTCTATTGATGGTTTTAACATCTCCAGAAAGGACTATTTTAGCTTCTTGGGCATAGTTCTTGATGAAAAACTAAATTGGAGCCATCACTGTGACCTTTTAATCTCTAAATTAAGCTCTTTGGTTTATTTATTTAGAAATCTTAGACAAATATTAGTAATAGAGCAACTATTATGTTTATATCATGCACAGGTTGGTTGTAGAATCCGCTATGGTATTTGTTTTTGGGGTTCATCTACGGGTGCTGAACGTGTATTTGTTTCCCAGAAGCGAATAATCAGATGCATAGCCGGTGTTCCACAGGATTTCTCATGTAGAGAACTATTTAAAAAATTTAAAATATTGCCTGTACCATGTGTTCAAATTCTGGAGCTAGGCATATATGTATTTTTAAACAAAAGTAAATTCTTAATGAATTCTGATATCCACAATTTTAATACCCGAAAGAAAAATGAACTAAGAACGCAATGTAATCGTCTAAATTTAGGTAAAAAGTCCCCGAACAGTTTAGGCATACATATATTTAATAGACTCCCCTTAGACATTCAAAATGCTAAGTCAATTAACATTTTTAAAACGCTTTTAAAGTCATATTTGTTGTCCAAATGTTATTATGGTATAAGTGAATTTCTTTTAATGTAGATTTAGTTCCTGTAAATTATTACTATTATTATGTATATGTACCTATTTTTAATTGTATTTATGTTTGTCTATTTTCAAATGTACCTTGACGTTTTCTACACATGTATATGTCCTCTGAAATAAAGCCTATTATTATTATTATTATTATTATTATTATTAATTTATTTACCCTAACTTTAAAACGTACATGTTTCCATGATACTAAGTGACCTTTTAAATACCCATTGACAAGTTGTTGCTTTATGGCGGTTTATTCACTGGCTGAAGTCAATTTTAAGTTAGTTGACAATTGTCAAATATCATACAATCTAAAAATAAAGTGTCTTTCTTGTAAAATAATACTAAATGTAAAAATTATTTTATTATCTCAATACTTGTAAAAGCATTGTAAAAACGAACTGAAAAATTATTTTGGTAGGAAATTGAACGCTCTACAAAAAAGTTTCAATATATTTTTTCATAGAGTGAGCCGTTCTGAAGGTATTCAAACTTAAAGTTGCCTTTAACATTTCGAATCGCGGCACGTTAGCGTGCCTCTAGTCACTGTGTAATTCGAACGGTAATATACCGACTGAGCCGATATAATCTTTTATCAGAGTTATCGACTTTAAAATTATAAAAAAAGATAGATTAAAAATTCAATACAATAACAAATTAATTGTTTTATTTAATCTATTATAATTATTGAACAAATTTATTGAACAGAAATAACTTTTTTTGATAGTAAATAAAATAAAATGGAAAAAAAATTTAGATGTAAGTGTTATTTTCTTCCTATACGAAAATAATTATTTTTTCTTTAAATAATTTTTAAGACATAAAAAAGTATTAGTTTAATAAAATAGTCATAATGCTTAAATGTCAAGATACAAAAATAAGAAACAAGAAATTTTTTTTCCATGTTATTTAAATGGAAAATGGAAAGTTAGGAACAGGCACCACTTAATGTTATTATTAAGAGGTCAAATTTTTACAGGCTTCTTTTTTCACCTTCCTGAAAGTTTTTAGCCTGTTTTTTAGTTAAAAAAAAGAAGTTGCTCAAAAATGACACACCCTAGTCTCCACTGGAGACTCCACCGTGAAGTGCCCATAAAACATTATCTTCCCTTTCACTGTAAAAAACTTCTTCTATATCGGATTGAAGCGGTGGTTAGTTCATTGTCAAGGGATAAATTTCAATTTCCACATAAAAATTTGAACTGGCGTTTATCAAACTTGATACATAATATACTATTATGTAAGGTGTCATAATCAATTTAAAAATGTATTACTTTAGTACTAATTTGGAATATACATCGCAGCACTTTTTCATTGTTCTATTAAAAAAGCAATAAAAACAAAAAACCAGGGGTATCGGTAAGTAGACGCACGAAAAGAGATGTTTCTTACGCTCTTTATTAAAAAAAAAAAAAAAAAAATTTGAAAATGTGCAATCAATTATGGTAAGGAGTTTGTCATCTGTCATCAAAAAATATTTGTTAATTTTAACCAACTATAGATTTTATGTTAATCCAGGTCCACATTTATGTTAATCCAGGTCCACATAACTTTATTTTAAGTTCACAACCAACTGTTATCTGTTAACTATTTGAATAAAAAGTTTGTAATTATAAGAGACATTTTGTAGATTTAATAACAAAATGTTATGTCAATAATTCAAGAATAATTCTTATAATGTAATTTTCAAAATGGACATTATTTTTACAAACCATTTTGTAGACCCAGTAATAAAAGTATTTGTTGGAAATTGTAAACTTAAATAAAAAGAATTTTGATAACAAATCTGGCTATATTAATCAGATTTCTAAACAAAAAAACACTTACCTACATAAATGAACTCAAAAATAACATACACACGATTAAATAACACACCATTTTGAAATCATCAAATTATAAAGAAATTTGCTACAAAACTTACTGATGTATTTCGTAACTTTAACCCATTTCACTGTATCCCCTAATTTCAGTTTGAAAACCAGTGATGGAATCTTTTTTCGGATACTTCGCACTTCGCACACTCGTTAAATGGGTTATAAGGAATCCGAATAACAATAATAACAGATTTCTGGTAATATATTATAAACACTCTGGACAGTTGTTATGAACACGTTACGAATTAAAATAAAGTAAGCAGAAAAATAAGTTGCAGACGCTGATTGTCAGTGGGAAATGTTTTGATTGACTGCCTGAAATCACGTGTATTTTTAACGAAATAATTTGATAAACAAAATAAACCTTTAAAATTAACAAAATGCTTAAAAAATTGCATATTACATTTACAAAATTGTCGGTAAAATATTTTCCTTTGTTAAAATAATTACAAACTCTGGTTTCCTACAAAAAAACTATGTTAAAATTTTACACAATAATATTAACAAAGTACAACAGTGCAATGTGATGCTCCAGAACAATGTTTTAAAAAAAAATTGTTATAAATTACCAAACATAAAGGTTGGTGAAAAATGGATTGTAAACTAAGACAAATTAAGTCATTGTTTAAATGTTTAAATTTGATTCTTTTGCATCCAATAGATTTTGAATAATATCTACTTAAATAACAAAAACGACTGAAAATTGTTTACGACAACAACTGGAAGACATTTTTTTATGCAGGATTATTTGGGGAATCTTATTTTATATGTAAACCAAATAGAATAAACTAAATTATATTGGAAAACAAGTGTTTTAATAATTGTTATTAATAACCACCAATTTTTGGTAATCCGAACAAATCGGAAATTTACTGATAAATTGGTTTCAAAATTTTCGATGGGTTTTTACTTAATTGCAAAAAAAGTTAACATGCATTTTATGTACGGTCGTGCCCTTTGAATAAAAAACCTCAGGAAGGACCCTGCCGAATCTTGTTAATGTAATAAATTTACGACGGAAGTCGCCATTTTAGAAGTCCAGTTATGAGTATTTTTTTCTGACAGATGACAGTTTGTGTTCGTTTATTTACCTGTTTGAGCGTTTTTGGTTCGTTTAATAGCGTTTTTTTGTTGTTTAATAGCGCTTATGGTTTGTTCTATGCGTTTTTGTTGTTTAATAAATAAACCTTGCAAATAATTAATTGGTTAGCCCCCTATGCGGTCAGCTATTTTCTATCATTTACTCCTTTCTGAGGTTTTTTATTAAAGGTCGTGCCAATGGCAATAATTTAGAATCACGGCTATAAAGTTAATGCTAAAGCTTTTCCGAATTTACGGCTGACGTCGTGTCGCGTTTTTAGTAAAATTCACCAAAATTCACCAACCAAGCGCGTTCATAATTCTGGACGTCCTAGATCAGTTTCTACACCAAATCCTGGGAATATTAGCGGAATACCCTAGAACCAGTATAAGAAGTAACTCTCACCAAGTTGGTATTAAGGTTCCTGTTGTTTGGCGGATCCTTTATAAACTTGCATTATAAGCCATTCACAAAATCGCAACCAGGGACCAAAGCTGTCAGGATGTATACATCATATATTTATAATCGTTTGACAGGCCAAAACTATTTGAATTTTTAACGATCGATCTACCCTTGAGCGACTTCACATTTTGCTATTGCTGTCAAACCAACTGAATGCAACGAGAGGAGATGAATTGGAAGAGAATTAAAATATTATTATTATTATTAATCACAAAATACCTGGCTAATAGGTCAAAGCTTGCGATATTGCCCAAAAATACAGGTATCCAAGTTTGCCTCTCATTGGTCGAAAAGTCGCTATTTTTCATATTTTTGCATTGAGCTAACCGTATCCCGCGATAACAAAACCAAACTTACCTTTCTTCTTCTTTATAAATCTGAACACAGAGCACTGTGTTCAAGGGTAATGACCTTTAGCTTACTTAAAAGCTATTTAGCCAGCTCATTATGTTAAAAAAAAATTCAATATGATCAATGGTCTCAATCAGGAGAATTTAAGTTTAACTCATCCCTTGAATTATTTATGTACCTAATATATTCCTCTTGTTCATAGTTTTATTTTAATTTTAATAGTTTATGTCTATTTTCTATCGCTATCACTTATTTTAAATATTTTTCTTAATTCATTTATTTTTACTTCACCATCTTCCCAGTTACATTTTGATAAAATATAATATATTATAATCACCCATACAATTCTTTTAAAACTTAATTAACTTGTTACCAGTTTCTTTTCCACATATTTCCTCATTAATTATTCTGTTTTTTTCTGTTCTTCAGTGCATGGCTGCTTGCAGATTTATTTCCACATATTCGTTGTAAAAATTTCTTGTAACTTATTCAATCTAATGTAGATATATATTTGATAGTTAATAGGCAATTTTTTACTTGGATTACAATTTTGTCCCTCCAGGGTCAAAAAGTCACTTATATTTCGAACTGTTTCATAGACGACCATTATTTTCACCAAGACTTTAAGAAAAAAACCCCTTTACAATTGGCCATATACATAAATTAATCCAATCCCTTTATAAATAGACCTCTGTAGAAGTTTATCTTTTCTGTTAATTTAGTTGTTAGCGTTTAAAGTAAAACAAAGATGGAGGAAGAGCAGTGCCAAAGGAAAGGCTGAAATAATAATAAAACTGGTTCTCCACTAATTTATCAATGTCTTGAAGATAACAGGGCACAATGGCGTGTGTAAAACATCTATTGTTTCTCTGTTGATGCGACAAAACATCGTAATGTCGCTCTCGAGGAGGCGCGCAGGGAAAACAAAACACCGCACAATGACCAGCCAAGGCCGACACTCGACCCCCCTCATTCCCCAACCGACCCCTAGAGCTACTAGATAAATAAATTGTGCAGTAACATGTTAAGATTGATAGTGAAATCATTAATGAAAAAAATGATAAGAGACCAATATTGGTCGTCAAGAAATTGCTACGAATGCTCTTACATATTTAATTCCTATCGATTCAATTCTTTTTCTAAATTTTGTTCTACTTTCACCTTTAAAACGCCTATTATCGTACATCATGACACATTGACAAGCTCTGGCTTTATGGCGCTTTAGTCACAGGCTGAAGTTAGCAACAGGTTTTTAGTCACGGGCCGAAGTTAGTTGACAGTAACTGTGAACTAACTTAAAACTAACTGTTGTCAATTGTTATACAATCGTGAAAATAAAGTGCCCTTCTTGTGAAATAATATCGAATGTGAAAATGGTTGTATTATCTTAATACACAAATACAAGTATTAAATGGTTTTACAACGCCAATATTTAAAGGTTTGTTAAAAGTATGTTTGTACTGACCTTTTGATTTCTCCGGCAGTACAGTCTTATATAAGACTGTGGCAAACAGTAAACTAGATACATCATTAAAAATTTCGCGGGGAAACTCCACTGCGGTACACCATGGAGTGCCCATAAAACATCTTTACTTTCACTGTAAAAAACTGCTTCTATATCGGATTTTACCGGTGCACCACCGCGGTGGTAAGTTCATTTTCAAGGGATATATTTCGATTTCCACATAAAAATTTAAACTGGCGTTTATCAAACGGTTTTTAGTCCATTTTGAAGGGGTAAATTTTGGTTTACACAGAAAAATTTGAGATTTGCCGCCGGTAATACAGATTCCCATTCTTACATTCCCATTCCCATTCTATTATTGTATAGATGTTGCTCCATACAAAAAAATTTGAGATTTGCCGCCGGTAATACAGATTCCCATTCTTACATTCCCATTCCCATTCTATTATTGTATAGATGTTGCTCCATACAAATATTTAATTTCAATAATTTTTACATAATAATAAGTATTTGTCGTAAAAAAAGAATAGTTTGCAACTCTTTAATAAACTCTTCTAGACAATCATTTAATTATGCACTCATTTGAAATCTTGCTCGTGCATAAATTAAATTTGTGACTAAAATGGCGTTTATCAAACTTGATACATAGTACGTATACGTATACTATCGCCTGTAGATGTGCATTATATATAAACTGTTATAAAAATTAGATTTCTTAACATGAGTTTGTAGTTTGTTAATTTTATTTTGGAAAATTTTAACATAATTTTTTGGAGAAAACCTGGGTTTGTAATTATTTTAATAAAGTTTTTTAAAGGTAATATAAAATTTTGTAAGCATTTTGTTAATTTTAAAGGCTACAGATTATTTTGTTAATATTTAACAAATTATTTCGTTGTAAAAGTACACCTGATTTCAGGCAGTCAATCAAAACAATTTCCACCGACAATACGCATCAACAAGTTCAACTGATAAACAAATATTAGAAAAATTCCCTAACACCAAAACAAAACACAAAGTGCTTAAAGTACTTTTCGCAGTTACACATATGCATATCACCAAAGTTGTTCTTTTTCAAGTATAAGTTCAACTGACTTCAGCGTCTGCAACTAATGCTTCTGCTCATGGGCGCCGGAAGGAATTCGTCTAGGGGGGGGCCTTAAAGTTTTTTACAATTTTGATAGATGTTATTTATAATCAAGTTGTACTGTAGAAGTTCACATTAAACTTAAGTCAAATAAAATATTATTTTTATATGTATATTTACATTTAATATATGTATATTTATATTTAAATCTAAATCCATAAATCCACACCATAAACTGGATATAAATCCTCAATCATAAATCCATTACGTTATCTGGATTTAAATCATAAATCCTAAATCCACTTGCAAAAAAGGATTTAAATCCTAAATCCATAAATAAATCCTCTATTTTTTAAATATTTATTTCATTAATTTTTTAAGAACAGTTTCCGGATTATTTCACTTTTTAAGTTTTATTTAAGCTAAAACCCCTTGGATTCCAAATCAAAATTGATATGAACCTTATTGCACGTATATAAGATTCCATCGAAGATCTTTGGAATATGAACATAATGACCCGGAAAACAATCGGGATTTCCTGGTGAAGTCATGATGATATCACAACGTGATTTTTTTTTATCACGCTGTGATATCCTGAGTGCATACACATGCTTCATCACAGTGATATCATGTAGAACTCACGGTGTGATATTTGCAAAATTTGCGCATGCGTATTAGACCTGCGAACTGCGAATTAAAAAACCTACCCGGACAACATTCGTGGTATTCATACGAACATCACGTCGTGATTTTCACAAATTTTATTCATACTGATATCATACGGAAGTCACCGCATAATAAATGAAAATCATACGAATGTCACGTCGTGATTTTCACAAATTTTGTTCATATCTTGGATTTAAATTAACTATAATATAGTTAATTTAAATCCAAGAAGATAGTTAATGTTTTTAACCGGAAAAACTGTTGATTCAACATAATTCTTCTCTTAGTGTACGAACGTGGCGCAAAAATGATTATCCAAACACCGTTGGCATAAAAAATCACGACATGATTTTTTAGGCCATCGGTCAATCGCAAACAGCGATGGCATAAAAATCACGACATGATTTTCATTTCTCACGCAGTGACATCCGGATGATGTCCGTATGAATAAAATTTGTGGAAATCACGACGTGACGTTCGTATGATTTTCATTTATCACGCGGTGACTTCCGTATGATATCAGTAAGAATAAAACTTGTGAAAATCACGACATGATGTTGGTATGAATATCACGAATGTTGTCCGTGGATCTGTGGCTTCTGGTTTCTTCGCCATAGGATTATGAACGAAATCAGTAAACTGTGCTTCTGATTTCTTTTGAACAGCCAGCCATTTCATTCATTTTACAACTGTAACAACACTAGTGCTCATTAAGACGGCACAAATCAAATCACAAGTTAAATTATCTAAGATAACAAATCTAATTTATCTAAAAAATAATGAACAAATGATAGCGATCAGCACTTACCGTCAAATTATGGAGTACCGGAATTTCTGAGTATGAATTTCCAGGGGGGGGCCCGGGCCCCCCCCTGCCCCTATGTAGCGGCGCCCATGTTATGCTTACTTTATTCTAATTCGTAACGTGTTCGTAAAAACTGTGTTATGTATATCGTAGTGATTCTCATGATTCTTTCTTAGACTTTTGTTTATTTTAGGTAAAAGGTCTTTATGGGAACCGCCAAGATAAGCTTGGCGAACGGAACGCACCCGGCATATAGATTTTGAGTTGTCGTGAGGCAAGTTGAATCTCTGAATTGATTTTTGATGACTATTGTCGGTCTAGCGGGTCGCGGATCGTTGGTTTCCTTTTTTATAGCTAATAATTAGTTTGGGAAGATTATTATTAATTTGTGTTCTTTGCGGATTTATCTGACTATAAATAACTTTATATTAAAAACCAGTGTCGTGCATTCTTTTAAAATGTCCAGGCAGCCTAATCCTAAGTCGCCCTCGTTAATCTCTGACATATATTACCAGAAATCTGTTATTATTGTTATTCGGATTTCTTTTACCTATTTAACATTTGTGTGAAGTGCGAAGTATTCGAAAAAAGATGCCATCACTGGTTTTCAAACAAAATTAGGGGATACAGTGGGTGGATAAGTGGGTAAAAGTTACTAAATATATCAGTAAGTGTAGTACTGATAATAATAATAATATTGTACCAAATTTCTTTATAATTTGATGATTTCAGAATGTTCTTTTATTTAATTGTGTGTATGTTATTTTTGTGTTCATTTATGTACGCATGTGTTAATTTTTTTGTTTAGGAAATTGATTAATAAAGCAACATTTATTATCAAAAGTCTCTTCATTTAAGTTCCCAATTTCCAACAAATACTTTTATTACTGGGTCTACAAAAAGGTTGATTAAAATAAGGTACTTTTAAAAATTACAATAAAAATGGCTTAATTATTGACATAGTTATTTAATTAGATTACAGTTGGTTGTAAACTTAACATAAAATTATGCGGACCCAGATTGACATAAAATTTAATTAGTTAGAATTAACAAATATATTTTTTTACTGTGTACTTGACTAATAATTATAAATTATATAAAAAGATTTTTTAATTATGCAACCTAATATTAAATAAATGGCCCAATGGCTCTACTTACATGACATACCCTGCAATTTTCATTTACAACTCTAATAATTCCAGAACGCTTCGAGAACTTCATCAAGAATCAGGATGTCCCAGCAGGTCATGGAGGTCTGTCCGAAAGTTTGTTCCAAAATTTCCTAAAAGTATAAAGAAATGGTAAATTGACTGGAATAAGTAAAGTGATAATTTTTGTTTGTTGTTTGATGTTTGTTGTTTGTTGTTTGTTGTTTGTTGTTTGTTGTTTGTTGTTTGTTGTTTTTTTTTTTGTTGTTTGTTGTTTGTTGTTTGTTGTTTGTTGTTTGTTGTTTGTTGTTTGTTGTTTGTTGTTTGTTGTTTGTTGTTTGTTGTTTGTTGTTTGTTGTTTGTTGTTTGTTGTTTGTTGTTTGTTGTTTGTTATTTTGTTTGTTGTTTGTTATTTTGTTTGTTTCGTTCTTTCGTTACTTCGTACATTCGTTCTTTTGTTCCTTCGAACGCACGCAGCAAAGGATCAACAGATCGACATGATATTTTGCATAAAGTTACTTCATGTCAATAGGCTACTTTTTATACCGGCCACATGTGGCATGAATGCTTTCAGGCATCCTAACTATTTTGTTTAGGGCATGCCAAAAATACCGTTATTTTTTCCTGTAATCAATTTCCTAAGAATATATTTATTTTCAGAAATTCTACAAGACGCCGCCAAGCGCTGCTGCCCCCAGCTCTTGCCCATCGCATCGAGCAAGCGGGCGATCCAATAAGAGCGCTTAAACAAAAGAAAGCGCGAAGCGGTGTCGGCGGCTGCAACGGCGGCGTTGACGGACGGACATTTCCTCGTTGTAAGGAGAAAAAGAGAGGAAGGAATACAGTAAGGCAGAGGTGGGGGGCGGTTGAAGTGAGGGACGGCGACGGGAGGGCAGGAGGACGATGACGGCAGAGCCTGGAAAAACTCCTTGGACGGGCCAATGGGGAGCCGGCTCCAGATGTTTTATTGATCGGTATTTTAGACGTTGGGATACTTTGGAATTTTCGCGGACGCACCGGGTGCTGAAAAAAATATAAATATAATTTTTTTTACATTTAATATAAAAAATGTAAAAATGTGTGATGACAAAAAAACTAACTAAAAACTTCCAGGTTCATACACATTTTCTTTTTTTTTTATTTTAATTAAATGATTGACATACCTATTCTTTTAATATAAAAAATATGTATGTAGGTACCTATATCAAAAATTTACCAAAAAAAAGGAATAATTAGATAATTTATTATTTTACCATTTTCGGGTTTTTATTGTTAAAAATGTTTAACTTTTTTTTATTGGATAAATGTCTAAAAAAGGCTTTAAACGTATACGTTTCTCTTTTTGGGGTCGAAATACCATTAAAGATTTTTTTCAGAGCAAAACTCACTACGGACCACTTAAAACCTTACTATGCCAATTTTTATTTTTTGTAAAGAATAAACCATATTATTTTCTTTTAGGTTTTCGAAAAAAAACATTAATTTTTAAAAGTACGCCATTTTTGATGTAGGTATTTTTTTAACTTTCTGTATTTTTATTGAAAAACATTTTAAATTTTTTCGCATTTTAACTTGTCATTATACCTACATCTAAATAAATAGAAAAAAAGTTGTCTCACTATGGGATTTGGGGAAATAAATCAAAGGTTTTCTTGGATAAAAAATAAAAAACTAAGAACCTGTTTTTTCTAAAAAACTAAAAAATTTTTTAAAACAATTTAAAAAAAAGACTCTCAGTTAAAAAATGATCCAAATTTAGGGTGGGTGAAAAAAATGTACAGAAACCTTTTTATTGAAGTGGTAAATTTCAGTCAAAGGGGTCAAGTTCAAAAGTGGTTTGTTTTAAAAAATATAGATAGATAATTTAAAGCTTGAGTACTTTGTAATTTAATAAAAATTGAAATATCGCCACTTCAATTAAATTATTTTAAAAATATAAATATGAGCCATACTCAATATGTATGGTAAGCGTAAGTACGCCCAATATAATTAGAGGACCGATGCTGCCTAATAAAATTAAAAACTTAAAAGCTTCACATTTTTAAATTAATTTGTCATCAAAGGTTTTAAATTTTTATGAAACCTCCTTAAAATTAGACAATATTTTTCTTGTCTATTAATAATAAATACGGAAAGAGCATATATTATAGCCAAATGTAGACAGTGTATTTAATTGGAATATTTCTTTAAGATTTTGAAACATTATTTTTAGGTTTGGTTCAACCGACATGATGACATTTTAGCTTCACGCTTAAAAAAATTGAATTAGTTTATTTTAATGTCCCCATAGAAAATGTCAGTGGTGATATAATATAATAACATTTCTAAATAAAATTTGTAATTTTAAATCCTACCAATACACACCAAATCTGGAAATTATATTTAAAGAACTTTCAGAGGTATAAATTAACACTATTTTTTTTCCTGCTAAACTCGAAAATAAAATTATTTTTTTTATGGCAAGGTTTTCGAGATATGAATGTTTATTCTTGTTTTCATTTGTTTTTTCCAAGGCAACTTTACAATTTGGATCATATCTCGAGTTAGAAACGGCCAATCTGGTTGCAAAAGGTGCCAAATTCAACCAAATCGAATCGCCGACAAAATTTGATATTTAATATCACTTTCTTAATTCACTTTCTTATTTAGTTAAGTAGTTAAGTACAATGAGTTCGAATACATTTTTGGCAAGAATGAATAAAAATCATTAAAATTCTAGGTAGCACAGACGTTTAAATAATGGGGTGGAAAAATACAGTATTTAAATTTTATATTTATAAGCAAAATGTAGATAATGATGCGCACATTTTGTACATTCAAAACTTGCGCAAAAAGTTACCGGTACTTGTTTTAATTTGAAAATTTTATTAATTTATTTGGATTGTTCAGATTTCTCTTTTCTAGTGGGTTGATCATATATTCAATCGACGTGGCTTTTTATTGGCTACAACTTTGTCATTTGAAAAAAATTGCAAGATTTTATCCAAGCGCGAAATTTACTTCATACTGATTTTTTAATCACAAAATAAACCCTGATGACTTTGGTCCTGTGAACAAAAATGTTGTCCGGATTTTTTCGAATAATTTACCTTACAGAGTTTAAATGGTATGGGTTACGATTTGGCACCAAATTTTCGAGTTTCGAGTTATCAGCGAAAAACTAATATTTTTCGTTCTGCAACATTTACACACCCCGTTGAGTATAGTGTTTTAAGACCTGAAAACTCATTTTTGATCTTTCTTCCACCTGCATCATGACATGTTATAGTAAAAAAACAAAATGGATTTATCTAGTGTTGCTTGAATTGACAGCATTTTTCTCCATTTGCTTAAAATATGAATAAAAAAACCGTTTTATCATAGACCTATACAGGTTGGTCTAGGATTAATCTGAAAAATGTTAATTCCATTTAAGTTAATTTAAAATAGCAATAATGTGAATTTATCTTTTTTTTCATTAAAACAAGAATTTAAATTGTATTAATTTGGATTTATCTGCTTTTCTTGATTTGCTAGGTTTGAGACCGGTATTCTGTATCAATTACAAGTTTTGTCCCAACTCTGAGTTCACCAATGGATTAATCTTACCTTATTTACTGTTAGTTCATACCTAACTCATTTTTCAACCAAACTGCATTTATCTGCTTTTGTCTGATTGCTCAACAAATATCCCCTGACAAAAAACCCCAAGGGAAAGTTTTTTTCGCAACTTGAAATAAGTACAAAAATAACGTTAAAATAACTTTTTCTACTGGTCAGGTTTTCATGACAACAAGTGACCTTTTAAATACACATTAAGAAGTTGGGGTTTTATGGCGTTTTAGTCACGGGCTGAAGTTAGAAACAGGGTTTTAGTCACGGGCTGAAGTTATTTTTAAGTTAGTTGACAGTTTTCATACAATCGTTAAAATAAAGTGCATAATTTGTAAAATAAACAAAATGTAAAAATTGTTTTATTATCTCAATACAAAAATACAAAAGTATTAAATACTTTCTCAACGCCAAAATTTGAAAAGTTTAAATACACGATGTACAGACCTTTTGATTTCGCTGGCAGTAATATAGATTTAACTGATTAACCATTACAAATCTTGGGTGAAGACTCCACCGTTGAGTGCCCATAAACCATTACCTTCACTTTAATTGTAAAAAACTGCTTCTATATCGGATTTAATCTGTGGTTAGTTAGGAGCTTGCAAGCGAGTTTTTAATTAAATGAGTGTCCAGAACAGTTTATAAACGAAATGCATACTATACTTTTTTACGACAAATACTTATTATTATCTAAACATCTATAATACAATTAAGTAACTTTAAGTTTTAACCTTTACTCTCCTAAAAAACTTGGGAATCTGTATCACCGGCGCGCCAGTCAAAATGTAAAATTTATCGCTTTAAAATGGACTAAAAACCGATTAAATTACCCAGTAAAAGTGAAGACAATGTTTTATGGGCAATTCACGGTGGAGTCTCCACCCGAAATTTTTAATGCTTTCAGTTAAATCTAGTTTACTGTCGGCAAAATAAAAAATTCAGTACAAACTTGCATGTAAACTTTTCAAACAGATATTGGTGTTGACAAACTATTTAATACTTTTTATTTTTGTATTAAGATAATAAAATAATTTTCTCATTATTATTTTACAAGAAGGGCACTTTATTTTAAGGTGACTAAAAACCTTCTGCTAACTTCAGCCCGTGAATAAAACGACATAAAGCCGCAACTTCTCAATGTGTATTTGAAAGATCATTTAGTGTCATGAAAACATGTTTTAAAGGTGGGAGTAGAAAATAGTATATTATCTATCAAGTTTGATAAACGCCATTTTATACACGAATTTAATTTAGGCACGAGCGAGCTTGCGAGCGAGTGCTTAAGTTAATGAGTGTATAGAAAAGTTTATAAACGAGGTGCATACCTACTATACTTTTTCTACGACAAATACTTATTATTATCTTAAAATGATTTAAATCAAAAATTTGTATAGAGCGCCATCTATGAAACAACAGGGGAAACTGTCAAATGTGACATTTTTACATTTTATAAACACAATTAAAAAGGTTATAAATCGAAATTTATCTTAAAAATTGACAGTTTTTCACAGTGAAAGTAAAGGAAATGTTTTATGAGGACTTTACAGTAGAGTCCGTGCCCGAATTTAAGTTATAGTTTACTGCCGGCGAAATTAAAAGGTCAGTACAATGTTCATATAAACTTTTCAAATATTGGCGTTGAGAAACTATTTAATATTTTTGTATTTTTGTATTGAGATAATAAAATAATTTTCACATTTGACAACTGTCAACTAACTTAAAACTAACTTCAGGCCGTGACTAAAAACCTGTTGCTAACTTCAGCCCGTGACTAAAGCGCCGTAAAGCCACAACTTGTCAATGTGTATTTAAAAGGTCACTTAGTGTTATGGAAACATGTACGATAAAGGGCGTTTTAAAGGTGGGAGTAGAAAAAATCATTTAATTTGAATATAATATATATTTTTTTTTTTCTAAAATATTTGTAAAAAATGGTTATACAAGGTGTCCCTAAACTTAGTGGCATAAATTTAGGAGCAGATTAAGCAAGTCAATATAAAACGAAAATCTAAATAAATATTTTTCCTAATTACGTATGTTTAAAAGAACAGGGTGATGAAGTGTTACTTATCATATCAGTTTTTTTAATATAACCTCTACTATGGTAGACTTGGAAAGGTGATATTTTGCGAACAGTCACTTACTACCAAAACACATATTCACACATAATTACAATTGTTCAAGTGAACACAGTGTCGCAGAAACAGGGGTTGCTTAAGCTTATTTTCCCATACAAACTTTAAGGTTAGGTTTTTATACCATTTGATGCAATTTTTCTATTACTCAGTTCGGCTACTATTAAAAAGGTGTACGTCTCAATCTTCGATAAAATAAACCGTTTCCGAGATATTCGAGATTACAATAATTGTTATATCGCATTAAAGGACTAAAAAATATATGCATATCATGATAACAAATTTTTTAATTGAAAAAACTACAATTTTTTTAATGTGACGTTCAGGGCAAAAAGTTCCGAGGCTCATTGAATGCCCTTTTTAGTTTTTCAATTAAAAAATAAAATTTGTTATCATATACTTAATCCTTTTAAATAATGCAATATAACAATTATTGTAATCTCGAATATCTCGGAAACGGTTTATTTTATCGAAGTTTAAAAGGTAGGTACACCCACAGACCACCAAAACAAATGGACTGCGCATTGCCATTCAATAACAATGCTTTGTTTGCGGTCAACAAACGGTCACAGTCTAAGCGTCAAATTGGAGATAGAATTTTATGTTTTCTTCCAGTGACGTCAACAAACGGTCACAGTCTAAGCGTTAAATTGACTATAGAATTTTATGTTTTCTTCCAGTGACGTATTGCGTACTCCAAAAATAATAAGTAGGTAGGTACTTACAAACGATATTTCCATGTATTGTTATTTTTAGTAAAAAATAATGTATTTAAACTCCATAATTAACTTAAACACGATAGAAATACACAAACGAAAACACAAAACAACAAGCTGTCAACCTTTTTCTATACTGTCAAATATGACGAATTTACCAACGTTGTTAATATTTAATTTTAATAATTATTAAATGATTTACTTTCTTTAAATAGAGAAAAATATATAAAGAAAATGATGAACAAGTCGTTTTTACAATTTTTTTTATTATTCAAACGAATTGCTGGTAATTTTTAATGTTCATTATGTTATGATGTCATCATAATCATAATGATGAACGTCCAAAAAGGCGTGTAATCTATACTTCTGACAACATTGGAAGCCGTGTTTCTTTCGACGGTGTTTAGAATGTGAAACTATGCTTTACTCGCTTTTTAAACGTAAACAAATCCGTCCATTTGTTTTGGTGGTCTGTGGGTACACCTTTTAATGGAAGCCGAACTGTGTAATCTAAAAATTGCATCAAATGTTAAACCTAACCTCAATTATAATTATGTGTGAATACGTGTTTTGGTAGTAAGTGACTGTTCGCAAAATATCTCCTTCGAAAGGAGTCCTTTCCAAGACTACCATAGTAGAGGTTATATTAAAAAAACTGATATGATAAGTAACACTTTATCACCCTGTATCTTGGAAACATAAGTAATTAGGACAAATATTTATTTGGGTTTTCGTCTTATTTTGACATGTTCAATCTTTTCCTAAATTTATGCCAATAAGTTTAGGGACACCTTGTATAAATTTTTATTAAATATTGGATGGCATACTTAATAATGTAAAATGGCGTCTAAGTATTACCCTTTTAGTTTTATATTTCCCTTAAAGTTATTATGAAGTCATTATAAATAGTTTTTATATTACTTTAAACTAAAAAATTCCCAGACAAATTATAATTTGTCTGGGAATTTTTTAGTTTAAAGTAATATAAAAACTATTTATAATGACTTCATAATAACTTTAAGGGAAATATAAAACTAAAAGGGTAATACTTAGACGCCATTTTACATTATTAAGTATGCCATCCAATATTTAATAAAAATTTATATAAGGTGTATAATTATTTACGGTTTTAATATAGTAAAAATACTACGTATGCCAAACAAACAATTATGTTTAATGTAATTTGTTTATATTTAAACTAAAAATCTTTGATAAATTAAAAGTTTTAAGAGAAGTAGAAATTGTTTAGACTATAATATATTATTATAGATAGCTATCTATATATAGATAAATTTAACAGCACCCAAAAGCTAATGAGTATTTACATATGGCAACATTGTTTTAAACCTGAAAGTTCTTGTCAAAAATGTATCAGGGTACAAAGTGTGACGTCGTAGCGGCTTGACCGTGAAAGCAGAGATTTTAAATCTGAATTATAATTATGTTATAACCGTTAAAACGTAGAGTTTGTTTTTATAAAAACCTTCAATTGTGGGTTTCTCAAGATATATTTATTTTTCAAATTTTAAACCGACTTTTAAATATTTTTTCCATCAAAAGTCTCGACGTCTATCCCCGGTGCGCCTCAACTTGCGTTTCTTGGACTGGCCGAGAGAGGGAGAGAGAGGAAGCGACGCTTCGAGAGCGAGATGAAGCGACGCCGACGTCGGCACAAGACGACTAGACCGACGACTACGACCGGTCGTCGTATCCTTTTAAAAATGCGCGCGGCGGCGGCCCGCTGTTTTAAGGTGGATGCGCGTTTTTTAGCTTAGCGGCTCTCGAGCCGAGGCGAACGAAAAGAACGAAGAAGAAGGAGAAGAGAGAGAAAGAAGGGCGTCGATTTTGCTCCTTTTTCCTTCATCCCCACTTCTGCTCTGTAGAGAACGAACGTTATAATTTCCACCTTTACTTATTGTTGGTGTAATACAATAAAATTTTGTTCGGTCGTTTTTGTATTGCTGAAGATTCATATTTAATAACATTTTATTATGAAACAGTTTTTATAACATTTATGGACTTTTTTAAATGGTTATCTATAGTTTTCTAGTATTAGAAATATTACTTACACCAATATATTTACAAAATATAACAAGAAAATATTGCCAGAAAGTTAAGTCACACATGAAATAATTTATTATATAAACATGGTGTCTCAGATTTTAATCGGGAAAATTTAGTTGTAGATAAAACTCGCAGAAATAAGAAGAACAGTACTTTCTAAAAATGAATTAGTCAAAAATGATTAATTGTCATAGCGAAATAGCAGCCACTTATAATTTTCGTTAACAGCAATTTCACCAGGGTTTGTAATTATTTCAACAAAGAATAGTATATTAAAGAACTAATGTCATAAGACGTCATTTTGTCGCACGCGGACAATTTATAAAACGAGCGACGAAGGAGCGAGTTTTATAATGGACAAGTGCGACAAAAGGTCTTATGACATGAGTTCTTTATGCTATTTTATCTATTTTGCAAACATTTTATAAAATAAATTAATTTTATACCTTATATTTAATTTGGTGGAATTTTACTTTACATAGTTGGTATCACACTTTGAAGTTTGAAAGGTCATTAACCTTTCAAACATTATCACATTCTTTCGCTATGGCGTCGTTAATTTACAATAAGTATTTACAATAAGCGGCTGTTAAAGAAGAAAAAAGGATTTTCTTTGGTGTTAAACAAAATTTATTGCACGAAAAGTCTCGTAAGTACTAGAAAACAAATCATAAAAATATTATAACCTATAGGTATTCAAAATTGTATTTTACCAGTAGCCAACCTATAAAATCAAAATTTTGAGTGGAATAAAGTACCTCATTAAAGAACCAAAAGCGGTGTTATAATGAAGTCATTATGAAACCAAAATAGATAAAAATAGTTTATCGAAAGTTTTTTAAAAATAATATGCAATTTTGTAATCATTCTATTAATTTTAAAGGTTTCAGATTAAAAAAGTTTTAAAAAAGTACACGTGATTTCAGGCAGTGAACTGACAGCGTCTGCAACTTATGTTTCTGCTTACTTTATTCTAATTCGTAACGTGTTCGTAACAACTGTCCAGAGTGTTTATAATAAATTACCAGAAATATGTTATTATTGTTATTCGGATTCCTTATACCTACTTAACGAGTGTACAAAGTGTGAAAAAAGATTCCATCACTGGTTTTCAAACTAAAATTAGGGTATACAGTGAAGTGGGTTAAAGTTACAAAATACATCAGTAAGTAAGAAGTAATAATTATATCGTACCAAATTTCATTATAATTTATTGATTTCAGAATTGTGAGTATGTTTTTTTGTGTTCATTTATGTAGGTATGTGTTAATTTTTTTGTTTAGGGAATTGATTAATAAAGCCACATTTCTTATGAAAATTATTTTCATTTAAGTTCTCAATTTCCAACGAATACTTTTGTTTCTGGGTCTACAAAAAGGTTTGTAAAAAAAAGGTCCTTTTTGAAAATTACAAGAATTATGTTTATATAGGATTTTGTTATTAAATCTACAAAATGTTTGTTATAATTACAAACTAGGAACTAGGTAATTAGTTAACAGATTACAGTTATGTAGACTTGGATTAACATAAAATCTGGTTAATATTTGGTCAAAATTAGTCTTAAACTCATAAGAAAACAGTATCGTGACCATACTTAAACACCCTGTATCTCGAAAATAAAGCTTTAAAGCATACAAGTTTATACAAACTTTTCTTCTTATTTTTGCGAGTTTTATTGATTTTTAATTGTTCCCGAATAAAAATTATGCTGGAAACGTCAAATTTGTTAAAATCAAAATTTCCATAATGTTATATTTTATATGATTTCTATTTATATAAAACAATAAAAATATTTAGTAATGTATTGCCAGTAAAAATATTGTTAAAAATGCTATTACGTTTGTTTCTTTTTTGGAAGACACGTAAGTACATAAAACACATTAATGAATAAAGGTCCCACAGACTTCTTTCTTTTTCATGTGCTTGTATCGCCACGATGCGGAACTTCTTGTCAAAAATACCAAAAACTGATGGAAAACCGTCAGCATATAAACAGGTGAAGAAAGAACGAAGTTTGTGGGGGCTTTAAGGCCGTCGTTACGATGTAAAAATGTAGGTTATGTTTATGTATTTTTTTGAATATGGAAAGCTACAAGAGTGAATCCAATGAAAATTTGTCAATATAAGAAAGTGGCCGGATTTGAATGATCCTATTAAATAATAGGAAAAATACTATTTCATTAAGGAACCCATAAATTTTGCACTATTTCCAAAAGGGATAATTTAATATTAGTAATTATCGATTGATATAATTATGGCCAATGTTTATATTAACTGCAGATTTATTATTTCCAAACTTTACGCTGGTGTTAATTTCTGCATATAAACAATTTAAAAAAAATGAATATTTATATAAATTTTTTCTACTCCCACCTTTAAAACTCCTATTATCGTACATGTTTCCATAACACTAAGTGATCTTTTTAATACACATTGACAAGCTATGGCTTTATGGCACTTAAGTCACGGACTGAAGTTAGCTTTAAGTTAGTTGACAGTTGTCAAATGTCATACAATCGTTAAAATAAAGTGACCTAGGTCACTTTAAGCTAGCTTCTTCTGAAATAATACTAAATGTGAAAATTATTGTATTATCTTAATACACAAATACAAAAGTATTAAATATTTTTTCAACCCCAATATTTAAAAAGTTTATATAAACATTGTACCTACTGACTTTAAGATTTAACTTAATTTCGTGTGGAGACTTCACCGTGGTGTGCCAATAAAACATTTTCTTTACTTTCACTGTAAAAAAACTGCTTCTATATCGGGAATTAAACGTTCCATTTTCAAGGGATACATTTTGATTTACACATAAAAATTTGACATTTCACACAATGCAGATTCCCAAGTTGGTTACTCTATTGTTTTATGGATGTTGGCAACATCATGTTGCTCTAAACAAATATTTAATTTAAATATTTTTTAGATAATAATAAGTATTTGCCGTAGAAAAAGTCTAGTACTCATTTAATTCTAAAATGGCGTTTATCAAATTAGATACATAATATACCTACTATTAAACCAAGGCTCGGTTTACAACATACTAGAAGCGCGAATTTTAAATTTAAAACATAATTTTTAAAACTGCGATCTAAAACACTCTGCTAATGGTTTTATAATAAGTAAATAGTATATTAAGTATCAAGAACAGTGAGGATATACAGTCGCCAATATTGGAAAAGATCTCCTTACTGTTCGAGATGCTTATACAATTTTTTTAAGACCATTATACCTACGCAGATATTTTTTAATGTCACGTTATTGTCAAACGCAAGTGACAATAAATAAATAAATTTTCATTTATTAATAAAAAACTAGTGATTTTTATACATTGAACAATTGTTGTAAATATAATACAAAAGGGCTAAATTCCCCCCCCCCCGAGTCAGGGCCTACGCAGTAAAAATTAAAAAAATAATTAAATTAAAAATTTCCATTTCCAATTTAAATTACATGAAAAAAATTTTAACTTTAAAATTATATTACTCGATAACTGATCAATAAACTAAAATGATTGGAACAGATATGTTCTGGTTATTTATAAACGCTTTACAAAAATGGTCTTTTATAATTTTATGGTAAATTTATTCGTTTAAAAGTTATTCAAGCTTAAATAGAATTTATAGTAAATTTTCAGTTTTTATTACTTTTTATGAAATACTATCGGATTTATTACATAGGACTTTTTTAAAGATCATTTTACTTTTACTTAATAATTCAAAAGGTTAAATTATTTCCGGAATTTTTTTCGTGCTCATGAATATTTTTAAAATTATCCCGATTTGAAGACGAGGAATAATTTTCTAAAAATATTCATGAGCGAGAAAGAACTTCAGGATTTAATTTAACCTCGCGCGGTATTCGGTAGGAAAATTCCACACCAAATTGTGTTTAAAATAAATTCATTTTAAAATATATTTTTTTACTTTTAACAATTCCTATTTTTTTTATTTGACAAGACACCACCATGATTTCCACTTAATGTAGTTAAACAACAATACAATTCATTAATATTAGAACCAATAAAATGACAGTTACTGTAGTCCATTATATCACAGCGACAATATTTTTTTATCACCTTGTTTACACGTTACTAAGGATTTTGACACTTTTCTTGATTTAACATTTGTTGACATTTAAATCCTGTGTTTGTTATATCATTAAAATATTGAATTATAAAGTATAAAAGATCGATGGGTTGGTGTAAGCGATAATAAAATTAAGGTAAATAAATAAGGTTTATTAAAGGCCTTTTATATTTTAAAGCACATTTTAATTTTATATCCTTAAATTCATTATATTTTCTCACTAAATATAACTTGTGGTATGATTAATTATAATTATGATTATTATTAATTATAATTATGATTATCATCGATGATATTTTCGAATTGAAACCGAGCTGCAGATTTCACGAGTCCGCATATTATTGATAATTATCAATAATATGCGGACTCGTGAAATCTGCAGCTCGGTTTCAATTCGAAAATATCATCGATGATAATCATACCACTTGTTATATTATGGGTGAAAATACCATTTTAAGACTTACATAAACTCTAATTTATAAGTATACTACAAGTGGTAGAAAATAGCGTTGTTCAGGAATATTTGATTTTAAATTACTCAAAATTGAGATTACTAAATGGAAAAATGGTAAATAAAAGGGTGCTTAAATATTATTTATAGGAGTATTTTATCAGATATAGAAAGGGGGTGATAGAAGAATATAGAAAACATTTTTAATATGTAATTGTATCAATGTATCAAAATTAAATAAAGAAATTAAAACTTATTTAAAAAAAAATTCTGTGATTGTGTCAGAAAATTACCGATTGCATTAGCTGCCAAGTGAAAAAAAATCCCCAAAAATAAATGTTTCCATCGTGACCAGTCAAAAAAAAACATTTTAATTGGTTAAAAAGTACTGGTGTGGAATTTTTTCTTAAACTCGTATAGTTCAACAGTAACTGGTAGGTACTTCAAATTATTATTTTTGGTTAGAATAACAATTAATTTTAAGAAAATAGCAATATTACTGTTATTAATTTGTATAACCAGTAATTTTAAAAAGACACATTTTTGTAGAAAATAAAATGAAAGAAAGCAAGTTTAGTAACTTAAACGAAAAAGTATTTTGTTCAAATAAATGCAAAATTTAGGTATTTTGGTTATTTTGAATATAAATATATAAAGTAAATGTCGACTTTTTTAACAAATTATACTTATTATATTTACTTACCGATCAGACAATCTGTCGGTAAGTAGTTACTTACTGACGCGCTATATAACTTTTTTAGTAACACTGCACACTTTTTCACTTCAAAAGACAAATATGGCTGTAAAGTAAAACAAATTGTTCTTACAAATTCGCCTACAACTCCATCTCACTGAATTATTGTTCTTGCAATATTTTCTTGTAATATTTACTCGTTAAGTCTTTTTTAATAGTTCGTGGAATTTCTTTAATTTTTACGTTTTTTTGTAAAAATATAAAAGTATAACAATTTAGAACACTAAAAATCGATTTATAAAATAAAACTTATAAATGACCTTAAAAATTAAAGTCAATAGCTAAATAGCTAAAAGCTAAATTTATAATAAAAATTATGAAACTACTGACAAAAAATATATTTTTAAGACATTAAGATATTAAGATATTTGTAACTACAATACATTAAGCTTTGTTTTTATTAATTATAATGTTTGATGTGAAATTTAAAAAATTAATGATGTCAAACAAACAATACAAACAAAATCTTGTCGTATGATATTTTTCTTGTTTTGAGGAAATTTTAACTTTGTTTTTATTTTCTGATATTTTTTTTTACATAACGTTTTTACATGGTTTATATTTATTTTAAGGGTACATTTATTCTTGTTTTTAACATTTTTTTCAGATTTTAAATTTTTATAAATAAAATTATATATGTATATATATATTGTATATTGTATAATTATTATATTTTTGTCTTCTTTAAATACATAAAATAGTTAAATAACGTAAAAAAGTTTAAAAGGAAAATCATATTTAAAGAGTCCCTTCGTATGTACAGGGTGATCCCCTATAATGTCGCCCCCCTTTAACTTTTTTATTTTAAGTGTCCCAAAAAGTTTAAAAGTGTGGTTATGTAGGAACTAAAAAATACTTTTTATCTACGTATAAAGAAAATTGAAAAATTGATCAGTATACAGGGAAAAACAAAAAGTTTATTTTTTTTCAATGGATCATCCTATATTTGAATTTATTTTTTGATTCCTTGTAAAATTCTGAGCATAATTTATATACAAACCATATACCTAAATTCAACAGTTTCTGAAATATTCGCATTCGAAATGTCATTATTAAATGTTTTTTTAAACTGTTAGAAATCAAGAAGCCTCAGTATACCAAAATTTTTATTGAAAATAAATTACTATAGTGACATTATGTCAATAAGTGTTGTTAAATAAGTAAAAATGGCGTACTCAGACAGAGAAAGACAAACTATTTCAACTTATTATCTTAAAAATAATTTAAATATTTCAGAAACGGTTGAATTTAGGTATAAGGTATGATATATGAAATATGCTTAGAATTTTTCAAGGAATCGAAAAATAAATTCATATATAGGGTAATCCATTGAAAAAAAATTAACTTTTTGTTTTTCCCTGTATACTGATCAATTTTCCAATTTTCTTTATACATAGAAAAAAAGTATTTTTTAGTTCCTACATAACCACACTTTTAATTTTTTTGGGACGCTTAAAATAAAAAAGTTAAAGGGGGGCGACTTTATAGGATCACCCTGTACATACGAAGGGACTCTTTAAATATGATTTTCCTTTTAAACTTTTTTACGTTATTTAACTATTTTATGTATTTAAAGAAGACAAAAATATAATAATTATACAATATACAATATATATATATATATATATATATATTATACAATTATTGTTGGAAAAATATCCGATTATACATTTAAAAATGAAGAAAATAATATTATATTATTATACGAGAGATAATGCAGGCTATTATTCACAAGGATGAGGTTTGCATCTCGAGCCGTCAGGCGAGAGACGTAAATCATGTGAGTAAATAATGCGTATTATTTCGAGTTCAATATTATGCTTTTTCTACTCCAATTAAGTAATTTTCTTTGATAACAAAATTTATTATTACCTCAATTTTTCCCGATTTTAAAGATCATTATAGTCGCCCCTCGTATATATAAACAAATCTGACATCTGTTAACTTTTTCCCATTTTAAGACCCGATTGGTTTAAATAACAGTGAATATTGAAATCAGCCAATCACTGATGCCTAACAACGTGAATAATGTTCAATATTTCCGTTGTTAGGCCAGGCGGTTATATTGGTTACCATTATTTACGAAAAAACCCAAATAATGTCAATAATATGCAATAGGAGTAGAACAAAGATATTAATCCCGGCGCATCCGCCATTTTTGAACACATTACAATACTTATTTATTATTGTATTCTAAAGAATACCTATTTAACCATTTAAAAAAATTGTCATTTTATAAAATTTTAACAAATACCTAACTTAAAAGGTAATTTGTACAATAATGTTCAGTAGTAATATCAACCCAAACCTGTTGCCAGGAAATAGAGACGATAGCTCGTAGGGTTCGAGTGTCCATTGCCAAATGGCAACAGATTTGTGGAAAAAACTAAAGAAATATTTTGAATTCATTGATTTCCTGTTCGGTATTCGTTGAATTATTTTTTTACGTAACAGCAATGCCCCAACAATAAACATAAATGTCAAAAAAATACTTCAAATTATTCCCTCGGCAATAATGTAACTTATGTAAGTAGATTATTTCCCAATAATGATGGACTAAACCGTTCACACATTACTGAAATTAAAGTTTCGGTGAGATCTATCTTACCTAACTTTTTACTTATAATAATTAATATAATAACTGCACGTTTTATGTATTGATTTACTAATAAAAGTGTGCCTTGAAATGTATGACATTCAGCCAGAAAGTGTCTTTTTGTGCTTCGCTTAATTGTATGTCATCGCTACAAGTCGGCATGCAAATAATGTATGTAAGTTGGAAAATTTTCAGTTATTTACTATAAATGTAAAACTTTAAATATATAGTGTATATCAGCCAACCAAAATGGAATATATTTGATAATACCTAAATGAAGGCGTGTTCCAAAAAAAGGCAAAAACTTGTTGTACAGGGTGTGTCTTGTAACAGTAACCAATACCAACTTTCTTATTTTAAATGCAAAACATATACATTATTTAATTTTTGGATTCTTCAGAAAATTGTAGACCTATTTTATGTACAAATTCCTATACCTATCTTCAACTATTTCGAAAATATTAAAAAATTAACATTAAAGAACGATAATTATTTGATTTGAGAAATTCGCTACACTGTACCTTAGGGTGGGCCAAAAAAACCTTTTAATTTTCTTTTATTTAGCTACCATAAAAATATTGTCCAAGATGACGAAAAAAAAATTCTGATAAAGTTTGAGCTCTTAATATTAATATTAAGAGGTGGCTCATCGCGATGTTTTATTTTCCATTTAAATAACACAGGAAAAATACATTTTTTGTTTGGAATTTTATTGCGTTTTAACGAATCAGTGAGTTGTAGAAATCAATACATATTCTTGTAGGGAATTGAACGATCAAATATAATTTTTTACGTAGCTGACTCTTTTAAAAGTTATTTGAGGTTAGAGTTCAACTTCAAATAGTAAATGATGACTTTTATAGTTGTTCATACTCTATCACGAAATATTGTCTCAAAAATATGAAATATCAAAGTTTATCGAGTGTTCTTCGGTAAAACAATACAATTTTTACGAAATATCAATAATCGTGAAAAAAAACGGTTTTTTCCTATATTTAATTTTTTTTTAAATTCGATTTTTTTTCTTTACCTGAGTAATGACAAAAAAGTTTATAATTTTCTTAAAAAATAATAAATATTCTATTTACACTTGACTATTAGGTAATGTAGAGTAATAAAAGCCATGTTTGTTGTCAATTAAAATAAAAAATGTTATTCCATAACTTGTACTTTTTCACTATCTTAGAATCAAACTAAATCTTTCTTGTTACAATTGGGATATTTTTGCCGGTGGTTTTTAACTACTCGCAATAAGTATCAAATATACATATATACAGGGCCGGATTTAGGACAGGGCCAGCGGGGCCACGGCCCCAGGGCCCCCACCATTTAGGGGCCCCCACCAATGCAATATGTAGCTTTTTAATGAAACGAATATGAAAAAAATTATCAAAAAAATAAAAAATTGGGTCGGTTATACCGCGCGAATTCTTTAATTTTTCGTAGATCTAACTATCACACTCAAAGTTTTGGCGCGCGAAGACGTTTTTATGTAGTTTATAGTCATAAGTTATGACTCAAAACAATTGCTCCTTTAGTGCTTTTCGTAACTTTTTTGTAAATACAGGCAAACAGTGGATTACTTATACCTAATCTAATATTAAAGTTAGTTTTTGTCCCAGATTTTTATTGGTACATTGGAGTGTTGTGGAATATTTTCCGGTGTTTCCGAAATAATGTTTTGTTCTTTTCTTTGGACAAAACATTGTTTTATTATTGATGATTTTGTATGAAAAACAGACAAATAATACGACTTTTGATGCACTTTTTTTCAGTTTGCGAAAAGTATTAAAAATACAAACAAAACATACATCAATTTATATTTTACTTGAGTAAAATATATATAAGGTTATGTTCGTATTATTCAAAATATATAAAATATAAAGTATATACAAACACTTTCATTCACAATTCTATTCTACTATCTACGTTTTTATAGTTTTGCATACGAATTTATAATTTCTCAGACTTGGGTAAAATGTATATGGTTATGTTCGTATTATTCAAAATATACAGGGTGATTCAGACTTGTGGTGATAAAAGCTCAATGGAAATTCATCAAAATATGAAAAAAAGTTCCTATAAACACGTGTCCGAAAAAGCTTCATTATCGAGATATAGGGTTTTTCGTTTAAAAAAAATTAGTTTTGGCCGATTTTATTAAAAATTTATATGGTTTATTAAATAATAAATGATTCAAGGATAATAAAAAATCACGTAAAGTTCCTCTAGCTTAAAAGTTTACCATAAGTTTTAAAGTGTCAATTTTTTTTAGAAATATTGAGGGCCCCCACCAAATGTCGGCCCCAGGGCCCCAAAACTCTTAATCCGACCCAATATGATATATATATATGATATATATATTTATATTTATATTTATATATATATATATTTAATATATTTGATTTACCCATTGACTTTATGAATAACAATGTAGAATTTTGGACACAGGATGAAAGCTATCAAGATAATCTAGTATTTTTCAAACGTCTTAGCGTTCTCAATGATGTAGCAGAAAGAGGAGTTGCATTAATAGAAGAGAACAATAAATGTTTGATTCTAAGATAGTGAAAAAAGTACAAGTTATGGAATAACATTTTTTATTTTAATTGATACATTAATGAAACATGGCTTTAATTACCTAATAGTCAAACTGTAAATAGAATAATTATTATTTTAGATTTAAAAAAAAATCAAGTATAGAAAAAAAACGGGTTTTTCACGATTATTGATATTTCGTTAAAATTGTATTGTTTTACCGAAGAACACTAGATAAACTTCACGAAAAATATGATATTTTATGTTTTTGAGCCAATATTTCGTAATAGAGTATGAAAAACTATAAAAGTCATCATTTACTATTTGATTTTGAACTTTATCATGTCAGATCTTTTTTGTAGATCGTTCAATTCCCTACAAGAATATGTATTGATTTCTACAACTCACTGATTCGTTAAAACGCAATAAAATTACAAACAAAAAAATGTGTTTTTCCCGTGTCAATTAAATGGAAAATAAAAAATCGCGATGAGCCACCTCTTAATATTAGTAATAAACTTAAACTTTATTATTATTTTTTTTTTTGCGTCATCTTGGACGATATTTTCATGGTAACTAAAGAAAAAAAAATTAAAAGTTTTTTTTTGGCCCACCCTACTGTACCTATAAACATTTTTGTTGTTATACGTTTTATTGGTAAAATATTATTATGTTTTACTGTTTATCTAATAAAAATATTTGTAATAACCTTTTTAATTATATTTTTCGTTATGCCCCATTATTACCCTATCCATTACAATATCACCACCTAATTACATATTTTTTTAAGCACCCGACCCCAAACAAACATTTTTAAACCCCTTAAAAAAAACAAGCAACAAATAAACACATATTAACACACACCAACAAAAAAAATACAAAAAACACACGTCGAACACGAACACATACAAAGGAGGAAAGAAGGTAGGTAAAGAAAATAACAAAAAAACACCCCAGGCAGACCATGAAAAAACAATTGCCTGCCTCGGCACGGCACACTTGTTTTTTTATGCCTTTTTGCTACCCCTAAATACATGCATACAAAAAAAGTACCCAAAACGGCTAGCCGGCTATAAAGTCCTGTCTGTAAAAGGGTTGTACAAGTGTAGTTTCGCTATTGAGCGATAGGTGGCGGTTTAATGGGTGGCTCTCAGGGTGTCCACTAGATGGCGAGGTGGTAATTTTGTTTGGGTTTTGTGGGAAATCGGTTTTGGAGTTGGAATTAGGAAAACAAACACGGGAGAAATTCCTTCGTGTGAATTTTAGATTCACGTTTTGTTGGATATGAACATTTATATAAAAATTAATTTTTGCAATTTTTACCATAAGAAACGTTTAAAAATAAAACAAATTACGGTAAGATTTATACAGGGTGAATCGATGAAATGTTTTAAACGATTTGTTAGCATATATTCGGCAATTTTTTAAATTTAAAGTCTTTTTACATCAAAAATGTTCACAGGCATCATAGAAAAATAAATTACACTGGTGGACTAAATGAAATGTTTTGTTTGCAACAGGGTGGCCAATAACTTTTCCAGGGTAATTTTCCAAAAATAATATAATCAAATAACAGTGAATAATAATAATAATAATAATAATAATTTTGCTCAATTAGGTCAGTGAGCTTTTTAACGCAATCAAATAAACATTGAAAAAAATGGCACTCAAAACAAACGCGCATGTGAAAATTTGTATTTACGGTCATTTTTTGATCAAGGCGCTTGCAAGACTTTTGATTTAAAAAAATCTGTGAACAACATTAATTGATAAGATAAACGCTTAATGATTTAATATTTCTTCGAAAAAATTCATTATTTTTTACACTTATTTTACATTTTGTAAAACAGTGTCATTATTTTTTTGATTTGAAACTCGTATAAATAATGACCGTAACTATAAATTTTGACAAATTTTGTTTTATCAGATTGAAATTGTAAAACAATAAAAAAAATTTTGTAAATTTCACTAAAAGGGGACAAATATTGATTATATATATCCAATTTTGGTTAAAAACAGGATTTTTGAGGGCAATAACTTTATGAATATGGATTTATTTTTTATTTTAATTACGACTTATAGCCATCAAATCCTTTAACCGAGAATCCTTGGTCTAAGTATTTGAATAACAAAATATAGGAATTTTAAAGTTGGCATTTGTTAAAATGAGTTTGTAGTTTGTTAATTTTATTTTGTAAAATTTTAACATAATTTTTTGTAGAAAACCAGGGTTTGTAATTATTTTAACAAAGGAAATATTTTACCGAAAGTTTTGTAAAGGTAATATGCAATTTTATAAGCATTTTGTTATTGTTTAACAAATTATTTCGTTAAGAAAGTACACATGATTTTAGGCAGTCAATCAAAACTTTTCCCACTGACAATAGGCATCAACCAGTACAACTGACTTCAGCGTCTGCAACTTATGTTTCTGCTTACTTTATTCTCATTCTGTCTAGAGTGTTTATAATATATTAGCAGAAATCTGTTTTGTTACTGGGTCTACAAAAAGGTTTGTAAAAATAACTTCCTTTTGAAAATTACAATAATTTAATTCATAATATGAACTTTTCTAGACACTTATATAATTAAGCACTCGCTCGCAAGCTCGCTCTTGCCTAAATTAAATTCGTGAATAAAATGGCGTTTATCAAACTTGATACATAATGTACTATTAAAATAAATTAAGATGATGTTATTTAAAATATTGATGTCAAACACAACAAAATTACTTAGTAAACAATTTAAATTTCATATTAAAAATAATCACCCCATTTACCAATAATAATCACAAAGTTTTGTTAAAAACTAAAAGTTAATGTCGCCAAAAACTAACCTTGCAATATAAACAAACAATTAATTCCAACTAAAGTGTAACGACAATGTCTGGGGAACCAAAAATGGCTAAAGATTGAAGTTATAACTATTTAACTATTAGAAAATAACGTTTAATATAGGGGACTTGCATTATCTATTTTCTATTTTTGACAAGCTTTTAATATTGATTACCCGAATGTAATGAGCGTTCTCAAAAATTGTTTAAGAAACGTAGGATTACATTTTTAATGACGTATCATCATTGTTCGTTAAAATTATCGGGGGTAATTACCCTGCTTAAAATACCCCATAGAAACCCTGTTCAAACCGATAGATATTTGTATCGGGATGTATGGTGTTTCTACACACAACGAAAAACGTACGTAATATTAATAAAAAAAAACATTAACGCAATGATTTTTTACATTAATTTTGCTCCGATGCTCAAAATCATTACCACAATGCTTTTAAAGTATTACTCAATGTACAAGGACGTAATATTAATGCTTGGCGGACATTGATTTTAATCAGGAAGATCTCAAATAAAAGTACTGATATTAATGACCATTGACATGGATTAATGTCCTAGTACATTAATTCTATGCCCAGTAAACATCAACCAATTAATAAATTTTTAATCAATTAACAATTAAAGAACATTATCCCAATCACCTAATAATATTAGGCTAATATACATTAATTAATTATTAATTAATTATTAATTAATTATTATTATTATTATTAATTATTAGGCTAATATACATTAATTAATGATCTGTTAGCATTATCATAATGCAAAGAAGCATTAATAGTAGGCCTGAAATAAGGGATGGAAAATATCGATAAATCGATATATCGATATCGGTATACCGGAATGGATCGATATATATAAATATATATATATATATATATATATATATATATATATATATAAAAAAAAAAAACGGCAAAGACCATTCGACTTAGAATCCCATCCTCTATCCACCCCTTTTCTGCTGTCCTTAACTTTTGAGATACCCTGTATATATGTAGATTATTATTATTATTAATTATTACACTTACCTTAAGTTTTAACATTAAATCAATTTTTGTATATATGTAGATAAATTATTACACTTACCTTAAGTTTTAACATTAAATCAATTTTTTTGTTGATCAGTTAACAAAAAGAGTTAGAAATATGTAAAAAAATATATTAGTAATTATTACTATTAATATTACTTATGTGGTAATGTTCTCTTTAGCCAGTTCCCTTTAAAGAAGTTCCCAAACATTTTCTACAGGGTTTATGTCCGGGCCACCGCAAAACTGGAACTGGAACTACATATTTCTAGTCCTTTTTGTAAATATTATGAAACTAAAGATTAATATAAAAAAATAATAAAAACCCTTGGTAATTTAAAATCCTTATTTTTATTACAAAAAATTTATGAAACATAAATAAACCTTAACTTTTTAACATTGTCTTACTTACATTCTAAAAAGTCACATAATACATGGATTTTGGAAAATGTATTAGAATGCTTCATTTAAAAAAAGTTTTTTTCAATATATGTATGACCAGACCATGACACATTCTTCTGGGAAGTAAATAGTCTAAGATCCCAAGTAAGGTCGACCTTCACCCATCTGCTTACCAGATGAAAATTATATTTTATCAAATAAAATATGTTTCTGAACATAAACCAATAGGGTTGCCATAAAAAATATGATCAAGGCTAGCTATAATAAATAAAAAATTAAAAAAAAATAATTAATTTTTTAAATTTCACCGACTTGCTTGCCAAATGAACGAAATTCCAATGGAAAGCATACAACATACAGAATATGTAACAGCTAGGTTGCCTACCTTTTTCTGGTCCCTATTACCTGGTTGCTTTGTACAGGGTGATCCCCTATAATGTCGCCCCCCTTTAACTTTTTTTATTTTAAGTGTCCCAAAAAATTTAAAAGTGTGGTTATGTAGGAACTAAAAAATACTTTTTTTCTACGTATAAAGAAAATTGGAAAATTGATAAGTATACAGGGAAAACAAAAAGTTTATTTTTTTCAATGGATCACCCTATATATGAATTTATTTTTCGATTCCTTGTAAAATTCTAAGCATATTTCATATATCATACCATATACCTAAATTCAACCGTTTCTGAAATATTTAAATTATTTTTAAGATAATAAGTTGAAATAGTTTGTTTTTCTCTGTCTGAGTACGCCATTTTTACTTATTTAACAACACTTATTGACATAATGTCACTATAGTAATTTATTTTCAATAAAAATTTTGGTATACTGAGGCTTCTTGATTTCTAACAGTTTAAAAAAACATTTAATGAGTACATTTCGAATGCGAATATTTCAGAAACGGTTGAATTTAGGTATATGGTTTGTTATATAAATTATGCTCAGAATTTTACAAGGAATCGAAAAATAAATTCATATATACGGTGATCCATTGAAAAAAAAATAAACTTTTTGTTTTTCCCTGTATACTGATCAATTTTCCAATTTTCTTTATACGTAGAAAAAAAGTATTTTTTAGTACCTACATAACCAAACTTTTAAATAAAAAAGTTAAAGGGGGGCGACATTATAGGGGATCACCCTGTACAAAGCAACCAGGTAATAGGGACCAGAAAAAGGTAGGCAACCTAGCTGTTACATATTCTGTATGTTGTATGCTTTCCATTGGAATTTCGTTCATTTGGCAAGCAAGTCGGTGAAATTTAAAAAATTAATTATTTTTTTTTAATTTTTTATTTATTATAGCTAGCCTTGAACATATTTTTTATGGCAACCCTATTGGTTTATGTTCAGAAACATATTTTATTTGATAAAATATAATTTTCATCTGGTAAGCAGATGGGTGAAGGTCGACCTTACTTGGGATCCTCTACTAAAAGGTTAAAAATACTTGCACTTTTTTATATTTCATATAATAATAAACCTAAACGCACAACAATCGGGATGGGCGGGCAAGCACGTCGCAACAGGATTAACAGGAATACTAAACTGTGGTTAAATTGTTTTCTTACTTGCATTTTTAGGTGGTGGGAAACAACAGGGCCTAATATTAATGTATTTAGACATTGGCTCAACGTATTTGGCGATAGAGTTATGATTTGTTGTATTATTTAATATGTTAGAGCATTATATTCATGCTAAGGTACATAACTTGATGTCTACATAGTCATTAATGTAATAATTTTAGATTATTAAATTATACCATTTAGAGTATTAATCTATTAAGCCTTGACATTAATTTTATCACTGAGCAATGATTAACTAATGTACTCTAGGTTATTGATTTAATGTAAATAATCATCGTATTAATGTAAAATATCATTGTCTTAATGTATTTTGGCTAAAAAATAATAAAATTCCTGCACTAGGATAATGACCAGGCAGACATTGTGACAATCCAATAATACATTAACTCATATTTTTTAAGCATTATCATAATTACTTGATTGCATTAATACTATGAAAAGGACATTATCGTAATGATTTTGCACTTAATGATCGTAGGACATTAATATCAGGTGCGATATTTTTTTCTGTGTATAGGGTGTATCGGTTTGTATAGGACCCGTAGTTGAGATTTATGGTTGTTCTATAGGGATATCCACCATTGATTTATTTGCTATCGGTTTCAATGGGGAAAATACACATAAATGTAGAAATTAGTTTTTTCCCTATAGGACCCTATAGGTTTTAATAAAATTTTGTCAAATGTTTTATGGTTGCTCTATAGGGATATCCCTATACATCCTTCATTGAGTTATTTTCTATCGGTCTCAATAGGGAAAATGTAAAAGTTATGGTGTGCCTATAGGTAATTTCCTATACATTTTCTATCGGGCTGAATCCGGAAAAACCCATGGACAAATGCACATATAGAATCCGGTAGCGCCCGATAGATTATTTTGTATAGGTCTCTATGGGGTATTTTAAGCAGGGTACACAAGTGCTTAAAAATTTTCGATAATTTTGCTTCAAAGCATATTGCCTAAAAAATGCATGAGTTCATTTTCATATTTTGAAAAGAGCCCGACCCCGAAGGTGGAGGGCTCTTTCCTCAAAATATGAAAATGACCGAAAGCATTTTTTAAAAAGCAATATACTTGAATGCAAAATTATCTGATTATTTTTATGCACGAGTGTAATTTGTTTAGATAATTACACGAATAAACTAATTAAATCAAAGAATATCATTTTCAAATATTTTAATTTTAACACAAAACTTCATTTAACATTATTCAATAACTTCTTCAAATGATTCTTTAGCAAAACGTGACATTTTAAATAACTGTCACATTAAAATAAAAACTGACGTTATTTTTATTAATTGCCAAGGATACGAAGATTCAATGGAATTATCGATTTCTAGTAGACAATTATCGCTGTAATCAAGCGATCATTGTCTTGTAGGCATATATACAAAAAAAGAGGGTAATTATCAGGATAACTAAAAATTTTAACACAATGCAGTAGATATATGAAGCTACAAATTCTGTAAATTTTCTTAAAATCGAAAAAAAAATTGTTAGCGGCTTTGAATTTGTACCTAATATATAAAATCATAATTGAGACACCATTCTCATCTTATTCCAAACTCAATACCCTCATTCTTGTACTTTCAAATGCATCCTGTGCTTCCTCTCAACCCTCTTTAACAAGTCTCGCAAAATAATAAATAATTTTTTTGTCTACCAACCCATCAACCCCTTTCGGGCAAGGAAAATCTCTGACCATACAGGGGTGCAAACAAAAAGAAAGAAAAATACCTGTTTCAATTCAATTGATGCAATTTTTTGCACGAATTTTTACAGACAAAGTTGACCCCCTCTATTTAAATTTAAAATAGCAATCTTTAGTGCACCAAAGTAATACGATGAAATCGGACGTGTTTTTTCGAAAAATATGACAAAATTCAACAATAACAAAAACGTTCGCGAAAAATACAATACAAGAAAAAAGTGTACTGATTTTGGGCTACATAACTAAAAAATTAAATTTCGGGCAACAATATTTTAACGAAGGCAACATTTTTAGGGCAAAAAATGTTGCTTACTACTAATAACCACTCAGGGCGTAAAGCAATCGGGCTTAGTTAAGTTTTATTAAGTTTTCATTAAGTTTTGTGTACATATCTGTTAAAATAAAAGGATTTTTTATTTTTAACCTTAAGGTAAGTTTTTTTTTTAAGTCGTAATATACTGAACCAATAAAAACCTTTAAAATAATGATTTTCTGGAAATGAAGCAAACTTTTTATATTTTTTATATCAGATAACTACGACGTCTGACATTTAGGAGGGTGATAAAGACTTTTTTATTTTGTTTTGTTTCATGTTCTACTGAACACTGAAAAATCCATATTTTAAATTAAAAACGATACAATTTAATAGTTTTAAGTTTATTTTGTGATATCGTAGCACACCAATTTTCAATTTTTATTGAAACCATTCAAAAATGGACGTATAATGTAGTACACTGCGGGTAAAGGGGTAAAAAGAAATAGCGAGGTACCAACTTGAAAAAAAAAACATTTGTTATTTTATTAAATTTAATTTAAAAAGAACCAAATTTTTTAACTGATTTTATAAATATTTTTTATTTTAATACAAAAGGCACTATAAACATATGTATTGTAACACAAAAACGTGAAATTAAAAACCTGTAAAATAGGATTTAGGATTTTGAGAGTTGTTAAAACTTAGTTTCTATGGTAACGCCTTTCGTTTTTCAGTAGCAGTGACAGTTCTATATGCAGTGTTATTTAAAATCTAAAAATAGGTTGTAAAAATGAATAAGTACACTACAAAGAAAAAATATTAAAAAAAAAGAATGGAAACAAAAAATTAAGCAATAGAAAACAGTATGTTTAATGCAGCGAAAGTCTAAAGAGAAGAGCAGAAAACAATGAAAAAAAACATAGAAGGGAGAATGTGTAATTATTAAAAAAAAAAAAATTATAATAAATAAGTTAATACAATTGTGTTTTAATAATTTATTTTAAAAACGAAATTATGGTAGTCACCAAATAAATCAAGCCAAATTTACGTCTTCGTAAGCAAGTGTTGCCGGATCTTTTAGACGAGAATGACAGATTGATAATTTTGCTTAGACACAGTCAACATTATGGTTTAATTTTGCAAAATTATGCGTTGAAGTTATACCTACTTTATTACTTATCAGTGCTTCAGTTTTAAATAACTTCTTCCAAAGTTATAACAATATGTACTAAATTAAAAAATTTACTTTTCTCCTTGTATGTTTTATTCAATATATTTTAAGATTAACTTAATTATTTCATGGAACGCTTTACACTAATAATATACGTAGGTACTGTGTTTAAAAAAAGGGTCAGTTATTAAACAAAAGACTTGTCCAGGTATAAATTAAGAAAAAAATAATACGGAAGCACGCAGATGCCCGAAAGGGTCAACAAACAAAAAGGTCAAACTTAAAATTAGGGGACATTGGCCATGGCGATGCGCAGATGTTTTATGTTTTTTTGCATGGTTAGTAAAACGATCCCTCTAAGCCGAAAACGTTATAAAATTCTTTCGAAACTATTCCGCGATAAAAATAAACTTTTTACCGCTTTTTTTAAACTGTAAAAAGCGCGAGTGAGATTTATCTATTCACACCTTATAAATCTTCTTCTTCTTATGCCCTGACGTTCATTTGTTTTAAGAACAAGCCACCGGCCTCTTTTTAATCCAGCTTCAACAAACTGAATGAACTTTTTAACTTTTTACTTTCTTAAAAGTTACAGTTTAGAATTTATTACCTCCCGAAAGAAAACCAGAGATATTTTAACGTTTTTATAAGAAAAAACTGTTTTATTATACGAGGGAAAAAATATGCGTCACAATTTTTTTTTACCTCATTTGTCAAAAGTGGATCAATTAAAGGGCTTTATTTCTCAATCAAAATTTGATAGTAACTACAAGGTAAATATTTTCGGCAACTCAATTCTGATGCCTTTTAATTTAAAATTTTGGTTTCGTCCGAATAGCACTCGTAATCAAAAAAATATGTCGAATATTTTGTTGTCCCAGAAAACATCGATGATATGAGCAAACTGATATTTTAAAATCGACAGGTGACTTGAGATTGAGTCATCCATGGAAATTAGTATACTAATTTCCATGGATATAAATATTGCACGAACATTAAATGTCAAATGTTAAACGTCAAAAAGATTGGTACGCATGTATTTGATTTTGTAACAATTTTTTTTTATATCACCAATTTTTTGAAAAAAAAATTGTTTTACAAAAATAAAAAATGTAAATGTTTTCCTGATTTATTATATGAAACTATACAACTTTGTCTATATAAGGGGATTGGGACTTGATGCCACTGCAAGATGTTATTTGTGTATTAAAAAGATGTTAAACTAGAATTCTTAGAATATGTTCTATGAAATGGATTTTACAATTGGAATATAGTTTGCGATTTAAAAAGCGGTCAGTCATTCCCAAAAGATAAACGACAAAAAAGAGATATTTAATCCCAATTAAAGAAATCCCATATGTTGTTGGTGGATGTTGGTTGTCAAATAGGGTGCAAGAACAATATACATTGATCAAATAAATTAGCAAAACGCGTTTTGGAAAGATTTTCATTTTTTATTAAATGGCCATCCAAAAATTTTTTACTGGGGATTTTTTTAGTAACGCGTAAATCCATTGGGATCGATTACTTGGCAACGTCGATGTGTGCTTCGAATGAGATTTCTTGGAAATTCTTGAGGTAGATTACGCCATTCTTCCAGAAGAGGATTTGACAGTTGCTGATGAGTAATAGGCGCAACATGGTGCTCTTCTACATTGTTAAAATCAAATTTGTTAAGTTTGTAGTTTGTTAATTTTTTGTAGAAAACCATGGCTCTGCAGAGCTTGTAATTATTTTAACACAGGAAAATATTGTATCGAAAGTTTTGTAATCATTTTGTTAATTTCAAAGGTTACAGTTTATTTTGTTAATGTTTAACAAATTATTTTGTTGAAAAAGTACACGTGATTTCAAGCAGTCAATCAAAACTTCAGAGTCTGCAACTTATGTGTCTGCTTACTTTATTCTAATTCGTTAAAGTGTGCGAATTTCGAAGTATCCGAAAAAAGATGCCATCACTGGTTTTCAAACTGAAATTAGAGGATACATTGAAGTTACGAAATACATCAGTAAGTGTTGTAGTAGACCGATATTGTACCAAATTTCTTTATAATTTGATGATTTCAGAATGGTGTATTATTTAATTGTGTGTATGTTATTTTTGTGTTCATTTATGTAGGTATGCTCTCTAAAAATGAATTACTCAAAAATGACTAATTACTACAGTTATTAGTGATTGCTTTTTCACTTATACCATGGTTAACCATGGATACCATGGTATCCCCAACATTTAATAGCCAATTCTTATGTAAAATTGTCCCCTGAATCCGAAAATATCGTAAAAAGTTATAAAAGTAGAACAGTTTTTGAGATATAGTTAATTTTCCATATAAAATGGAATTGATTATATCTCAAAAACTGGGACAATTTTACATAAGAATTGGCTATTGTTGGTTATACCATGGTATCCATGGTATAAGTGAAAAAGCAGTCATTAATAACTTCCCAATTTCCAATAAATACTCTTCTTATACTTACAGTATACTGGGTCCACAAAAAGGTTTGTAAAAGTTAGTTAACAGAATACAGCGGGTTGTAAACTTAACAAAAAGTTATGTGGACCTGGATTAACATAAAGTCTGGTTATTATTTGGTTAAAATTAACAAATATTTTTTTACTGTGTATTCAACATGTCCCATGCTTGCTCGATCAAATGTCTTGTTGAATTTCGTATTTCTCTGTCATTTTTTAAAAAAAACACGCCATGTTACACATAAAATTAAAGAAAATTACATTTCCAATTTGACAGTGTAACCATAATTAACATTCTAATTACTGTAAATCGAATATCGGCACTTTCGATTGAACAATTTGGCGTGCGTATATGATGATTCGGGTAGGTCAAGCGTTGCACGATGTTTCGAGGCGATCGCGGGGATTGAAAATTAACAACGGCGAATCGGGACGCGCGTCCCCGCTGACCGACACGACATACACTTTGTGTGTAACACGTTTGATTTTTCCACTTTCCGAACAATTGATTTTCCCATTTTCTCTTCTGCACCACGGTAAACTCGTTTTCCGATGTTTGATTTTCTAATTTCGATTTAAACCATCCAATTTTGGTCATTAGTTTGTACGTTTTTTAAAGTATTTTTAGACAAACATTTTTTTCTCGATTTCAATGAAATTAACTCAATTTGTATCTTCTTTATAATGACATTTTAACAAAATGAAAAAACGGCACAAAATCAGTAAATGTTTTGGAATCACCTATATGACCCTCTAATCCTTTAGGGGTACCTAGGTATAAAATCTCAACCCTTATTTTTCTAATTGTTTTGCGGATATTTTTGCTAACTAACCTCAGGTCAGACATAAAGGGACATTGGACATATAGCAGATGTTCAGTTTTTTGTACACTGGCCAACTTTGACCTACCCTATTGTGCTATTTATTATAATACATGTTAGAAAAAGGGTTAGATGTTTGAAGCGTGGCCACGCGTGGCATCAAATTTGCGTATATTATTTAAATCGCTAAATAAGAAGCAGACATCATTTATCTTGTGAACGTTTGGTTTGGTTTAGTGGAAAATGCATTAGTAGGTTTTAAATCATTTGGAAATTTGAAATTGCCACTTAAGGTAATTATACGAATGCTCCAAAAAGTACGTCTGTTTTATATCATTAAGAATAACATGAAAATATAGGGTTTATAATAAAATTAGAAGCAAAATTATAAGAAAACATCCTATTTTGAAAGACCCCTGTTTGCAATCAGATTCATATGCATGTGTTCTCAAAATTTTCTTTTTTTGGCGAGTACATTTCCTATACGTTTTTAATTGAGAAAGTAGCTCCTTATTAGGATGTTGGGGCAAGATTATTAGTCGCTATAAGAATATGTTAAAAAAATTGTCTGGTTTCCGAGTAAAAAATTATTAAAGTTTTTAAGATTAAATATTAACAAAAATTTATATGCTACTTCAACAAGGTACAAGTGCATACAAGAAAAAAAAATCATTGATTTATTTTATGCCTTAATTAAATACCTCTTCTATACAGCCCTCTTTAATAATTGCGTACATTTAAAAATGAATGATTTTTTTTCTCTTTCGCACTTATGCCTTTAGAAGTGCTATATAAATTTTTGTTAAGTTTTACCGCACAGTTTTGCTAAAATAAACGATCATGTTGACTGTGGCCAACCAAAACTATCAATCTGTCATTTTCGTCTAGAACACTTGATTACGAGCACGTGATTATCTAGGGATACTTGGTTTAATTAAAATTTATTTAAAACATTTTATGAAGTTATTTATTATAACTTTTTTTTAAATTAGACAATCCTTTTACCTTCTATGGTTTTCTTCTCTTGCTCTTCTCATTAGACTTTTTACTGCATTCAGCATACTGTATGTTTTCTGGTGCTTTATTTGTGTTCACAACCCATTTTTAAACTTTAAATAATACTGCATATAGAACTGTCACTGCCACTGTCAAAAGAAAAAAGCGTTACCATAGAAACCAATTATCAACAACTCGCAATGTTGTCGCGTTTAAATCCTATTTTTTACGTTTTTAATTTACGTGCTTGTGTTACAATATATATGTATATAGTAAAGTGCCTTTTGTATTAAAATAAAAAAATATATAAAATCCGTTAGAAAATTTACTGTTTTTTTAATAAAATGTAATAGAATGACAATGTAAATTTTGTTTTTGCAATTTGGTACCTATATTTATGTGCCTTTAAATTTTCTCCACGGTTTATTTTTTTTTAATTAATTGACACTGAAACCAAAATTCTTTAATAAAATTAGAAAAAGTTTAGTGTTCAACTCTTGAAAAATGGCCATTTTGCCATTACATCCTTATGGAAATGGCAGACTTTCTCAATCGTTAAACAATATATTGTTTAGAAAGGCATTGAAATAAATAGATTTCTTTTTGTATATATATTTTAAAAAGGGCACTGAGTATATACACTCGAAGAAATATCATGTCATGAAAAGCATATGAAATTATATTAATTTAATTAATCGGGTAAATTTGATTCAAATAGAAAAATTTGTAGTTTTATATTCATTTACGAACAGTTTTACAATGTATTTAAACGCTTTTAAAGTGCCCTTTTTAAAATATATATACAAAAAGAAATCTATTTATTTCAATGCCTTTCTCAACGTTGTTTCAAAAAGATATGTATTATACAATTGTTATACACCTATTAATTTAATGGGACACACCAATGACGCCAAAACATACTTAAATCCCTTTGAATTATAATCGTTTTGAATGATTCTACAACATTTTTTCTCTCAGTGTATTAATAAGATAAGAGGCGTCTAAGTTTTAGCAAAATATAATATAATTAAGTTTAAAAAGAAAGAACACTCATGAAGTAATTTTAACGTAATTTTACATAAATACAAGTATGTGGTATTTTATTTGTTTTTATTACTTTATTTTTTTGGAGGCTTGGATAATTATGTGATAAAAATAACTTATATCATTCCCCATATTTAGTAATATTTCGTATTTGTACTGTTATTTTACCTTTCTCGTTTACTGTAAAAATAACCTATAAGTATAACAGTTCAGCAAAATTTTGGTTGTCTTAAACCAGGTTTTATTCTTATTTAATTCAACCATATTGGCGTTTTATGCCCTTTCAATTCAATCCCCTATACAGCGAAATTCGATATCGAAATTTAAAAATGGCTGTAAGTCCCATTTTTAATTCCCTTCAGACAGCATTGGGGGTGTTTTTCCTATTAGGGGGTGTAAAAATGAGCTGTGAGGGTTGAAAAATGCAGACAACTGATTTAGGAAGGGTCTCGGGAATTGGCTTCGTTAAGAAAAAAAGCGGGGTGAAAAAATCAGAAAAATATCTTATTTTTGAAAACTTTTTGTTGTTTCTATTTTTGGACATTTATAAATTTTAAAATTATTAAATTTCTTTTACATTTTTTGTCCCTTTTGTACCGTTTTTTTTGGTGCTACGAACGAGTGGCAAATAGCATCAATGAAGAATGCCAGTGTCAAATAAAAAAGAAGCTGTTTTTTTTGTAAAAAGCTAGATAATCTCAAAATGTATGTAATTTGTATAAAGACGTCGTTATTTAAAAAAATACAGGGGATATTTATTTGTTTTCAATGGCGAACTAATATATTAATATACAGGGTGTCCTGAAATTAGTGCACCATACTTTAACAGCAGATTCTACGTGCAAAAATAAGAAAAAAGTCCCTATAAATATAGGTCGAGAAATGCCTCCTAAGGGAGCTACAGCCCCCGAAAAGGGAGCCCCTGAAGATGGTTTTTATCTAATATAAATAAAAAAGTAAAAACACCCTGTCACTTACTACATGAAACTGTCACCTGTCTTAAATTATTCTATTTTTTCCTAAACATGGCAGCCGTATTCCAAGGACCACGCGAGTCCATTTCTATGGTTGTGATTTAATTGTGAATTTTTATGCCATGTAAAATAATTTTCAAATCGATTTTATGCGAAAACGGTGAATGTTATCAAAGTTCAACAAGATGACCTTTTTTATGTGCAAAAATCTAAAATTTTATAATCTGACACCAAATTCTGGTACAAGATACGTACAAAAAAGTTAAGGTGGTTTTAACCCTACTTCCTATCAATCTGACCCAAACCACATAAAAAATTTTAAATTGTTATTGTTACGTCTTATTGGTCATAAAAAGTTTAATTACTTCCCCAAATTTCATTTTTATATTTTTAACGGTTTTGGAGATATTAAATAAAAACCATCTTCAGGGGTTTCCTTTTGGGGGCTGTAGGCATTTCTTGACCTATGTTTAGGGGACTTTTTTTCTTATTTTTGCACGTACAATCTGCTGTTAAAGTATGGTGCACTAATTTCAGGACACCCTGTATACTCTATAAAGTGGTAGTTCCTTCATAAAATTTATTTTTAAGTTACCTATCAATAAAGTTTTGTTGTTAGAACATATGATATACAGTAAATTTAATTTAATTTTTTTTTAATCTGACTAAAAAAATAGTACTCTCTAAAAATGAAACAGTGGATTTTCACTGATTGACAGTGCATATTAACTATTTGCCGCAGTGATACCACTAGCAATTAGTGAATACTCACTTTTTCATGTAGCGATTTCTTTGCAATAATTTATTTAGTGGAAATTACACTGTACAAATTAGTGAAATAGGTTTAGTTCAAAAAAGTTAAAATTTCACTATTTTATTTCGAGAGTTCCGGAAAAGTAGTGATAATAAAAAACACTAATTTGGAGAAGTTAAAATTTCACTAATTTATATTGAAAAACACTAATTTTACAGGGAATAATATTTCACTGACGGAAATAGTGAAAATTTCACTTTTAGAGAGTAGGTACATTATAGACCAGGCGGAGAAAGCTTATATTATAGCCGAACAAACATTGGCAAACAAATTTCCAGAGCCGGCTTAAGGCAATTGAGCGCCTTAGGCACTTAAACATTTGGCTCCTCTAACTAGATACTATACTTACGGGGCCCGGGGCAAATTTTAAAAAAGCTTATTAGAGCCACCCCAAACTGTTAGCTTAAGGGCGCCCGAGCATTATAACCTAATTATTCCCTATGAATTAGAATACTTTTTATCATTAAAAAAATACATAAAAAACATAAATAACATACAAACATAACAGATATAATGTTAATAAAAAGTGTTAGGACTTATAAGTGCGTTTTTCTGCAAGATGTCATTAGTAAGTATTTAAAAAAAATTAAATCAACTTTAATTTTCTGTATTTGTATGTTAGATGTACTGCTGGTTTATTGTAATTAGTTTAATATTAAAATTTCAGAAATACCTTAAAACAAACAGAAAAATTAACACTATCTAAAAGTGGATTTAGCCAGTATTTTGTGTAACGTAATCTAATGTAACGTAATTTAATTTAAAAGCCAGGCTAAATCAACCTTAACTATCGAACACAGACTGCTATCACCAAACACACAACACATAGAAGTGCCACTCTTGATTAAACGCGAAAACACCCAAGTCCTTCCGGCAGCAGTTTCCTCTAGTATCGCGTACCCGCTGGGGTGAGCAGCACATCACAGCGGGTACCCGATGCAAGAGGAATCTATGTGCTTGGAGCATACGGGGGTTTTGAAATAGTTTAAAGAGTGCTAAAGATATGTTTATACAGGGTAAAGTTTACAAATTAAATTATCTTTTAAGTTTTTGTTTGCAGTTTAACGTTAAGATTTATTATTTATGCAGTTTAACGTTAAGATTTATTATTATTTGTTAATAATAAAATATCTTATTCTACTTCAAAACGCAGTGCCCTCATAATCAAGCATGGTGATATAACACCTGATTAATTTTATCTGAAATACATTTATGTATTTGGCATAAAATCAGAAGTGAATTTGCGGCACGCTTTTTTGTCGGTCTTACACCTCGTTATTACAAAGAAAGCTAAATTTTTATAAAATAATATAAACAGTAAATAACATTCTGTTATTACAATTGTATATTTGTTTTATTTTTGGAAAAAATAAACATTTTGGTAAGAATTTTTATTTTTTTTTTTAAGTTGCTTGGGGACAAGGCGCCTATTTCTACGTGGCGCCTAAGGCAATTGCCTTGCTTGCCTAATGGGTAATATGGCCCTGCAAATTTCTAAAATCTCAGTGAATAATATTAGTCACTTTATAGACCAGGTGGAGAAAACTCTATAGCTGGGCATACATTTGCAAAATTTATTTTTAAGTTTAACTTTAAGTTTTGAAGTTTAAGAACTTTTGTTGAATAGTAAAAGTAAATTTATAAATTTTATTTATTTTTTTATTATTATTTATTTTTTTAAATCTCAATGAAAAAATATTAACCACATTATAGACCAGGCGGAGAAAGCTCATATTATATTCGAGCATACATTTCACTGCCGAGGCAGTAGCTTTCGCCGCCGTGTTTTATAAAATAACTTTTTTTCAAGAATTTAATTAGAATATTATTAGGTTAGGTTTAACTGAGATGAAAACATTTTAACTTCATTTTTGTTCCGAGATTTATAATAATTTGACTTTTAATATGAAGTCTTTTTATATACTCTAATAATAATAATAATAATAATATTGATATAATATGAAAATTATTATACGCTCAAAAAAAAAACCATCTATAGGTACCTAGTTTGTGCTTTTGCATGTTTAACTTTTAACCATTTGAAATTAAGTACTTACACTGTCAGCTTGATATTTGTGTTTGTACTTTGCAAATGCAAAAAGGTTGCCAATCTTTTTTGATGGCATAATTTAATAATAAATGATATCATTCTGAATAACCGCATATTTGTTTATTTAGGAACTGGTTTAACAAATTCTGATTAAATTAATAATATAGGTGTTTACCTGCTATAGCAGGTATAAAGGTTATTATAGGCGTTTTATTCTTGTCATTATAACATACTTATATAATTTCTACAACCAAACGCAGAACAAACCATCATTGTATTTTAACAAAAACACACAAAACAAACTTTATGTCCGTTTTAGTTTTTTAACACCTCACTTTAATTATTGCACAACAATAGGCCTTATGCGTCCACTCTTTTAATATGTCTATGATCGATTTAGTTAAAAAATCTTTTCTTCCAGTAACCTAAATGTTTTGAAACTTTGTGTGTTAAATTCTTAAGTTATACTTAACATTATACAAGTTTTTCCTCTTAAGTTTTTCTCGGTTTCGAGGAACCTATAATTTATTTTAAATGTTATAGGCAGGTGTATAAGAAGAATATGAACTTAAAATAATTTGTATTATATTCCCTTCGATATGGTTTCGCTCCAGGACAACCTTAAAAATGAATAATATACCCTGTATTCTTTTATGTGTTACTTCTATGGTTATTTATTTGAAGAGTTACAAGTTTAAACCAATTGGTTAAATTAGAGAAAAGTTGGGTAATTACAAGTCTATTAAAATGAAATTTATAAATTGGGAAAAAAACCAGCGGTTCTAAAAATATTTGAAAAAAAATATAATAATATATGTATAATGGCTGCCATATTTTATAAAGTTTAATAGATCTTTGGATTCCTTGATTTTTTTTTATCTAACCATCTAAAATTCCAATATGGCGGCCATAGAAAAAACAAAAAGTGGTGGTGGTAACTCAAAATAAAGTAAGGGAAAAAAACACAAATTGGACGAAATGTAGATGTTTACATGTGAAACTTAGTTTTTTTCAAAATTTCCAGTTATAACGAAGTTAAAACGATTTTTTGTTTTGACAAGATTTCAGTTTTTTTAAATTGTTTGAGAACCGCTTTTTTATAATTTTTATATGCCTTGTAATTACGCCACCTTTCTCTAATTTAACCTACCTTGTAGCTCTTTAAATAAAAAAGATAACCATACATAGAGGGATACTTGGTGCACCCTGTATATTCCAATATTTCCAATGAATGGGAACAAATTTCGGTTATTTTGATAAAAGTCGAAATTTTTCAAAAATTATTTAGTTAAAGAATGTTTAAGATGCGAAAGTAAATTCGGATCCTTGTTTTTCTGTAAATTTGCTGATGACCCATTATAGATTTTCAAAAACTAGGACAATATTATATTTTGGGATAATGAAAATAATAGCATCAATAATAAATAAAGTACATAGGTTTAAATAAAAAAATATTTATTATTAAGTTTGCCAGTATGCGTGGGTTCAGAAAGCTTAGCTGTGCAATACAGAAATAAAAAAAATTGCTTTTCAATCCAAGAGGTTAGGTTTCTACCACTTACCTGTTATCAAGATATACGAATGTTAAACACACGCTAAAGCAGAAATAAAATATAAAGATAAAGATGAAGTTTATAAAGCAACTGTTTTTTGATGAACTAGAATATTACAACCACAGTTTTTATAAGTATTATCTTCTCTGAGAATTTTTACATTGGGTCATAATTTTTAAGTACAATGCAACCAAATTAACGTCGAAAAATACATAATAATATACTGCCCAGTTTAACTCTCAAAACCAAGACATTTACTGGGAAAAATTTCCACAAGTTTTGACCAGAACAGAGGTGCTTAAAAAGAGTACTGACCTGGGAAAAACATTAAGGTTGGTCATTTTCATTTTCGAAAGTTTTATTAGCTGCCGACCAATGCCGACTGCAGCTGCAGCTAATGCCGACAGCTAATCAATTTGAAAAGACATAAGGATTATTGGACAAATTCGAAGTCTTTTTGAGGAAAAATCGACAATGATAAAAAATCTTTTTGTAGTGATTTCAAACTAGAAGTAGACAATTTGCAGAGATTTTCCAGAATATCTGCTTTGTTCTTGTTTAATTTTTTAGTCACAAACTGACAATATTTTGATGCTGCTACAATAAGTTTGAATATATCAGTAACATTTTTTAGTCGGAAAGTTAAATACTTAAAAAGAAATTCAATCAACAGAAAAAGTTTTACGATATTTGTTAAATTGAACCTCTGAAATTTTTATTTCAAAAAGTTGTCAAAATCTGTTATTTTATACCTTTTTAGCTCTTTAAAAATGGCACTTTAAAGTTAAAAGATAGTAGATTGTGTAAAAAAATCATACCATTGAAAAATAATACGGCACAAAAAATAAGTTTATTTTACAGATTTTTATAATTTTTAATTTACTGTGATGTTATATGTAAATGACTAATGTTTTTCAAATACATAAAGTTGATTTATTACAAAATATAATTTTTTAAATATTTTATTTTTTGCGGACCGGTACTGTCCATGCAAAAATTAAATCACCGCGCATTTCCGTCTTTGATGCCATAAACAACATTCCCACAAAGCAAAATCTAAAACAGTGCAGCAATAATTTTTTTAATGATTTAATTTGGAATTACTCTCCAGTGAATTATTTTTCGTTTGTAACACAATATGTACCATAATTAAACCAAAATTTGTGAAATTAACAAATTTTCGGCCAGCTAAAATTAACATTTTGAATTAAATTGTAATTTTAAATAACAAATATATACATTGAAATACATTAGGCAATGGTTTAGGCTTTCATGTTGTGGTAATTATTTTAAATTCTCGACTCTATACTACAAAATCAATATAACACATGCACACGCATACACTCTCACATCTACACACATACATGCATTATTGCAATGGCTAGCGGGGAAAACGCTACCGACAAATTTAACTAAATTATTTGATGACATAGACGCCTCACCAATTAGTCATTAGTGCACATTTAGAACGTCAAAAAAAATGTTGAGAAAATTTAAAAAATGCTGCTGAACATATTTTTTTACAGTCCCTTCTTATTTTTGTAAAAAAAACGGCAGATACGTTGCAATAACAAGCGTTATATATCTATAGATCCTCATAAAACCTTAGTTCCAACGCGTTGCAACTTGTCTACGCAGCTGCGCGCAGTTATGGTATTTAAATGATACATGATTTTTAAAATGTTTTGTAGTAAATCAAATTATTTTTTGCTTGAGTACAAACACGATATATTTATCTTAAAATACAAATAAGATATCGCGAAAAATAAATTCCATGGCCAACTAGGACGAAAAAAGTTTTACCAGCAAATTGTCATATTTATACTTCATTTGAAAGGAAATTTAACCACCCTGCATAAATGAGGAGGTCCATTCCAAAACTCGGCTTATCCACTTTTTATTAAAAATGAGTTAGTGGTGTCTATACATTTAACATGTAGCTCCCTAAACCCTGAAAAGGCAGAGCCAGCTTAAGGCAATTGAGCGCCTTAGGCACTTAAAAATTTGGCTCCTCTAACTAGATACTATACTTACGGGGCCCGGGGCAAATTTTAAAAAAGCTTATTAGAGCCATCCCAAACTGTTACCTTAAGGGCGCCCGAGCATTATAACCTAATCATTCCCTATGAATTTTTATCATTAAAAAAATACATAAAAAAACATAAATAACATACAAACATAACAAATATAATGTAAATAAAAAGTGTTAGGACTTATAAGTGCGTTTTACTGCAACATGTCATTAGTAAGTATTTAAAAAAAATTAAATCAACTTTAATTTTCTGTATTTGTATGTTAAATGTACTGCTGGTTTATTGTAATTAGTTTAATATTAAAATTTCAGAAATACCTTAAAACAAACAGAAAAATTAACACTATCTAAATGTGGATTTAGCCAGCATTTTGTGTAACCTAATCTAACGTAACGTAATTTAATTTAAAAGCCAGGCTAAATCAACCTTAACTATCGAACTCAGACTGCTATCACCAAACACACAATACATAGAAGTGCCACTCTTGAATAAACGCGAAAACACCCAAGTCCTTCCGGCAGCAGTTTCCTCTAGTATCGCGTACCCGCTGGTGTGAGCAGCACATCACAGCGGGTACCCGATGCAAGAGAAATCCGTGTGCTTGGAGCATACGGGGGTTTTGAAATAGTTTAAAGAGTGCTAAAGATATGTTTATACAGGGTAAAGTTTACAAATTAAATTATCTTTTAAGTTTTTGTTTGCAGTTTAACGTTAAGATTTATTATTATTTGTTAATTATAAAGTTAATAATAAAATATCTTATTCTACTTCAAAACGCAGTGCCCTCGTAATCAAGCATGGTGATATAACACCTGATTAATTTTATCTGAAATACATCTATGTATTTGGCATAAAAACATAAGTGAATTTGCGGCACGCTTTTTTATCGGCTTTACACCTCGTTATTACAAAGGAAGCTAATTTTTTATAAAATAATAAAAACAGTAAATAATATTCTGTTATTACAATTGTATATTGTTTATTTGTTTTATTTTTGGAAAAAATAAACATTTTGGTAACAATTTTTATTTTTTTTAAGTTGCTTGGGGACAAGGCGCCTATTTCTACGTGGCGCCTAAGGCAATTGCCTTGCCTGCCTAATGGGTAATATGGCCCTGTGAAAAGGTCATAATATTCTAAAACTCACCTTATTCAAATTCATTTACAAATTGACTATCGTTCTAAAACTTGCCTTATCTATAGCTTATATCATGTCAGAACTGGCTTATACGTATGTAATTTTAAATTATTTCAAATTGGAGCTATACGTTTTTAATCAAGGTATATAAATTTTATACTTACGTCTATTTATTTCGTTTAAGGTATTTTGCTGGCCTGATATGCGTTAGTACTCACGTGTAAGGCTTTTGACATTTTGCTCAAAATCACCTAATATGGATAAGCCGAGTTTTGTAATGCACATCCTCAAATAAAGAATAATATTTTTATCGTATCTTTTAATACAACCATAATAGAAAAACAAAAGTACTTTTATCGCGTGAAAAAACAAATTTTCTTTACTTAGATACGTAACTCGGCATACAGGGTAGCTCAAAAGTTTTGAATATTAAGTGTAACTTTTAAAATATCAAAAATATTAAAAAATTATTTTAATTAAAGTTGTTTAATAGTTTATTTCAAATTTTGCGGTGACATTACCAACTTAAAAAAATAAATAAGTAGCCCCCCAAGGGGGCCAACTTTTTTTTTTAATAGTAACCCCGCTTTTTACAACATAACTTAAAAGAGGCTTTTTTCTGATTACATATTAATATTAGTATGTTACGTAGGGATATTTGAGCAAAATGGCCTAGAATTTAAAAAATCTTTATTCAAAATAAGGCATAAAAACAAGAATATGATTACCCAAAGTACTTAAAGTAAGTTTTCAAAATGTTCGCTGTTAACGGCAAGAGTGGCCTAAACGATTTTCTTGTTTAACATTTTGCAACCAAACGTCTTGAACATCATGAATTTCATCAACTATTCTTTCTCTGAGAACGTGAAGATTGTCCGGTCTATTTTTGTACACCACTGACTTCAAATGGCCCGATAAAAAAGTCCAATGGTGTTAGGTCTGGAGACCTAGCAGGCCACTATATTGGCCCTCGTCTACCAATCCACCTGTACGGAAATACCTGGGATAAGTATCTTCTAACTACCAAAATGTGGTGGAACACCGTCTTGCTGGGACCAAATGGTGTCGTCTACTTCATTAGTTTCCCCAGGGTACAATGCCCTTACTGCTGGAACGATATCTATCTGGAGGAGGTTAAAATTTTGTTCTGCAGTTAGATTGCCCTCAATAAAAAATGGTCCTATGATGTGTTAGTCAATTATTCCTCCCCATAAATTTATCTTTTGAGAGTGCTGTGTGTCTCCTCTTTCCAATGCGGGTTTTGGTGGGCCTCATCCGAAAATAATTTTTTTTTGGATCTTGATTACAACGTTCCATCAAAATTTAACAAAACTCAGCCCTATGATCAAAATCGTCCTCACTTAATTCTTGCAACAAATAATTTTTTTCTTTTAAATAACCTTTTCATTGACGCATTACTGATATAGTTGTCTCGGGCAACCCCCGACAAGAAACTGTAGGTTTTTTTTAAATTTTGATTATGCATGATTGTGTCAAACTTTGTCTAACAGTTAGAGGCGTTTTTTCTGGATACGTGGCATGCATTAAATAATACACATACTTCTTGCTGAGTCCCTTTTCGGTCACCATACCCAACCATCGTTAAAATTTCAATTCTTTCTTTTTCAGTAGGCATTGTTTTTTAAAACGGTAGCTATTTATTTTACTATTAGCTACTAATACAAGTGAAAATTGCACTGAATGTCGAATTAAAAATGAATTACAGATAAACGATGTGATGCCTCAAAAAAAACGACAAAAAACTTTCACACAAATTTAAATTTTTGTAAAGTTTAACGCTCAACAACCTGATATCATTCCTTTATCGGTTCAATATTATTACACCGTTGAAACCAGAAAAATAGCCTCTTTCAAATTCTGATAAAAAAGGGGGTTGCAATTAAAAAAAAAAGTTGGCCTCCTTGGGTGGCTATGTATTTATTTTTTTAAGTTGACAATATCAAAATTTGAAATGAACTACCAAACAACTTTTGTTAAAATCATTTTTTAATATTTTCGATTTTTCAAAAGTTACACTGAATATTCCAAACTATTGACCAAGATACAGAAAATAAACAAATATCATGGCCATCATTGATAAAAACCCTTTTTCACGTATATTTCGCTTATTTCTACGTCGAATTGGACATGTAATACGTCATTTCAAACGAGATTAAAACGCCAACTGAATTATACGATAAAATTAAGAAAATTGTGCAGAAAGAAAAATCTGGCTTAAATGATCCATGATCAAATGTAAAAACAAAAGAATGAGGCTCCATCGATTTAAAATTAGTCTTTTGTCTCGACAAAAGCGACCAAGCGCCTTTCTTTGACCTTTTCAAATAAATGACGGTCATCAATTTTTTGCCTTCTGGTGCTAATTATAAAGACGAAAATTTAAATTTAATTTAGCTAAAAGTGCAGTTTGCACACTTTTTATTTCCTATTCGTATTTTTAAATATTGATTCAAAGAATCAAAAAAGTAATATTTAATTGCCTTAAAGCAAACCAGAGACTTTAATTAAAAGAAATTGGTTTGAAGTGTGCGCACCCCGAGAGAAAAATTGACGCCTAATTAATAACGAGGCAGCGAGCAATGGCGAAGCAAGCGAACTTCATTTTATTTATTTAAAACCGGGCCGGCACTTCGCCTTATTAAATTTTATCATTTTTCTGGTCGTCTACAATCGCGATTTAATTGGAGTTCATTTCTTAAAATCCCGCTCCTTAATCCTTGCGCCTCACCCCGAGAAAGAAACACAGTTGCCAAGTTTAATAATAGGTGAAATTTTTGTCATATTTAATTTTGTATAGAGAATTAAAAAAAATTAAATTTGATACCCACCTTGCTATATTTTGCATTAAAAGTTAATAAGGTAACGTCAAAACCTTCAATTCTATATACTTTTAGTTAAAATAATCAAAAATAGTTATTTATGTCATTAGGTTAAGAAGTAAGGCTTTTTGTGCTAAGCTCAAGGTTTGAAGGCCGACGCGCAGCGGAGGTCTACAATTGAGCGAAGCACAAAAAGGCACTTCTTGGCCGAATGGCATACAACATTTTATCTTCAAAGCACTTTATAAAGGTCAATTTAATTCAACATCAAAGCGGCCTAACCTCACTTTTTTAGAATCTCATTTATTTATTAGCTAAAGATTACATTAAATGTACAATAATTATTATTGCTTTTAGAAGCAGTAATAGTTTGACAATACCTAGCAACATGATTTAAGTAGAAATGGATTTTTGCTATTACATTGAATTCAATTAATTGTTTAATAAATAGGTAGGTATTTAATTTCAATTTGTTTGGATTTTTATTTAAAAAATAGGTAGTTTGGAATGTTTAAGCTGAGTTTAACATTTAATTTCACTGAAAACTTAAAGCAAATTAAAACTTAAAGATAATTTAAATCGTAGAAAAAGAATCGTGCGTTTTCTTGGTTGCCTAACCCCACTTTTTGTTTTATTATTCATATTTAATTTTACAATAATTTAATGAAAAATATTAAACATTAACAGTAAAACAAACGAATTAGTGCTTATTATAAATAAATTAAACCAGTTTAGTACGTTAATTTCTTAGAAAAGGATTAATTTGTCAAAACAATACCCCTAGCGAGAAAAAATCGAACTAATTACTTGCCTCATAAAATTTTTTATCGGCCTAGGTCATAACAAGGTATTTCTTTATCGAATGTTGACAACAATAAAGTTTAAATTATAGACCGCGTGGAGATAAATTATATTATTAACTTATTGTTTATACACCTTACGATTACAATTTTAATAGTAAAGAATGAAAATAAATTAATTTTTTGTTAGAAACGTCACTCGACCATATTTGCATTAAAAACAGTCTAGAAATAACGAAAAAAACATAATTTCACAGCACTTTTTTGCGAATTTCTGTGTTATTACTTTACAAAACACGTCATGTGACATATCATTTGAAAGGGTTTAAAATTCTCTTTCTTAAAATATAAATATTTTAGTTCATAAAATGTGCAGTCTGACAACATGGCGATCTTTTTTGTCGTTCGCTGGCCACTTGAAAGCTCCTATAATTAAAAGACTGAAAATTAATTTAATTTTATAATTGAATTTTTCTTCGTTACAGCATTTTCATCTTTCATAAAATAATAAAATTGGCAACATGTGTCAAACAATTGAAAACCGTTGCGACAATTACAAAAAAACAATTGAATGCAGTTAGTATGGTTAAAAATAAAAGCTCCCTCTTTGTGTTTAAGTGTTTTGTGATGGACAAAAGGGTCAATTTTTTAATTTGGAAATTAAATAGTAAAAAGTGACCCTGCTTAAATAAATAAGTGTTAAATTTCCGTATGGGAAACAAAAGAAACCAGGTAGTCCAAAATGGCTGCAAAAAATTTACTCGAGTAGGGGACGAGCACATACACCGTAACATGAACCCTATATAATTCAATATCCTAAGTTTTTATACTTCTTACTTTAATTGCTCCATTTTTTATACTTAAAACTGTGAGAAAGTCTTAAAATTTATTATATACTATATAGCAACTTATTAAACCGAACTAAAATTGTCTTTGTCAAATGTCTAAAAACTAAAAAATATATATTGATTGTAAATTGCACTAGTCAATAATTGACTAGTGCAATTTACAATTATTATTATAACCATTTTTTTACAATTATTATTATAACCATTTTTCTGCAACTTTTCTTTAATAAAGAATCTTTATATTTTAGGCAAGCTAAATCCAATAAATTGCCATTAAAAACAACTTATTATTTGAGGAGCATCCGTGCAAAACCGGCTATATCCACTAAATGTTGGGAAAATGGAAAAAACCTTTATTATTCAAAAATATTAACAAAATAAATTTAGTGAAAACATATCGAAGCCACATGCTCATCATTATTATTTATTGGATATAGCCGGGTTTGCTATAAAAACGTGGATTTGGCCGGTTTTGCTCCTAAAGCTACCTTTTTAATGTGATTTTAACATGGATATAGTCGGATTTAAACCGAATTATCTTGGTTGTCGATAGAAATGAACCTAAAGATGCGAAATAAAAAAAAAAAAATTTTATAAAATGGATTTAGCCGGTTTTGCACGGATGCTCCTCATTTATTGCTTTATCGCTTATATTTACACAAACTCAATACATTTATCTAAAAAAAACAAACGATATCTATATCGCGAAAAATACAAATTTCATAGCCAACTAGGAAGAAAAACGTTTTCTTTGTACCTAGGAAAGTTTTACTAGGACACATCATTTAAAAGAGGATTTAACCAACTTCACAATGATTTAATAAAAAATTATATTTTAGCTTAACTTTTAATACACCCATAATAGAAAAACAAAAGAACTTTTAACGTGTTAAAAAACAATTTCCTTTATATTATATTTACCTCCCTTTAAAGTTACTAGGCGGATAACTGTCAAAGTTACAATTTTTGACATAATTGTAACTATGACAATTAAGCATTGGGTAAATTTAGTTGAAGGTCCCTTAGATAAGTAACTTGGATATATGCTTTAAAAACAAGCAAGTTACAGCAAAAAAAATATATATCATGACCTCCTTTAATGAAAACCTTTTTCAAGTACATTTTGGTTTTTCTACTTCAAATTGGGCATGCGAGACATCATTTTAAATTAGATTAAAACACAAACTATATAGATTATGTGAAAAAAATTTGGCATGCAAACATTCAAATTAAATAATTTAATAGATTATTATTGTTATGTAGCTATGGGTGCTAATTGAACTGAAAAAATTAATGTTTTTAAAAATTGCCTTTTTTCACTGTGTTCTAATTTGACTTAGTCATCAAATTAATTGTGTTAAAAGCTCCTTAAACACGTTTATTCTTAAAAATATAAAACAACAACAAAAAAGCACTTTGTGAAAATAATAAAAGAAACAAAAACAATTAGCGAGAAGCGGGCCGTGGAATTCTTCTGCTTTTCTCCGCGAAATAAAAACGAACGACGATCGATTTGACTGAGTGGGCGGCGAAGAGAAAAACAGTCGAAAAACGTTTCGTTCAGTTGGAAAAGAAAATGAAAAGAGCAGGGCAAACTGGAAAAAGGAGGGCAATTAAAAATGATCCAAAAAATAACAAAAGTGGAAAACTTAATTGCTCAAAGAAAACAGTCCGTTTAATGGAAGTTTTTAGTTTTTCTTCTCTTGCCTCCACTGCCTCTGCTCTGCTGTGCTCCTGAGTTTAAGCAATTTTATAAATTAATTTTTCGGTATTATTTTTTAATTACCTAGTTGGTGTAACCCAAAAAATTAAGCAAATATTTAACATTTTTAATGGGATTTGAGGTAAAAATTGTGGGTTTACCAACAATCTTTTGAAACCTAAAAATTAAGATTTTCCTGCTACAACGTTGTTCGTCTGATATTAATGTACAAGGTATATCAAACATGATTTTATCGCTTATTTTATAAAATATATTTTGCCCTGTAACTTTTGCACCAAAGAAATATCTTTCTGGTGGAAAATGAAAGTTAATATAAACCATTCGTGATCCCCAATTAGTTTTGAAATATCTTTTTTAGTTTTCGCACAATTAATTGGCGTTGTGTTTGAATCACCCTGTACAATGTATATACTTACATTCTTTATTATAATCTGCACCTATTTTATTGCTTCTGGCGTCCGTGGCGTAAAAAGTCTTAATGTTTTAATACAATTTATTTACTGTTTTATCAAAGATGGCCATAATATTTGTATGTAAAAAAATATAGCGAGTTACGTAGCTATATAATGGAATTTTTTTTTTTTACGGGATGAAAATAATTTTATTTTTCTATAATGGCTTTATTAAAACCCCAGTAGCACAAAGATATTGGCCCAATATTCGTTTGATAATATTGGGCCAAAATATCTTTCGTCCGATTTTTTCTAGCATGGTACAATATTGAAACCCAAAATAGGCCCAAAGTTGTTTGTTCTTGGGTTTTGTAGATCCTGAAGAAATCCTCTGCACTCAAACTTACTCGGTTAACTTAGCCATTATTTGTTACTTGGCAGATCAGCCCCACTCCAATCATTGTTTCAAATCAAATCAAATCATTTATTTCAAAATATCACAGTCAATTATTAACAATACATAACAAATACAAGTAGCTTGGTTCTTCGGGAGCCGCGCGCCAATGCATCACGACGCCGACCTTGTTGGTCACCTCGCATGTTCTATGATTGTTTTGTCCTTCAGAGTTTGGCCTTTTACTCACATGGTGATTCTATGGCTCATTGGGTGTGGTGGACCTTAATCGATAGTTAAGAGTACCTATTCGTTTTTTTATTATTAGTATGTTGAATAATTTTTGGGGGTGTTTTTCCAGGAAAAGTTAGCTGTGTCATCACAGACGCACATCTCCAACTGATATTTGTAACCTATCGGTATATATACTACCCCACTATGGAGAAAGGCAGTAACTGCTAAACAAGAAATTTGTGGAAAATTAGCATAAACTACATTTTTATAAAAAGCAGTAGGTATTTGATTGATTTTATTAACTTATGAGATATTTGACTATATTTCTGAGTTGAATTCGGTTTCAAAATGTCCATAGCTTTACCATAGCACAAGAAAACGCATTTTGCATTTTTTTGCAGTTACTGCCTTTCTCCATAGTAGGGCAGTATAGTTATCAAGCGTGAGTAAGCAGCGCTGAGATGTATAGCAACCATATTTGTTTAAAACTTTGTAAATAAGTTTTGCTAAGGACATCCTTAAATGACATCCCCGGGATATCTCAAAAGGTGGACCTATGGACGTCCTCTGGACGTCCTTATAGAATCATCCCAGTCTGGGACATAAGGCTGGTCCAAGAACGTCCTGAGGATGTTTGTGCTTGCTGGGATTGGCAATAATATATTGGATAAACATTTTTCGCCAATATAGGACCAATCTTGGATACAAATTGTTAATAAAAAATTGAATAACCAATTTACGCCAATATAAAGCCAACCTTGTATAAACATCTTTATTTATTGTGCGATTTTAACCGGTTTGTTTTAAAGTGTAGATCTTGATAAACATAAAGGTGGTGAATCCAGTGCAGTGCAGAGAAGATTTTTTTTTTAAATAGCTTTACTTTCAAAAACTAACACAGTAGGCCTTGTATTTTGTTAAAATATTTTTTGCTCCTTAAATACAGTTTATCAAGATCTAGACATCCGATTTAAATCAAACAATAAATAAAGATTTTACAGGGGTGAGTGGCAAATAAATGGGTCACACTGGCACAAGAGGATTGAAAAATTGATTTTTTTTTCATAAAACTTATGTGGTTTGTAAAAATAATCTATTTGAATGATACCCAATTAGTGTACCTAGTTTAAATAGGGCAGCCAAATGACCACTGTTATGTCAAAATCATAATACAGACTGTATAGAATCAAGTAAGTAAGGCTGGAGACAAGGATGAGAAATTATATTCTGATCAGAGAAAAAGAAAGAAACTTTAATTGGGCGTGGTTTAAACCAAGCCATTCGTAATTACGAACCATAGTTGCCAGGTTGTTTTAAATCAGTAGAGAACGATTATAATTATTTAATAAATAGTTCAATTTTATTTGTTTGAAACTTTAAAAATAACAAAAAAATTAATAATATGTCAAAAATAATTTGATTTAGTTAATTTTCTTACTTTTAATATTAAAAAATAAGAAAACCAACCCTTTTAGAAAACAATAATAGCATATGGCAACAGCGCGGCATGCAGCCAGATACAAGGGCATGCAGTTTGATCTACTGTGTTTGTTCAGTAGTTCCGACGCTGTCGTAGGGAAATGTGTATAGTTTTTAAGAAATACATTTTCGCCATTAACTGGAATTTAATGGATTTTAAAAAATACTTAGTTTTTATTTACAGAAATGCATTAAAACAAAACAAACGAATTCGATAAAAATAAAACCTATAAATTCTCATTCGACAATGATACGGCAGCAAACAAATTCAATCCCTACCACAGTGGGCGGGGTTTGGCACCTGTTTTATTTAAGTGTATGTATTCGTTTTAATACACACTGTATATAAAGTTTTAACGAGTCTATATACGCAATCGAATTAATTCATCAATAATTTGTATCTCAGACATTTAGTAGTCAATTTATATGTAAAATTTTTTGCTGAATCTGAAAATCTCGTCAAAAGTAGAACAGTTTTTGAGATATAGTCAATTTTCAATAGAATATGGAATTAGCTATATCTCAGAAAATGCTCTCCTTTTATAACTTTTAAGGGTATTAGGCGAATTAGGCGAACAATTTTACATAGGAATGTCCGGGATACAAATTGATGTGGACTGCAGTTATTAGTGGATGCTTTTTCGCTGACATTTGTGACTAATTTATTTTTTTACTCCCACATTTAAAACGCCCATCATAGTACATCTTTTCATGACACTAAGTGACTTTTTAAATACACATTAACAAGTTGTGGCTGTATGGCGTTTTAGTCACAGGATGAAGTTAGTTTAAAGTTAGTTGACAATTGTCAAATGTCATACAATCGTTAAAATAAAGTGCCCTTAAATGTAAATAGTATATTACACTACAAGGGCAGAAAGTGTGAGATTCCTGCACTGGTTCAGGGCTCTCACACTTTCTGCCCGTGTAGTGTATACTATTTTTCTTGCTACCCCGCAGAAAATACGGGAAAAAATTAAATGCATATAAAAAAACTTGTGTCAAAATTAAAATCTGACGTTTAATTTAATTCTGACGTTTACATTCAAAATCAATCAAACTGTAGCGTTGTCATGGTAATTCAGCGGTGCCAATACAGTAAAAATAAAAGGTTGTATTTTAATTAACAAATAACTACTTTATAACAAATAAAAGTACCATTAAACACTTAAAACAACATAAAAAGTAAAAAAGTAAAAACATAAATTGTTTATTTGTTGTTATAATTGCAAAATTATGGTTTAAAACTGTCATATTTTTGTGTTTCTCATGTTGGCAGTACGAAATTTGAATGTTAAGCACACGACTAAAAAATTTTTACTCCCGCTATTAGAGTGTGCGCGTATAGCTTGACCAATGCAAGAAACGTAAACTTTCTGCCGTGAAATCGGGGACGAAACAACGTATTTTGAGTCGAGGTAGAAAGAAAAATTATTTTATTATCTCAACACAAAAATACAAAAGTATTAAATAGTTTCTCAACGCCAATATTTGAAAAGTTAATATGAACATTGTACCGACCTTTTAATTTCGTCGGCAACTACATTAACTTAATTTCGGGAAAGACTCCACTGTGGAATGCCAATAAAACATTTTTTTTACTTTTACTGTATAAAACTCTTTCTATATCCGATTAAACAGTCCATTTTTAAGGGATACATTTTGATTTTTGACATTTTTAAGTTGGTAATTCTATTGTTTCATAGATGTCGCTCTATAAAAATATTCAATTTAAATCATTCTTAGATAATAAGTGTTTGTCGTAGAAAAAGTATAGTATGCAATTCGTTTATAAACTTGTCTAGGAACTCATTTAATTAAGCACTCGCTCGCAAGCTCGCTCGGGCCTAATTTAAATTCGTGTCTAAAATGGCGATTATCAAACTTAATACATAATATACTATTATGAGAGAAATTAAAACCAATTTCTTAGGTAAATTTCATTTTAATTAATTATAATTATTTAATTATATATGTTATAACATAATATATAAGATTTTGTTATTAGTCACGTGCTAAAGTTAGTTTTAAGTTAGTTGACAGTTGTCAAATCTCATACAATCGTTAAATTAAAGTGCCCTTTTTGTAAAATAAAAATGTAGAAATTATTTTATTATCTTAATACAAAAATTAAAAGTATAAAATACTCTTTTCACTTTCACTGTGGAAAACTACTTCTATATTATCATTTAAACGGTTCTTAGTCCATTTTTAAGGAATAAACTTCATTTCCACACAACAATTTGACATTTTGACTGGCGCGCCGATAATACAGACATTTTCATGCGACTTACAATTTTTTTATTTAAATCATTTTTAGATAATAATAAATATTTTTCGGGGAAAAAGTATAGTATGCAACTCGTTTTTAAACTTTTCTAGATACTCCTTTAATTAAGCCCTCGCTTAGCGCCCGTGCCTAAATTAAATTTGTGACTAAAATGGCGTTTTTTGTTGCAGGGTAAGAATGTCTAGACTCTAGAGTATGCATACCCATGGGTGCGCTGATTTCAAAATGGCCATCATTTTGCTTAATCAGCTCTTTTTTTTTTAAATATTGTACAAAATTGTTTTTTTTTTTTTAATAAAAACATTCAAATTCACATTCATAAAGTTTTTCTTTTAAAAACCTTTGTTTTTAAGAAAATAAAATCGTTTTTTAGAAAAAATTTGACAATTTTTAAAATTCAATTAACACATTGGCCAAAAAAGATTTTATTTCGTAAAAAACATGCTTTTATTAATGTGTATAATCTAATTTTTTTAGTTTAATTAGGGCTCATAGCTACATTACCAATTAATAATCCTTAGTAAAAGTATTTGATTGAAAACATTATTTAAGTATACGAATTTGAATGTTTGCATATCGAAATAAATGACTTTCTCTGAGAAAGTTTCTCACAATATTGAAAAAATAGGTAATTTTTAAAATCAGCGCATGCAAATTACAACAATAAACTTTTTGGCCACCCTGTAGCAAACAGAAAATTTTATATGGGCGCTCATGATAGGTCATATTTGTTGAGCGGGAATAAAGAAATCATTTTTTTAGTTGGCTATGGAATTTGTAGTTTTTCGCGATATCTCGTTTGTATTTTAAGATAAATATATCGTGTTTGTGCTCAGATAATGGATAATTTAATTTTCTATAAATCTAAATAAAAATAATTTTAAAAACCTCAAAACAAAAAATAAACCAATACATTTATTGGTTTTTAAAAGAGTTGTCAGACATATAGGATATATTTTATTAAATGTATATAAAATCGAGTTCATAATTCACGTGGATTTTTGTTTATTTGCAATTAAATTTCATCATATATCATTGTATAGTTTTGCCTGTGCGACAGTGTACAAATACAAATTATCGAAAGGATGGGTCTGTAAAATATTGCCGCTGCAGTTACGGGCTTCGAAACGATTTTAATGGCTATTGCATGTTTGGCCAAATATTGCAGAATTAGTTTTTGAATAAAATATATGCGTTTTACTCTCCGAAGTGCCGGACACTTTACATATCACAATGGCTTTGGAAAAACGGGCATACGTCAATTTCAAGTGACGGCAATTAGTGCACGAATAACAATATTTATTTTATTATAAATAAATTGCGAATATGTTTTAAAATGATTAATTTATAAAGAAAAAACAAGGGTTTGTCAATAAGCAATATAACAAAATTTAATAATTTAAAAAACAGCATTCTAATTAAATGCTTTCAAATCAATTTAAATAAATTACCATTCAAAAAAGGCATAATAATGATAAGTAATCGATAACTAATCAAGAAAATGCAAATGATAATAAAATTTTATAGAATTAATTTCGAGCAAAAATACTGAAAAACTTAAGAGACGTGGGGTGGACCGCCAAGAACACTTGGCAAGGGCAAAAAGGGGTGTAAAAATTTCGCGAGGGAGTGAAAAAAGCTCTCCAAAGAAACACCCTGGACGTTTTAAAAAGCACTCGAAGGTCGTGGCGCATCTTGGCGCACAGTAAACTAAAAAATAAGCTTCTTGTGAGTGTACACACTAAAATTGCAGTTTTATATATAGGTGATTCTACAAAAGTTGGACAACTTGATGTCATCAGTCAAGAGAGTAGGTATTTTAATATTTTTTGTAAATATTTTAGTATATTACAAAAGATCCAGGTTTTTTTAACTTGTCCACCCAATTTTAATGTATTTTTTCAAAAGCACGTTTGTAGAAAAACATAATAAATATTCAAAAAGACCTTGGCGCGTCACAACTCCTGAATCAAATATTTTAATGATTTTATTTTAAAATATATTCAATTTATCTTAAATTTTTTAATTTCACTACAAACTATAAAACATTAAATAATGTATTCTTCATATTTTATCATAGATTCGAATAATAGCAATTTTAAAAAAATTGATTATCTTTGTACTCACTTTTACCCGTCAGTTCTGTGTCCAATGTTAAAATTCAAAATTCCTGCAAAATATTGAATTTTAAACGTCAAGTCCTCGTTTTAACTCAAGTGTTGGTAAAAAATTACCTACAGAGCCCCCCCTTTGCACGACAGTCATGTTGAAAACAATGCAAGCGGCGAAATTGTGGTCAAAATTTCAGTACTGTGGTGAATAGTTATTTTCTTACGTACCTATATATATTTCATTGTAATTTATATAAGGCTATATGTGATTTGTTGACAAGTAGCATCCACTAATAAAAAATATCAGTAAAATACTTAATTCCGAATCCGTGTCGTCAGTTCCATGTTCGATGTTTCGGTTATCTTTTTTTTGCAAACTTCAATTTAAATTCTGCTTGCGCAGAACTTGTTTATTTAATGTCATTATAAACTTATATAAATTTGGGGTGGGTCCCATATCTAATAATTAAGATATCGGTATACCCAAAATCCACCAGCCGCCACTGATGTGTGGTATTATTTGATTTTAAGATACTTAATGTATAATAAGCTGAAAGTTGCAATAAATCTTATATTTTCCAATAAATTATGTATTTAATTAGTACCCTGGTATACTCGTCACTTTCCTTGCATTCAAATTTAGAAAAAAACAGATATTTCAGAAACTGTTTGAAAAAGTGACTGGCCCGGTCTGGAACAGTATATTTATTATATTATCTATGTTCTCATAACAAAATACTGTTTAATTTTCTCCGAAAACTATATAAACAAAATGAGGTCAAAAGTTGCCCAACTTTTGTAGAATCACCCATATTCTATTAGATGGGAAATTAAATTTTCGTTTTTTCTGTACCAACATCATATATTTTGTTTTAAAAACAAGGAATCTATGGAGGAAAATGTAAAAAGCATACTAAGATAAAAACGTTTTTTGCGATTCTTTTTTTACTAAATTTAATGTGTAATATACCATTTTAAAGAAAATTTAATGCTTTTTATAAAAATATATTTCAAAAATTGTATTATTTAGAAAAAAAATTTCAAGTGACTGTGCGTCATATTTTTCTTACCGCAAGGGGAACTTTTATAATCCTATTAAAATTATTTCCACGTTACTTTTAATTTTTCTGGTAAATTTCTTCACTTAAAAATAATTTAATGGAGACCAAGTTTTAAATTGAATTAGCATGATATTTCATTTCCTTAAGACATTTTTGTCACCATTAAATGTTTATCTGTTTTTATTCTGAGCTGAAAATTGATAGATTCCATTGCAATTTTAAAATAGTAGTTTACATTTTAAAGTAAAAAGTACAAGCTAAAATAATAATAAGCTAAAATGATGATAAGGTAAAATAATGACAAGTTGAAATGGGGACAAGCTTAAATGACGCTACACGCATCAACAAGGGATAGGGATATTATAAATAAAGCAGTGTTATAAAAATCAGATTTGTAGTTTGTTAATTTTATTTTGTAAACTGAAAGTTTTGTAAAGGTAATATGCAATTTTGTAAGCATTTTGTTAATTTCAAAGTTTACAGATTATTTTGTTAATGTTTAAATTATTTTGTTAAAAAAGTACACGTGATTTCGGGCAGTCAATCAAAACATTTCCCACTGACAATACACATCAACAAGTTTAACTGACTTCAGCGTCTGCAACATGTTTCTGCTTACTTTATTCTAATTCGTGACGTGTTTGTAACAACTGTCTAGAATGTTTATAATATATTACCAGAATAGTACATTCTGTAACAAGTTTGGAATACAGCATATTCCGCTCGAGGAAAAATTTGACACACGAGCCGAAGGCGAGTGTGACGGTTTTACGAGAGTGGAATATGCTATTCCAAACGTGTTTCAGACATTATTTTCTCTACGACTACGTAAGAGTAGTAACGCTTATATAATTTTAATTTTTGTATTGTCAAACCATTTTGTGCCGTCACAATTTTATAATGTAAATTATAATAAATTTAAACAAATGGTATGCCTAAATCTTTATTATGATTAAAAATAGTTATTTACACTAACTAATAAAAAAAATAACATTGTAACAAATACAAAACTAATTTTACAAGTAATCTATGTCAACATCTATTCTTTTTCTACATTTTAAAGGTCTTTTTTAAACTTTTTGAATCTGTCAAAACTTCAAAGCCGGTATAGTAGGTAACTGGTTTATCATTTTAATATCAAATTTATTATAATTTTGATTTGTATATTTAAAAAAGAATAAATATAACTAATTTTTTGTGCCCAAACATTAATTATACAACTGCTATTATTTTTTAATTAATAAATAATACAGTAATATTTAAATATTTTTAAATTTTTTACGTTTAGTAAACAGCCAGGAGATGTCGTTACTTGTGACCATTCTTAAACAAGAGTAGGAATATTCTCGTACAGTATTGCAGAAAAACATCCTTTCTATGATCAAAAATTACACTAGAATGTTAACATTAACTTAAAAGTAGTCGTAGAGAAATATATTATTATTGTTATTTAAATTTCTTATACCTATTTAACGAGTGTGCGAAGTGCAACGTATTCGAAAAAAGATGGAATCACTGGTTTTCAAACTGAAATTAGGGAATATAGGGAAGTGGGTTAAAGTTACGAAATACATCATTAAGTGTTATAGTACCTAGTACTAATAATTATATTGTACCAAATTTCTTTATAATTTGATAATTTCAGAATGGTGTATTATTTAATTGTGTGTACATTACTTTTGTGTTCATTTATGTAGGTACTGTCTGTCCATGATAAATTGGCAGACCGAAGGAATTAAGTTATTTAGTTAATAAACAATTCTCGTGTTGTGTGCTTTTAAACCGTATTTTTTATAGTATAAATAACGATTTTATATAATTTATATATATAAATTGCTCCGCCTACTTATAATGGACAAACTACGTGTTAATTTTATGTTTGTTTAATTTTTAATTGATTAATATAGCAACATTTCTTTTAAGTTTCCAATTGTGCAGGAAAGGGTAGTAAGTCAATTACCTCACTTCTGGTTGGAGTATTGGATTAACATACGAGACTGATTTTAAAAATCCTTGTCACGAAACGTGATCAGTTCTTCCACCAGCACTGATTCCACCCCACACCATTACAGTATCACCTCGATAGTTGTGAATTTCCTGTGCTGTTTTCAGACGTGCTATAGCATGTATACATGTCCAGAAACTTATCTCTGCTGAACTCTCGTTCATTACTCTCTGGTTCAATTTTCATGGTCTTGAGCCGAAGCCAGTCTTGCACCCCGATTGCCTCAACTGAGTGGTGGAACTCTCAATGGTCTTTAAGCCTGTAAATTGGCTTCGTGTAAGATACGTCTAACAGCTTGAGCATTGTGAGTCAATTGTAGCTCAGAAAATCGTAATTTTATCTTGTTGCACGTTTTGGCCCCAAATGTGGTATGTGTATAAACTACCCGTATTACGATACCGTTGCCAAAGCCTACTTATAAGACTAACTTATAAGACTGACTGACTAACAAATCCAAAAACAACAAACATTTTTCTTGATTAAATCCTTAGACCGTGTTGCGTGTGTATATGGAAAAAACCTGAAAATCTTTATTTAAAAGTTTTAAATTAAAACGTTGAAAAAATATAAATCCAGCATGTATTGTTTAAAATCAATTATATTTTTTCAACGCTAACTACCAAAGTATTCGATAATCCTCTAGGCTAAACATATTTTAGACCAATAAGTTGAAGTTTTTTACATCCCAGTCTGTGAAGAAACCGTTATGACCAATCAAACATTTTTATTATTATTTATTTATTGAATTTCTGCTTCTACCTCAAAGGGTCATTAGCAGGTGTCAACATAAGACATATACATTAGTATTACATGATAAATATAATATACAAATATATTATACTAAATTTTTTCCAGTATATTTAGAAGGCGCAAGTAATTTAAAAGCTTGGTGGTATCTTTGATGTCTTCCCCAATCATATCACTTAAGGTGGATGGTAGTTGGCATTCTTGTCTTAGATCCTTTAATAAAGGGCATTCTATTAAAAGGTGTTTAATGGACAGTCGGCAAAGGCAGTGATTACATTCAGGTGGTTCTTCTCCCTTTAGGATGTGTATATTTTGTGTGTCCTATTCTCAGTCTAGTTAAAATAATGTCTTCTTTTCTGTTTTTCGTAGAAGGCCAAGATAAGGTAGAAGGTTTTATTTCTCGTAGCTTTGCATCCCCTTGCTCCCAAATACGTTGCCATACTTCAGTGGTTTTTTGTATGATGTGTGTTTTTAAATCAGCGGCTGTTATTTTGTGTTCCATGCAGGCCGTATTAGTGACTGCACGGGCTGCGACTTGATTTGCTAGTTCATTGCCTTTTATAGCAATATGGGATGGTACCCATATGAAAATAGTTTCATTATTTTGAATTTGGATATTATACAGTTCTTGCTTTACTAGTTTAACTAAGTTGTTTTTAGGATATAGTTGTTTTAACGCTTCTACTGAACTAAGTGAGTCTGTTAATATGAGTGAATTTATTTTTTTGTCTTTTATATGTTTTAATGCTTCGCATATAGCATACATTTCTCCTGTAAATATGCTGCATAGTTTGGACAGGTTAAAGGTTTGTTCAGTATTAGCCGTGCAGCTCCCACTCCTTGATTCGATTTGGAGGCATCTGTATAAACTTGGACATATCCAGGATATTTGTCAATTACGTCATTAAGGTGTACATGAATGATAGAATGTGGTGTTTGACTTTTATCAAATTTTGTTAGTGATGTGTTTATAGTTGGTGGTCCAATATTCCAAGCTGGATACTGGTTAATAGGGTTTTCAAAGAGCTGAGGTAAACTGGTTATATTGGTTAGTTTTATGGCTTCGTTACTTCGTTGGTAAAATGGAGGATTTAGTCTAGGCTTACTGCGAAAGGTGGTCTGGAATCTGTCTGAGAAGGTCAGGTTTTTCAGAGGATGGTTTGGATTTTCCTTTATTTGAATTGCATAGGTTAGACTAAGTCGGGATCTTCTAATATTTAGTGGTGGTTCTCCACAAACTGTATATATGCTATTAACCGGACTGGTATAAAAAGCACCACTTGCGAGTCTAAGGGCTGTGTTGTGTATGGGGTCAAGTTGTTTTAAGTTAGATGACTTTCCTGCAGCGTATAATATTGAACCATAATCTAGTTTTGATCTTATTAGGCTTCTATAAAGCATTAATAATGTTTTCTTGTCAGATCCCCAATTTTGTCTGGTTAGCATGCGCATGATGTTAATTCCTTTTTGGCAAGAGAGTTTAAGTTTTTTTATGTGAGATTTCCAGCACATTTTTTGGTCAATAGTCATTCCCAGGAATCTTATTTCTTTTACTTGATCTATTTCCACTTGGTAAAGTTTCAGGTTTAAGTTTTGGTAAATATTTCGTTTTGAAAAAATAATATATTTGGTTTTTTCAGGACAGAAGCGGAAGCCAGTGTTGTTTGACCATATTTCCAGTTGGTTAATACTTGCTTGTATTTGGTTGGTTAGTCTGGCTGTATTTCTTCCTCTGGTGTAAACATTTTTACTGCTGACAATTCCGAAGCTACCTCACTTTATAGTGTGCCCCGAAAATGTCATATGTATAAAAATATTTTTTTAAACGTCTTAATGTTTTTTTGACATTTCACAAAATGTTAAAGTTTTACTTTATTGCCATGGCAGTTAATTACTGTTTTCTTTAATTGGTCTACAACTTTATAGCTATTAAATTGGTTGATTAGTAAATGATTTAGGCCAATAAATAATTATTACTGCTGCTGACGACAAGTTAGTGACAAGCGACAGTAAAAGTAAAAGTAAAAGAGGTTTTAAAGTGTCAAAAAAAAAACGGAAAACTGTTTTTTCCCAGGTCTTGGAAAAATTGCCTTTTTTGGAAAAAATTGTTTTATTTAAATATACACATTTACACAATCCACACAACAAGGTCTGTTCTTCCTCGTTTCGCGCATACTAAAAATCACGGAGGTAGGCAACCCACTGCAAAAAGTTTAAAGGCGGCCATTTTTGTTGTTTACAATCTTTATGCTTTGGATTTGTGCTCTATTTATACAGATTAATAATCGTTTTAAACGTTGTTAGTTTATTGGATTTTATTGACATAAGTTGAGTTTGCTCCTGTGTGTTCCTGTTTGGTTTTATTGACGTTACCAGTGTGAAATTCACACTGTGAATCAGTTGAGTGCGCTCCTGTTTGTGTTGATTTTGTCATTGGCAGTTGACTGTACTAGTGTACTTGTTTATAAACACTAATTAGTGCCTATTTTGAAATAAACTCTATAAAAGCCAAAGAATGGATTGAGGCTGCTGATAATTCAATGGTTAATATGGAAAAACCAAAGTCTCGTAAGTTCCACTACAATGTGTGCAAAACATAATTATTAATGTATATTATTTACTTAGATCGAATTTGTGCTATACATTTTGAGCCAAAATATTTGGTAAGGCATCCACACGAAGTTTTATATGGTTTATCACCACCTAAAGCTTACCGAGGCCTTACTGAGAAAGAAAAGCCAAAGAATGGATTGAGGCTGCTGATAATTCAATGGTTATAATGGAAAAACCAAGGTCTTGTAAGTTACACTACAATGTGTGCAAAACATAGTTATTAATGTATATTATTTATTTAGATCGAATTTGTGCTATAGATTTTGAGCCAAAATATTTGGTAAGACATTCACACAAAGTTTTATATGGTTTGTCACCACCTAAAGCCTACCGAGGCCTTACTGAGAATGCTGTTCCAACTTTGCATTTGCCTGAAAGGTAATATTATATTATTGTTAAGTGAAGAGTCTTCAATTAACAATATTATACCATTTATTTTTTATATCTGTTAACTAATTTTCCAACTATGAAATTTACAGATCCGAAACATTAGAAATGGTTGTACCAAATGAAGCAACTTGTGCCAAAAAGGTAATATAAATTATTTGGAATAAAAAACATTTTTAAATTAGCAGTTCTGAACCATTGCCAATGGTCCATTGGATGACCTGCCTAATAATGCCAAATGTTACAGGAAGAGGATAAAACAAAAAATTAAAATATGTCTGCCCTTTACATATTTTTTTATTTATTTATTTGGACATTGGACCTTTTTCCAAAGGTAATTTTTAAAATAAAATAAAAAAAACAAAAATGTACTAATAAATAATTAATCAATTTTACCAAAACTGTGATATATATACAATTCAATACCTTTTAACCAGTGGAAACCAAAGAAAAAGGTGGAAACTATTATAGTGTAGTAAAAATTAAGTTTTAAATATTCGATTTTATATGAAATTGTTATTAGAAAGTATTGTTATTAAAACGTATATTATTAAATTTTGTGTTAGTAGTTGACTAGTTAACCCTAATTAGGGATTAAATATGTTACCTAGGTTTTTATTATTATTTTTTTATCAATTTAAATATGCTAAATTGTATTATTTTATAAGCATGAAGAAATATATTTATTTTGTTAAATTATATGTAAAAATTTAAGTGTATTTAAAAAATACTATTTATGTTTAAGTTTATTCATATTTATTTTTTTTATTAAAAATATATATTATATTTTTTTGTTTTATTTATATATCTACTTACTAGAAATCCTACCTTCACCATTAATAATTTCCGTACATTCAAAAATTAATTTACTAAAAAATTATCAATTTGCAATTAAATTATTTTGATTTATATTACTTTATCTTAACTTTTAATTTCTAAAAAAATCATCGACTATGGTCATGTACATCCATTTTTACTTGCTAAAATACTTTCATCATTGATAATTTTATTTAAAGATTTTAATATTGCCAATAATCAACTTTTAAGAAAATGTATTAAAAGTTATAATAATTATTATTAATTATTAAAATATTTATTGATTACCATATTGTAAAATAATGTTTAATTTACACAAGTAATAGTGTACTTGTGTTTATTTTAATTAACACATTTCTGTTTATAAACGTATACGTTAAAACTTGAAACAACTATATATATTTACTTGCTCAAAATACCTTTTTATAAAGATATCTTTAATAATTTATTAATTAAATTCCCCAATTAACATATTTTTGTCAAAGCTTTTGTTTAAAACAAACATTTGCGTTTACATTGAAACTTTAAACAACTTTTTATTTTTAAATTAACAGCGGCAAATAAATCAAAGATGGTGGCCATTAAACTGTTTACGTGGTGCGCACAACAGTCCTGATTTTCGTTCGCATTTTATCGAGGAAGAACAGACCTTGTTGTGTGGATTGTGCACATTTATAAAAAGTAGCAATCAACAACATTATTTTAATTTAAAAAAATATCCTATAATACAATAAAAAAAATATATTGAATTAAATTAAATGGATTTGTCTTTTTTGCAACAATTTGTCCATTTAAAATATTCAATTACAAAATAATGAATGATTTATAAAGTGTCAAATACACATAACATTTATAAAAGTTTTTATGTTAATACAGCACCTAATATGTTTTTTTTTGCGACCCGGTAGAATATTCTTACTAAATTAAAATAAAAGGAATACATTTTATTATCATAAAATTATGAATATAATTCACTTTTTCTCGATATCAGTGTACAGATATCATCTGTAAAAATTTGAAACTTTTCAGAAAAATTGACATTTGCATTTTGTTCGTATTACCCTTTAAATAAAATGAAAAAATGCAAAAGTCAATTTTTCTGAAACTTTTTCAGTTTTTACGTTTTTTCGAAAAAATGGGTTTTTTTCGAAAAAACGGTTTTTTTTTTCCGCCGGCTCAATTTTTTAGGAAATTTTTAAACACTGGTCAGACGGTTCTAACCTCACTTTCTACCAATTTTTAAATGTATTGTTTATCATTATTTATAATTTGACGTTTGGAAAAAATATTTTAAAAAATAATTAGAAGTTTAAAAAATATTTTATGAGGACTAAAGTAACTTTTAATGGCTTGTCTGTATTTGCCGAACTTGCAGAATCGTCAGTACAAAACATATTATAAAATTTAAAATTAAAAAAAACTGTCAACCAAGTTCATTTTAACTTTAAATTGTTGTCCATAGCAACCGTTTTAGATAACAATTATTGTTTTCTAATTTTTTTAAATTTAAAAATACTTAAAATCTCGTCGTAAGTGGGCCACCCTGTATATCTTATTAAATATGTTTTGCAATATGACTTAAGTAACTTAAGTTATGTTATTATGCTGCATTCTTACTGCAATGCACTTTGTGTTGCATATAAGTGCACTGTACCTACTTAAATACGGTATATTTTCAGTGCACAAGAAAAATTTTAAATTTAAATTTTAAAATCACCATGCAACATAAAAAACAATATTTCGGCTCCCTCATACTCATGACGAAATAAATAAAAAATCCACATACACAACAAACATAAAAGGGGGCCTAAAAAACGCATTCGATATAGAGGGCTGCAATCGCGGGGGGATGGGATGGGGCCGTCCCTGTGATTGTTATTTATTCGCAATTCCCCGTTCCATCGCCATAACCCCACCACCCCCACTCGAAATGAAAATAGCGTATTTTTCCCGTGCAATCAAAATATCGCCTAACCGGTCAAAACTATGTTCCAAAATCGATAGGCGATTCGAAAATGTGGAGCTGCACAAATGCATCAGCCACCGAGATAAAATACAAATGCATGTGGGAGTCTAAACCACCCCTAAGAGGAGCTCATATATGATATAAGCCTTATAAGTGAAAACACCATGTATATTTTACATTTATTTAATAGACAACAAAAATTCCTATTGTTTGACACCCCACTCGATACATTAATATTTAAAAACAACTGAGATATACACAAAAAACACTTTTTTCCAAAGGCCACTAGACTGAAAACATTTTCACGCATAACTTCGTCATTTTTAACCTGATTTAAGATTGTAATATACCGTTTTAAAGTATATTTAGTCCTCCACAATTCGTCATTAAAATATTTCGTACTCCTCACTTACCTCGCTAGATTTTCATCCTGTTAAAGTGCGTTCTCGTCCCGTCCCTTTTTAACAGCTCTCTCTATCAGCCACAAATCAAATGTCAGTTGTCATTGGCACCGGTCTCTCTTTTTATCGCACTTGCATTGTGTTTTGTCTTTATTTAACACACACGCAATGTTGCCGAATTGACTTTGTTTAATGTTAAAATCATTAAATTTTGGAAGACCACGAAGGGATTTAAAAAATAAAACAAAAGAATAAGTCTATAGGTGTTATTTTGGCCTATTGGGGCCAATTTGGTTTTCTAAACCGTACAAGTGTGATTGTTGATATTGTTTTTAAAAATGCACCATTTGCCTGTGGAAATCTTTTACAAATAATTATTATAAATCACATTTTTTTCTTTTATGTTTTAGGTATGTACCGATTTGGCAACAGTGAAGCGGGTGCATAGAATTGCAAATGCGTAATATTTGGAATTTCAATATGTGAAATTTTCAAAGATATATTTTATGCAAACCGGGGATAGGTAGGTACAGTTTCGCCAAAATTACCAAACTAAAATAAAATAAATTGGACTAATGGACTAAAAAAACAATAAATTGGAAATAAAAACAATTTTGTCTGTTTTATATTTTTTTAATTTTGCAATATAAAACTCTGGATTTTAACGAAATTTATATATAATATCCCTGGTAAGGTGAAACCTTATAAAAACATAAGAATAAGGATTCTATAAGAAGGATTCTTATGCCACCTTTTACCCTGAGAGGAGGACCATCTCGGCCCATTTACTTAAAATTTCCTCCTAAGGTTACCTTATAAGGTACCTATAAGATTGGTAATTCTTGTATACAAGAATCACCAATCTTATAGGTTTTTAAAATAAATTTTAAAGGTATTTCTTATTCCTATAAAGTAATATTCTGTAACAATTTTGGCATACGGCATATTTCTCTCGAGTGGAAAGTTTGTCACACGAGCCGAAGGCGAGTTTAACGGTTTTACGGGAGCGGAATATGAAATTCCAAATTTGTTTCAGACTATAGTTTTTCTAAATTTCCAAAAAATACCATATGCTATTTCTATGTAGAAAAATATTTTAATTGGATGAGGTTGTAACTGTCTTAAAGTTGTTAGATAATAAACACAAAGATGGCGCCACCAGTGTGTATTCCTTCATCCGATGATAGAATAATTCATTCTGTAACAGTTTAAGAAATATATGTAATCCCACATTAAAAAGGCATTTTAAAACGGTCATTTTCCGTAATAGAAGTAAAAAAAATAGTTATTTATTTCATAAGGCTCTCAAGTAAGCTCAAAGTTTATAAAAAATGTTTCATTCCTATTTTTGTAAAAAAAGGACTTTTATTGCACTTTATAAGAGTTATATTGGTCGTCGATTCTATTATGCTTCGTTTAACACAAAATACATTAGAAAAAAACAGTAGCATCGAATGTACAGTTTGCCTTTAAACCAGTGTTATAGAACGCTTGAAGATGAAATATTTCTACCCAAAAGTCGACATTAATTCAATGCTGTTTTGTCAAGATTTGTTATGGTCATTTTTTAATAATATTGTGTTTATTGTGATAGATGTTAATAATTATAATTATATATTATTATTAATTTAAATGAACAATATTAATTTTATGTTTATTATTTTCGCTTAATTATCCGAGTACGTTTGTGTTTGTTCAATTATATGCAAGCGCAAAAAATTAATTGGAACTGGACTGTTATGATAAAGTCATAATATAATCGATAGAAAACATTGATATCAATCAAATTGTTGTATTTTTTGTTATGATCAAATAATTGAGATTATGTAAAATATTTGTTGTTTATCTAGTGGATAATTAAATTTAATTTTATTTGATATCCCACATGACATATTTTGCACAAAAACCACATGACATTATTTGATATTTTAGATATTTTTATGATGCGTTACCGAAATGATCGGTTCACTTTGAAAGATTGTAAAGGAATATTATTGGGGTGGGGTAAACCACAAAATTAACAAATCGCGTTACCGAAATAACGAAGTTATACAAATTCCAGCTTAACCTGAACTCAAACTATGACTATCATATGTCACTGTAAAGAATTTTTAATTCCGCACCCATTACATTCAAAATATTTACAGTTCATCCCACCGACAACGGTCCAGTTGCTTGATCGGACATCGTCAGAAATCGCACCCCATATTAAGTCAGGCCTTTAACGTGTTCATTAACGTGTTCAACGCTGCCCCGTGCAAATAACGCTGCATCAAAGCAGGCCTGGCATATGTGCAAACCGGTGACTCGATTATTTGAGTCTTTTTGCTGTAAAAACGATGTAGGCCCACTTGGGTAAACATGGTTTTCACCTTTAGAAAGAGAATAAAAAATCGTTAAAAACGATACCCAACTCGACACGCTTTTATTGAAAAACAAAAGAAATATGGCGGAAAATCTAAAAGTCATAGCAAACTAGATTAAAACATATAAATGCGATTATTAGGCAGCCCTTTGAAAAAAATAAACAAATTATAAATTAAATCCAAGATTTTTTAAAGCTCTTTCATATGATATAAATATTAACTTAAAAAACTTTTTTTTTAACTTGGTCATTGCGCACTGCATTAATATAATATTGTATTATTGATTAAATATATAACGAAAAGTATATATATTTCCCCCCCAAATTCCTATCCATCGACATTTTATCTCTCTTGAATTGGAGGCGGCTTGTAGCGTCAAAGCGGCAACTTCCAGTGCCCGAAAACAGCCTACCGCTTATGTACAACGTTTTATGTGCATATAACGCCGCCCCCCGTGATTTGGCCACCACCAATGCACACTATGTATTTTCCGCAATTTTCCGAAAATTTTAGTTAGTTCTCTTTGGTCTTTGGCAGGCTACATATACCCTTTTACACAATCCCCCTATACCTAGTCTATACCTACAGTTAAAAAAAATTAAATGCAATAACCAAATTAAAGTAAGTGTACTTAAACCGTGGAAATGCATGTGTTGGTGTAGTTTTTTAAGATTTTTGCTTGCACAGCGGTGAGATGTATCGTTTTATGCTTAATATTGCAGGGTATAAAATTACCTTTATCTTGATACACGACATAGTTTGGTTGAAAACAAGGAAATATATGCTGCAATTTTGTATTTGAGATAATGAGTTTTTAGATACATCTCGGTTTATTTTTGAGATAATCTAAAGTGTGGTATATCAAAGTAAAGGGAATTTTATAGGTATTTTAATGCTTTACTAACAATTTAATTATATTTAGTTATACTGATCGAAATGACAATTTATAGTGATTTTAAACGTTTTTTGTTTATATAGCTCATCATTTTAATAACTTTAGTAATCTTGATGGATAATATATCGATTATAGGTACTATTGGGCCTGTAAATGCTAAATTTACCACTCCTCCTCCTATGCTATCCATTTTAGTAGCATTTGGTGCTGTTCTTCCAAAAAAAAATATAATTGGGTGTATCTCGTTTATTTTCTAAAGAAATTTTATTGCTTGATTTAATTCTTTATTATTTTTGAGTTTCAACATTAAAACATAATTTTAATGTTTTTTTTTGTTTTTATTTTCATGTTATCCATTTTACTAGCATTTGGTGTCGTTCTTCAAAAATATTTGCTTTTCAATCACATTCTAAGCATGTTTATGGTGTTTATGCATGTTATTGAGGGTGTGTATTTGTTGCAGAATTAAACCATTGGAAAAACAGTACAAAAATCAAATGTGATAAAAACCCAGCAATTTTCGGCCATGTTCCTATTTTATAACCGCCACCAGAGCAACCAGGAGAAACTAAGAAGACAACCAACTTTAATTTAATAATTAATAACGAACATTATAATTTTGTGTTTATAACGGGCAACAATTGTTTCTTTACGTTTTTACTGTTTAACAACGCGAGGTAAAATTTATTGAGTACGCTATCGGGCAATCATCATATAACAACAATTAAGTGGACTCAATATTTTGGACTTCAATTTTCGTTAAGGGCAACAATCCATCTTTTTTTGGACAATAGTACTATATATATATAAATATATAACGGGCAACTTTTAGTATAAATAACGGGCTTATTTCTTTATAACATACTACACACAACAGAATAATAAGTGACAGAACTTTTAAGTTTATTAATATTTTCACATTCACAAGAAGCTTTTCAACGGTTTTAAATTTGATTTTTGAAGAAGAAAAAATAAAAAAACGAAATATCTAAAAGGATAATAAAAATCTGTGATCTATTAAGAAGAATTTTATTTAAGAAAAAAATATTTAGGTGTAATTTTGTAAAAGTAACACAAAAAAGTAATTATTTTAAAAAAATCATATTTTTCCAAACACGACTCAAGTGCCTTAACTAGTCGGCCTTACTAAAAAACTTCCTACATAGAAAAATTTGTATATTATTAATAAAAAAAATAAAAAAAAACAAAAAAATAAAATATATTGTGGCTTTACACTTTCGGTACAAAAAACACTAAAAAACTTGTTAATAATAATAATTCCCTGACGTGACTAAAAAATAACCTTAAAATAACTACCGACGATACTCAAGAAAGAAGAATTTACAAAACTACTAGTAAATTTTTCTATACCACACCGGGTAAGTTTTATGTCTTCTTAATTTTAACAAACACCATGAAAAAAAAGCGACTTTAACCAAAATATTATTTTGCCTATATCTCCGTTAAAAGACTTCATATTCACTTAAAAATTATAGGGTATAGTGACAAAATCACGCTCTTTTTCATGGTGTCATTACACCTACACAAATCATCAAAAATACACAAAAAATATGTTTTTTAACGTCTTTGGTATTATGGAAATAATAGATAACATGTTATTTAAATCATTATCGTCATTATTTGATCGGTTTAAGTTACGTACATACCATATAAATGGTGGTTTGGATTTTCCATGGGAAATGCAGAAAAAAACTCTAAAAAATAAGGAAAATTGTTAATAAATGACAAATATAATAAGTATTTTATCAGTTATGTATATATGTGACATTTTATTTATGATGGATCATTTTTGGAATGTTAAAAACCTCTTTTATTTTATGAAATATTTTTAACAAAATGTAAACTAAATTTGGCCTTTTATAAAAACTTAAACTTTGCGTTAAAAATAATAAACGTTTCTAAATTATTGTCAGATTTACTCAGAACCTGATAATTATTTGAAATTTATTCAAAATTGAAAAGCTTTTGCGGGCATGCAGTTATGACGTCACACCTTTGTACGTTTTAGAAAATTTGAATTTCCAATTTTTATTAATACCATTCAAAAATAGGCGTTTTAAAAGGATATTTCAAAAATAAAAGATCAAGTTTGAAAAAATGCATTTTTTACACATTTTTTCACAAAAACTTTCAGATTTAGAGCAGTGTTGCCAGATGTAAAATACTTAAAATAATGCTATAATATTAAATCTGTTGTAGTCAAGTTTAAAGTAAATTTTGTTAGTTTAGTTTTTCTTCTTTGTGTATAAAATTTACAATAAAAACTGGTCATCGTTTAATTAAAAAATATATATTTTAAACACTAATTTCGTGGGTCTTCAAAAACACATTTTGAATTAATAAAAACTGTAAAAATCTACCAAAATACTCAAATTTTATCAAAAAACTAAAAAAAAAACTAAAAAACCCATTTTCGACACTTTTTTTATTTTTTTCGTATTGTACAAACTATAAAAATGTTAATAATAAAATAAAACGTCATGCGCATTGTGGCATACAATTGAAGGCTACCCCGGCTAACTTTGATTTATTAACAGGTTTGTCTGCAACGCATTGTACATAGGCCAAAATCAAAATGGCGTCGGTTGTACATAACGACGTCACGCGGCGCGACCAATGGGGTGGCGTTTTGGAAATGATGGTTTTTTAAACAAACGTCAAATTTATTTTATTCCAGGCCCCGCCCTGCGCGTGCTATTTTATACAAATACATATTGACGTTTCCAGTTGCACGAAAAAATGTTAGCTAATATAATTTATTTTGATGGCTGGTATTGGTTGATTTCAGGGTGGGGCCGAAGGCTGATGTTTATTTAGTTTTATTCTATTACCGGGCCAAATATAAACTATACGCCATATTGGATGGAATATAGTTTTATTACCTTTATTTTGACGTATTGCAAGTCAAAATAACTTAAAAAATAACGAATATATAATAGCAACAATATTTAATCTAGTCGCCCTAGACTTGATTAGTTTTTTCCCTATAACTCCACCATTTTAAAATTAAGATATGTCATGTTTGTACTCAAATTAAAGGTAATTTTATACTGCATCCATATCCATCAAAGTTTGCGTTGACTTATGTCCTTTTACCCAGGAATGAATATTACATTTTATAAATTTTATTTTTATAGACATATTTAAATTTGCTTTAATTTGAGTCAAAAGAACGTATAAAATAGGCGAGATATATCAAAACAAATTTCTAACAAGTCATCCTTGACTTTTTGGTTTTTTCCCTATATCTTCATTGTTTTTTAATCGAAGTAGGCCGTGTATGTACTCAAATAAAAGGTATATTTATGCTTAATCCGTAAAAATATTAAAATAAACTTGATTTATACTAAGAAAACGAAAAACAATTTACATTATAAATTAAATATTTGATTTTTACAATATTCCAGGAAATTTTATTGCGCAATAAAACGCAAAAATACTTTTTTAAACCCGCTACTCGATATTAAATAAGTGTGCAGCTACCCAGACTAAAAAATAGGTTAAATATGCTAAAAATATAACGAATGCAATTCTTAAAATATACTTTTCGGTTATATTATAATAATAAAAGCAGTACATTGACAAATGCACACAATACGCAGTGAGTCATGATTTTATTTTAAATGAATAAGACATTTTTTTAAGAAATTTCAGATTTTAAAATTTTGTTGCATAGAGTTGTTAATACTCCATTAAATAAGGTAAAACATTGTTTTTTTTATAAATATCGGAAAAAACGTATTTTTAATTTTTCATCTAGCTCACTAGATAAATTTGACATTTTTTGCCATAACCTGCTTATGTTTTGTTGAAAGTATATCATGTGGGATATCAAATAACAGGAAAATCAATTTCCCACAAGATGGCCATAATTTCAATTACTCAAAATTAATTATTAACCAAAATCATAATTAATACCAAGGGAAGAACAATTACGTAGTGTTTAATTAAATATTGAACTAGTTTACAATAAGATTTTTACTATCTGGCATTGTTTAAAAAGTAGGCGAAAAAAATCAAGCAAATATTTCTTTAATTAATAATAACAAACGTAGAAGATAATTAAAAATAGCGCGTTATCACTTCGAGTTCAAACGGAAAAGTGGTCTAGACTTTTATGCCGCACATTTTATCTCGTTGAGAAATTTTCGACCGCAGTATTTTTTAATACCTTTGTTTAAGAAAATAAACAAAATTTTGACCGTGTGGTTAAATAATGCAAATATTTTTTCATTTGGTTGCATGGGAATTTTGATTCCCTTTTATTTGAGTACCTTCATGCTAGGTTTTGTATGTTTTGTATATATTTTGCATGACATACTAGATTTGTCTTTTTATTACTACGTTGTTTTTGGTCGATATTTGACATTTAATATGTCATTTTAAACTGTTTTTAAAGTTCTTTCGATTGGTGATAATTATTAATATTTTAATTAAAATATCTATTCAACTAATAGGTTAGTAAAAACTGGTAAATTCCATAAGATTTCGTAGTCAGTTTTAAATATTTCTCAATACATAATTATACTGGTTCGCATATAACTAAGAAATATTCGTAAAAAAATTAACAACCAATATTATTATATGTTGCAAATAGCTTTTTATCTTGCAACGATTTACTTAATAATTGATTTTGTTCCACGTTAGTATATGCTGCCTTTTATTTTATTATTTATTCATACAAAAACATATGAATGGAAGTCATAAATTTAAAATATGTATTCATCCTAAGTTTAAGTCAATGAAGATGTTTCTGGTATTTTAATATTTTTATTAGTCATAATTATATGGACATAATGCACATAAAACATAAAAATTATCCTTTACGATCGTGTTTAAAACGTATGGTTTTTTAAAATGCGTAAAAACGAAAAATAATTGTTTTGAATAATTAACTGCTAAAATAAAAAATGTTCTTAAAAATCCTGAATTTAACACTACCATGATATATTGTGCAGTAAAAACAAACGATAATATTATCAGAAAAATATATTTTCCAATGAAAACTAGATCAAATTTTTGTCAAAAAACAAGTAATACATAATTTTTAAGGTTTTTGTTCAACTTTTTAACAATATTTATAAAATGATCATATAAGGAAGTATATTATTATTATTTTTATCTATCCAACATAGCAACAATAAGACGCCTCATAAAATTGTGTTGTAATACATATTATTTTTTCGCGAATTTTATCATTTATTTGCACAATAAAAGTCAGTAAATATTAAACAATATTGTTATTGTACATATATTTATAGTCTACTTTAAAAAAATTTTTGTTAATTTATTTAACTAACATTAAAATAAAATAGAATTTATAGAAAGTTGCTGTAGTAAATTGAATGGGTGGAGGAGAAATTACATTTAGATTTAGATACATCGAGATTTATAGCAAATAAATTTGCTAAACCATTAACGGTAAAGGTGTTTTTAACATCACTAAAATATTTTTTTCCTTTTTTTTTAAATTTGATAAAATAATTATAATTATTGTAAAGATTATTAAAACACTTTTAAAATAACACACCACAAGTCATATTTCGTTCAAAAACAACGAAGCAATAGAAAAAACAAAAACCGGTCTAGATTGCGTGTTTTTTAAGCAAAATATGTCAAGTTTGGGTTCAAAAAATAGGAAATTAAATTTTCTACCAAACGGTATAAAATATACAATTAAATTATGTATGTTATTCTTATTTAAAAAATATTATATTATAATTTAGATTAATCTAAACAAAAAATTATATTTTATTGAAAAATAACAGAACAATCGAACAAAATAAAGACTCATCTAGATAGTCAGGAAAAATATATTTTACGCCACATTTCGCTTATTTTTTAAGCAAAATATGTCGAGTTGGAGTTCAAAAAATAAAAAATTAAATTTCCTATCAAAAAAATATACACTAATATCAGGATCTTTTATAAATAAATACCATTTTTTATTATTGTTTCTTTAATTTTGAGTATTATGACCCCAAATAATCGTATTTTCTTGTATTTACATTTCAATTAGCTCGTTAAAAAGCCTTTATTTTCATCAATGCCAAGTTGATTTACACAGATGTTTGTAAAAACATAAAAATAAAATTTGTCGTTGCAGAAAAAAAGTTGAACCCAAGCCCCGCGCAAAAAACGACGGCGAGTTGAAAAATAAAATAAGTTAAACATCCATAACCTTACTCAAGACAAGAGTTATTTCAGTTAAAGTAGGCTGTAAAAGAACGCAACAAGATAGAAAAAAACGCATGCAAATAAAGTGCTGGAGAAAGAAACGAAGGGGGGTCACTGAACCGCGATATATAGCTCCGTCTTTGTCCCACGCAATGCCTTACTTACCGGCAATGGCGTACGCAAAAAATTTTGAAGATATCCGCAAAATATATTAATCAAACGATGGGCAGCTAAAAACGCTATTAAATGATATACCACATGACATGGTTATCTATGATAATGACCGAGAAAACGCATTAAATCAATTTTGAGGTAGTTGGCCATGGATAATAGTTTTTCGCTATATTTTAGTGGTTTTTGATTAAAAATATATCAAGTGGGGTATCAAATGACGTATTTTTAAGTTACCCATCGATACAACTAATAAAAATCACTCTAACGTTTCTTATACTTACGCGACAAAATGTTGCTAATTTTTGTTAATACTTTTATCAAAAAAGTCTTAAAACTCTTTCAAAAGATTTATCATATTACCTTGAAAAATTACCAAGATATTGTGAAAAATGAATAACACTCTAGGAGGCCATGATTTTTGGATTTTTTTTCGATATCTCGGTTATCTCTTGTTTTTAGTATATCGAGGGGTATCAAATTAAAGCTCATTAAAATATCTATCGTTTTATACAATATTGTTTTAAAGTTTTTGTCCATATATTAAAAAACGTTGTTGTGCCTTTGTTAGGTTACGCCTCTGGTATATATGTATACATGTACAGCCTCCTATGTTGTTCAGATTCTGTGTAGGGTAGGTCAATGCATTTTATTCTTGTTATTTTATTTTCTAAAGCAGTGTATACAATCTTTCTTATTTCTTTTATGAACTTTTTCCTTTTAGTTTTGTAGCAAGCACAAAATATAAGATCTATCTTTATATATTCGTTATTTATATTTCTTATGCGCTTTGCTCCTAGCTGAGTTCACTAACCATTTAAAAACATAACGAATATTCAAACTTATGTTAGCTATTATTTCAAAACCGATTATTTAGTTCGGTTTAATTATTAAGTATGATAAATAATTTATTTTATATATCGAAATAGTTTATTTATTTTGCTTTATTTACCAATAAGTTTTGCATAAGATTGACCTCAATTTTCAACAATTACTTACTATAATGATTTAATACATTTCAATACATTTTATATCTCTTTTAACTTTTAAGATGGCAAGGATTTGATATTTTGCTAAAAATCAAAAACTATAATATTAACTTAAATTAAATTAACATATTCATTAAATAAATAATAATTGGCAAATCCAAATCGACATAATATTGCTTGAGGCTCTAAAATAATACACTCCATTTCAATTAGTTAAAATAAATAATCCATTAACATAACAAATTTCCATGTTTTATATGTACAGTACATTGTATTACAAATATCTAAATAAGGTATTCACTTTTTAACGACTAAAATCATAAAATCATAATCATAGCTCGCCATGCCCGGTTAATTATCAACTATGACGGTATAAAATTTTAAAATTTTCAGTTTATTGAAGAAATATAACTGTATAAAATTGCATTGCTTGAAGTTTATAAAATTCCTTTTAATTTGAAGTGCCACTTGTTACATTTTAATGAAAAACCACAAGATAATATAAAAAACAAAAACCATTAAAGTCGGCCATGATTTTTGTGTTTATTGCTGATATCCAAAATATACTGAGTCAAATAATAGGTATTACCATTTAACATATAATTACCATAAAAATTATACAGGGTGTTAAATATATATAATAATAATTATAATAATAATATAATAATATATAATATCAAAAAACACTTATTTTAATTAAAATAATCAACTCAAGGTTCTTTCTTATTCTTATCAATCCGTACAAATAATAAATAATACAAATGAAAACGATCATGACCTACGGCGATAATTTAATAAAAACATGGCTGTTTTCATGTGAGACTAGATAAAGTCGGGAGCAAATCGAATTCGTCGATATTAGATAATTTTTTATCGTTTGCTAACCGAAATCGAAGAGGCTTCAGATAAAAAAATTAAAGGAGGAGCTATTAGGTTTGATTGGCACAAAAATCGATTATAGTAGTGTAAACAAATTATGTTGCCTTGAAATGAGAATATTTTGACTGTTTATTTATAGTTATAGTTTATGAAAACATAATTTATGTAATATTTTTAATGGAAATATTCATTTTTTTATTTAAAAAAAGGTAAATTAATTCTTAACACAATTTTAAAAGTTTTTTTTTTACTTAAAAAAAAACATAAAAATCTTTTAATACCTAATAAATGTTTTTTTTTTAATGGCGAATGCGCCGGGATTGTAAAAATTGGTGGATGCGCCATTTAAATAAACAAATTATTAAAATCTTTTTTATGGTTATTTAAATTTTACGAAAATGATGTACATCTATTAAAAAATACCTATTAGTAAATACTGTTCAAAAAAATGTAAAAACTGTAAATTGGTGTAGTTTTTAAATTAATGTTATTAATTTAATAAGAAAAAATATAAATTGTTATGGAAAATTTCCGTAATAATTGAATAATTGGAAAACGGTTTTTTTTTAAGAAATGGAAAAAATGATTTTCAAAAAAATTGTCTTTGCATTTTTGTATTAGAGAAATTTACTGAAAATTTGTAAAATTAAAAACATTCGTATTATCCGTAGTATACCGGATACTTTAGATAATACGGAAAAAAACTTTTTCGGAATAATTGGATTTAAAAAAGTTAAAAAGTTTAAAGCATTTTTGCATAAATAAAAATTATCCTTTTAATAAAATGTGTGTATGTTTAAATTTTTCAAAAAAAAATATTTTTCCCAAAAAAGACAATTTTCCTCGGCGAACATTTTTTTCAATTTTTTCGACGCCTTAAACCTCACAAAATTTACTTGACAAATATATTACACAGGGTGTAATTGAAATGCTCCAACAGGACATTTTAAAGATTTTTTGTGTATAGGAACATTTTTATGAAATGGTCTGAAAATGTAATGTTTCAATACTATACGAAATGTCCTTAAAAATGTACTAAATTTTTATCAAAATTGTCTTGAATAATTTGATATACGATTACGATAACGGTTACGATTTTACACTCAATAATCATACGATTACGATTAATAAACGAAAGGTGTAGCTATTTTTTATGAAAATCCCATATTCTTTCTTTAACTTTGTATGTGTTAATAATAGTTAGCTTTTGGTGTATTTAGATTTTATTTATTTACTCCAGTGGCGTCCTGGTGAAATCTCAGCTGGTATTTTTTAGGAATAAATATGACACGCCACTGCTTTTTATTTGTTTTGATATTTATTCCAGATTTAACAGTGAAATATAAAACTTTCTTGTCTTTTTACTGATTTTCGCATCTCCCTTCGTTTTCGAAAAAACAAAATTCTCTTCACACTTTTGAAGCAAGTGAAAAATAAACACATGCTTAAATAAAACATTTTTTTAAGAGTTTAGTTATACAGAAGATGTTAAGAAAATTCAGATATTTTTTAACACTCGTTGTCTAAAAAACGGGCAGTGTCCGGAAACTATAGTTAAGTTTTTGCTTATTTTTATGTAAGGAATTTCATTCTAATTTTAACGCAATTTTAATAAATTAGTGGATTCCTTGGAAAAAAGTAATAAAGTTATGCTCTAAGAGTTTTCATTTCCAAGTTACAGTGTGTTAAAAATTAAAAATCGCTTTTGTAACAAATTAAAATTATAAAAATGACATGGGTTACTTTTTAGACAAAAAATATGTTGAACCGGAAGTGACCTTAACTTTGTTTTTTCAGATGAAACCCTATACAAATTATTGCATTTTTAAATTAAACGTAAAATTCCAAAGCTATAGTCAATTGTTTTTGAGTTATTGAGTTTATTTTAATTGAAAGATGGAGTGACTATGGTATACACGTTTACAAAATAGTTTCCTATCAGGAGCAATTAATAGTATTCCAAAATGTTAGACATGGTGTTTGGTATTTCCGTTTTTGACACTTTAAGTTCTCTATAAACCTCTAATAAATCAGTTACCCTTTATACATGTAGCCTTCATGATGTAGGTATGTTTTCTAAGGTGTCATTATTTGGGGTATTTTTGAATTTTATGCTCCCAGGACTTACTCGCTTTTAAATCGATAAAAAATGAGCTCCCTATAGGTACATAATAACTCTCAATACATAATAACTCTCAATTAATGTGTGATCGAAACTTCCTAACGTTAACGTTAATTAACGTTTAAAGTTCAAATTGTTCAAATGTTTATCCGGGCTAATCTCCGAAACGGCTGAATCGATTTTGACGGGACTTTCAGTGGCCATGGCAGGTAAAAGACTTCTTGGAGAAAAATTTAGGCTTTTTTTTATTCCCTAAGGGGGGACACACGATAAAAAGTAAAAAATGTTGTTCACATAAAAAAAAAATTCGTGTTTTTTTGTTCACAATAATAAAAATTCCACTTTCCTACTTATGTTTATTCGACTTTTTTTCAATTTTACCAATTTTGTTTTGATTTTTTTTGTTTACCTTTTTTGACTGGTTTAATGGGAATGGGAATGGATAAGGGAACTGGACGAAAACGGGACAAACTACACACTTATTATTTTTAGGTATGTAGGTATATATTGGGGTGTTTTTTACTTGTTTACAGTCTAAAAATAATTAAAAGAAAATTCCGATGTCGTTTTAACCTTCCTAAATGTCATTTTAATGACAAAAAAATACATAACTCACTAATAAATAGACAGGCAATAATATACAGGGTGTTAATTAAGTATGTACTATGCTCCACACCTCAAAGTCTCACCACTTGACCACGTACGGAACGCAGTCTTTTAAAAATTTGGCATTTAAGGCTTTTCAGGTTATGTATCTGTCAAAGTATAGTCAATGAAATAAATAATATTTATAGTGTTACCGCTTATGTTTAAGCGTTAAAAGTTAATAAATCTTTATAGTATCTCAATAACAATGGTTGGATTAATAATTTAGGAATATAAATACTGCATTTAATGAAATTCCAAAGTGTAAGGTACAATTAAGTGATATTTTTGTGCATTGGGTCTACATTTCTCCATAAAATAGTTTTAACTAAACAGCATTTATTAAAAAAATCTAACTTCTCTATTATGAAATAAGAATATCTGTATCCAGGGCCGGCCCGAGGTCCGGGCGAACCGGGCAACCGCCCAGGGCGGCATAATGGGGGGGGGCGGCATTTTTACGATTTGTTAATGATAAATAAATTTTATTCAACATATTAAACATTTACAAAGATTTAATAGAGGCGCTCTCGGAAGACGACCCTGACGCCCTCTTTCATTCGTTTCTTCAATCACATCCTGTAGTTTTCTATAATTTTGTTTGACAATTACCAATTAATAATTGACAAATATTATATCACGTGCATTTGCACTGATTTTAAAATCAGTGCATACCTAAGGTAATTTGATAATTAGAAGTATAAAATGTCTGGAAAACGCAAAAAAGATTCAGGAACTTTTTATAAAAACAAAAGAAGGGCGCGTGCGGCGGAAAATCGAGTACTAGCAGCAACCTTTTCCAAATTCTTGCAAAAAGAACCATCGTAGGCAGGTATAATAATTATACTATAATTAAACAATATTGCATATATGAAAATGAGGTTTAATTTTTGTTGTGTACATCTAAACATTGTTTTTAGAGGTCTAAAATCAATCTTCTGACGTGCATCACAGCAGGATTCGGTTTTGCCAAAGTCCGCTAAACTCATTACGTAATTATTAAGTTAATTTACTTTTTTTTAAAGATGATTCACCTGAAGTAAGTAAGTTACTTAAAATGTTCGGGTGCACTCGGTCTGTATACTTTTACATTAAAAATGAGATATTTTAACAGGAATTACCTATGTATGTTATAATCTATAGCTATAGCTCGCGGAATATTGCGAAAGTAAATTTTAACAAACCAAAGAATTCTTGTAATATAAAATTATTGTTTAATTAAACTCACTATAATAGTGGCACTATTTAATAATATATTTTTATTACATATATCCTATATGGGGCAAAATTTGCCAAGTGTACCAGGTGAAAAATTTTTTGTCACCGATTTTGTTTAAACTTTACTTATTTGTTGTTCTTATAACGAAGAATCATGGTATAAATTTTTTTTGCTCTAGGATTGTTCATTCAAGAGTTATGGATTATTGAAATTTATCGATTTATTACTTTTTGGTGAAATCGCTTTTTATTTAAAAATTCATAACTTCTGTTCATCTCTTTATTAAGTATTTCAATTTAACCACCTTAAATGATTTTTTCCGTACTTTTCAATGGGCTATACCGATTTTGCAAAAAAAAAAATTTGCAATTTCTTTTGAAAATTTTGCAATATTTTGCATTTTTTTAAACAATGTGTATTTTTTAATTTTTTTTAAATTAGCATAAAATCAAAGTTTATTATGTTACCTTTGAATAAAAAAAAAATTTAGAGTGGGCCCGACATGTAGAAGGGAAGTTGTTCATATTTGAATGCGTGCGGGTCTAGCCATCGAATAGCTACTACACTGCCGTATGCGTTTATACCTAGTAGATGCGAGTAAACGAATACAAAATGATAATTTAAAATGTAAAATTATGTTTGAGTAGTCAATGATATAATATATATTATAATATTATTTTAAATATTTACACTACCGCACGATATAGTTTTTTAACTGTATTTTTTTGCACAAATTGTGTAAGCATGGGTCTACATAGATTTCGCAAGGAGGATCGATGATATTAAATAAAAAAATTATTGTTATAACCGTAACGGCTTGCCTATAAGCTAAATAGGTCAATGGCGTTAATAATATATAATGTCTATAAACGGTTTTTGCTGTCATGACGAGCTCAAAACATTCGCCGTACGGACATTACTTACTTTTTAAACCGTAACGGTTAGTCAGAATATTTGTGTTGCCAATCGGCAGATTAAAATATTATTTTTTTTAATTTAATTAATTACAGATTAAAATATGATTTGTAGATTTCCTAATTCGGAGGATTTTTGGCGGATATTAATAGAATAATGTTAATTTTAATTTTTGTGGCTAAAGTAAAATATAGAAAGAATAAAGTGTTGGTGTTGTTTTTCTTCAATTTTTCGCCCTACCATACGTTTAAATTAAATTAAAAAAATTATATTTTAATCTGCCGATTGGCAACACAAATATTCTGACTGACCGTTACGGTTTAAAAAGTAAGTAATGTCCGTACGGCGAATGTTTAGAGCTCGTCATGACAGCAAAAACCGTTTATAGACATTATATATTATTAACGCCATTGACCTATTCAGCTTATAGGCAAGCCGTTACGGTTATAACAATAATTTTTTTATTTAATATCATCGATCCTCCTTGCGAAATCTATGTAGACCCATGCTTAAACAATTTGTGCAAAAAAATACAGTTAAAAAACTATATCGTGCGGCAGTGTAAATATTTAAAATAATATTATAATATATATTATATCATTGACTACTCAAACATAATTTTACATTTTAAATTATCATTTTGTATTCGTTTACTAGGTATAAAGTTTATACTATAAACGCATACGGCAGTGTAGTAGCTATTCGATGGCTAGACCCGCACGCATTCAAATATGAACAACTTCCCTTCTACATGTCGGGCCCACTCTAATTTTTTTTTTTATTCAAAGGTAACATAATAAACTTTGATTTTATGCTAATTTAAAAAAAATTAAAAAATACACATTGTTTAAAAAAATGCAAAATATTGCAAAATTTCCAAAAGAAATTGCAATTTTTTTTTTTTGCAAAATCGGTATAGCCCATTGAAAAGTACGGAAAAAATCATTTAAGGTGGTTAAATTGAAATATTTAATAAAGAGATGAACAGAAGTTATGAATTTTTAAATAGAAAGCGATTTCACCAAAAAGTAATAAATCGATAAATTTCAATAATCCATAACTCTTGAATGAACAATCCTAGAGCAAAAAAAATTTATGCCATGATTCTTCGTTATAAGAACAATAAATAAGTAAAGTTTAAACAAAATCGGTGACAAAAAATTTTTCACCTGGTACACTTGGCAAATTTTGCCCCATATATGGGATATAATCATTGACAAGTGATGCAATTATGTATATATACATATTTAACAGTATATTGCCTTACCTAAAGCATAAAAAACTCTTATAAAAAGTTTTAAAAAATAATTACGTTAAACTACTTTTTTTCCTATTCCTGCTGAATAAAAAGGGGGCGGCAAAAATATCTTCGCCCGGGGCGGCAAAAAAAGTCGGGCCGGCCCTGTCTGTATCAAAGGTAGGTTAATGTATTAGAACAAAAAATATCATCTAATTTTGTATTTTAAGGTTAGAAAAATCTATTTTCACCAAAATAAATAAGTGGATTATTTGGAAGAGTGTGTTAATAATAACTTAATATGGTCATAAATAAATATAGGTATACTAAATAATTGTTGAATATGGTTCAAATTAAATTGAAGCTTTTATACTTCTAATGAAAAAACTTGTGCATACCTCTCGGCATACCTACTTTAAGTTAGATTATAAGAAAACAAACAATTTTTAGAGAAACTTGCAATGTGAAAATATTTAATACTCCCATGACAAGTGATTTATTAAAATTTTTTAAAGTTATAACGATTTTTCAATGTAGATCCAATTCAGTCGAAGCTTTTTAACAATTTGTATTGACAAAACTTTATGTAGGTACACTTTAAGCTGGATAAGAATAACTACCACATTTTTAAATACCATATTATACAGTCCTTAAAATAATCCAAAATACTTATGTATTTTGGTCAAAATAAATTTTTTTAACCTTAAAATTACAAAATTAGATGATATTTTTGTTATAATATATTAACCTAACTTTAAAACAGATATTCTTATTCCATAATAGAGAAGCTAGATTTTTTTTAATAAATGCTGTTTAGTTACAATTATTTTATGGAGAAACCCAGATATTTGGAGCAAATGCACAAAAATATTACTTATTTGGCACCATACACTTTATAATTTCATTAAATGCAGTATTTATATTCTTAAATTCTTAAACCATCCATAGTTATTGTAATGTTATAAAGATTTATACATTTTTAACGCCTAAACATAATATTTCTTTCGTTGACTATACTTTGACAGATACATAACCTGAAAAGCATTAAATGCCAAATTTTCAAAAGACTGCGTTCCGTACGTGGTCACGTGGTGGGACTTTGAGGTGTGAAGCATAGTACAATAAATTTAAGAAACGATTCTTTGGGTGATTTTAAGACCAAAAGTTTGTATAAACATGGGTCCGCAAATGCTTCGTTTTTAAGATAAAGGGTGTTAAACTTTGATAAACCTTGACAAAAATTTTTGACAAAAAAATGTACGCCATTGACTTTTTTTTGTAATTAGTTTTAGAGTAAAAAATAAAATCCACTTAAATGCATATCTTGTGTGGTCAACAAAATTCAAGATAAAAAAGTTGTATTTTTAGCTGCTTATCCGGAAAAAATATAAAAATTACAAAAAGTCTGTGATATAAATTTTTTTCAAAAATATTTGTTAAGGTGCCGCTCGGGACGCCAATGGACAATAAATTAAATCAAATTAGAGATAAATTAGCCCCTTAACCCTACAAATAACACTGCCAAATTACAAAATTACAAAATTGGGTAAAGGATATAATAGGTATATATATTATAATATTTTTACGAAAAACTAATTTAAATAAAGTTTAACACCCAGTATCTTGAAAACGAAACATTTGCGGATCCATTTTTTTTTTGTAAATTTTACGCTTCAATCAAAATAAAAAGTATTGTCATTCTCACTACCTATCTAAATTATTTGTTTACAATTTAAAAATAATTAAAAAAACAAGTTTTCGATGTCGTTTAAAGGGTTAAATGATGATGCTTTAAATTTTTTATTATTTTGTATATTTTAAAATTTGACCTCCGATATCATTTACGAAAAACCGCAAAGATTCTTTTTGTAGAGCGTAAAACTTACTACAAAAATTTGTCTGGTGTATTATGCCATGTCCATTAGGGTGGAGCGAAATTTTTTTTCCTTAGCATAGGTGGAATTTGTAGGCTATAAAAAAAATTTTTTTTGAAAAAAAAAGAATTTTACTCAACGTCTTGAGGTGGCCCACTGATTTTTTAAATTAAATTTAAGTTAAAATTCTTTTGAAAAAAAATTTTTTTGGCTTGTAATTTTCAAATTTATCTAAAAATAAACAAATTTGATCGTGTTCAACTTGAAATTCGCTCTATTGCCTCAGAAAAGCATGTTACTATTTTGGAATTTTTTTAAAAACAACAATAATGACCACAAAAATTTTTTTTAAGTTCATAACTGTTAAAACACTTTTGAAATTTTTTTTTTGTTTAAAAGAATTTTAACTTAAATTTAATTTAAAAAATCAGTGAGCCACCTCAAGACTTTGAGTAAAAAAAAATTTTTTTTTTCAAATTTTTGTATAGGCTACAAATTCCACCCCCAGGCTAAGGAAAAAAAAATTTTTTTTTTCGCTCCACCCTAATGTCTATTAATAAGCGAGTTATAAAGTTTAGATAAATGACCCTTTATTTTTGTAAGTTAGTACTTATTAGTAATATTACAAAACGTATTTTTTTCTGTGAGACTACACTATAACTGTTTCTTGTTCAATTTTGTAAGTTGGCGTTCGTGAAGATTTTACTTAGTTGTTGTTAACTTTTTTACGAGAGCAAAAATCTATGCTATTATACTTAGTTATTGCAATTTGTATCTGTAGTGACCCCTGGTACAGGTAAGTAAATTATTTCTGTACCAGCATCAAACGGTTAGCGGTATCCGCGATTTTTTTCCTTTTCTTTCTTCTTTCTTCGTTCGAGGAGCAAAGAGAAGAGAATTTCTCATTATAATGGTCGGGTTTTTAAGAGCGCGCAGCCGAGTACCTATAAAGAGGTTTTAAACGCGAAAAAAATATCCATCTAAACACTGCCATGTGCAGGTAACTTTGCGAATAGCGAAATCTTTAAATTTAATTTATAACCATTCGTAAATGGCGTTCTAATACTTATAGATCAGCAAAAAAAATAGTGTTTCAAAATTTACGTTCTTTTCATTTCGGTAAAGTAATAAGGGCATTTATTTATTTTACCAAACTATATTTAGCAAACCTACGTGGCAACTATTTCTTCACTGGGAAGTAGTAAATACAAAAGTAACTGAAAAAAATACAAATGTTGCAAAATATTTTCTATCACGGCGTTCTCTATAGAGAACGCCGTGCTTCTATACACATGTGGTGATTTCGGAGTGCCAACGTACAAACTTAAAATTACTTGAAAATACTAGACAAGTTTAACAGACAAAAACAACAACAAAAACAAAGAGTAGGTATGAATAATTAGATTTAAGGTTATGATTTCAATAGAAGAAGTGGGTACTAAATTTTAAAATTAACAATGGCAAACTAATATAATTAATACATTTTTTCCTTCTTACTTTTGTTAAAAAAAATGTATAGGTAGTACTTTTTCAAAATAAAAATTTAAAAAATGCCTTAGATTAACAAAAAACAAGTTAAAAAAAGTCATGGTAAAATTTAAAAATATATATTATTATATGTTCTTGTCATTTCGGTAACGCAATATTAATCAGACTTGCACAGAATCTGATGTGAGATTAATTTATAGAATAAATAAGTTGTGTAACGCCAATGAAGTCATTATAATATTCACGATGGTCTATGAAATTATAATTACTTTAAAGCCATGCAGATAGACGCTTTTGTTCCGAACCACCTTAAAAATAAAAAAGGCAAATCTTCCTTTCGGTTTTTACAATGATTTTTAATTAACTTTTTTGCAGAATCACCGCTTTTACCATGTCTCATTATCAATTTTAACATCTTACAACTTCAGTCAACATATTGTTTCTTTTAATCAAGATGATAATTACATAAACAGAATTTTATATGGAAATAAAAAAAAAGGTTTTATTTTTAACCTTTTTACTGTTTTATTTGCAGTACCAGGGAGAAACCAGTTATATGCACTGCTCCAGGAATTTGACACCTCACATATTATTTCCGGGATAAAAAAGCCTGGCAAAGCAAATATTAAACTGTTACTAATTATTTTTTCTACAACCAAGCGAAAAGTACAAATTTGCGCTTCCAAAAGAAAGCACTTTTCCGAGAAGCGACAAAGTTACTTTGTCGCTCGCTTAGTTACCATAGAAGCCATAATAAAGAGACGTTTAGTGTATTTGCGACTTTTGACATAAACGTCAAATTTGAGGTTAAAATTAATTATTAATTTTTACAAAACATTCTTATAGAAACACCGGTTGTAGAAAAAATCCTGTATGTAATTTAAGCGCAAAGTGACATTACCGCTCTCGCGAGATAGCCAAACTTCTCGCTCAGAGCGGCAATGTATCACTTTCGGCTCTTAATACACAAATACCTATTAAAACGCCCTCGTATGTTTTGTTAAAAGTTTGCGTTTTTATATGTAGCTTTTTTTCGTTAAATGTCGAATGTCCAAACTCTGTAAAATAAATATTCAAACCATTATTAACACGAAATTAGTAGATAATCCAGCGCGTTCTTTCTATTAATTAAACCAAATTGTCAACATGCAACACGAATCTAAAAATTTAACACGTGATAAATATGCCCAAGCAGTCCTGTTGGTGAAAGAAGGTTGAAGTTACCACTGAGTAGCCGATAGATTTGGTGTGTCCCATACATCCATTTCCTGAACGTTGCAACCAGCCTTCCCAGTGCCAGTGCTTTTGTACTGAAATTACTTTTATAGTTTCAGTACGTTTTGCAAAATTTAGTCCCTAACCAAAAAAAGTTAAAATCTAAAAAATATGCAGTAGGTATAATAATGAAAAAACTACTTTTTTAATTAATTCTTAAATCTCAACCTAAAAATTATCATGATTCCTGCAAGTTACAACATCTTAAAAATTAACGTAAATTAAAATAAATAAAAAAATTGATTAAAGACAAATTTTTGATATAAAATACAATCTCAATTAATTTTTTACTAACAGTTCAAAATCTAGCCGTTAAAGTGGTAAGTAAAGTGTATCAACCACTTTAACATTTAGATTGACTAGCCAAAAATATAAAGCGATCACGGTGCAAATTGACAAATACCTAGTCATTTGATAGGTACCTACAATTGTAGGGTTTAAACAATATAATTAAAATATTAACAAAATCTAGTACAGTACTATTTCATTAAAATCAGTAAGTTTTTTCCTTCCAATCAGTACAGAATTTGATCTGGCCACCTTGGTTGCAACGGTATAGGGAGACTGGTACAGAAGAGCTGGACAGGGGAGAAATCGTGCTACAAAGTCTGCTCAAGATCAATTTCAAGGCTTTCCAAGGTTTGTAACAACAACAATGTTACAGTCTCAGTTCCAACCTTAAAATGACTCGACAACGAGGCCCGGTATTAACCGTAGACCATCGCAGAGTCTGTACAAATTTTGCTAAAGAACACGTCAATTGGATAAAAGCTGACTGGGAAAATGTTCTCTTTACAGATGAGTTCAGATTTTGTCTGTATACTTGGCCACCTTATCCGGAGGAGGCTATGTTATGGTGTGGGGAGGCATTTCGTTAGCAGGGCTTACCGACTTAGTAGTGTTAAATATTGTCATGTAACGAACGCTCATTTAAGATGTAATCCGAAGAAAAGGTGAAAATACCCGATATTAACTTATCTTATCTTATTTTAATAAATTCGGAATTTTACGGTTTATATATATTTATCTACGCCAGTGAGATAAGAACTTCTTATCCCACTCATTTTGAGTTAGATAAGAAGTTCATTAACGCACGCGTTTTTCTCTGCTTTTAACCAATCAAATAAAAAAGTCAAAATGTCAAAATGTCAAAATAACCCTAAATTAAGTCTTAGACAAAAATAATTACCGTTTATTTTTTCATTTGGAGGCGTAGATAAAAATTTGTACAATATACGTGTGATAACGCTTTATTAACGTACTTTTGCGATTGCCCAACTCGTGCTACGCACTCGTTGGGCAAATTTCGCATGCGTACGTTAATAAAGCTCTTATCCCACTTATATCGTAAATAACTATTAATGTTAATTTTTAGGATAATTTCAAAAAAAATAGTATAGTATTCACAAGGATGAGGTTTGCGTATCGAGTCGCTAGACGAGAGATTAAAATAATCCGAGTGAATAATGCGCATCGAGTGTAATACTATACTTTATCTACTCCAATAAGTAGATAATTATAATTAAATGATTTTTAAAAATTAATAAATAAAATTTTGCATCTTCCAAATGGTTAACCTTACTTTTTACCAATTTTAAATGTTATTATAGTCGCCTTCTCCCCATTTTAAAACACGATTGGTTCAAATCACAGTGAATATTGAAATCCGTCAATTACTTATGCCTACTGATGCCGAGACGCAGATCTGAGCGAGGCAGTTAATATGCTTTCTCCGCCGTGTTGTATATACTATTTTTTTTCCATACTTGCATTTAAATTTTTGGGTTTGCTACATTTGTCAAAGGTTTGACGTTTGACATATGTAATATTATGGGGTATCTGTATGAATTTATTCTACAGTTACCTATAATTTTTAGTTCGCACTGATTTTCAGCTAAATGCGAAAGATGGAACCACTCTTTCTCTGTAATTTCAATGCATTTTCATTATTGTACGGCGGTGTATAATAATTTCACTTTTGAACTGCGTACAAAAATAAATTTTTTCTATATAGGTATGAGTGTTATAATATGGAAATTGTTATACGCTTGAAAAAAAAAACAGTTTTTTGTGAAAATATAAATAGTTTTTTATTAAGTTTGAGTTTGTTGATGTAACGTAAATAATTAATATCCAAAATTATTTTAATTTATTGGAGCAGTGTATTAAAACTATTTACAATATATTACAAAATATGTAGTATTTATTAAATACTATTTAGTACTAAAAGTTTGGGATTGATTATTTATGTAATTTTATGACATTTTATTCTAATTGTGCATATTGGTGGTTGTATGTACATGTATAATATACATTGTATATATATGTATATCTACATGTAGTTTTTGTCTATCAAGCTTATTTAGTAATTTTATGTATGGACCAAAATCACTACTTTCCAGTTGCCAACAGCTCACGTATGCTAAATATATGAGTTTGGGAATCATTGCTAAACATAAAAGCGGTCACTCTTAAAAGATTAAATCTATCCTTAATGTACTGGATTTTTAAACAGTTATTTCTATGTAATAGAAATATTATTTAAAACATGAGGAAGCAAGTCGTATTTTTACCGATAGAGTTCACGAACCAATCATCTCTGAAATCATATGTTATATCTTTAAAGCGAGATGAACTTTTTTCGGAAAAATTGGAAAATAAAACCGCAAGTTAAAGGTGTGGCGATAGGCCGCATACGGGGCAATACCGGAAGACTCACGTATTGTAATTATTACGAATTGAAAATAACAAGTACTCTTAGGAGAGTAAGAAAGATGGAAAGAGGGAGTAATGAAAGAATGAAAAAACACATTGGGTCCAAAATGTTCAAGTCAAGGTTTTTTAAATTGTCAAAAAAAAATTGCTCATTTAAACACATCCTGTGAGATTGGTTGAGAAGTATTTTTTAAACTAAAAGGTACCTCTTAAATATTAAATTTTATTTTTTTGTCAATTTTGTCAACAACAGTTTAAATTTGTAATAATTCAGCATATCATTATACAATTTTTTATTATATTTTAAAATGTTTAAAACCTAAGAATATCAAACATATTTAAAAATATTAAAAATATAATAATTTAGAATACCCATCAACTAAATATTAAACGAGATTTTAGAATTTTAGTACCTTAAAAATGAAATTTTGAGACGTGTCTTTTTGTGCTTCGCTCAATTATAATTTTGAGCTTATCACAAAAATACTCACTTCTGAGCCTTATAACATAATAGTTATTTATGTCATTAGGTTAAGAAGTAAGGCTTTTTGTGCTAAGCTCAAGATTTAAAGGCCGACGCGTAGCGGAGGCCTACAATTGAGCGAAGCACGAAAAGGCACTTCTTGGCCGAATGGCATACAACATTTTATCTTCAAAGCACCTTATATAGTTCAATTTAATTCAACATCAAAGGGACCTAACCTAACTTTTTTAGAATCTCATTTATTTATTAGCTAAAGATTACATTAAATGTACAATAATTATAATTATTATTTCTTTTAGAAGCAGTAATAGTTTGACAATACCTAGCAACATGATTTAAGTAGAAATGGATTTTTGCTATTACATTGAATTCAATTAATTGTTAGGTATCTAATTTCAATTTGTTTGGATTTTTATTTAAAAAATAGGTATTTTGGAATATTTTAGCTGTGTTTAACATTTAATTTCACTGAAAACTTAAAGCAAATTAAAACTTAAAGATAATTTAAATCGTAGAAAAAGAATCGTGCGTTTTATTGGTTGCCTAACCTCACTTTTTGTTTTATTATTCTTATTTAATTATACAATAATTTAATGAAAAATATTAAACATTAACAGTAAAACAAACAAATTAGTGCTTATTATAAATAAATTAAACCAGTTTAGTACGTTAATTTCTTAGAAAAGGATTAATTTGTCAAACAATACCCCTAGCGAGAAAAAATCGAACTAATTACTTGTCTCATAAAAATTTTTATCGGCCTAGGCCATAACAAGTTATTTCTTTATCGAATGTTGACAACAATAAAGTTTAAATTATAGACCGCGTGGAGATAAAAACTATTTTTGTAAAATATCTTAGTTATTTCCTAGTCTGTAAGAAACCGTTTAGACCAATCAAAAAATTCGAATACCTACTGCCAGATCCAATCTAACCACACTTAGTTATAGTTGTAATTATTATGTATTGTTTAACAAATAAAATTATGCCTTTAAATGTTATATTCCATGCGGCTAAAAAGTGTCTTCTTGTGCTTCGCTTAATTGTGAAAAAAGACTTACTTTAAAACTATTCACAATATATTTATAAATATCTGGTATCCAATACTAATAGTTTGGGAAAGATTACCAAACACTAAAAAATACAATATCAAAACGACAAAAAAATTTTAGAATGTCATAAACAAATTTTTTCTACAATATCTTTCTTTCTGGTAATTCTTTGACAAAGGTTTTGTGGAAAATGATTTTAATAAAATTAAAAGTATGTTTGCACCCACCGTGAAGATAGAAAGAAGAACACTAGAAGAAGAAGAAAAAGAGGCATGAGATCGCATTTATTATATATAAACTTCCTATTAATCTAAGTCATCTGGGCCCCCCGCCCTCGTCCTCAGCCGCCTAGGATAGGAGCATGGAGGAGAGGACTGCAACGTTTGGAAAAACAAAATATAAAACCATACATACGGTATTTGAACTCGAGACCTTTAACTTTGGTGTCAAACCACTCTTTGCCTACGCGCTGTTGCCAAATTCGCCAATAAAAGTTAATTATTTCACGGTATGCAAATTTTCAATGCGGTGAAAATTATAAGAAATACTATTAATAGTAAATTAAACTATAAACATTGCTAGAAAAATTTAAAAATATTGTTATAAAAATAATAAAACTATAAAATAATAAAAAAGTAAAAATCATATTATCCTAGACAATATCCCGGCGCATGCACCATTTTTGAAGAAAAAAATTATAAAAAACTATTTTTTCCATAAACAATTTTTTGGGCTATTAAATTTATTTTTGGAAAAAACATTACAAACTAATATATATTGTAAAGTATTTAATACTTCCTCACAAAACGGATTTTTTTAACTTTAAAACTGATTTTGTGAATGGACCGCGTTAAAAATGTAGAAAAAATTGTACGTTAAATATTCCCAGTTTATGTTATTTTTGGTTAACATCGGCAACAGTGAGCAATGGTACCAGCGTTGGGTATGGTCGCTTGAAGAAGTGCCCTACCAATTCTTCATTCTTCATTCGCCGAAGAATCAGCGGTAATTCCGACGCGCAATAATTAATAATATGGGCGTGGGTAACCATAAACTCCTCTACACTGTACCATGGGTACCTCGTACATACCATCAACCATCCATGTTTGCCCATTACATTACATTTTCATCCCAGGGCATCCGACAACTAATTACCCAGCCTTTTTCTTCCTGGTCGCTAAGAAAGTTTCATTTTTAGTTTACCGCGTAGTAAACATATTTCTAAACATGTTATGCTGGCACTTTTCTTTGTAAAAATAAAAAATAACTTTTGATCACGTATGCCGATTTTTATGAATCAATCAAATGTCAGAAAAAAAATCCTAAAGATACTTTCAAGCCCCGATGTTATAAGTCATTTTTTAGCCAAGCGTGCGGAAAAATCCTACTTTCCGGACTTCTACTTGTTTCACGGTTTTTCGAGACGCCCTTCGCCACAAAGAGCTTGCGCCACGGCGGACCGTGTAATAACCATGAACCATAAGTGAGGAGATAAAGTTTTTATGTTAAACAAACAGGCTAAATCCATTTGTCATACTGCTAATAAATTAATTTCATACTGAACGACGATTTAATGACTTTTCTTCTTCTTCTCCTTCTGCTACTCTCTTGTTTTTATATTACGTTTGTACAGAAACGTTTAATGGAAATATTTGGAAAAAAGTTCCTGTTGGTTATTAATGTCATCGATATTTTATAGGATTTTGTACGGTAATAGCAAATTATTTATCAAGTTTCATAAACGCCATTTTAGTCACGAATTTAAATTAGGCACGAGCGAGCTTGCGAGCGAGTGTTTAATTAAATAAGTGTTTAGAAAATTTTCCATGACAAATACCTATTATTATCTAAAAATGATTTAAATTAAATATTGCCGGCGAAATCAAAAGGTCAGTACAAACGTACATATAAACTTTTTAAATATTGACGTTGAGAATCTATTTATTAATTATGTATTAAGATAATACAATAATTTTTACATTTATTATTATTTCACAACTTCAGCCCGTGACTAAAAAGCCCAAAAGCCACTGTGGCTAACTTCAGCGCGTGATTAAAACGCCATAAAGCCACAGCTCCTCAATAGAGGAGTTAATAATAATATATTATAGGTACATTAAGTTTTATAAACGCCATTTTAGTTAGGAGTTTTATTAGGAACGAGCGAAGCTTGCGAGTGTCTGGAGAAGTTTATAAAACGAGTTGCATACTAAACTTTATCTACATAGATAAAGTTTAGTATGCAAACACAAAGAATAATTTAAAGGCAATTTTATTTGTTAAATATTTGACATCTGTCAACTTTTAACGGAATTAACCTCACTTTTCCCTAATTTTTAATAAAGCTAACCAGCCCGTGACCAAAATGCCCAAAAGCCACTATTGCTAACTGCCCGTGACTAAAACGCCATAAAGTCACAGCTTGTTAAGGAGTAGGAGTAGATAATAGTATATTATGTATCAAGTTTGATAAACGCCATTTTATACACGAATTTAATTTAGGCACGAGCGAGCTTGCGAGCGAGTTCTTAAATTAATGAGTGTATAGAAAAGTTTATAAACGAGGTGCATACTATACTTTTTCTACGACAAATACTTATTATTATCTTAAAATGATTTAAATCAAAAATTTGTATAGAGCGCCATCTATGAAACAACAGGGAAAACTGTCAAATGTCACATTTTTACATTTTATAAACACAATTATAAAGGTTATAAATCGAAATGTATATTGAAAATTGACAGTTTTTCACAGTGAAAGTAAAGGAAATGTTTTATGAGGACTTTACAGTAGAGTCCGTGCCCGAATTTAAGTTATAGTTTACTGCCGGCGAAATTAAAAGGTCAGTACAATGTTCATATAAACTTTTCAAATATTGGCGTTGATAAACTATTTAATATTTTTGTATTGAGATAATAAAATAATTTTTACATTTAGTATTATTTTACAAGAAAGGCACTTTATTTTAACGATTGTATGACATTTGACAACTGTCAACTAACTTAAAACTAACTTCAGCCCGTGACTAAAAACCTGTTGCTAACTTCAGCCCTGACTAAAGCGCCGTAAAGCCACAACTTGTCAATGTGTATTTAAAAGGTCACTTAGTGTTATGGAAACATCTACGATAAAGGGCGTTTTAAAGGTGGGAGTAGAAAAAATTGTTTAAAGGTGTTTGAGATTCTTAAAATTGCTATTTGTTTATAAAAAAAGCAGGTTGGACATGTCTACGCTGTCATTTTTTTTTGTAATTTCAAAATTTGAAAATGAGGAAAATTTACAATAAGTGGTGTGTCATCTTTCATCTGTTTCCTGTCATTTGCCATCTGTCATCTGTATTCTGTGTCATGAAGGGTCTCTACTTTTCACTTTCTCCTTAATCTCCAAAATTGGGCCAGGTTTTTAAAAAAATATTTTTAAAGACAGCTACTTCTTATATAATAATATTTTTGCAAGCTTGTATACGCTATAGGTTTTTAAATAATTGAACAATCGTAAAATTCTCAACAATATCCGTTGTTAAGTAGCTTTTAAATAAAATACCTGCCTAATAAGATTTTAAATATCCTGAGAATTTGCAAAAAAGAAATGTTCTCTCATAAAATTGTGAATTAATGACCAAACAGGAGACACGTTTTTCCACAGTCTTCTAAGATTATTGACACTTGTCTTTAATAAATATTTAATATGCAAAAATATAGTCTTTATTTTATTAAAAATGTGTATGAAAATATACACATGTAATCCAATTTTCCAAAAATATTAGTCAATCTGTCAGATAAAGGCCGTTTTCGGACAAAAATTACCATAAACAGTTTTTTGCATGAATTGTTTAAGGCTCATAAGAAAAGCTTAACCCCAACATTGCGGGTTCCTAACCCCTAAGGATCAAAGTAAAAACTCATTTTTGTTATTTTTTTTTGGATTTCATTTTTCTCGAAAATGGTTAAAAAAAATTATAAACAAAAAAATGTAGGGGGCATCATTTACTATAATTCATATTATTGGGTCGATGCTCTGGGACGAAAAATACAAAAAGTAGGTGGCGCTTAATTTAACAAAAGTGTGTTTTATCGCTTTTTAACCCCGAAATTTTTTTTAACGCAGGGTTTTTAGAAAAAGTTTTTGGATTTGAATTTGTTGTGAAGCAAAGGGGACGAAGTTGATGATCTAGGACGAAAAATTCTAAAAGTACCCAAAAAACTTTTACCGCTTTTTGACCAGTTTTTTCATCGCAGCATTGTAATTAAGAAAGTCTTTTATCTTTAAAAAATCCACTTAATTTAGATGAACTTTTTTTCCTATGTTGAACCGTTTCGAAGTCATAGCGCCGAAATGCATCGTTGTGAAATTCTTGATATTAAAATCGGGAATGATTAAATGATTCGTCAAGGTTGTATATTTTGTCGAATGCAATTAACACGGTCTTATGTATCATGCTAATTGATGTAGAAGTAATATCGACTAAAATTTATTTGTATTTGCCATTTGGCCACTACTGTGAAGGAGCCAATGTTGTTTAAAAAAAAATTAGGATATTCAACAGTAAGATGTCTTGCTTGTGTTTTACAATTATTTGAGCCTATTTGTTCTTTTTTGTTATAAAGTTTGTTTTTAATACTTTGAATAGCCTATTTTTAATCCATATTTTTTCGTTCGTTCTTATATATGGAATAAAGTACAAAACTTTATATTAGTATATATTAAATACAAATTTATTAGGAAATAAAAATCTTTTTTTTTAAACGGTAAAAAGTGCATGCAGTGTTTGACGTTTTTTAAAAAGATAAAAATTAAAAATTGACCAGTGTTTTATTATATAAGTGTTTTCGCATTATAAGTATTGTAAAATAGTGCAGTTTGCCCACTATACAAATTTTTTTATAATCAAATTCATAATTTAAAGCTTAAAAAGTGGTTCTATACGAAATTTTCGAAATGGTTACTATAAAATTCAGTAAATTGGGGAGGGCTTGAATATTTTAGAAGTGTTTAGTAATGATTCTAAAACTCATATATTTAGCATACGTGTGCCTAAAATTACTGAATACATACTAGATGAGCATTACAAAAACAACAACAAAAACAAAATGGTTAAAATTTGTTTTTATTAAACGTGCATAGAGCAAGAGTTAAACAAAATACACAATCAAATATTGAATTAATTTAAAAATAACTTAACGATAATCAACAAAATGCACAAGATAAGATAGGAAATACCGCAGGAATGGCATTAAGCATAGCCGACCATAATATTGGGGAGTTGCTTTCAGTGGTGTGGTAATCATTTTCAAACGTTTAGTATATTTATTAATATATTGTGAATAGTTTTAATATATGTAACTTAAAATTAATATTGTATGCAATAATTATTTTAAATACATTATAATGTATTCAACATTATTAACATAATTATACTGCCGTATAATATAAAAAATTATGTTCTGGTTTTAGAATCCGTGCTTAAGTTTTAAGTAACTTCTCCCAAAGTTATAAAGTAATTTAAAAATTTACTTTTCTTCCTACACTATGGTAAAATTGTTTTTTTTTTTAATAGAGGGCGCTGTAATAATATGTTAAATTAAAATAAAAATAAAACACATTTTTACGATTGTAATTAACTTTTTGGTTAAAACAAAATCTGTTTTTTTTCCTTAAAATAATTGACATAATAAAATCTAATATTAGCCTTTAGTGTAGATTTTGTGTAGGTGCCGCTGCGGGCTGTCTGTTTTGTCAAAATTAAATAATTTATTGGCATAAATTTAGGAAAAGATTGAGCAAGTCAAAATAAGACGAAAACCCAAATATATATTTTTTCTAATTACGTATGTTTAAAAGATACAGGGTGATAAAGTGTTACTTATAATATCAGTTTTTTAATATAATTTCTACTGTGGTAGACTTGGAAAGGTGATATTTTGCGAACAGTCACACTACCAAAACACACATTCGCATAAAAATTACAATACATATTTAAAAGGATTAAATGATATATGATAACAAATTTTATTTTATAATTGATAAACTAAAAAGAGCATTCCATGAGCCTCGGGACTTTTTGCCCTGACCTTCACATTAAAAAAATTTAGTTTTTTCAATTTAAAAATTTGTTATCATATACCTTCTAGTCCTTTAATGCGATATAACAATTATTATAATCTAGAATATCTCGGAAACGGTTTATTTTATCGAAGTTTGAGAGGTACACCTTTTTAATAGAAGCCGAACTGAGTAATCTAAAAATTGCATCAAATGGTATAAAAACCTCAAAGTTTGTATGGGACAATAAGCTTAAGCAACCCCTGTTTCTACGAACAATTGTAATTTTGTGTGAATATGTGTTTTGGTAGTGTGACTGTTCGCAAAATATCACCTTTCCAAGTCTACCACAGTAGAAGTTATAATTAAAAAACTGATATGATAAGGATCACTTTATCCCCCTGTATCTTTTAAACATACGTAATTAGGAAAAACATTGTTTTAGATTTTCGGCTTATTTTGACTTGCTAAATCTGCTCCTAAATTTATGCCACTAAGTTTAGGGACACCTTGTATATTGTGTAGGAAGAAAAATAACGTACAAACCTAAAGCTCGTTTAAGCTCGCCTGTACATTTCATCTGATCTGCTATCCCAAACCCGCTGTAAGGTTTTTTAGATATTTTTAAATGTTTTAAAAAAAGCATTTTTTTATACCTAACAAAGTAGAAACCACAAAGTAAGTAAAATAGTCAAGCTTTGCGGATGTATTACTCTATTTAAGTAAATAAATAACCTTAAAAACTGTCATTACAGTAAAAAATATTGTCAAGTAGTTTTTATTATAACTACTTTACTTTCTTTAATAACCATAAAATTACACAACTCTGAAGTATACTAATGATGATTATTTAACGTAATTTCTACGAAAAAAATTACTTGTAGGTTATTTTATTTTAAGGGATTTTTCATGGCAAATGTAACGTCAATATTTTTACTCTAAAGTAAATTTCACTTATATTAAGATATATTTTTACTATAGAGTCAATCCAAATGAAAACACCAAAAATGAATTTAAAAGTGCGCTGCATGATTTTTTATTTTGATGAAAAAAATTGAGGATGATCTTTTAGGTGTCAAATATGAAAATCCGTTGCCGTTTTAATTTTTTGTTGCTTTACTTTTATTTGGCACCCCTTAAAAGTCTAAAATAGTGTCAATTTCTTACTCTCTTATAGTGGGCCAGAACTTTTTTTCTGTGACAAATATTGAAATAATTTTAATTTTGTTTTACTGTCCAGTAAGTGTGTTTTCGATATAAATTATTATTATCCAATTAGTTAATCTTATAAAAGAATGGTAAACCACTAAAGATTCATGATAATTTGCCAATTTTTGTGATTTTTGTCTGGCTCCTGTGCCTATTCTACTGAATTTAGAAGGTTCATTTTTTTCAGGTGTAAAGTACTTAACCAATAGTAAACGTAACTATTATTTTAAGTTTTTAGACTATCAATTTGTTTATAAAAAAAACTATTGAAAATTGATAATTCTCAAAATTAGCCAATTTTGCCCTCAGAAATCATTATGTTGAGGAAAAAATAAAAATCTGAAACTTTCAGGAAATGTAGTTCCCACCTTCATCTTTTTAGTCCAGTTAGTCTTGTTTTGTTATTTTTATTCCTTTAAAAGATATATTAATTTTTTTAATGCCCGTTTAGTAGCGATATTGTTAGTTTTATTTATAATTTAAAATTTAGATGGCTTTGACTTTGTCAATTCATGTTTGGTAGAGAAATGTTAGAACTGTCAAAAATATTTCATAAATTTTATTTGTGCGTCTTAAATCGTGATTTCAAAAAGTTTGCAAGTGTAATAAATGACGGAGTGTTCGAGATTCATGAATTTAATTGCAATTAAAAATGCAAGAACATATCATAATGTTGTACCTCTTTCTTATAGAAAATATTTAAGTTCTGAGAAGTTTTAAATTGTTAAAAATAAGCAAAAACCAAAAAATATTCTAAATAAACCCCTTTATTATAACATGTTTTATTTTAACCAGTTACCTAAAAACTAAAATTTAAAGAAGTATTTACAGATTGTGTAATTTTTTTCCAACACTAACATTTAAAATACATACATTTAACTTTTTAATATTTAGTGCCTTACTAGGATCAAAATAATAGAACAAGAATAACTTGGTTTAAATTGTGAAAGAAACCGACAAAAAACTGCTTAACGCATTTTTTATACGTTTAAATTAACTCTTTATTAATTTCACTTATTATACTTAACGATATGAACCATAAGGATCTTGAATATATTTTTTACATTCTTCTTCTTTAAACACCAATTAGCCAATTAAATACTTCATTATAATGTATATAATATATAATCATATATATATATATATATATATATATATATGATTTTTCAATACATAAAATATAACATAACTACCAAAAATATCAGAACTGTCAAAAATATTTCATAATTATTATTTGTGGTATTTGGTGATTTTAAAAAGTTTTATATATAACATAATATGACATATTATGTTATATACAAAATTTACCAAAGAAATACGCACAAATAATATTTATGAAATATTTTTGACAGTTCTGACACTTCTCCACCAAACATGAAAGCCATCTAAATTTTAAATTATAAATAAAACTAACAATATCGCTACTAAACGGCCATTAAAAAAATTAATATATCTTTTAAAGGAATAAAAATAACAAAACAAGACTTACTGGACTGAAAAGATGAAGGTGGGGACTACATTTCCTGAAAGTTTCAGATTTTTATTTTTTCCTCAACATAATGATTTCTGAGGGCAAAATAGGCTAATTTTGAGAATTATCAATTTTCAATAATTTTTTTAATAAAGAAATTGATAGTCTAGAAACTTAAAATAATAGTTACGTTTTCTATTGTATAAGTACTTTATACCTGAAAAAAATGAACCTTCTAAGTTCAGTAGAATAGGCATAGGAGCCAGACAAAAATCACAAAAATTGTCAAATTATCATGAATCTTTAGTGGTTTACCATTCTTTTATGAGATTAACTAATTGGATAATAATAATTTATATCGAAAACACACTTACTGGACAGTAAAACAAAATTAAAATTATTTCAATATTTGTCACAGAAAAAAAGTTCTGGCCCACTATATGAGAGTAAGAAATTGCCACTATTTCAGACTTCTAAGGGGTGCCAAATAAAAGTAAAGCAACAAAATATTAAAACGGCAACGGATTTTCATATTTGACACCTAAAAGGTCATCCTCAAGTTTTTTCATCAAAATAAAAAATCACGCAGCGCACCCCATTTGGTGTTTTTATTTGGAATGACTCTATATTAAAACCACTTAACCATTAATGGAATTCCTTAAATTTGGCAATTTTTCGTATTTAATCGTTTTCGTTTACTGTAAAAATAACTTAGAAGTAAACATGTAGTTATTTTAAAAAAGACAATAAGATTTTAAAATTAAAAATTTTGCAATCTTAATTAATATAAAAGACATTTATGTAAGAATGAGCCTCACTAGGCAAATGTCAAATATTTGTTTTATATTCAAGCGTTCTATAATTTAGGCTTTATTATTGTAAACTCACTACCAAAGTATTCGATTATCTCCCAGGCTTTAAAAATAATGTAGACCAATCAGGTAAAGTTTTTTACATCCTAGTCTGTAATAAATCCGCTAAGACCAATAAAAAATTCGTTACCTGTGACAAGCTATAAGCCTGAGAAGTTATGATATAAATAACTATTTTCTTAAAGTTTACAAGGTTTAAAAAAATATTAACTAATTTCTTCTCTTTAAATAAGAAAAATAGAGCAATATATTCCGAACGCATATACAATAATTATTAATAATATAATGTTTAACTTTTATTTAACGAACAGATAAGTATTATGTAACAGTTACTTATAAGCATGATTCAAACTTTCATTAAAAAACAATTATTTCTGTGTATAGTTTATAGTAAATTAAAGTACCTACGTAAGTATATTAAAATTTTAGAAAATTATTAAAATGAGACAATGTAATAATAATAATAACAACTAAGTGGACATCTTCTGTAAATGTAATGTGCAGAGACAAGCTTAAAGTATTCAAAAAATATTATAGATACAAAAATTGTAATTGAAAAACGTTTTATCAAACGAATTAATCTTTTAAATTCTAACTGAACACATTACATGCGGAAAACGCTTTCTGAAATAATATTTCATAGAGTCCGGCATAGGAGAGAGCAAGAAGTACAGTATTGGTAGGCGCACAGTGCTAAAAAACTTTTTTTTTCGTAAACTGTTGACTTTTACATTATATTAATTAAGTGTCAAAACAACAGTTTTTTGTTAACGGAAAATATTTTTTTTACCAATGGAAACTTGTTTTTAGAAAAAATATTGTATTAACACGCGCGGAAAGTGCTTTTTTCGCCATCGACGGCAGTCGCGTGTGGAAAAGTATTACTTTCCGCACTAGTTAGGTAAATAACTTTTAACAGTCGTTGCTATGTACGCAAAATACTTTTACATCCGTTCCTATGTAGGTACGCAAAATAAATACTTTTAAATCCGTTTCAAAAAAGTTCAAAAAGTTATAAACTGTGGGAAACAGTTTTCAAAAAAAAGTTGTTTGATACTCATTCTCAAATGATTTTTTTTATCGCCATCGCTCAAAAATAGTGTATGATATGTGCTAAGAGTGATTTTATTCTTTCCCACAAAATAAATTTATTATTACATGTTCTTACTATTAACTAATTATTATACAGGGTGTACCAAGTATCCTTCTATGTGTATACTTCCATGCATATACACATTCTTCTACATTTTTATCCAATTTCTTTGCCACTGTTTTGAGATGGTAGGTTTTAAGTTTTTTTTCAAATGATTAGAAAACCGCAGATTATTCCCCAATTTAAATGACATTTTAATAGGCTTGTAATTATGCAAATTTTATCTAATTTAACCGACCTTGAAGCTCTTCAAATAAAAAAGATACCCATACATAGAAGAATACTTGGAGCACCCTGTATAGTAGTATTTAAATTTGGGTACAAAAAATAAATAGTAAAATTTAAAACGGAGTTCTTGTTATCTGTTTACTAGGCTTAAAACAACCTACTTTAAATACATAGGTATGTAACAAATCATATTGTCAAAATTTTTAATAAAATTTAAAAAAAAAGGTTTGATGTTCCAAATGTTAAAAAATGGTGGAATCGCCAAATTAAAAAAAAAATTGGTACTACAACTTTTTGAGATTTGTAACTTTTAGTGTATTAAACCACATTATTTTGAAAAATCATAAAGATTTTATAAAACATAATAGGTATAAATTTTAGTGTTAAAAATCCAGCAAAAAAAAGGAACAAATTAATAACAAATAGCTGCAGCTAATATTTTCCATGTATACTTAAACAAACTACAAATATTAAAGGCATGCCTTTAATATTTGTAGTTTGTTTAAGTATACATGAAAAATATTTAAAAAAATTTAACAAAAAAACTTTTTGTATAATTTTACTTTATTGATTTTTTCTAAGAAAATTAATTTTCCAACTTTAACATAAAAATCACAAAACTACAAAAAAATCCAATCAATTAAAAGGACAAACTTTTCTTAACTAATTTTTTTGTTGTAAAAATTAATTATTTTTATATTTTAATATATTGATAATATTATTATTGAAAAACATAAACATTTAAAAAAATTATAGAACAGGTAAATATTTAAATTAATTCATTTGAAATGCAGCAAAAAAATGGCATACTATGTAGTTTATTTACTATACTGAAATTATTGACTCTCGAACACTAGTGTTACTAGTTAGTAAATAAAGTAAAAAAGTTGGGCGAATATTAATTTATTTGAAATCCGGCAAAAACAAAAAAAAAGACAAATTAAAAAATAACATATTATTATGGTTTGTTTATAATGCGGATTTTTTTAAATTGACGAGACTAAAATTCTATATTACAAAAAACATATTATTTTTTTTTAATTAATTTTTAAATTTTAGTATAAAACCTAGGTTAAATTGAAAATAAATTAAAAAAAATCCAATCATTAACTTTAAAATAATAAATAATAAAAAAAATAATTAGAATGGAAAATATTAATTTATTTGAAATCCGGCAAAAACAAAAACATGGACAAATTAAAAAATAGCATATTATTATAGTTTGTTTATTATGCGGATTTTTTTTAATTGACGAGACTAAAAATATATTATTTTTTTTTAATTAATTTTTAAATTTTAGTATTAAACCTAGGTTAAATTGAAAACAAATTAAAAAAAATCCAATCATTAACTTTAAATTATTGTTTTTTCTAAAAAACTTTAAAATCTTAAAAAATTAAACGTTGGATTCTTTAGTGAAAAATATATTTTTTTAAATGAAGTCATTATCTATGTTACTTTTATTTAGCTGTGTAGACCCAAGAGTAATTTTGATCAAAATAAAATGCAATTTTTAAAAAATGGTTACAAAAATATCTAAAATATCCGAATGTACGCCACTGAGTCAATTTTATTAATTCTACTAGGGCATTACCAAATAAAGCAAACAAAAATCCTTAGAGCACAAGGAATCCACTGTTAAATTTTCACACATCTTTTCTGGTACACCCTGTATAATAATTTAAAAAAATATATCTTATCTGGTCAATTTTTTGAAGAATTATGACGTTTCTTGAAAAATTAAAAATATGTTTCATTCTTTTAAAATGAGAAAATAAATTAATATATGAATAAAAACCACAATGTTTTAAAGTTTTACTAATTTATTTATGTTTTTATCACGAGAAAATAAATGTTAAAAAAATATAGTATATAGTTTTATATTTTTTTACGCACAATCAATAAAAAAAGAATTTTTATCAACGAATATGTTGATGTTTTAAAAATAATGCAAATTTTAGGTACTTTACACCACTGTAGCTTACTTAGGTAGGAGCCTTAGTAAAAGTGGGGACTAGCTTAAAAAATATCTAACGCTCTTAAGCATTAGTACACAGCATGCCATCTTTATCCAACAACCACGACACACCAGATTCACTGTCTTACTTCAGCATACGCAAAATCTCGACTTTGCCCCCCACTCATACTTACTGTGACCAGCCTACGCTGTTTGCTGCTCCGTCTGGTGGTACGCTTGGGATCTTCGACTTCTACTAAGAATTCATAGATTACTAGATTTAAAATGCAGAATATTTTTAGCCCTATCCAAGGCACTAACGATCCCAACACAACAAAGCTATTAGTTAATATAACCTCAACACCAATAAGTGCACTGATTACGACTAATCAAAAATCAAAAAATATTTGAAAAATTAATTTGTGAGGTTAAGTGCTGGAGTGAGTGCGCGCCTAAATTCAGTGTCGACGAAAAAAACCTATTTACTTAACCATTTTTATTTTATACCAATCAGCAGCAAGGGAACGCCTATTTTTTCTAATCTCAATTAGTATTTACTTAAAGATAAAATTCTATTTTTTGCATACTTTTAGCCGGTTGTTGCTAGACAGAATTTTTTCTATTAATATCTGTGTGCATTTTTGTAAACTGAGTTTGTGCAAATTGAAGGAAAAATGAAGGAAATTAGTTTATAGAAGCAGTAAGTTTTTAATATTGTTTACCCTAAAAATGTATTGCTTTTTAACGTTTTTAAAATACCTAATTGTAATATTATACGCAGAAAAAACTTAAACTGCAAGGTTTTAAAATTTGGTAAATTTAAAATCCAAAAATAAATCATTATTAATTTGGATGTTTCATAACGTTTTAAATATTTGTTTGATTTTTATACAATTTTTACACAATATTGAATTAAATGTCAACTTTTTTGTTTAACATAAATTACAAGAACTATATCTCAAAAACTACATATACTACAAAAACAAGCCCTTTTGCAGTGGCTTTTGCAAAAATCGTACTTGTATTTAATTTTACAAAAATTGTATTTACACCATCAAAAAGACGACATACAAATATAATATAAATTTCATAAAAATCCAACATAATTTAATGGAATTTGTTTATTTGGTAATTTTCTAAATCCATAAATATCTCATTATTTCATATTATTATTATAATATTTATATATAATTTTAAACAATATTGTGGAGCAGTACTGTTTAAATATAAAAATAAGTTTAACAAAAATGTATAATACATCTTTACACAAAAAATTAACATGTACAGTGTACATACAAAAAAATTACCTAAACACACAATATATATAAACGAAATTAAATAAAAAAGTTCAAAAATTGGTTTTATAGACATTTTTTTACTGAAAATAAAGTTTTTTTACTGCTCGAAATAATGAAAAATTACTGATTTAAAAATTGGAAAAAAATCTGCGATTCTTAAATAATCTTAAAAAAACTAAAAACCTGTCAAAACAAAAAATCTTTATAACATCTTACTTATATTGTATGAATGGGACACCCTTCTAAAATCTTTATTTGAAGAGATATTAAAAATTTAAAAATCCAGCTTGCATGGTTTAAAAAAGTAATTTTTTTTTTAAAAATTTAAAATACAAAAATTAATCAAATATATTATTATATATTATTGTTTTTTTCAATGGAACACCCAGTATTTCTTTTAATATTATTTATTAATATATTTCTATTCTAATTTCTAAAATTTAAAATTTATATATGTTTGAATTAAACATTTTATTAATAATTGAACCAAAAACGTGGCTTATTTTAACGTAAAAATTATAGTTTCCACTGATAAAGAACTCACGTCGTAAAATAACCATGTTTTTATTATTACTTTTTAACAAAACGCTAATAATTGTTCCAAATGCCATGCTTATTTTAGGGTAAAAGTTCTTTATATGTATACATATGATTCTCGCGTTAAATTTAGCATAATTTTAGGGTCAGTTTACAACATTATATATTTTTTAAACCAGAAAAAACTCAATATTTAAATATTTAAAAATATACAGGGTGTTTCAATTTGTTTTTGAATTTTTGTCAAAAAAATTACTTTTTAAACCATGCAAGCTGGATTTTAAATTTTTTCTATATCTCTTCTAATACAGAATTTATAGGATTGTCACATTTATTAGAAAACATCCATGTGTATAAACATGTTTGCATACACATTTTTTCTATATTTTCATACAATTTGTCGTGTTTTTGCCTACTATATTTTGAGTTACCGCCACCATCTTTTTCTATGACCATCATATTGGAATTTTACATAATATATTTTATAAAATGAAAAAAAATCAACGATAGAAGTAAACTAGGTGCATCCTGTAGATATAAATAACCTCGAAAAATCACAAAAACCCTCTTGTTTTTTCTATTTTCCATAAAAATAACAATTTTTTAAAGAATTTTATTTTTCTAGTAACTATGATTATATTTGTAAATTTGATAAGGACTTTTTTGTTTTATATACCCCGAAAATATAGTATGTATAATATTGAATTGCAAATATACATACATATGTATTTATACGCTAAATATGAATTCCCACATTACCTACAATTTTTTACAAAAAAAAAATAATTTTGTCTGTAAAATATTAATTTTTTATAAATTGTTTAATATTGGTTGGACTTTTATGAAATTTGTACACGATATTAAACAAAATATCGCTTTTTAGCGGTGTTCACCGATTTTTTTATAAAATAAAAATTACAAGAATTATATCACAAAAAATTCACATAGCACAAAAACAAGCTTTAGCTTCACTTTACTGAGGATCTTTAATTTAAAAAATTAAAATTATAATTTTAAAATTTTTCATCTAAAAATGCTATATTTATAACATAGGTATGTATTTCATTAAAATGCGACAACTTTTAAATAGTTATAACTATTAGTATACTAGTATACTAGGTGTTAAAATTTGCTAATTTTATTTATAACTTTTTTAGTACATTTTATATTATTTTTAAACAAAATTGAATACAATTTCGTCTTTTTATTCACAATTTACTATAATAATATTACAAAAAGAACATTAAAATGACCAATTAGAAATTAGCAATATTTTTAAATATATAAAAACAAGTTTAACAAAAATAATGCATAATGCATATTTACACAAAAAATTAACACGTACAAACAAATTACTTAGGCACACAGTATATACAGGGTGCACCAAGTACCCTTCCATGTGTGGGTATCTTTTTATTTAAAGTGCTACAAGGTCGGTTAAACTGTAAAAAAGTCTATTAAATGGAATTTAAGATTGAAAAAAAACGCAGTTCCTAAATAATTTGGAAAAAAATGAAAACCTGTCAAAACCAAAAATCGTAATTCCTGTTTTTCCTATGACCGCCATATTGGAATTTTACATGATTAGATAAAAAGAAATCAAGGAATCCAACGATGTATCGAATCTACTAAGTACATGGGAGACCCCTATTTGAAAAAGTATTTTTTTAATGAAAATTTAATTTTAAATTTAATGAAATATCATTGACATTGTTTTTTTCAATGAAACACCCTGTATGTTTTTAAATATTTAAATAGAGCTTTTTCTTCTGGTTTCAATAGTATATAATTTGTATATAATTTGTATATATTTGTGTTAAGTGTTTTGTTAATAACTGACCCGAAAATTATGCTAAATTTAACGCGAAAATCATGGTTGCCATGGATAAAGAACTTTTATCCTAAAATAGGCATGGCGTTTGAAACAATTACATGGTTATTTTACGTGAGTTCTTTATCCATGGCAACTATGATTTTAACGTTAAAATAGGTCAGGTTTTTGGTTCAATTATTAATAAAATGTTTAATTCAAACATTTACAAATTACATATTTTTTAAATTATAATAAAAAACTATATTTAAATTTCCAATATACAGGGTGTTAATGTTTTATCTATTTTATAAATTTTACCAATGCCTCTTTGTTTTTTAATTTTCGTAAAAAAATTAGTTTATTAAAAAAGGCAAGCTGGATTTTTTAATATCTCTTTAAATAAAGATTTTAGAGGGATGTCGCATTTATAAGAAAACACCCTGTACATACGTTTTGGCTAACATTATAAAAACAAGAGATGGTGATGGTAACTTAAAATAAAGCAAAAAAATTAGATGAAAAACTTATTTTTTTTTCAAAATTCACAGAAATAACCATTTTTGGTTTTGACAGGTTTTTAGCTTTTTTAAATACCCATAGAAATATATATAAAATGATACTTATGTAAATTAAAACAAAGTTCAAAAATGGTTTACCTATTGAAAATTTATTGTTTTTGATAATACAAAAATTGTAAAATTCCTGGAATTTTTTTTTCGAATTGCATGATTAACAATTTATAATTATTGTGGTTAAATAATTAAAAATATCTCATATAAATAAATTAATAATTATATTAACTTATGCGGGTTCAAGATATAAATAAGTATAAACATTTTCAAAGATTTTCAAATTCAAATAATAAATTTTGCATCTAATTTTTTATTAGCACACTGGCTAGTGCACTAACTATAAAGTTAAAAATATATAAAATTGCAAAGTGCATTTTCTATTTTAAAAATATCTTTTTAAAACTTTTAGAGGTCAAATAATATGCACTGTGCGATATACAAATTTATTATTGAGGAAATTTCGACATTTTATAACGAAACTTGAATCTATAATCACAAAAAGTACAATTTCCTGATATACGGTAATAATTACAAGCAATAGAAAGTTTAACTTAATTAATATGACTATGGAAATAAAAACAAATAAAGTTTTGTTGGTTTTCATTGCAGAAATCTTGATAAACTAAGTTTAATATTCAATGATTTTATCAAACGTATTTTTTTAGTCCACCCTAAAAATTTCATTAGGATAACTTTACTTATGTTTTCTGAAAAAAAAATTGTTAAATAACTTCTTTAGTCGGTAGGTATTTGTTGGAATTTTACGAAATTTGTATAGGTACGATTATCGTACTACGATATTAAATGAAACGATCCCTTTTTCTTTTTTGCATATAAAAAACTAGCTTGTTCTTAAATTTTACAAAAAATATCATTATCAATAGAGGACATTTTAACGTAGGTATAACTTAATAAATAAATTATTTTCATAAAAGTACGACAACTTATGAGGTGTCAGGGTGTCAAACTTGATAATTTTCAAAATCCATAAATATGTATCTCACACGTTTAAATACTTAACTAATTCGAACCCTATAATTATATATAATTTATAAATTATCTTATTTCCAATCACCGTAAAATAATTAAAAAGGAATGTTTTGTTAATATTAATTACAGTACCGCCATATAGGCCGAGTTTTAATATAATCATTTAAATTATTCGAATAAATTAATTGGAAAATAAAATAAACAAGATTTTATATAGTCCACTTGGTATTAACAGTTAAAAATAAAATAACTAGACATCGTGAGAATTAGTAGAAGAGACATACATAAATACCTATTTTAATAGATAAACTGCTCGAAAAAAAGTTAAATTAAAAATAAGTGAGACCTTGCGCTTAATCTGCAAACATTTCCATCCCAAGTAGAATTTTCTCGGTGTTTACAGTAACAAAAAACACAAAATATTCGCTCAATATGCATATCTATAAATAATATCACCTATTTTCAAGCAAAAACTTAAAAATTGTATTTAAAAATTGCATTTTTAAACATGGTTGTTTGACAATGTAAAATTGGGACGTACTGCGCATGCTTGGTGAATCGGCAGTGGTACCAATGACATGGCAATTGACGTGTTTTCACGACTTTTTGGGCAAAATTTATGGCCAAGGCTTTACGATACTGCTGTGAATTAAAAAATACTTTTTTTTCGTTTAAAAATATTGAACATTTAGTTCGAAAAAACACGACAATTTTTTATTATTCGAGCGGCTATTAATTTTGTCTGGTTGGCAGCAATGGTGGGGATGCCATAACAAACCAAGGGATTTCTAAGAAGTCTTGATATAAAAACATGCAAATTATTAGTGATTAAGTAAATAAGGCGGCCAGATTGGTTTGTAAAGTGTTTAAAATGTTAAAATATGTGAAGAAACGTTGGATTTAACAAATTGTAAGTTTTTAACAGGTACCCCGTATATGTATTTATTTATATTAAATCCAGACACAGTTTAATCAAAAATACTGCATGAAAAATGCAAAAATAGAGGTCAAATAATATAAAATAACAAAAATATAATTCATGATAGATAAAACTGGAGTTTTTTTTCGAAAAATCCGTATTTATCTTAGATAAAGAGTTCTAAGTTCAAAACTTAACCATGCAATTTGGAAAAAATGCAGCAATTTATAAAGAAAATCATTTTAAAGTTATTCTTCAAACATTCAACATGTTTTTTTCTGTCAAGCTATAAAAATTGTGTTGATCAAACAAACAAATATTATTTTTATTAAGGTAAGATTACCTATAAGTTTTTTGTGAGATTATTTTATTTATTATCTTCATTTTTTTCTAATACGAGGCAAACATGGCGCAATACATTTTCTAAAGGCTAGGTCAGGATTTTTGATCTTAATTAGGTATTTTTTTGTAATTTTGTTGTTTTATTTGTTTATTTACTTAGTTAATAATTAATGCTGTGTGAGATAGAATTCGCAAAAATCTTGTTGGGAAGAGAAAGTTTATTTAAATATAAGTAAAGCCAGTTTTGTTAATGTTTCTATAGTGGTAATACGCCTCTTTGTGCTATTATTAATCAGGACCGTATTAATCTAAATATTGTACTATTATAAATCCTAATTATAATTAATATAAAACTAAAACCACCAATGGCTATAAAATATCTCGGAATGAATCTGGACAATTTTTTCTGGGGCTAAATAGTTGGAAATGGTTACTAAAACATCCGGTAAATTAGGGACAGCTTTGATATTTTTTTGAGTTTTGGTTAATGTCTACGACTTTTCTAAACTTGCAATAGTGTGTTTTACCAGAAAAAATTAGTTTTAAAAAACCTGCCTTTTGTACTAAATAGCGCTGACCACTACACCACCGAGGGCGGGTTTGCTTAATTTGCTTAAGAATCTTTTTTAACTCCAACCTTTAAAACACCCATTATCGTACATGTTTTCATGACACTAAGTGTTGTTTTAAATAAACAAGTTGTGGCTTTATGGTGTTTTAGTCACGGGCTAAAGTTAGTTGACAATAGTCAAATGTCATACAATAATTAAAATAAAGTGCCCTTGTGAAATAATAATGTTGAAAATGATTGTATTATTTTCTTATAGATGTCGCCCTATACAAATATTTAATTTAATCATTTTTAGATAATAATAAGTATTTGTCGTGGAAAAAGTAATTGTTTATAAACATCCAGGTAATATTACAAAATATGTTCTGGGTTTACAAATAAAGTAATTATTGCCTATAGGTTATAAGTTCTCTCAAAGTTATAGCAATAAGTAAATTTTTAAAAAAGTTTTGAATTGTTTTTACTTAGTGTTGTAAATTACAACTTGTAATTACTACTTTCCATTCAAAGAATAGTTGCCAAGTAGCACACGTACTAGATTTTTTGGTAACTATTTCGAAAACAGTTCTCTACCTGTATTTTCAGTGCTGTGTTATTTTTCAGGGGTGGGGCAAAATTTCTCAAGTGCACCTACCACTGAAAAAATTGTCACTCTCCCAATCTTTCTAAATTTTACTTAATTATAGTAATTGTTTATGCTTCAATACCTCTGGTTATCGAATTACAGGGGTGCAAATTTTACAGTTTTCCTTTGACAATCTTGAAAAAAAAAACATTTGAATAAAGCATTGAAGCAAATTACTTTTTTTTTTAATTTAAAAATTTTGCAATTTTAAAAAATAGTTCATTATTATAATGAACTATAATAGACTATAATAGACCAAAAAGCACAAATTATCGCCAAGCATGCATTTCACTGCCGAGGTTGTAGAATGTGGCGATGAAATTATTAAGCTTTTGCCGCCGGGTTTTATATAGGTACAATTAAATTATATCCTAAGATTCTTTCACATCATTTTTAGGTTAGGTTTAACTCACACGATGACATTTTAGCATAATTCTGTACGGAGTTTAATAATAATTTGACTTTTGAACTAGTATTAATGTGTCCTTCTACATATTTGTATATTTTTTTGAAACGTGGAAAAGGACAGAGGACGTTTAAAAGGATTAAAAAACAAAACTTAAAATTTAAGAATTGGAAATAATCAATTTTTTTGTGGTTTTTAAGTGTTTTGTTTAGTTTTTCAAATTAATATATAAAAAACCATTTTTATTCTGGTTAATTTTGGGCCAAAAAAAACAAAAAATAAATAAATATCAACATGTCCGATATCCGATATTTTGATATTTATATAATTATCATGAAATTTTGCACCCTTCTGGGGGGGTTTGAACCCCCAAAACCCCCCGTGCACACAGGTCTGCTTATTTATAAAAAATGCACTAAACGGCGTTGAAAAATGTATTTTTGGCGATAAATTGAAAGGTAAAAACTTTGAACATGTCAATAGATAGGATAGCTTTGGGAAATGACAAATAAACGAAAACTGATTTGATTTCAAAATGATTTTTATCAATTTTTTTTAGAAAAATCAAAATTGCAAATTAACCATAGACAATAAAAATAATGCACGGATAAAATAAAACAACAGCAATCCACTTATTTTTAATTCAAAATAATAATGATTGACACTACTCATTTATTTCATAAAATGTACTACCTATTGCTGTTTTATTTTCTTTGTGTTTGAAATCAAGCCAAAACTTTTATCAAGAATTCAATTTTCTGAGAAATCCAAAATATTTGTATAATTGTTCGTAAAATGGCTGACCAGCGTAGTATAGGTACCTACGTTGTAAAAATTTCATCTTACAAATAAATTTCGCGTTATCTGTATATACCTATAGGTACGTTATATACCTATAGGTACCTAAAATTGAATTTTATTTTTTTAATTTATATTTTAAATTTTATTTAAATAATCATTTAAATAAAAAGATTAAATACAAATCTCTAATGACGTTTCAAAAAAAAGTTTCAATTTGTTAAAAATAACAAAGTTATAATAATTTAAAGTTTGTAGATGCGTTGTATATTTTGTTTACATAACAACCGTTTTTAGATGTTTTTTAAATCGGTTTAAAATTCACAGGGTTGCCTAGTTTTTTAAACTTAAATACTCAATAACTCATACACAACTTCTCTAATTTTTTTGTAAAAAATTAAGCTTTATTTTATTCGTAAGTACGATATCCTGAGTTATGGCCTGAATCCTGAGCACGGCCCTGTAAACAAGTAGATATAGGTATGTAATAGAAAAAATTCTACACCTAAAAACATAAGTCCCTATAAAAATAACAATTTTTAATTTTTTGGGGACCGGAACTGGCGCGCCATGGCGTACGCGAAAATTAAATCACCGCGGATTTTCGTATTTGGGATCCCACATAACATTCCTACAAAGTACAACATCGATGGTTTCATATGTTTTCAAGTTTGATTCATTTTTTTTAAATATGTAAAACATTTCTTATAATTAATAAAAACATAGGTACCTATATTAGTTGTCTTTGGTATTTTGGTTGTTTTAAGCTTTCGGACACACAGCGCCATCTGTTGGCGGCTTTTAGTAACATAATACGCTGTTTAGCATGCGTATTTAAAACGCCTTACTTATTTCTTAATTGTTATAATTAAGTTAATAATCAATTACAACAATTTGTACCTAAATGTTTCCTCTTACACAGCAAATTAAACAATTATGGATACTAATACCTTTAAATAAAAGTCTTTTTATTAAAAAAATTGATTAAATAATTTTTAAAAACCTAAATTGTCATTTTATTAAAAATAAGAAAAAATATATTTTTTCCAGAAAATGTTTAAAAATGTCGTTAAACTACCAATATATCATTTTACTTTAAAGACAAGTGACAATAATGCTTGATGATCGCGTGTTTATCCACCGCCGACTTGACAAGGTGTATTTAATAATTAAATCTAGATACCGGGTGTGTGGGGATTAAAAACTAAATGGTTACGTAATACAAGAATAGGAACGCAGGTGGTCAAAAAAATTACATAACATTTTATTTACACGGCTCGCTCGATTATTAGTGTGTTATAATACGGTTATTAGCGAAATATCGTTAAACTGTATGTTTTAAAGTATTTTTTGTAATTACGGCACAAAATGGAATATTTTAGTAAAGTGAAAAATTTTGTTTTTAAACTCTCATTTCTTAACGCGTGTGATTTGTATATTTAATAAAAACTACTTTAGCATACACATGTAAACAAAACCTGACCATACACAACAAACAACATATTTCCAAAAAACGCCATTTTGCATTTTTTCCCCTAGATTTCGCAATCATTTCTAGGATTACAATTAGGTTTGAATGGCAATAGTAAACAATATGTTATCTCTATATAAATAATAGATAATTTTAAGTATTATAGTCGAGTTGTTTTTTGATAAAAATTCAGACAAGGATTTTGTTTGTAACAAAAAAAAACAAATTATGATAAAATATAATATACATACATATATAGGTATATAAAAATATATTTTATTATGTAACTAGTTTTATAATTAGTATATTATTATACAAGCGATAATGCGCATTATCCCGGGTATAATACTATTCTTTTTCTGCTTCAATTAAGTTATTTTCATTAATAACAAAATTTATTATAACCTTACTTTCTTTCGATTTTAATTATCATTATAGTCGCCCCTCGTATATATAAAAAATGTGACTTCTGTTATTTACTTCCAACCTCACTTTTTCCAGTGAATAATAAAATCAGCCAATCACTGATGCCTAACAACGTGAATAATAAGTTCATTATTCCCGTTGTTAGGGGGGAGGTTATAATGGTTACTATTATTTAGGGAAAACACAAGTAAAGTCAATAATATGCAATAGAAGTAGAAATTAGTATATTATTAGATACCTATACGGGAGATAATGCGCATAATACTATAATTTATCTACTACAACTAGAAGATATTTGAATGATTTTCAAAAAAGCGATTATAATGTTCAAGGTCGCTGTTTCGTTAAAATGTAATTTAAATTTTTTGTTTAAAAAATCTATATTTAAAAATCTATATTTTTGATTTTATATTTTTTTACCTAAAGCGAATATAAAACAGGATATTTTCAAAAACTGTTCTATCTATGTAAGGCTATGAAATTTATACAAATTACATAAAAATAACATGATTTATATTTTATTTTAAAAATTGTTTTTATAGAAAAAATAACCTAAATTTTTTTGGTGAAAAACGCATTTTTGTAGATTATACAGTTTTTATGTTATTCTAGGTCAAAATGTAATTTAATTTTTTCATATTTTTCCTATAATTAGTAATTTTTTCTTTAAATTTTTAATAAGAGAAAAACAGCAGCATAACAATTTTACTTACCTATTTACTATTTTAATTTTATATTAAAGAAACCTTCAAAAGAACCTTAAAAATTCATCCCTTAAAATCGATGTTTTAAACATGGAAAATTTATAATTAAGTAAAAATATATATTTTCTTTTAAACCTCTATAACTTTTCTAATATTTGATTAAATTTGATAACATTTTTAGGGTATATTTACAAAACACGATCTTTGCATTTTTTACTTTTTTTTAATTATAACTTTCTTAATATTTGATGGGTATACCGACAAAACTATAAACAATAAAAATCTTGCCAATAGTCAATTTTTGTTTTTATTTTTACAGGAAAAATTCTGAATTAGGGTATGTACAATAAAAGCAATAATTTCATTAAATATTAAATAAAAAATCCTAAAATTTGATATGCGACTCGACAGGGTTACATCCAAAAGCAAAAGAGTTATATCAAAAAAACAATTTCAACGCTAGATTGATTTTTATTTCGTTAATATTATCGTTAAATATCAAGCAAATTGCGATTCGTCGTTTTAACGTGTTTTTAATACTACACCACTCAATTATTATAATTTTGTCTAATAAGGCTTATGCTGTTTTCAGTGTCAGGATGAAATTTTACTTCTCGTAAATCATCCTAATGAATAATGCGCATTATCCCGAGTGTAAAACTATGCTTTTTCTACTTTCATTAAGTAATTTTAATTAATAACAAAATTTAATATAACCTCACTTTCTCCCGATTTTAATTATAATTATAGTCGTCCCTCGTATATATAAAACAATGTGACATCTGTTATTTAGTTCCAACCTTACTTTTTCCAAATTCAAAACCTGATTGGTTTAAATCACAGTGAATATTGAAATCAGCCACTCACTGATGCCTATAACAACTTAAATAATGAGTTTATTTTTCCCGTTGTCCACAAATAATGTCAATAATATGCAATAGGAGTAGAAATTAGTATATTATTAGATATATGAGAGATAATGCGCATAATACTATACTTTATATAGTAGATACTTAAATAATTTTCAAAAATACATAAAAAAAAATCTGACATCTGACATGTCATATAGTTAACCTCACTTTCTAGTGAAAACTTTCTACCAATTTTAAATATTATTATATTCGCCTTCTCGGGTGTCATAAAAACATGTGTAATGGGCGTTTAAAAGGTGGGAGTAAAAAAAAAGATTTTTATTTAGCCTTTTTTTTAGATATTTCCAAAAGATTATTTTGCAACATGTTTTTATAATTTTTGCTAATATTCAACATCCTTTTTGATCTAAGCACTGATATTTCTAGAGATTTTAATCTTAAAAATCGTATTTTATGGCTCTTTTGTATTATAATTTTTGAATAAATGCATAAATTATTGACAAAACTCAAAAACACCACAGTAATTACAATTACAGTCTTTATGGGCAATGTGGATACACAATTGCTATCTTTGGAAACCCTGTATAAAGTATAAGGGTGTGTTACTCAGTAATACCACCCCCAGAAATTAAAAAAGGTGGATATAAAAATGCCAGAGAGGGTGGTACATTTTTTCCGATACTGGGGGTGGGGGTAGGTAAGATTGTAGGGGAGTAAAAGAATTAGGGTAGGGGTAGGTCAGATGCAATAGGTTGAATAAAAAAAATGAAAAAAAATTAGTTGGGGTGAGATTATACACTGTTCAGTCACTGATGAAATAAAAAATGTATTGTTATACAAACATATATGTATGGTTTTTTCAAAGGGTGAGTTTTGTATTTTGATAATATGTAGAATTTTGTTGCAAAAAATATCAAAAATAGTTAATTTTTCTATTTATTGGATTCAATCCAATACAATTATTTTTAGTTGTTTAAAATTTGAGGCCAATTTTTTATAAAAAAAATGATTTATTCTTATAACTATAAAGTTTGGTTGACTTTTATTATTTAAAAATGTATGCAGTTTTTTAATGTTTTTGTTTTGTTCTTAATATAAACAAATAATAATTACACACTTAAACGCATAAAACATATAAAACATTTTTACACCATTACCACTTACATATTTTTAATTTGTGTTAAAAAAACTATTTTTAACAAACAAATTAAATAAATAGTCACCTTAAGTTAACTTTTATATTGTTTTGTTCAATTAATAAAAACATAACGGTGTTTAATTTTGCACTTTATAGTGTTGTATAAAAACAATTGCTTTTTGTTAATTATATTAAGTTATAAATAATTATTCGTCTAGTCTTTACTAAATGGTCTAAAACGTTTTTTCGAACTATTAAAAACTGTACACACAGGGGTTTTCTACTCAAAATGGACAGCGTAATAGAGTTTGTACTTTTTTTAAATAAATATTTTTTATTTAAGCTTTTGTTTTTGAATTATCGAGCTTGTTTTGTTTTTACATAAAACTCCTTGTTGGTTGATATTTTTTATAAAAATGTTTTTCACAAGAATATTAAACTAAAAATTTCAAAATACTTTAATATTTTAAAACCCAGCCATAACTAACGGGTTTATGTAAAAACAAATAATTATCATATAACAACATTTTTTTAACTAACTAAAAAAATTGCTTCTTTCAATTTAAATGGTAAAAAAATGCCTTAATATTTTAATTTTAATATTTTAAAACCCAGCCATAACTAACGGGTTTATGTAAAAACAAATAATTATCATATAACAACATTTTTTTAACTAACTAAAAAAATTGCTTCTTTCAATTTAAATGGTAAAAAAATGCCTTATAAAAACCTTTTTTAGTATAGGTATGTATAAACAAGTTTATAAAAATGACACACTTTTTAGTTTTTTGAAAATTTTAAAATTTCTTATAAATTAGCTTTTTCGTGAAACTCAACAAATAATTATAATTATCATACAACAAAAGTATCAAAATCATTTTTTAGTTTTTTGGACATTTATAAAATTGCTAGGTATAGATTAGCTTTTTTCAGAAAAAGTTTGTATGACAAACTTTTAAAACTTGTTTTTTATCAGAAGAAGATTTTTATAATCATTATTTATGTATGATGTTAGATAAACGCCATTTTAGTCACAAATTTAAATTAGGCACGAGCGAAGCTTTCGAGCGAGTGAAAAGTTTATAAACAAGTTGAATACTATACTATAAACAATTTGCATACTACAACAAATATTATTTTAAAAAATAATTTATTACTAAATAATTTAAATATTTGTATAGAGCGACATCTATACAAAAATAGAGTAACCAAGGTTAGTAATTTGTGTTACCGGCTTTAATGTCCCAGTTAAAAATCAAAATTTATTTGTTAAAAATGGACTAAAAACCTTTTAAATCCGATATAGAAGCAGTTTTTTGCACTGAACGTGAAGAGGAGGTTTTATGGGTATACTACCCGAAATTATTAACGCTTTATTGGCAAATACTAGTTTGCCAACGACGAAATCAAAATGTCAGTACAAACCTGCATAAGGATTGCCGTCAAGAAACTATTTAATAATTATTGGATGGTTTGACATTAAAGTATAGTTTTGTTATTGGGGCGTTTTAACCCATCAATAACAAAAACACATTTGTCAACATTTCAAAAATAGGTCTTTTCATAATAAAACGAATATAGTCAGTTCAAAACTTGTTTTTTTACTTTTTTATTTTGGTAGCAGTGTACCCTAAAAATGTTTAAAAAACTTCTGTTCGAAATAACTAAAATATTAGTCTTTTTTACTTTTTTAACATTTGTTAATGAATTCATTACAAATTTTTAAAAAGTTTTTTACCCCATGTTTGGTAAATTTTAAACAGTAATAATTTTTAGATGTCAGCAAAATACATATTACAAAATCAAACAGTTATAAGGCGTTCTTGAAAAATTTTAGTAAATTTTATAATTAAAAAAAATCTTATAGAAAAAAATTTGTTAGTGAAAAACGGAAATATTTTTAGCTTTTATAGTTTTAGAGTTATTTGTGACCACGTCAAACGCGTTTTAAGTAAAAAAAATTAAAGCCCGTTATTTCAGTAACGGTGAGTCATATATAAAAAAAGTATTTTAGATTTTTTGTAGAGAATTTAAAAATCTACATTTTTGTTTCTAAACTCCTTCTTTTAAAACCAAGATAAAACAAGATATCTGCTAAAACTACTTTATATGTAACGTTATAAAATTCATGCAAATTGCAGGTTAATTAGGTACAATATTTTTTTTAAATTTTCAAACATTTTTCTGGTGGGAAATATAACGCAATTTTTTTTTGGCGAAAACCTCATTTTTTTAGATTGTATAGTTTTAATGTTATTATACGTTAAAATGTAATTCAATTTGTTCACATTTTACATTTCTATTTAAATTTTTAATAAGCAAATAACAGCATCACTACTACTATACATTTATGTGCATATGTGCAATATTACATATTCATTATTTTAATTTTATATTAAAAAAACCTTAAATAAAACAAGGGATGTTTTTTTAATCATTCAATAAAAATTGTTTATGTTTTAATCATGGAAAATTTATAATGAAGTATACTTCTTATAAGAAAATAATTTTTTAGAAAATGATTAGTAAATTTAGGACAGTTTTAGAGGGTTTCTAGGATATTTTGAGGCCTGAAAATCATAGAAAAACTACCCTTAACACAGCCAAATACACAAAAAAAACACACAGAAAACATCTACACTAAAAAAACATGCAAAAAAACACACTAAACAAAACACAGACATGACGACGTGATCGCACAGAAAGCCGGCTGTGGAATGATAGGGAAAAAAATACGGGGATTCGCCCCACTTCGCGCGAAAATTAGGGGAGGTATCGCCTTTGTGGGGTGGGGATAAGAAAAAAATGTAAGGAAGAGTTTTTTACACCTTCCTAAGGGTGGGGGTTGTGTCTTGGCTAATGTGATGTGAGCATGCGCGAGATATAAGACGATTTTCTAAGGTTTGGGTGTCTCGCTCTATTTTGTTGTTCTTGTGTGAGTCGATCTCTGTTTCTACCCTTAGCGTAGTAGGCTGTGTTTGTCTGACTCATAGTGGAGTATCACGGCCTCCTTGTCTTCGGAGTAAAGACTGTGTTCGCAGCCGTCTCTGTTTATCGCGATGTAGAAGCGTTTCATGTCTTTGTTTTTAGATTCTATGTATATTCTTAGTTGTGCCGACTCGTGCGATGGAAAGCTTAAGGAAAAGCTTCGGAAAATTTCTTAGTTGAACGACGTCTTTCAAAACACAAGCATCTCAAAAGACGCTCTCTGGTGAAAATTGGGAAATCTCGTATCAAGTCTCTCTCTACTGATACAAGTGTTTAGTGTTGTGTTTGGTGAAGGCCGGGACTTTAGTGTGCAATATTATTAGTTTATTTATTTACTTATACCAAAGATTAGTTTTGTTTTGTCTTAAAGGATTTTTCGAAACTGTGAGTATAAAACAGTGTTTTGTTTTTGGAGTTAGGACCGGTTTATGTATAGACGACACGTGTTTGATTCCGACTAAGTCATTTGACAAAAAGTTTATAATACAACGTTAGTTTTTACAATATAATATTAAGACATTTTTTGGGATTTTTTAGCATTTTCACGCAATATTAATATAATAATTTATCGGCCATTAAATAAATGTTCTAATAAAATTTTCCTGTTAAAATATAATGTTTTTAAAACTAAAATGTTGCAGAATTTTTCTACTAAAATAGTTTTTTTATGGTACAAGTATAAAATTTAAGAAAAAATGTTTTATCTATTTAATCTAATACTGCTTTTATCAGAAATTCAAAATTAAATTTTCATCAAAAATTAGTAAAACAAAAATGAGTAAATTTAAATTATTTTGACGACAATTTGTTGTATTTTTTTTAAATTTCACATTTTTATTTTTAAAGCGTTATTAAATATTTAATATTAAATAATATTGGTTCATATATTTTTATATTTTTAAATTTACAATTTTTTAAGCGTTTTATTAATATTTCTTACATTTTTACTTAACATATATTTTGTCATTATCTCTTCGGATTTTCTTGATATTTTTATGTAAAATTAAAAATTGAATGTATTTTTGAAAACACAAGAGCTATTTTTGTATAAATAGGTAAATATTTTTTAAATTAAAAGACAATTCTATTTTTTGTAAAAATAACTATTTTTTAATTTAAAAGACAAATTATAGTTGCATTTTTTATATAAATTTTAAGTTTCATATGTTCCATATTTTATAGTTTTACAATTTTAATACACATTTTTTACACAAAATTGTACTCCAAGGACCTAACTTCTAAATTCGGGTAATTTTTCAGATTTAAAACAAATCATCTTCATTTTCGAAGATACCCCCCAAGAATAGACTCCAAATCTGTCAATTTGACGGATATCACCTTACCACAACAAAAAACAATAGACGACTTCGACTTACTCGTTAACTACGAATAATCAAGTAACCAGTGCAATATTTCGACGCTGTTCGTTCGTTAACGTTGCAACTTGGCAACGTTGATTTTTGATTGTCATTCAGCTGTCAAAAACGCCGCCAACATTTTCACCACGGAGGAGCAAAACATTTTAAGCAACTTAAAGGTGGAACATGAGAATCTTGTAGCGAAGTGGCTACAAAATTCATTTAAATTACAGGTAATCCCTTTTTTTTAAATAGAAATAAAATAGTAGAAATTCGTGTTATTTTGAGTTAAAATTTTCTTAAAAAGCGTGTATAAACTTTCAATGTTATTGTTTTGATAAAGATGCGTTACATTACATACAAAACAGTAATTTTTTGTAGATTCTCTAAAAATCTATATTTAAGATTTTATAAACTTTTACCTAAAACCATTATAAAACAAGATATTTGCAAAAACTACTTTAAAATATTCTGACATCCATGTAAGGCTATTAAATTCGTGCAAATTACATAAAAATAGCAATATTTTTTTAATTTTAAAAACTGTTTTTATAGAAAAAAAGCCTAGATTTTTTTGGTGAAAACCGCATTTTTGTAGATTTTATAGTTTTTATGTTATTCTACGTCAAAATATAATTTAATTTTTTATCATATTCTCCCCATAATTAGTAAATTTCTATTTAAATTTTTAATAAGCAAAAACAGCAGCATAACTACTACTTATGTACAATTTTACTTATTTATTATTTTAATTTTATATTAAAGGAATTTTAATTTTAAAAATTCATCCATTAAAATCGATATTTTGATCATGGAATATTTATAATTAAGTAAAAATTTATATTTTCCATATATTTGGTTAAAATTAATAAAATTTTCAGATTGTGCCAACAAAGCATGATCTTTGGATTTTTTTTTACTTTTTTTTAAATCGTCATAACTTTTTTAACTTTTGACAAAATTAAATGAAATTTTCAGGGTATACCAACAAAAGTACGATTTTTACGACAATAAAAATCTTGCCAATAGTCTGTTTTTTTTTTCACAGGAAAAATGCTAAATTAGGGTATCCCGGCCGAAAAAAGACACGTACAATAAAAACAATAATTTCATTGGATATTAAATAAAAAATCCTTAAATTTGATATGCGACTCGACGGGGTTATATAGAAAAACGAAAGTGTTATATCAAAAAAACACAAATTTCAACGCACACTAGATTGACTTTTATTTCGTTAATATTCAAGCAAACTTAAAGTGCGATACGTCGTTTGAACGAGTTTTTAATACTTCACCACACAATTATAATTTAATTTTGTCAAATAAGACTTACGCTGTTTTAAGTGTCATTATACTATAGTTGCTTTAAAAATCGTAATTTTTTTATTTTTTTTTACAGGAAAACGCAGCCCTGGATCTCAGAGCGACTCCTCTTCCGCCATTGCAGATACCTATGGCGGAAGTAAACAACCGACCGGTATTTAAGATGAATAACGATTTTTGGAATCATTCGCGAGGACCACCCCAAAACATGCCACAGAATTTGTCCAATTCAAATCAAAACTCCCCTGTTCCGGGTAGTACAAATAGTATACCAGCACATTCCCCATCTCAACAAAGTAATTCAAGTCAAATACACGTTGTTACACCTGGCGCATTGGCGTTGCAACAAGCCAACAACCAACAACAACAACAAAATCAAACGCAACAGATGCAAAACAACGCTATAACCCAGCAAAACAACGTCAACAACCAAATGCAGCAAGTGCAGGCGCAACAAGCGGCGCAAGCTCAACAGCAGCAGGCAGTGCAAGCGCAAAACCAGCAACAACAGCAGCAAAACAACCAACAACCTTCGCAGCAAGGCACGCCTAATCCTCAGCAACAAAACAACACCCCAAACCAGCAACAATCGCCTCATTTGGGTTCGCCGAACTCGCAAGCGCAAGCCCAGGCTCAAGCGCAAGCGCAGGCGCAAGCGTTCGCTCATCAGCAGATGTTGCAGCACCAACAGCAACTCGGTAGCGGTCAAAACTCACCGGACAAACTGATGACCGAAAAAATCGTTAATGAGTTACAAGTAAGTTTCTAGTCCGAGATTTGCGCCTCAAGGCGCAATAGATTTTTGTCGTTTAAGGCGCAAATTGCCGGTTTTCTGTAGCTTTTTGATTGTGTTTTATGTTTTATATATTTGACAACAAAATTGCGCCGTTATAAAGATATTAAATCTTGTTAACCAAGGCAAAGTTAACATTTTCAATAACTTAATTTTTTTCATAAAACAAAAAATCTTGTTAATCTAAAAATACTATTATATTTTGCACAGTAGTCTTTAACGCATGGAGAATATTAACATTTTTAACATTAACAACCGTGCTTAATTTTTATTATTATTATTTCCGTAAAAATCTTCCACGGCCACTTGGATCGTAAAAATTTCGCTGGTAAACAACAGCTTTTAAAATTGTTCGTGGCAATTTGCGCATCCGCGCGACATCTAGTAGGCGTCGCTTTAAGATAACGGGCGTCGCGACGCCTCGATCTCCCTCTTCCACGCTTAGATTAAAAGCGCTTCTTAAAATAACCCGGTTCGCGACTCTGCTATTTTATTTATTGCGTTGATTTAAGCTGAGTTAAGTTGAGAAGGCTATGTTTTTGTTTATGCGTTACCATGGTTACTACCCTTGCTAGGTAGATTGTTTGTTGTTTATTAATTTTTTTTCGATTTTTTTTTCAATTTATCAAGAATGTTTATCAAGTTTGTTTAGTCGTTGTTATGGTAGTCTACAACTTGTTTACAGTTTTAGGGGAGGTATTTCTTAGTCACCATGGGATTTTTGTTTTTAAAATTTTTTTGTGTTTAAATTTTTTTAACTTTAATTCTGGAACGTTTATTATTTCGTTACCATGGTAACCATAGCACTTGTTTACCGTTACAAAGGGCCATTTCCTTAGTTACCAACGGAGATTTTTTTTAAGTTTGTTTGATAATTTTTTTGGTTTTCCGTGTTTTTACAATTTTAACTATATACTATCTATGAATCTACTTTTATTATTTTTATTATTAAATTGCATTACCATGGCAACCATCATTTCTAGGGACGCAATTTACCTTAGTTACGAATTGATTTTCTTAATTTTTTTTCGTTTTTTACAAGTTTTATTTAAATAGGTTTTCGTGGTTTTGTGTTATATAAGATAATAAATTATTTTCTTTACATTTTAACTTATAGGTAGTTGTCGTGGTACAATATTGTCAAACATTTTTAGATTATACGCACCGTAAAAGTATACGAGCTTGTAGCTAAGTAAGTAAGTAAGACTGTACCCTTGGAGACGTTACCTTTACGTAATACTTTCAAATATTTTCATAAGTTTTAATCCGGCAACGTCACTTATGCTCAACCAATAAATATATTGGAGACTGAATCAGTCTGTTTGAATTTACTGCGGAAATAATATCTATACTCTCGTACAGCGTTGCCAAGTTGTTTTTATCTGACACTAGTGATGTATACTTTTTACAAAAAGTTGAACTTTAAACGGTTATTTATAAACAATTGGACGGTCAAAAATTTTTAATTATTTTTTTTTAAACTCAGCAAAAATACATTAAAAGACTGTTAGTTTTTTTAAAGCTTCTGACAGTTAGTTTTTTTTATATAACTATAGTTAGTTTCTTATAAGAAACTGGTACAGAACTACAGAAAGCGTATACAATCCATGTTAATTATCCAATTTTTAATTGAATTTATCTCGGGTTATAGACGGTCAATCGACTTCAAATTTTAAGGATGATTGTATTGTCTTGTCCTTAATAAGTATTTCTCACAGAACGACAACTACCTTAAATATGATTGCGTTACCATGGCAACTATACGGGCATTTGTTTATCGTTGCTAGGGATGCTATTTTCCTTGGAAACCGACGGTTTTTTTTATTTATTTTTTTTGGTTTTGACACTTTTGCATGGTTTGTTGGTGTTTTTTTCAAAATCTAAATGTGTTTTACTAATACAAAACTAAACAGTTGCTTTCCCAATTAACGCTGCCGGATTTCAATCAACTGCAACGTAACTCTTCAGCGATTTCGGAAAGGACTTTGGAAGAATGCTGGACTACCCTTCAACGAGTGAGTTGGCTACTATTCAATCGCGTACAGATATCTTCCATTGCAAGCTTAATTTTTTTTTTGTTATTTTACCCTAATTTACCTTATTTTTTGTTGATTAGTCGATTGGTGACATTTTGGGCGATTTTTGGGAAATTTGCATATACAGTGAGATGTATTGCTTAAACGTTCATTTAAGGGGGTTAAGGTCACCAATTTTAAGAATTTTCGTATCCATTTTTCTTTAATGACAAAACTAAACACTTAACAACCTGTTTAATTTTGTCACCAAATGCATGTAATATGTAACATTTGCACTATATTGAAAAAAGACATGACCTTTTGGGGTATTGGAATTAATAATAAAAACATGTCAAATATTCGGTAAGTATTTCTCTTACTAACACAAAAAAAACACCAAAATTACACAAAAGAAAAACTAATTGACGATTACCTTTCTTTTGATATTTTTAAAAAGTATAAAATATTCAAAAGTTTTCTTACGCCACAGAGAAAACAAAACAACACGAAACACAGAAAAGAAAAACAAAGAAATAAGCTTTTAAAAGCCTTCATCGCGTTCGGGAAAGAATAAAAGAAGACGAGCACTTAAAGATAATTCAATTACTTTTAAATTCTGCAGTGCTCTTAAAAACTAGCACGAAAAATGCTAAATTAGGGTATATCGACTAAAATAAGACATGTATAATAAAAGTATTAATTTTATTGGATAGAGAATAAAAAATCCAGACATTTGATATGCGACTTGACAGGGTTACATAAAAATTCAAAAGATTTATATAAAAAACACGAATTCCAACGCACACTAGATTGACTTTTATTCCGTTAATATTAGCTTTCTTTATCGAGCAAACTTTAAGCGCGATACATCATTTTAACGCGTTTTTAATACTCAACCACATAACGTCCCAATTACATTTTAATTCAACTAAAAAAATGTCATTGTCGCCAAACTGGTTAGACCACTTTAAAAATAAAACAATAGAGCGCGAAATTAACAAAAAAATGATTCACACGGAGTTACAGTCAACAAAAAATCATATGAAGCTTTTGAATACTGAAAAGGGGTTGAAAAGTGTCCCGTTGGGTAGACTATTGTTTCAAAGCAAAAAAATTAACCCTCCTTATAATTATACAAGGTATGTAAATGTATCTACCTGCCTGAGAAGGACAATAAGAAGCTGTAAGCATTCTCACGCGGAAAAAAATTAAAAGAAATGTAAATAGAGTACGCTATGGTTATTGTTTGACTTAATAAAATAACGGATCTACATTTTTTATATGATAAACCGTTAAAATAGGGTGGTTTTACTAAGTAAGGCGATTTTTGAAAATATTATTTTTAAATGGATTAAAATTTTCTTTTTTTTAAATACCCAAATTTTGATTTAAATAAAAATATAAATTAAGGTATATTTGGGTAGGCCTTGAAATTTCGTTAAGTTTGATACCCCACATGTTATATTTTGTACAATAAACAAAAGAGTTAAGGTAAAAAAATACCTATTCCAAGGGCCACTAGACTATTATGTATTATGCTTATATTCGGGTTATTTTCGGAGTAAAATCAAAGTTCGACACACTATTTTAAAGGATTTTCAACACTTTACAACTTAAAAAAATTAAAACAACTGAAAACCTTGCTGTAAAGAATCTCGGTTTACTGACCTGCCTCAATTCAGAAATTGTTGTGTGCAGGCTCGACGCTCGCATAAAAAAACCGGTCGGCCGCGCAAAAAAAAACAGCGCGCCCGCAGCGCGATCGAAAAAAAAACGTGAAAAAATCACGGGCTCGCGGTCAAGTTGGTTCTTTTTATGTTGCTGTTTCTCTCCCACACACTTACACACACACGTCGACCGACGGTTTTTATGTGTTTTTATCGCTGAAAGTCGTTTTTATATGCGTTTCTTTGATTTAGGTGTTTGTTGGTTTTGTAATTTTAGGGTATACTGGATAAAATACGCACTTTTTTACAATTTTTGTTTTCACGTTTTGAAGACTAAAATTTACTATTTTTTGAGTACCTACTTGATATACTTTTCCATGAAAATAATCAAGCTATCGCAAAAAAAATAAAATTGCAAAGCACTCTAGATAAATTTGTTTTTATTGATTTCAGGGTTGTTTTTTTATTAAATATATTAATGTGATACATCATTTTGTAGGGAATTTAATTTTATAAAAGTTGGTATACACAAAATCCAAATATCTGCAAAGAAATTCGATTAAAAAGGTCAAATTCTTTGGGATTTCAATTTTCATTATTTTATATTATTATTAGGGAAACTTTCTTAATATTGACATGCCATAATAATATTACAAACTTATAATTTGAAATTTTTAGCTAATAATGGCCAAGCAGCACGCTAGTATATTTTACAACACCGATATTTTGTTTTATTTTTAATGCATAAAATTTACATTCTACTAAAAATCATCGATTTTTTTTAGCATTGGGCGTAACCCGCAATTACCACCATTTTTCCATAGTCAATATGTTCAATAAATTGTTTCGGGGGTGAAATAAAATTATTCGGGGTGAATTCACCGAGGGTGACAATTATCGTTGAAAAAATAGGGGAATATTGAAATACGATTGATTGGCATCCATATTACCAATACTTATAAAAAATGAGGGGTGGAATAAAGGGGTTGTAAAATGTAAAACAGGGTATGTAAAAAAACTGCGACATTTTATGTTACTATTAGACGCAGCTTTAAAAATCCTTTCATTTGAGGTGTCACTTGATGTACATGTTAAAAAATAAATGAAATATCGCGAAAAATGTAAATTTCAAAGCTTACTAGATGTAATTTTGTTTTTTGCTATTTTTGGTCAAATTAAGTTGTGATATGTCATTGTCAAAAACAGTTTTTAATTTCAAAAACTTTATAAAAATAATTCTGACAGTACTAGAATAGGGTATTAATGCTATTATAGTATACCAGATGTCATTTAAGGTGTCACTTGATGTATATATGCCAAAAAATAACTGAAATATCAAAGAAAATGTAAATTTAAGACTTACTAGATCAAATTTTATTTTTATAATTGTGAGATATTTTTGGTTTAAATTTAAGTTGTAAACTTTATGAATATTTTTTTTTGTAATATTTTTCTAATTAAATTGTGTGGTGTTTTCTTAGGTAGGTACTTCTAATTTCGAAATAAACAATAAAAGGGTTGAAAATTGCCAGTTCCTTCAAATTATTCGAAAATAGCTCTAAAACACGATACATATTAAAATCGCAAAATCATGTAAACTTACCCAAATTCGGTGTAATTTTCGTCGGGTTTATTTTAGGGAAATTACTCGTAATTCTACATTATTCGCCACTTTAAATATTGCACCGTTTTACCAAGCAAACAGTACATTTGTTAATTTTTACGAATTTTCCACATATTGAGAAATATTGAGCGAATTTTTCTGGCTGGCACAAAATGGTACAATCGTGCGTAAAGTCGAAATAAAATTGCATATATAACGTGATATTTCTCTTTTAGATTTGATATAAACTTTTTCTATGCCTTATTTTTACTATACTATAGCGGTGCGTGACAAGGTTACTTTGAAATATAAATTATAATCTACAAAACTCCATAATAATATTATTATGGCATGGCTTATTTTTAATTTATGTATTTTCTTTAGAAAAACATCGATTCAAAATGACAAACCTATTTTTTTAGGGTATAGCAAAAAAATACAAAAAAAGTATTTATTATGAAATGGACAATAAAAAATAATTAAGTTTGATGTGTTACTCGATAAACTTATGTCCATAAATAAAGAAGTTAGAGTCAAAATAATCATTTTCCATGGCTATCTAGAATAAAAACGTGTTTTTTTGTTTTATATTATAACCGAAAATATTATGAATCCTTTGAAATAACTTTTTATTCTTTATAACATAAATTAAAAATATATTATCGATTATTTTGAAGTACTAAACTATACTAGTTAAGGGTGGTGCACCCCTATATTAACTAAAAAGGGAGTTTTTTATGACATTACAAACACTTCTTATTATTTTAACACTACTGTAAATATGCTCAATGAAATTTTGATTAACTAAAAAAACTTGAACAAATATTCATATAATGACTGGGCTTAAATCACGTTTTTTTCTTTAGTTTTTTTTATATTTTAATACAGTAAGGGATGATTGCGCAGTATTTAAAACATAATAGTCTTTTTAATTTAATAACTTTAGTATTTATTTTTCGTTATTTAAAAAGGTAGAAAAATAATCCTCTGCAGAGGCGATGGGAAAAAATCATTTTCACCCTTTATTTGAACTCCGGTGTTAATGAAACGCGTTCGAGCGATTAAATTGGATTTTTTTATTAAATCTTTGACACCCCAAGTTTTTAAATCAGCGATTTAAAGGAGGAATAATAAAATTTTATATCCATATACGTATATAAATAGTTTTACTGCTATGCCTAACAAGCTTAAGACTATTAAAATTTCACATATTTATTCGTGGAATTGCAAATTAACCACTTGCCACCAGAAAAAGGCATAAAATGTACTTATGTAGTTATATGACGATATACCGGAAAAAATACGCTTCTTATGGTTATTATTTATAGCTTAACTTGTGGGAAATTAAATTATCTTTTATTTGATACCAAAGTCGATATATTTATGTAAAATAATAACCAAAAATAACCATTTTCATGGCATTCATGTTTAAAAGCATTTTTAATGTTTTACGGCGTTATTATTGGTCAAATTTATAAGTAGGTAGGTGTAATACTTCATTTTAAAGAGTTAGGTACTTCTATCCATATACCTATCTATATACAGGGATACAGGGTGTCCCAGAATTAGAAAAAAGTCTACCTTTATTATTTAAAAATATATTAGAGCGTAAACTTTTAAACTTATTGTTTTAAGTCTTATTATTTAAATTGGTTATAATGTACAGAATGTTCAAATATTGGTTTCATTAGGAATTAATTTCTCATCTTATGAAAAAATGATTTTTACTTTAAAACAATAGGTACGCATGCGTTTGGTAAAATGATGTGCAACAATTGATTATAATTCCAATTAATTGTTACATGTTGACATCACTCCATAGACAATGATTGACAGTTAAAATTTATAATTAGATTCTGTCTTTGAGTAGTATTCACTGAGTATTCTGATATGTATGTTATGTTTAGAGAATGCTTTAAAAATTCAAGTCATTTAGCCTGTGTGTCAACGTAATATTAATATTTGTTTAGTTTTTCCTTATACAGGGTGTCCTGAAATTAGTGCACCATAGTTTAACAGCAGATTCTACGTGCAAAAATAAGTCTCTATAAACATAGGTCAAGAAATGCCTCTTAAGGGAGCTACAGCCCCCAAAAGGAAACCCCTGAAGATGGTTTTTATTTAATATCTCCAAAACCTTTAAAGATAGTGAAATTTAGGGAATTAATTAAACTTTGTATGACCAATAAGACGTAACAATAACAATTTAAAAAATTTCATGAGGTTTGGGTCAGATTGATAGGAAGTGGGGTTAAAACCACCTTAACTTTTTTGTACGTATCTTGTACCAAAATTTGATGTCAGATTATGAAATTTTGGAGTTTTGCACATAAAAAAGGTCATCTTGTTGAACTTCGTTAACATACACCGTTTTCGCTTAAAATCGATTAGAAAATTATTTTACATGGCATAAAAATTCACAATTAAATCACAACCATAGAAATGGACTCGCGTGGTCCTTGGAATACGACTGCCATGTTTAGGAAAAAATAGAATAATTCAAGACAGGTGACAGTTTCATGTAGTAAGTGACAGGGTGTTTCTACTTTTTATAAATATTAGATAAAAACCATATTCAGGGGCTCCCTTTTCGGGGGCTGTAGCTCCCTTAGGAGGCATTTCTCGATCTATATTTATAGGGACTTTTTTTCTTATTTTTGCACGTGGAATCTGCTGTTAAAGTATGGTGCACTAATTTCGGAACACCCTGTTGATTTAACCTATGGTTTTATTAATTCCTGACAGGGACTGTCACTGACACTGTCAGTAATTAATAAAACCATAAAAACCAAAATTGTCAAGTCTGACGTAAAATAAATAACAGTAAAAGTAAGGAATTTGACACTTTTTAATATTGTTGTTGGTTGTCATGATAAAGAATTAATCTACCACTTTTATTTAGTACACAATGCTTTGACAGTTTAAAAAATATGTATATTTTTAAATAACGAAGGTAGATTTATTTTAACCACCTTCATGATGATGCGCGACTTCTGGGATACCCTGTATACAGTGGATGTTAAAAATAAAAGATGTAGATTTAAGATTTAAAAGATGTACTTTTTGATGTAGTTAAGGTTAACAATTTTATTTTATCTTATGGGGAATAAAATATCATTTCATTTGATACCAAACTCTATATATTTATTTTTAATATTAACAGAGATATAGCCAAAAATAACCATTTCCATTCCCGAAATCATTATATTGTTTTGAAGTGTTGTTATTGGTCAAATTTAAAAGTATGATACATCATTTTAAAGGGTTTTGATGGTCTGTCGATATATGCAAACATATACAGTGTGTATCATAAAATAAAGGCTGTGGAGAGTAAAATTCAAATTGGCGAGGTTGTCGAGATATTCACGAAGTACCCTTGGCGGGATCCCCCTCTATAAAAAAACGCCTTTTCGTCGATTGGGACCCTGAGCCAGCAAGGCCGTCTTAGGCCGGCAAAACTCAGAACACGCCGCATTTTATATACGCTCACACGAGCACACTTTACTTATCAAGTAAGCCGGCAGAGAACCGTTTCGCGGCAAAAAAAAGTCCGGGGTGAAAATTGGCGTCGGCCATGACAGAAATGACAACTGTCAAAAACGTGAGTGCCTTAAGTTTGAGTTAAAAACGAAAAAACATAAGTGTGGTGAAAAATCAAATATCAAGCAACCATGATGGAAACAGATACCGCGGTTAGTATATCAAAAAAGTAATTGAAAAAATAAAACATATAACTATAAAATAATAATTTAATGAAAAAGTCGCGCTTGAGAGTTTATGACTTTTTTAATTGTTTTCTTATGAAAGTAAAGTGTTAAAACCATGGCTTTGTTTGATTTTAATATACTTTTTAATTTATTGCAATAAAACAAATGCCACGTGTGATTTTTTACGGTAGGAAACACGAAAATTAGTTTTCTTCTTATTTGATATTTCACTCGGTATATTTATATCGAGAAGCAAAAATATTACACCCCTAAATGTATTTATTAATTGATTATGGTTTACTTGATTTTAAGCTTATTTATGCATTAAAATATACACAATTTTAAATGTTTTTTAATGCTTTATCAGATAATGTTAAGAATCATTAATAAAACTGTACATTTTCTTTTTTATATCGCTAAATATCTTAACCCAAATAGTTAGACGTAATTTTCTACATATTTTAGCAAGATATTCCCATGGATTTTTAAATGAAAAATAAATAAAAACCGTTGCAAAACTAGTTCTATATATGTATACTACTTTTTAACACACAAGATGCCTTATTTATTACAATTATTATAGCAATTAAAAATTATCACCGTTACATAAGGACGTTTTTTCGACAAAAAAGTGTTGATTATAAGTTATTTTTATTAATTAATTTGTAAAAACATTGCTAATAATTAAGTAAAGTGCGTAAAATAAACTTACATAACCTTGATAACTAATGTAACGAAAAAAATTGTAAAATGCATTCAATTTAAATTTAGCTTTCTTCTATTGTCTACCATTTAAAAAAAATAACTCTAAAAATTAGGTTACAACTACATTATTCAATTAAAAGTACCACAGGGTTTCTAACTTGGACCCCCACATACAAATTTTAAACAATAGTATAGTAGTTTACAATTTTAGTCATTATTATGGTTATTTTCTTAAGTAAGGCGCCCATAAGGTTTATTTTCAAATGAGATATAGCTTCCAACCTTTTTTCTTCCTTTTTTCTAAGGCAATTTTGCTATGCTGTAGCCGTTCTTTGGATACTACTTACGGTTAGAGTTAAATTATATTATATAACTAACGCAAAATTACTGTTACCACAAAAACTCATAGTAATTTAGAAGAATAGTTTGTACAGATTTATAATAAACATGACAAATTAACGATTTTAACAATAAGGAGTCATGTTTGTGAAACACCTGGTATAATTTTGGGTTATTTATATTTTGAGTGTGTAGAAAATTAAATTTGCTCTCATTTGAGTGGTCACTCGATATAGTTAACCCTTAAAACACAATAAATACAGCGATAAATAACTTTTCCATGGTTAACTAGATAAAAATGTTTTTCTTGATTTCCATGGTTATCTTTTGTGCGAGTTTGGATTGTGATACTTCATTTGAACGGGATTTTAATACTTTGTAATATTTTTAGATAAAACCTATATGTTTTAATTAATGACGTAAATTGTTAAACATTTAATTTAACTGATAGAAAATAAAATTTTCTGTTATTTGACACCAAACTTGATACATTTATTTCAAGAAATGACAAAGATACGACCAAAAATAACCATTACATGGCACTCGCGATGTAAAACGTTTTTATTTTTTTGTGGCGTTATTATTGGTCCAATTTTGTATTATGATACAACATTTTAAATAGTTAAACATTCTCTACAAATATCTTAAAAAATTTGTTTGATAATATTAACTTTTTGAACATTTTTCTTTAAATGTTAGACTTATAGTGTGCTGGTGCGTTGAGCTACGCCCTCTACTCGTTGTAAAACAACTCTGCGCGTTTTTTATCCTCCTCCTTTTATTATTTTTATTTATTTTGAACGGCTTTGCTTTTTCAAATGTTATTAACCTGAAGTCGGCCAACTATCAACTCGTACGCGATTCGTATAACGAAGCGCGCTCGATTCACATGGCCAACAACAAAACCATAACCTGGCATAAGTATGAAAATGTTGCTCTACGTTTTAAAAATAACTCTTAATCTTGCATTAGCTAGAAAGAGAGGCTGACTTTAAGCCTGAAAAAATTTATTTTACAGTGTATAATTACGCTACAGGCAAAGACAATTAGACGCAATTACATTAATTGTTTAAAAAGTCGTAAAAAAAATTAATAAACCATCTGCCTACGCATATGCACATTATTTACTCAAAAACCAATTCATGGTATATCAACAAAAATAACCCTTTTTAATAACATTTCACATTTTTAACTTAAAGAAAATAAAAAACCCTTCAAGTTGATACCCAACAAGACATACTTTGATTAAAAAATAACCAAGTTACAGCCATTGTTTACTATTCCATAGCCAACTAATGTCATTTTTATTTTTAACGATAGCAGGCTTATTTTACAGGGAATTTAAATAAATCTAAAAACTAAAAAAAAATTATATTTTTTTTTCTGAAACCCAATCTAATAGGCCTTGAAACATATAAGGGTTATACCCAGCAACCCATATTTTAAATAATCAATAAAAAAGTTATGGCCATTTTCCATCTTTCATGGCCTGAAATAAAAAACACAATATTTTAAATAAACTTATAAACCTATAAACAGAACTATAGTTATAATAATATCATTTTTTTCCCTATTAACATAAGAAAAACTGGCATTATTATGATGGTGTGTAAATTAAGTTAATAAACTCATTAGTACAATAGAAAGCATTATAAAAACTATTTAATTATCATAATAATTACATAAACAAACAATATTATTCTATTTTATTTTGATCCATTTTATATTAATCGGATTTTGCAGACGTTTACGGGTGTGGTACTGTGGATGTAGGTGTCAATACTTAATAAAATTAATTTTCGCGCTCGCAAGGTAAAATTAACAAGGTGAACTAAACTGACTCAGTAAAGCTTCCTTGATTATTGAATGCACAAAAAATGCACTGTGGTTGACATTTATATACACAGTAATAGCGCAGAAAATAATTTAAAATGTTATTATAGATTGTTAAAGAAAAGATCCTTTAAAGTAGATTAATTTGTTTTTTTATTGGAAAAATCGCATAAGAAATAACGATTTAATGAATAAAATACATTAAGGGGGTTATAATAATAATAATAATAATAATAATAATAATAATAATAATAATAATAATAATAATAATAATAATAATAATAATAATAATAATAATAATAATAATAATAATAATCCTCTTATTATAATAATTTTAAATTTATTATAATTTAGGTTAGTAGAGATTTAAATTACCTTTTGTTTAAGGGGTCCCTTGATATTACTTACCTATAAAACAAAGGAAATAGATACTGGCGAAAAGTTCTTTAATTTCGGGTTATTTTTCAGAATAACTCAGTTATTCAGTTGTAAACTAAAAGAAATTTTGACGTAATTTTTTTTAATTGTGTGGCGATAATAAAAAACAAACGCTTATACGCAATTTTTTATCTTGAACTATGAAACATATTTAGATTAAAACAATAATTCTTTGTATAGCGTAAAGTTAAGGCAGGTCATAGAACTTTTATCGTAATTTTTTTATCAACTTGTTTGAACTGTTAATAAACATTTTTATAGGCAGCAGTTATAAAAATGTTGAAAAAGTTTATGTACAGCTAAAATCAAGGTAACCATGTGTATATACGAGGACATTTTGACCACTTCATTGTTAAACAATATTCAATAGCTTTTGTTGCAGTATAGCTTAATTATTACGGGTGAATCAAAGTTTGTTTTGAAATGTATGAAAACTATTTAAATTGATGTATAATATGTCATACTTAACATTAAAACAACCCTATAAATAAATAAATAAAAATGCATCAGTCTCCTTGAAAAGTGTATCTTTTGGCTTTACATATCTTCTTTATTTTTCATTGTAGGTATGTCGAGTTTTTGCTCAATTAAAAAGTTATTTAAATCTCTATAAGATAAAATTGCTATTAAAATCACTATGGTAGACGTGTGACGCTACTGACTAGCTAAATCATCATTTGGAATGACTGGTGAAGTGGAGATGCGAGATATGCAGAGATGTGACGTCACACGTCTTCAATTGTTCTTAATCAGACGCTGGTGTGTCGATTTTAATCGCAAATAGAGGCTGCAGAAATTGAGAAGGATAAAAAAGCAATTCCTTGAAAATGCAAATTAAAAACGTTGGCTTTTATAAATTTAAATTGTTTTGTTAGCCAGCGATCGCGTACGCATAAAATGCATTGCTAGCAAGGCCACACCAAGTTTGTTGCCTTTTCATATTTATTTTTAAATGTCTGGATTTTTCAAGAACGCGGTTTTTATTTTTTTTTAATTATCTCCTCAAGGTAATTTTTATATCACCCGTTTTTTGCATTGTTGTCGCGTGATAATGCGAAGGAAATACACACAACAATATCAACAATACGTTGAAATGATAGAGAATTGAAAACCAAACAAAATGATGTATAACATGATGTATTTGGACAAAAAATAAGTCCAATATCAAAGAAATACATTTCGATATAGTATTGCCATGACATTTTACATTTTGCTTATAACTCTTTTGTATTTAATGATAAGTATGCCGAGTTGAGTATCAAACAATAGGGACATTTTTTCCCAACAAAATACTGAAGTTAAACATAACAAAGAATGTGTTCTAAGTCCAAAACTACAAATTTAAGTATGAAAAACCCACGCAAATTGCGATTTTTACGATTCTTTTCATTTTTCGAAGTGGCAACGCAGCAATATAAAACAGGCGCTATAAAACCGCTGTAAATATATGCAATAAAATGACCTGCCTCAATAAAACTTGAGTTAGGCTTTGTTTCATATATTTATAAGTTAAACAAACTCTGAGTTTTTTAACCTTTTTTTTAACGGTGTAAAAAAGAATGTAATGTAATAAATTTATTATGTTTATGTCATAATTTTGTTAATTTAGGGGTCAATCAATGAATAATATGTGACGTTATTTATAAATTAGGTAATACTGTCTACCGATTATTTTGTTTATATACATATACGTCAATCGAGATTTTTTGCATTATTTTCTTTAGTATTATAATAGGATGGTAACAGTATTATATAATTTGTTTATGAATATTAGTGTTTCTCTAAAATATTGTATATGTTCTATTTTATTTAATAATTAGGCGTATAATCAGCAAAACTAAGAATATACCATATAGTATATACTAAGAATACACCATATAATATATCGTTATATCTTCTTTGTTTTTGATCGAAAATATATCATGTTGGGGGTCATTGTTAAGGAAATTAAATTCTCTACCCAATTATTAAATAAAAAAATTGACCTTGAAAATGCAAAATTATGGCTATTTTATCGTAAAGTATGTTAAAAACCCGTTTAAATGATGTATTGCACTAATAATGTGTACATGAAATAACATCAGAATTAATAAAATAAAATATTAGCATAGTAGGCCGGGAAAAATACATTTTTGCTTATATCTCGCCTTCCATTGATCCAAAGTATATCGAATTAGCTATCCAAACATAAATAAAGCTGTTAAGAATGTCAACCCAAGTATAAAAAAAAGAAAAAATTACCATAGGGTCATTCCACGTTACTCGGGGATTTTTGTCCTGCCCGTCACAATTAAAAATTGTGAGTAAAAACTACACGTTATAAAATTTATTTAAAAATATTGTTTTATTATGCTTTTAATAAGTTATAAGCACAATAAAAATAATATTATAAAATATTAATTTTATAACTTGTGGTTTTTTCTCACATTTTTTAATTGTGACGGGCGGGACAAAAATTACCGAGTAACGTGGAATGCCCCCATAGTAGGCTGTGAAAAATACATCCTATTGCTCCAAAGTATATCGCGTAGGGTATCAAAAAAAAGGAAATTTTATTTTCTATGCAACAATAAAATAAAAATATCAAAAATATGGACCAAAGTATGAAAACTAATTTACTCAAAGTGATTTAAGCTGTCAATTCATAAACAATCGTCGTCGGACTTAATTCGTTGCGATCGCGGATTTAATGCGACAATACCCGTGTAAAACAAGCCGGCAAAAACTGGGAATCACGTAAGATAAAGACATAAATTCCCTTTGCCATCGCAGTGGTACGCACGCCGATTTATAAGAAATTAAGTGCCTTTTAATTGAATGAGTATTATTCGGATTCGGAATAGAAATCGGCACATTACTGTTGGTACACAACATAAATATAAGACTCACTCGCGAGAATTTTGTCCTTTTTCAGCTCAAGACCGGTTTAAGTGTGGAACAAAGATAGAAGTATGCGTACATGTGTTACTACATGCCATATACTGTTGTTTTATTGCTGCCATAAAAATTTCTAAGCCGTGTAAAAAACGCAATTGCTATTTTAATGCGCGGACTCTCGCTGAGAGAAAAATTGAGTTATTATAACACCTCTTACATTCCTATTAATTAATTTTTTTGAAAAAGTGTTAAAAACCTTATACTCCGACAATAACCCCAAAATCAACTATTTTGATTTCGATCTAGTTATCCATGTGTTTTTTTTTTTAGTATAACTCAGATGTTTTTAGGAATATCTCAATTTTTTTGAATTTTATCATATACACTGAAAAAAATAAGCTGTTGAAACAACAACAAAAATATTAATTCAACTCTTTATGCACTTTAAATACAAGCAATTTTTTTGCACGTTTACTTAACCATCTAAAAATGTCAAATTGTATTGTTTAATTAAACAACAAATATTAGTCAAATGAACAAAATGAGAATATTTGTTCTAATCTGCTAATCTGGTTAATTAAACATTATTGATATGTCGAAGTAACCTTATCACCAATAAAATCTTAAATTAAAATAATTTGCGCTAATGTTGGGTTAATTGGGTTGGGTTAACATTCTGAAAATGTAAAAATAACATTGGTATTCAAAGCAAAATTATCGAATTAACATAAAGAGAAAGAATTGAACCTTCCCTCGCCAGTTTTTGTTTTGAGTGCGTTCCACCTACTTCAAATACCTACTGACAGACAGCTGATTCGACCTATATTGGGGGTCTTATCAGTGTCGGGCAATTTGGTGTAGTGGAAGTTCCACTGTGGAACACACCCAAAACAAACGGCTACCTGAGCTTATATACCCCTATCGTAAGCCAACTGAGGTGAGATGTAAGAACATCACGTGATCAACACCGTCTAATGACGTGGCGTGGGTGTTCGAAGCGCCCTTCACGGCAATTTTATGAATGCAAAATTAACAAATTTTAAAGTAACATTTACAATTTGTTAAATGAACAAATTTAATGTTTTGTATTTAAAGAGCAACTAAACGTTAATTTAATAGTTTTTTAGGTAATCCTAAAAATTTCAGTATTTGATTCAACCAATTCCAGCTATTAAATTAAAATAGGATAAACATTTTAATTCAAAAAATTTGTTTATGTGAAATAAATATTTTAACTGTCAAATGAACAAATAAACTTTGACAAACTCTGACTTTTGCTTTGACACCAAAATATAGATTAATCCAATAGGTTTTTTGATGAAACAACATTTTCAAAAATGACATTTAAGCAAACGTTAACTCAACTACATTATTTTTTTCGGTGTAGATAATTGAATTCTCTTCAAAATGACCTTTCTAGAGTCTAATTCACTCCAAAATGACATTTTTATTTTTGCCTAACCATCTAATTATTTTATCAAAGTATTCCTTGTTGGGTATCAAATATCAGGTTTTTTTTTATTTTCTATGCAATAAAATAACACTTTTACGCATAAAACTACTTAAAACCAAAATGTCCATGATATCATCGATAATGCCTTAACATTCTACCTTTATAAAGTAAATTGACCACGTAAAACACGCAATTGCTATTTTAATGCGCGGACACTCGATAGAAAAATTGAGTTACTATAACACCTTTTACATTCCTATTTATTAATTTATTTGAAAGAGTGTTAAAAACCCCTTTTATTGCGACGACAATAACCCCAAAATCAACTATTTTGATTTGGAACTAGTTATCCATGAAATATTTTTTATAGTATAACTCCGAGGTTTTTAGAGTTAAATATGGTATGTTTGGTGTTAAAAAATATAACTTTTAATTTTATACAAATCTATCAATATCTCGATTTTTTTTAATTTTAAAATTTTATCCAGTAAAAAATTAAATTCTCTTTAAAATTACCTTCCTAAAAATTGAAAAATTGAGTTATTATAACACCTTTTACATTCCTATTTATTAATTTATTGAAAAGAGTGTTAAAAAGCCCTTATTATTATTATTATTATTATTATTATTATTATTACAATAAACCCAAAATCAACGATTTTAATTGCGATCTAGTTATCCATGAAATATGTATTTTTTTAGTATACTAACTAAATAAATATGGCATGTTTGGTGTTAAAAGATAGTAATTTTAATTTTCTACAAAACAGATTCGTGTTTTATTTTACTAATGTATATCTCGATTTTTTCATCATGGAGATAATTAAATTCTCTTCAAAATGACCTTTGTAGGGCCTAATTTACTATAAAAATATCTCCAGAAAGAATAAAAGAAAAATTAATCTAGCAATCCACGACAATCTTATTTTTGCCTAACTCTTATTATCTCATCAAAGTAATCCTTGTTGGGTATCAAATATTAGGATTTTTAATTTTCTACTTAATAAAATTAATTTTTTTTGCATAAAATTATTTATAGACGAATCAAGTGTAAGAAACGTGTTTTACTGTCGAAATTTGCATGATATCAGCGATGATGCCTTAACTTTGTAAGGTACAAGTAAATTGACCACGTAAGAATTATTAACAACGTCACAAAATCTCGAACAAAATAAGAAAGAGTTGTTGTTATCAATTAATATTATTATGACCTATTTAAAGCTGGCCAATGCATTTCTCTATGCATTTAATGCTTATAAAACATTGATTATTTCGCATAGGTTAATGTAATCGCAGGCAACTTCGATTTATCTAATAATATTAGTAAATAGCGTCGAATTTTGCGTATATGATATAAAACAAACAAAACCCAAAGCTAAATTGTATTAATTATTATAAATATCCAAGATATTTATTTTAATTGGTTAGTCTACCAACTACTTTTAAAACTGCGAAAGTGAAATCAGAATTTTTAGTTTTTGTGAACAGTAGTATTCAGTGAACAATGATGTAGTTAATGGTATAACATTAAGCCCAGTGCATTAAAATGTGTTATTACGTTTTTTTAACATGCCATTTTTTCCAATAATATGTTTGTTCTACAACATAATTGCGACCTAATACCTACAATATCCACGAACGTTTCCTGTAAAGGAATTACAAATAAATGGCAATAAAATGTTTAACACTCCGTATAGTAGTGAACCGACCACCAGTATAACCACACATCCATCATGGCCGACAAGTAACCCTTCTATTTATACCAGTGCCAATTTATCACTACCATACCCTGGTTTTGACCCTGGACCTAGTACAACTAATGTGTATCCGTTTCAATTTACCCCGTATTCCATGCCTTTTGACTATCCGCAGGTAAATTTATTGAAAAGTGTTGAAAACACTTTAAAATGACACCCCACTTTTGAAAATCGGTCGATAAAATAGGGAGATATGGTGAAAAGTTAAATTTGTTTAAATTGGCTATGGAAGTTTAGTTTTTTCAGTATAACTTGTTTGTTTTAAAAAATAAATATATCGAGTTTGGTGTCCAATAAAAGAAAATTTTGTATTTTGTTAAACTAAAATATAACAAAGTTAAAATTATCGACTGCCTAACCAAAATAAATTTTTTATGTCTATATTATTCCATTTTCGATACAATCATGTTAAAATAAATTAAGTTTAATATAAAATTACATTAATTAATTGGTTTGATTAATTATGAACGGGCACGGCTGAATAAATATACTCAATACAATTTCTATAATGAAAGAATACTTTTTATTATTATAAAATTTATTTATTAATTATGTTAACTTAATTTGAGAAAAAAATTGTTCGAGGTTATATGCATATATGATAGAGTAAAAATTTGTGACGTGTTGAAACTTTTTTAACTTATAATAGGCCTAAAATCGATTTTAATTGTTTGTTATCAAAGATATCCATGGAATTCGCATTTTTCACGGTATCTCTATTGTTTTTTGTTTTAAGTATGTCTTGTTTGTATTTATTTTAGAGGATTTTTCATTTTACACATGTTTGAAGGCAAGTTATTTTTTTTTAATTTAAAAGTTTTTTTAATTTTAAAGGTTTTAATAATATTTAGAGCGCTTTAAAAGGGTGTAAAACTTGTAATATTTAAGTCAAAATTAAGCCTGTAATTATAAAAATTACGTTTTTTGCTCATGAGGTGATATGAATAAAAATTAAATCTTATTTAATAATAAACTATAAAAAAATCAGTTTTCTAAAAATTTAAATAATTTCGTTAAGGTTTTTAAAAAATGGTCATATCTCATTTTTTTTGTCCGAAACACATCATGAGGTGATATGAATAAAAATTAAATTTTATTTAATAATAAACTATAAAAAATCAGTTTTCTAAAAATTTAAAGAAGTTTAATAATTACGTTAAGGTTTTTTAAAAAATGGTCATATCTCATTTTTTTTGTCCGAAACACATCATGAGGTGATATGAATAAAAATTAAATTCTATTTAATAATAAACTATAAAAATAACAATTTTCTAAAAATTTAAAGAAGTTTAATAATTTCGTTAAGGTTTTTTCATCTTATAAAAAATGGTCATATCTCATTTTTTTGTCCGAAACCCATCATGAGGTGATATGAATTAAAATTAAATTTTATTTAATAATAAAGTTATTTTTTTTTTAATTTTAAAATTTAAGTCAAAATTAAGCCTGTAATTATAAAAATTACGTTTTTTGCTCAGTAGGCCGTGCTATTTTAAAAAATGGTCATATCTCATTTTTTTTTTGTCCGAAACACATCATGAGGTGATATAAATAAAAATTAAATTTTATTTAATAATAAACTATAAAAAAACAGTTTTCTAAAAATTTAAAGAAGTTTAATAATTTCGTTAAGGTTTTTAAAAAATGGTCATATCTCATTTTTTTGTCCGAAACACATCATGAGGTGATATGAATAAAAATTAAATTTTATTTAATAATAAACTATAAATATAACAATTTTCTAAAAATTTAAAGAAGTTTAATAATTTCGTTAAGGTTTTTTCATCTTATAAAAATGGTCATATCTCATTTTTTTTGTCCGAAACACATCATGAGGTGATATGAATAAAAATTAAATTTTATTTAATAATAAACTATAAAAATAACAATTTTCTAAAAATTTAAAGAAGTTTAATAATTTCGTTAAGGTTTTTTCATCTTATAAAAAATGGTCATATCTCATTTTTTTGTCAGAAACACATCATGAGGTGATATGAATAAAAATGAAATTTTATTTAATAATAAACTATAAAAATAACAATTTTCCAAAAATTTAAAGAAGTTTAATAATTTCGTTAAGGTTTTTTCATCTTATAAAAAATGGTCATATCTCATTTTTTTGTCAGAAACACATCATGAGGTGATATGAATAAAAATGAAATTTTATTTAATAATAAACTATAAAAATAACAATTTTTTAAAAATTTAAAGAAGTTTAATAATTTCGTTAAGGTTTTTTCTTCTTATAACGTTTGTAATATAAAATAAAGGCTTCTGTTGCTAATTTAAGAGATCGCGAAGGCAATTTAGAAGTGTAAAAAGATTGCAGCGAAAATTTAAATTAAAGGATTTAGCTGGCGGGTGGCGTTTACTCTAAAAAAAAACGACGCAATCATAATGGTAGTATTATTTTAATAATGACGAATTAGAAGAGTAGCAGGTAAGAATTTAAACTGTGATTAAAAAGCGACTTGCGAGAAGATGAGAGGGGCACGAAATACGTCCCGAAAAAGGGTAAAAAGTTACAGAGAAAGATTTTAAAATAAAACCAGTGCTTGAAATAACTTCGGCGCACTCAAAAATCCCGAAAATCTGATTATCTATTAAAATTAATTGCAAAGTGCTCCTTTATAATTGCTAAAAAGCAATCGAAAGAGTTTTTAATGCGAAACTTAAAAATTATTTGTACATTGTATGCATAATTTAAAAACCTTTCTAACTATGTATCACAAGTCAAATTTAGTCCAACAATAACGCCGGAATTCAAAAAAAACTCGTCAATCTAGATTGCTATGAAATAACGTCGTTATGCATAACTCGTTTGTTTTTTGTGGAAAATATGGCATGTGGGGTATCATATGATCCAAAATTTTTTTTCTACAAAAATTCTCATTCAAATGGCATATTTAAATCCAAATTAACCCTAAAACGATAACAGAAAATTTGATCTAGAATTGCCATGACTTTTACATGTTGGGCATCAAATCCAAGGATTTTACATTTTCTATCCAATAACATCTATCTCACTTCTTTAACTGAAATTTAATAACAAAAAATAGTTTTAATGGCTGATATTATCTCTGTTAGAGCACGTAATAATTCGGAAAACAATCCGAGGACAGCGAAGATTTATTCCTCAACCCTTCTACGCCGCGCGCGCGGTCCCCAGAGATAAAAAAGACATTATACAGCTGGTCCAGAAACAGAGTAGGCGAAAAAAGCAATTTCTAAAACCTCACAATGTCGTATATCATAGAAACCGGGACATTTAAAGACCGCTGCAGTCACTTGTTATTATTATTTTTGCTTTTTTACTTCGGTATATTAATGGGGTAGATTTTTCCAAGACTTTCTTCATTTAGGTAATAGAACGGGTAACATGATTTATCGTCAATTAAAAAATGTAATTTAAAAAAAAACGACGAATCATGTTTTTAATAAAAAAACAAAAACCAAACACGATTTCACTTTAAAATTAACCTAACCGGAAGTGAAATAATTGCTTGTATTGAAGGTAGTGTAGGTGTAACACTGAGAAATTACCCATGTAATGCAGCTGTTATACAATGAAACCCTTAGGTTAGATTGATTAAAAACAAAAAAAAAATATTTTTACATAATCATATAGCGCCTTTAATTCGCTTTAAAATATTGTGCCACATTTAAGTTTTACTCGAAAAGTAACTAAGTTGTGCACAAAAAAAAATTGAATTTTACACAGTTTAACACTACAAAAAAACTACAAAAATAATGCCTTAGCAAAATTAAAATATTTTAAAATTTCGACAAAAAATTCTTTTAGAGCGTTAAAATCCACTTTTAATTTTGCGTAAAAAATAACCGAGTTATGCAATAAAAACAAAACCATCGCGCATTGCCATGGAATTTTTTGTTTTATCTCCGCTATTTTTGAAGATATCAACTCGCATATCAAATGAAAGATAATTTGATTTTACACATTAATACACGACTTTAAAATACTACAACATCTTCTTAACCAAGATAGTAATCATAACTTTGAATATTTCAGATTTTCATGCACAAATCTGCGATGCAGATGCATGCGAGGGAATTAACAGGACGTTCCGAGGTGAAACCGCACCAGTGTCAGCAGTGTTTGAAGAGTTTTTCCAGTAATCATCAATTGGTTCAACATATCAGGGTTCATACTGGTGAAAAGCCATATAAATGTTCCTACTGCGACAGAAGATTCAAACAATTGAGTCACGTGCAACAGCATACGAGGCTCCACACTGGTGAGTCGAAAAATAATGTTAAAGGGTTACGGAAATTTTAATAAAAATCAGATTTAAAAGTTAATCTCAGCAAATCCATTGTAAAGTTTTTAATCCCGAATAAAGTGGTTAAAAAAAGGTTTGCAAACAAAAAGTTTGAGGTCAATTATAAAAGTCTGTACATACATTTTTAACGAATTAATTGAATCCAAACGTATTTAAAAAACATATTTACAACCCTTAAAGTCTTATGAAATACCTCATACAAAAAATACTTTTTATGCATTCAATTAAATACTGAGCAGCCCTTCAGCGCAAAAAAAACGCAACAAAAAAAACCCACCCCAATTCGTTAAATTGATTTTAAATACACTTCTCATCTAATCTGTTTTATTAAACGGGCAGCAAATTAAATATTTTCCTTTTTATAAAACGCATTCTTCTGCCGTCGATTTCATTACTTTGTTTTTTTAGCTCAAAGGAAGAATCCTCGCAAAAACAACATAAGTCAGTATTTTATCTTTCGATATTTTAGAGAATTAAAATCCGGTTAAAATGATGTATTACAAGTCCAGATTACTTTGATAATAACCCTGGAATATATTCTTTTTATATCCATCACAGTGGCCTTTGACAATATGTTTTTGGCGTAAATCTCACTTGTTTTTTCTATAAATATGTCATGTGACCACTCATTTAAAAGGAAAACTTATTTTACATCCAAAAACACAAAAATAATATTTTAGTATTTTTTGTATGTAAAGTACAATATTATTGTAGAGTATTAATTTCTGATTAAAATGATGTATCACAACCTAAAATAACATCACAAATAAAAAAATCCAATTCATCTAAGGAACCCTTGTAAAAGCTTTTTTCCTTATATCTCCCCTATTTTTAAACATAAGCATATCAACCAGGTACTCATTTTACAAGAAATTTAATTTTACACACATTACTATTACAATTTTGTCGCTACATCGCACAAGGTTCGATATTTGATTTCTCCCCTTAATCTGGTTTGGCATTAATTGATTTTCCAGTCATCTAGAGAGAGAGTTGTTAAGGAAGGTCAGTATCGGGGAGGATCTAGTGGGCAATTTTCGACCCAAATGAACATTGTTAAGTCTGCCTTACACTTAATCTCTTGATAAAATGTGGAAAAATCACTTAATTTTAGGGTTAAAATGACATTTTCAATCGCAAATCAAGCGGTTTTGGTTTTGTGGATAATTTTGTTATTTTGCAATGATTGTTTTTGGTTAACATTCACCGCAAAGCTTCCTATTTTAACCTATTTTGATGCAATTAATATTCAATTTTACTAGCTGTTATTGTCCTTTAATTACAAGCTGGAATGTCAAAAGAAAACTTATTAAAAATTTAAATTCCTTGTCTTGTATATAATTTTACAAAAAAGTTTACTTTTTCTTTTAATATACCTAAAAGCTGATCGTCAATTTAAATTATCTGGAAAATGTCCATTAGAGTTTTTATGAACAATTTGTCTAGATTTTCCGATAATTTCCCCGAACTACGTTCTATGAATATATAACGACGAAAAAACGCTTAAAAATTACGAAAACAATTATTCATTCAGTACGCGTAGATGGTCATTATTAAAAAATCATGCGAACCCTTCTTGAAAAGTTCGCCCTTTAATAGAAGACTTATATAGTCCTATTACCCCATTTTTTAACCCTTTCAGAACTTTTTTTTATCGATTTTTGTCTGTTGGATGAATAAAATCTGGTTCATCGTATTCTTAAAATTGTAAAATTTCAATTAAAATGATGTACCGCGTGTTATGTTTACCTTAAAGATAAAGTGGGAAATAAGAAAATAAATTTTTATGGTAGAAGGATATTTTGTTTTCCACATAGATAAAAGCAAGGGCATCAAATATTTTTTTATGTTAATATTTGTGGATTAAAAATTTTTGCAGTAGGTAATTAAATTCTCTTCAAGAAAATATATAAATTACTATAATTAACCTTAAAATTAGCAAATAAGCAAAGCAAGTTTTTGTAGTAGCTGTGAAAAAGTGTTTTTGTTGAATATCTCGGTTGATTTTTGTTTTTAATATGTGTTGTGGGGGTTCGTTGCAAAGAAAATTTAATTTTGTATATATACAAAATTAAATTTTCTACCCTATAGGGTTAAAGCGAATATTTTTTCAAATTGATTTTTATTGAAAATAACTGTAATAACTTAGTAAATCTTTAAATTCTCCCTACAAAAATATATAAGTAACTATAATTGACCCAAAAATTACGCTCATAAACCAAATTAAACTATTTACCTCAGTAATCCATGGAATTTAGTTTTTTGGTAATAACTCCCATATTTTTTATCGAAAATATACGATGTTGCATATCAAACAAACGGATTTTTTATTTCCCTCTAACTGGTAATAAACACATTTCTATACCGCCTAAAATACCGACGGTGGTATTGATTGAACTCACACCATCGCATTGATTTTGTGCAACTGTACTTTTCGATGGCATTTTCATGGAATTTTTACCCCGCGGTATTCGACAAAAAGCCATTTGGTCTGCAAATTAAAAAGTTATGTGTATGTGCATATATATATATTATATATAAATGCATGTATGTATGTTTGCCTGGGCCTATAAAATCCATAAAGCGCACGTATTTGATTGAAACAGATATACATATACATACGTTGAAAACGACGTTGAGTAAATTTTGTTAAAATTAGGCTCTGGGATGCATTTTGGACGCTAGATTTCGTATACGAAATCTAGTATATATATAGTATATATGTTGACTTTTGGGTTTTGAATGTTATTGCTTTTATGGTGTCTATAATAAGGCTCTTTAAATGCTAAAGTTTGTTGAAATGTGTTTTTATAAGGAAACAAAGACGTTTAATTTAGAATTTCAAGGTTCTTAGATTTTAAATGATCAAAAATACAGTGACAAATTTCTAAATAATTTAAGTTGGTAGGTACTTTATTTTAAAGTTTTTTTTGAGTATGTCGTATGTTTTTCATAAAATAATAGTTCAAAATGTCAACCCCTCAATAAAATAACAAATAACCTCGTAGGGTAAAATTAATGTGTACTAAAGATCATGATTTTCACAAAGTCCCTCAAAATTTTGTTCCATTTATACATAGAACCGCCTACTCTCTACATACATACATAGCGTTCTAGGGGGGGAAACCACCCCATGTGTGCATGTGCAGCACTATGCAGTTCCCCCCTTTTTAACCCCTCCACAGTGCGTTCAGCCCGGATACAAAATTCACGAGGCCTACGCCATTTTGCAAAATTTATTTATTAATAAAAATTATATTATTTGTTTTATAAACCGCTTAGTTGTGGGTTTTCAAATAACAAGGGTTGTAATGAATACCAATGAATGAAAAATTTATTTTCCTCTAACTGGATGTGTAACAACATATATTTAACATAGAAAACAACGGAGTTATGAAGGAAAAACATTTTTTCATGGCAACCCTAATGCAAATTATACATCAATAAAATGGGTTCTTAAAATAATATTGACAAAATTTTAAAATCAAGTTTCATAAAAAAAAATTAAAACTTTATAGAATTTCAAAATTCCCTCTAAAATGACATCCAACAACCCATATTTTCTTAGAAAAACCACATATTTAAACACAAAAAAACATTTCCATAGCCAACCTTACAAAATTATAATTTTTTGTGTATCTTGGTTATTTTTGATCGGAATTAAAAAAAGAGCACCTGATTTTAAAGGGATTTTAAAACTCGAGCAATTTATTTTATTTTTACGAACAAAACTAATATGCGGCAATTTCCCATTAAAACATTTTATTAATATAGTCCTGGAATTTAATACAATTGTTTATTTTATTTATTCTATTTCGAACAAAAATATTTTCGGTAAAAAAATTATTGAAACCAATTGAATTGTATGCTTCAGTTGTTATTGTTTTATTTTGTTTTTTATTTTTAAATGAAAGCCAGTTGCTAATCCTTTAATTTTTTATGGAGTAGTATTTTTTGTACACTCATATGGTCAGTTTAATAAAAACACCGGGATATGTAACCATCTGTTTAGGGTCAATAGTATAACAAAAAAACTAAATGAATTACCTAACAATTTTTCTATTGTTAGGGCATAACAAATTTTACGTAATTATGTTTTGAAATTAACATATGCATATCGAGTATTGATTGATATGCTCGAATAAAAATTGAAGACACAAAATGTGTTGTAACTTTTTAACTGTTAAAACGATTTTAACGAATTTGATAAATGAAATGTACCCTTTTAAATGGCGGGAAAATATTTATTAAGACTTTTGTTGTTTTTCTGGAACTCTACATTTTATAATGTGGTGAAAAATAAAAATTAAAAATACATGTCGTCAAAAGATGTGATTTCTGGGAAAACCGCGTAAATGACATAAAAACTGTTAGTATTTTTTTTGTAAAGACTATATTTTTGTTGGTAAACCCTCTAAATTGAATTAAAATCGATTTAAAAATGTGCCTCTTAGAAGGCTTTAAAATTTTTGTAAATTTTTTTTAACCAATGGTTAACTTGAGTCCCTTATAACTTTTACAATTATAATCGGATTATTATAATTATAGGGTGTACTAAATAAAGTATGTTCTTCATAAAACTGTATTCACTTTTTTCCTGACTTATGTGGTTTTTGCGGAAATCCCATAAAACTGCGTATACGTAATAAAATGGTAATGTAATGCCTTTATAATAAAAGGTAGAACGTGTTAAACGCCAAATAATTAATTCATGGACATGTAAGAGTAGTGATCTTGGTGTTTACCGGATATATATACACGTAATCTACAATCTACATCTACAAGAACCCTTCTACATATAAAACAAATAAGCATAAATAGTGTTTATATGTAAATTGCATAGGAATACAATAAATAAGTCCTGGCTTCGTTGGAGTGTAATAAAAAAATCAAGTGGGTATAAAGGGTAAAATGTTCCGTTTAACATATGCCGGTAAAGTGAAAAAAAAATAAAAAAAGTGAAAGTCCCTAACAGTAACCGTTTAAAATTGCGGCATATGTCCGACCTAACTTCAATTGTTTTTTTAAGACGACCAGTAATTATAATGATTAAGTTATTATACGGAAATTTTGGTAAAACAATTTAACCGGGAATTATAATGAAGGGGTACCCTTGTAACATATTATTAAGCTTTTTAGGTGTTCAAATTTTACGTTACGGTAGTTTTCTGAAAAACAACACAAGTCACAGAAAGAAGGAATGCATTTTTGTAAAAACCATACTTTATTTATATATAGCCTAAAATAAATATAATGATCCAAAAATAAATGGTAGTTATAGAGGTTTGAAGTTAACAATTTGTTAAAAAAAAATACAAAACTGTAAAAGACACATTTTTAAATTGATTTTAATAAAATTCACAAGGTTTACTAGCAAAAGAATGCTCTTTCCAAATTATTAAACATGTTTCAATCACCTACGCATTTTTTTAGAAACCACAATATTTGATGACAAGTATTTTTTTGATTTTACACTATGTAAAATGTGGAATTTCGGAAAAATAACATAAGACACAAAACAAATTTTTTCTACTCCCACCTTTAAACGCCCATTATCGTACATGTTTCCATGACCCTAAGTGACCTTTTAAATACACATTGACAAGTTGTGGCTTTATAGCGCTTTAGTCACAGGCTGAAGTTAGTTTAAAGTTGGTTGACAGTTGTCAAATGTCATACAATCGTTAAAATAAAGTGCCTTTCTTGTAAAATAATACTAAATGTGAAAATTGTTTTATTATCTCGATACAAAAATATGAAAGTATTAAATAGTTTCTTGACGCCAATATTTGAAAAGATTATATGATCTTTTGTACTGACCTTTTGATTTCGCCCTAGTAGTGCAGTTAACTAGATTTAACTGATAAAGCGTTAAAAATGTAGCGTGTAGTGCCGATAAACATTCTCTTCTGTTTTACTGTGAAAAACTGCTTCTTTCTATATCGATTGTTAGTCTATTTTCAAGGGATAAATTTTGATTTACACAGAAAAATTTGGGATTTTAATGCCGGTAGATTCCCAAGTTAAAAATTCTAGCGGGAATTCCAATAACTGTCACTTTTTGTCCCTTTAACATTTCCCGTGTAAGAATTTTTATTACTTGGTGATAATATTTTGCAATTATGGTCAAAGGATCGAATATTTTCTTTACATAATCATATTGTAAAGTTATTTTAATATTTTAGTACCAATAATTGTTAAGTTTAATTAATGTTGTTGGTGAAAATTAAGTCAAAAATGTTTATTGGAATTGTTACTTTATTTTCGTATAAATTTCGCTTTATACAAATATTTAATTAAGTAATTTTTTAGATAATATTAAGTATTTGTCGTAGAAAAAGTGTAGTAAGCACTCATTTAATTAAGCACTCGCTCGCAAGCTCGCTCGTGCCCAAATTAAATTCGTGACTTAAATGGCGTTTATCAAACTTGATACATAATATACTATTCAAAAATCTTGTGTATTACAATTTTAATTAAAATAGGAACAGATAAAAAGTTATACAGGTACCTACAAAGCTTCTTAAAAAAATATATAAAAAAATTAAAATTTTAGGGTATACCACCAACAAAAATATGTTATTTTTAAAATTCATAAAAAACTTTATGTACAGGGTGTTTTCGTATAAATGGGAGACTCCTCTGAAATCTTTATTTGAAGAGATATTAAAAAATAAAAAAGTCTACCTTGCATGCTTTAATAAAGTACTTAATTTAAAAAATTGTTTTAACGTAAAAATCATAGTTGCCATGGATAAAGAACTGTTTTTATGTTTTTATTATTAATTTTTATTAAAAAAACGCTAATTATTGTTCCAAACGCCATGCTTATTTTAGGGTAAAAGTTCTTTATCCATGGCAACCATGATTCTCGCGTTAAATTTTGCCTAATTTTCGCGTCAGTTATTAATAAAAGACTTAACACAAATATATACAAATTATATATTTTTAAAACCAGAACAAAAAACTCTATTTAAATATTCAAAAATATGCAGGGTGTTTCTTTGAAAAAAACAATGTCAATGCTATTTTATTAAATTTACAGATGCATTTTGTTTTTAAATTTTTGTCAAAAATATTATTTTTTTACCATGAAAGCTGGATTTTAAATTTTTTCGATATCTCTTAAAAAGATTTTATAGGGATGTCCCATTTATAAGGAAACACCCTGTACATTATACAATTTTCCAGAAATATGTAATTTTTATGTCGATATGAGTTACCAAAATTTGGATTTTTTTTTTAATATACTTTTTTTATATACCTAACCTAAAAATTTCATACAAATTATAATAATACTTTAAAAACAAACAATTTTTTTTGACAAAACTTTATTGGTGTATAATAAATAACACATTTTTAACATGATTAAAACAAAAAATCTAGGGTTTACCGAGAAAACCTTGCTATTTCCTAAAAACAACACCACATCGCGATGACTTATACCAGTCTTCTATAAATCGACATTCTTTCCGGACGCGTAATTTTTTAAAGCTTAAAACCTATAAATATGTCTAATTTGTTTGAATTTGCATAGATATGGTTAGTATTTACAAACAAGGGTGTTTTTTACGGGTTCGGGTCATTAAGTGTAACGTCGATTTCCCCAAAATTTATTAGCTTCCTTTTAATAAGAAAGGGTTCAACCGCTTTTAGATAGAGAGTCAGATAAAAAGGATTTTTTTAAACTTCCTTAAGTAGGGACATCAACACATTATTTTTATGTCTTTATAAAATGTTTAACAGTGTATAACTTTTAAACCCCCCTTGTTTTTATTATTGTTTTACATAAAGTAAAAATTAAGGATGAAGCACTAAATTTGACCACTCCGTTATAATCGATAAGTTTTATTAAAAGAGAAAGGTTTTATTAAAAAAGAAGAATTCCCAATTCTTTGATACGTTTCATATTAAAAATCTTAAAAGAATTTCACGTTCAATTTGGTCTCGAATTGCAAGAAAAACTTTTTAATTTAACCCTTCATTTCCTTTGTCTTTAAAATGATATTTTTTTATTAAAAGAATTTTGTTTGCAGACAACCACAAACTAATTAACAAATTACTACCTCAAAAAACTGTTTATCAATTACAACTACAAAAAATGCTCAATGTGGTCAAAGCTACAATTAGAACAATTTAAAAAAAAATCAATAAATATACATCAACTAGGTAGTACAAAGGCAGATGCCCCTAACTAAAAACATTAATTTAATCCCAATAAAACAAAAAACACAGTGTACAAGAACAGTTGGTAAATAAGAATAATTATTTTCTGTACTTGACTTACCCACCCACGAAAGTTGCCCCATACCGTCTTATTTTCATTGTTTCCACGTCCAGTACCACCTGCCTTATTCGACTCAACCCAAAAAACTGCTTTATTAAAACCATATCATTATTCGGCATGTGGTATCACTGATTTTAACCCATATTCACACTCTATTAGACGGTCGTTAAGTTTTATTTATCTGATTCAAATTCGCTAATAGCAGGGTACTTAAAAAATTCGTTAGAACACGTGTATACTAATTATGTTGATTTTATCTTGTAGACCGTCAAAATCCCTGTGATTTGATACCCTATACGATATATTTTGGTTGATAAACAAGTGAGTTGTGGGCAAAAAGTCATGGATAGCTAGGTACTTGAAAACATTTTTTGAATTGTTTAAATGTTTAAATATTACTTATGATACATCAATTTAAGTTTTTTTTATGCTCTTGTAAAAATCTTTTTGGTAGATTATACAAATTTTCTTAGTTCCATACCCCACAACCTATATTTTGTTTAAAACCAAGCGTGCTATGAACAAATAACAATTTCCATGGCACCCTACGATAAAAAACGTTTTTTGACATAAAAAGCCTTTTATTTACCAATTTTAATAAATGATACATCATTTTAAACCCCCTTTGAAGCTATTTAAGAAAAAAAAACAAAATTAAAAAAAAAATCGTAAAATTACCTTGAATCTGTTTTGTAGAGAATAAAATTTCCCATAGTTTGATACCCCACAACCTATATCTAACATGAAAAATAAGCAAGCTATGATAAAGAACACATTTCCAAAGCACCCTATGATAAAACACATATACCTCAATAACTTGCTTATTTCCAACGCGATTTTTAAAAGTGATACATCATTTTAAACGATTTTTTACGCCGCAAAAATATGTCATTAAAACTTATTCAAATTATTTATTTTTAGGCGAACGTCCCTACAAATGCCATCTACCGGAGTGCGGTAGGGCCTTTATCCAGCTGTCAAATTTGCAGCAGCATTTGAGGAATCACGATGCGCAAGTGGAAAGGGCTAAGAATCGTCCTTTTCATTGCAACATATGTGGAAAAGGTTTTGCTACAGAAAGCAGTCTTAGAACACATACATCAAAAGTAAGCCATGTATGTATTACACAAGTTTTTTTTTATTTTATTTTTTATTAATATTAGTTTTGAGGCATTTTTTATGCCTTAAAACTTCCTTATTGTTTATTTTAAGCCTTAATTTATGTTTATTTTACAGTTATTATGGTTTACACAAAGTGATTTATTATAATTTTAAATTATGATTTAATATTGTTTTATTTTCAGTTTATTTTATCGATGTACACTGTCTTGTCTAGTCTTGTAGTTATTAGCAAAAATAACAAATTTGTCACAGATTCTACGTTTTAAAATTAATGCAAACGACTCTATAAATAAGTAGGAAATTTTGTTGTGAAAAAATCAATGCTTCTTCTCTATACAGTTGTCATAATTAAAAGTAAAATATAGTAAAAAGAACAAAAGAAATGAATGCATGTAGAGCAGTTTGGCTGCGTTCCAAACCATATTTATTTATATAGCCAGTTATAAATTATTAATAAAACCTATTTTTCCTCGGGCCCAAAACACAATGAACAACATGAATTACAACTGAAAAACACGATAAAACTCTTCTTCTTCTACCCACAGCACACTACATGCGCCGTTTCCGTATAAATTTTCCCGACTCTTCTTACGCGTTTCCTTCTTTCTCTCTTTTATATTCAACCACCGACAAAGCCGAACGTACGAATGCAAGAAAATGTGCATGTGCAGAACCATTAAGGGGCATTACATGCACCAAAAAAATATCACTATTTTAATTTACAATATTTTAACGACAACGCGCAGAAAATTAAAAATCCTTTAAAATTACTACCAACATGAGGATATTTAAAAATTTCATGGCTTACTTGGACTAAATCTTTTATTTTATTATTACAAGCCCAATTGTAACCAAAATCTAACAAATTTTACATAATTTTATCGAGAATTTTGTACTCCATCAAACTACTACAAAAAAATTTAAAAAAACTTTTTCAAAACTTAAAGAGAATTAAATTTCCTTTTATTTGACATATGACATGCCACATTTACCTTTAAAAACAAGCGAGATATGACGTTTTTACACAAAATCATGGCTAACTAGATGAAAACGTTTTTCTTTGATTACTCGTTTATTTATAATCGACAATTAACGTGTAATACATCATTTTAAAGGATTTTTGGGGATTTTTTACTTAAAATTACTAAACAAAATTTTTTGTTCCCCTTAGAATCGCGTATTCGCCCTTTGACGTTGGCGGTTCAGGGGCGTGCAGGGGTGGGGGATCGGTTAGAATTACGTAAGGGGTTCAATCGGTTCGAGTCATGCGATTGTTTTTTAATGTCTTTTGTTCACGCATCTTTTTCTCTAACCGTATAGTAGTTCTTCGTATTTTATATTTATGTTATGATCGCGTACCCGTTTTATTTCATACACAATTTGGACACTAAGTAATTGTCCCTTTTTCAGCTACGGCTAAAGTAATTAGATTATTTCGTGAGAGACAAAAATTAAATGTTAAATAATAAAAAGCAATTATATAAAATTACAAAAATAAAATAGTAAAAATTGTCCAAATATTTTTTGTAGATTATGAAATTTTATTTAGTTTTATACCCCACAAACTATATTTTTAACAAATATTGAGAAAGCTGTGAGCGAAAAACAAATTTTCATGGGACCTTTGATTAAAATAGTTATTTATGTCATTAGGTTAAGAAGTAAGGCTTTTTGTGCTAAGCTCAAAGTTTGAAGGCCGACGCGTAGCGGAGGCCTACAATTGAGCGAAGCACAAAAAGACACTTCTTGGCCGAATGGCATACAACATTTTATCTTCAAAGCACTTTATATAGGTCAATTTAATTCAACATGAAAGTGGCATAACCTCACTTTTTTTAATCTCATTTATTTATTAGCTAAAGATTACATTAAATGTACAATAATTATTATTCCTTTTAGAAGCAGTAATAGTTTGCAATACCTAGCTACATGATTTAAGTAGAAATGGATTTTTGTAAGAAAATGGTTTACTTACCCTCTTGCTATTACATTGAATTCAATTAATTGTTTAATAAATAGGAACCTAATAGGTATCTAATTTCAATTTGTTTGCATTTTTATTAAAAAATAGGTAGTTTGGAATGTTTACGCTGTGTTTAACATTTAATTTTACTGAAAACTTAAAGCAAATTAAAATTTAAAGATAATTTAAATCGTAGAAAAAGAAAACACAACTGTGAAACGTCAAATTGCAATGTCCTAACCTCACTTTTTATTTTATTATTCATATTTAATTTTACAATAATTTAATGAAAAATATTAAACATTATAATGTTATAACAGTAAAACAAACAAATTAGTGCTTATTATAAATAAATTAAACCAGTTTAGTACGTTAATTTCTTAGAAAAGGATTAATTTGTCAAAACAATACCCCTAGCGAGAAAAAATCGAACTAATTACTTGCCTCATAAAAATTTTTATCGGCCTAGGCCATAACAAGGTATTTCTTTATCGAATGTTGACAACAATAAAGTTTAAATTATAGACCGCGTGGAGATAAACGTTTTTTATATAACAAGTTAATTGGGTACAACATCAATTTAAAGTATTTGTATCCTATTTGAATTAAAATTAAACAAATCTTATTAAATAATAAAAAACGAGTGTCTATATTCTATAGAAGTTTATAAACGTGTTGCATACTATACTTTATCTACGACGAACACAAAACAGAATTTAAAGCCAATTTTATTTGTTAAAAAGTTGACATCTGTCAACTTTTTCCCGGATTTAACCACACTTTTCCCTATTTAATAAAGCTTACTTTAGCACGTGAATAAAAAGCTTAAAAGCCATTGTTTCTAACTTCAGCCCGTGACTAGTAGATAAAAAAATGATTATGGATAGTATAATAAAATTTTTTAAGGCATTTATTTTTATCAAATTGAATGTAAAATAATAAAGGAAAAATGTATCTCAAGAAAAACGATTAAAGGATAAAAAGGAGAGTTTTTAGAAGGATCAGGTGTACGGTTTTAATTGAAAAATTGGGCGCTAATCTCGGTCTAAATATCTTGTGTTTTCTTTCGGAATTAATTTCAAGATTAAATTTAAATTTATAGGCCATTTTTAGACTTTCTCGACGAATTAAAGGATTAAATAAAAAGTGAGACCTTTCGTAAAAAGGGGTAACGGGGATCGCGCAAAGGGTTAAAAATTTTGCACTTTTTAAACCGGATTATAGCCCGCAATCGTTTATCGATTTATAAACCGAATAATTAATATATTTCTTTAATAATAAAAATATATTGTTATAGATTATTATATAAATTTAAAAACAATTCATTTGATATGTTACACGGTGTATTTATGTGAAAAATTAACAAAGTTACGGCGATTTTAAACAGTTCCATGGGTATCTACGATGAAATGTTAAAACGTTAATTATTCACTTGTTTTGGAGTTAAATCGTGCATGTTATGCATTATTTAAAATAGAGATTTGCGCTCTTTCTTAAAATTATCAAAAATTCTAAAAAATGTTTTCAAAATTTTACTTGGTTTCAAACTTTCACAAAATTTAATTTCCTACAAAATGAGTACCCACATACAATATCTTAAACAATAAACAAGTCTTTTTAAGAATTTCATGGATCGCTATGATGAAGTACTAATTAATTTTTTAATTGTTTCTGTGTAAAATCATACAACGATGCATTATTACAAATATATGTTATTAGTATAGGATATGGGAGGTTTAAAAAAGAATCACTAATTATAGTGACAATATTTTTTCCACCAATAGTAAATTATTTCGAGCACAAATCCCCATTTTCAAGTAGGGCTTAATCTTGATTGTTACTTAACAATACCCGTGTTTCTCATATAATATTTTATCGTTTTTTTTCATCTCTTCGCTTATTTGTTCGCCACCGCATTAAAACACTCCTCCCATGTAATTGCACACACACAAATGGTAAATTTTTTCCCATTTTTTCGCCGTCGAACACGCGATTTTTCAAACCGTACGCTACGCCCACTTCCGCTTCGTTCCGTTGCGGAAGGGGATCCGGCAAAAAAATCGTCTACACCCTCGTTTTAGACCAATGTGTGGTTTGTTCCGGTGGCAAACATACATTTAGCGTTTTTTTTATTAAACCAACTCCCTTATACATAAAGATATGCGAGATGTATCATTATAAATAACTTTAGAATTAAATTCTTTTTTATTTGATGGGTCACATGACCCTATTCGGTTAAAGGACAAATAAACTATCACGGTTTTTCATTTTTCCATGCCACACCAATTTGATTTTGTTTTTGAACGACAACGTAGTAATTTTTCATGTAAATATATGTGGTAATGCGTCATTTTAAAGCATTTTTCGATTAATTTTATCAAAATATACGTAGGTTATTTTTTTTTCATTTGAGTGGCCACATCACCATATTTACCATATTTTATTAAACCAACTCCCTTTTACATAAAGATATGCGAGAGGTATCATTATAAATAAGTTTAGAATTAAATTATTTTTTTATTTTATGGGTCACACCTAACCTATTCGGTTAAAGAACAAAGAAATTATGACGGTTTTTAATTTTTCCATAGCACACCAATTTGTTTTTTTTTATCGATATTTTTAATGTAAATAATTTATTTTTTTATGTGGTAAATTACCACTGGTAATGCGTCATTTTAGAGCATTTATAATTCTCTTCTAAAGTTCAATTTTATTTAAGGGGTCACATGAACTAAGACCGTTTTTTTCATATTCCATGGCACACCAAGATAGTTTTTTTTTACGATATCTAGCTTAGTTTTAAGGTAATTTTAGGTTGTAGTACCTAATTTTAAGTGTCTTTAATTCTTTTGATTCATTTTATCAAATTCATGTAGAAAATTAAATTTCCTTTCATTTAAAACCCCACATTACCTATTTTCCTCAAAAAACAAAAAAGATATGGCGTTTTTTAATAAAACCACAACCTACTAAACCAAATATGTTCCTCATTTTCTCGCCTAATTTTACATAACAATCATAATATGTAACACATCATTTAAAAGAATGTTACACTATAAAATTGTATGTAAATGTGCAACTGGAGTCCGACTCTGGCGCGCAAATAAATTAAGATAGGTTAGGAAGGTTACAATAAATATCAAGTGAATGAACTATATTTTTTATTCTGTTCAAAAGAGAATATACGAGTATCGCTATCTTCGTCTGGCGCACAAAACTGGTTGCTGACTCACATACTGTAAGGCGTTGATGCAGATTTTACAGGGTGATTGGTTTTTCACTTTTATGAATTATTTGTAAGGAAAACTCATTAAAAAATTATTGCGCGATGACCATTAGGTACGATTTCTCCGGCAAAACTATAATTAGAGAATCTTTATTTTATTTTTACTCAGTTTGAGCAGGTGCAGATTCCCACAAAAGTTTTTCCTGAAAATAATTTAAAAACTTGTGGTATTGTGATATTCACGAATTTTTCAATTTAAGTATGAATTATTTAATTCTGAAGTCTACTTAACATGCTATATTTAATTTAGTACAAAGAAAAATAAAAATGTAATTTTTATTTTTTAGTGTTATGGAAAATTTTATTTCCTTTAAATGAACTTTTTTTGATTTACTGTGTTGTTTTTAATGTGATATATTAATTTAAACGGTTTTAAATTTCTATCAATCTATAAATATAATTCGGCTTTTACTGACTTTTGAGGGATGTGAAAATGGCGGATTTCTGGGGAAAGCAGAAGACTTACTTTCTAAAAATGAATTAGTCAAAAATTACTCATTACTACAGTTATTAGTGGTTGCTTTTTTACTTGTACCATGGTTAACCATGGGATACCATGGTGTCCCAAAATTTAACAGCCAATTCTTATGTAAAATTGTCCCCTGAATCCGAAAATGTTAAAAAAAGTAGAACAGGTTTTGAGATATAGTCAATTTTCCATTTAAAATGGAATTGACTATATCTCAAAAACTGCTCTACTTTCATAAGTTTTGACGGTATTTTCGGATTCAGGGGACAATTTTAGATAAGAATGGCTGTTAAATTTTTTGATACCATGGTACAAGTGAAAAAGCAGCCACTAATAACTGTAGTAATTAGTCATTTTTGACTTTGATTCATTTTTAGAGAGTAGTTAACTTATTTAAGTATTAAGAATTTTTGTTTAAACGCGTAAATATTAAAGACAGCGAAAGTTGAGTTTCCGTTACGCTTGTCATGAAAAATATTGTAAATATCAGGCGGTGATTTCTAGAGTGTGCACTCGTACTCGCTTCGCTAGTGCAGCAAACTTCACAACCTTCAGAAATCGCCGCCTTACATCACCCGATATGTAATGCACTATTATGTTCTGAGTCATATAAAGGACCTTTAGGGCTAAATATAGATAGTGCATTAAAAACAGGAAATTTTTATCTTAAAAAATTATTACAAGGTTATAAATTATATAGATAATTGCAAGTTTACAATGTGTTTTTTGTATTAATTGTAAAAACATAGTCTAGTGTTTGTTTGTTGCTATACAAACTAAAAATAACAGTTTTATAGAAAATAACCAAATTTATAATTAAATGTCATTTGCTTAGCCGGACATTATAGATATTTTCCTTTGTTTAAATGTTTATACAGAAAGCCTAAAAAAACACTTATTGTGTTAAAATCAATATATTTTATTATTTATTTATTTTTCCACTACAATGTCTAGTTAGATTAAAACTAATGATTATAGTGTCGGTCTAAAAAAAGGGTTAAAATGACCTATATTTTCAATGACTCATTCTTTATAAAAGAATAAAGAATTCATCCCCTTTTTTCTGTTACCCCTTTCTTTAAGCTTTATTAAATACTTATTATACAATAACGATTAAAACCTTACAACTTTTTTGAGTAAAAATTCTTAATACCTCTCTGTAATATTACCGGTTTTATTTTTTTTAAATCATTACATATTTTCTTAAAAATGTCTATTCTATCGCTATTAAGTCGTTTATTCAACATTTTTTCGAATACCTTGCAACGTTTTAGCTTGTTTATGTTTTATTTATTAAGTTTTTCACATTACATTCATGTATTACCACGAATCCCATGCTAAAACAGCAATTGTTATTTAAAGAATTTATATAAAAACAAGCTTTTCATACCCCTATCAATATATATACCCTGTATATTTTTTAAGAATTTGTGTACAGATTTTAATTACCTTTAATTTGATACCAAACTTGGTCAACTTTGGTCAAAAAACAATCATTTTACAGCATTTTAACCAATGTGCATGACCAACGTGACCAATTTTATTATATCGATTATTTAGCCACCATTTAACACAACTACGACATTATTTAAACCGGAATTTACCGCCCAACAAAAATAAACACCGTAAAATCTTACAAACACAACCAGAATTAATTTAAAACACTTTCCTAATTACCACGGGGGAGAATTTATTTTTCCTCAACTTAAAAAGATAAAAAAGCATTTCCCACCTTATAACTTTGTTTTTAATTACGCTTATTCTTAATCGCGACAAGGTGAAAAAATTACGCCCTAATTTAAGACGATTGTGTGATAGAAATCTGTGACAATTTATTTAAAAAGGTAATTGAGAAAACAAATATTTCAAAGGTTTTTACAAAATTCATATCAAACCAATTTTAATGCGTCAATAACACTAACTAACCCTGTTGATTTTTCAGAATATAACCCCCTATAATTGTACAAAAAGAGATAAAAAATATGTTTTAGTTATTTCGAAAATTTAATTTCCTTCAAAATACCAACGTGACCTATTTTGTACAAAAATCAAAGGAGATATGAGGTTTTTACGAAAGAAACTACGCTTTCTAAAACTAAATCGTTTTTTTACGATAACAATCATTTTTTTTTTATCTAAATATTATAAAATGTTTAGAAATTATATATTTATTTAAATTTTAATCTTTTATTAGACACGTAACATACCATATCTATCTTTAAAGAAAACCAAAATACAACGCTGTTTCAAAATTGTCACCAACGTTCACCAAAATCGTTTTTCGTCGATATCTCCGTTATTTCACAACAAAATTTAACATATAATATACCATTTTAAAGGAAATTTCGCGTAGAATGCGTATTTTTATCTCTCAATTTTCTAAGTCCCTTGCTTATTGGTTTGATGTAGAATTTGTTGAAATTAACGCGCCAATTTTGTCAACAGTGTATTGGTCGTTTGCAGCAACATGCAGCTCTGATTGGCGGACCGAACGCCACCTCGTGTCCACTGTGTCATAAAATGTTTTTGGGCGGGGAAGCCCTGATGGAACACATGAAGCACACCCACAAGGACCCCAATGCAAGCGGCGTTGCCAGTAAGTACACGAAATTTGGTGGTTTTCTGGAAAAAATCGAAAAATATGATCTTTTGGGGAAATCGTGTGTGGGATGCTTTAAGTGCTTTATTTTTCGTGTATGGAGGAGTTTATATCATATTTTTCGATTTTTTTTTCAACGAAATTGCTTGTTTTTAGACATGTAGTGGGTTTATTATACTAAATGTGTTTATGTTACAATTATTGGTTCTTGTGTAATTTTTGTGCTTTTGTAAAGAAAATTTAAGTCGATTATATAAAAACAGAATTTCTTTGAAGTCGTCTAATGAAAAATCGTAAACAAAAGAAAAGAAAACTTAAATTAGCCCAGAGAATCTTTGTTTGTTCACAAAAAAGTAACCTTTTTATAACCGATTAATCATAACGTCATGTTCCACTTAAAAATGTAAAGCTACATTTTCGATAAAAAGAATAATTTCCCCCCTTTTGGTTTCATTAAGTTCACAATAGATCAACTTAAAAGCTATTGACGAAAAACAAGAACCTTTCTTTACTAATACTAGTAGCCTAACCCTATTTATTTTACTAATATTATTTATTATTATTATTATTAGAATTATTATTTATTTATTATGCTTTAAAGGCAGGGTGAACCCCCCCTTAAATTATTATTATTATTATTTTGCATCGTATTTTTATTACTACTGAATGCGCTTTTTAACATTACTTATCCGTCTTATTTATATTTTAATAGTGGTGTAGAATTGTTTTTTTATTAGCTAGTAGTAATTAAATTGGTATTATACGAAATAAGATCGAAAAATGGCAAGTTTAACTCGGTATAACAAACTAAAACTTGTCGTTTTACGTTTTTAACGCGTTTAACCGGAATTTTTGGATGATATAACCGTGATTTTAGCAAAATTTGATGACAAGCGTGGTTTTACAATATTTTCTTATTATTTTGACAGTAATTATCGTTAAGTTATGGTTTTTGCCATAATTAAACAATTTTTGTTAACAAGATTAACCGTTTAAAGATTTGTTATAACGGCCCAACAAGATTTTTTTAAATTTTTTATAGTAATTATTGTTAAAGGGAAAGATTTTTTAACAAATTTCGTTGCTATTTTAACAAACTTAACCGTTTAAAAGACAATAGATTTACAATTGACATGATTGAAGTATTTTAACCAAATTAACCGTTTAAAAGAATTTCATTGGTTATAAGTTATAACCGTTATATTATTTAACAAAATTATTTGTCAAAGTAACAATTAGCCGTGTTTACCGGATAAAACCCAAAATTACATTGGAACAACCGATAACGTTATGATTGGAAAAACCGGTCAATAACGAAAATTATCCGGTTAAAATCGCGAAATTTTGTTTCTTGTTCTACTTCCGTTCATGGAGTAGTTAACAAGGTTAACCGGTCATATTGACCGGTTAAAATCCGGTCATAACCGGTTAAAATCCGGTCATAACCGGTTAAAACTCGAAAAATCGCGTTTAAAGGTGGATCTTATTTCTGTAACGTTTTTGAGGTGTCAAGGTACGCTTTTCGAACGTAATCTAGTGATTAACATTAAAAAAAATCAGATAACCCTGGGGAGCTTTGCTTGAACGATATTTTCTCTTTTGTTGTTGACGTAATCGACCCGTATTTAGCGAAACGTAGGACGGCCAATCATCCATGTCCGGTGTGCGGCAAGCACTACGTGAACGAGGGCTCACTCAGAAAACACCTGGCCTGCCATCCGGAAACGTCGCAGCTATCTAGCAGCCTAAGAATGTGGCCTTGTTCAGTGTGTCAGGCGGTATTTACTCATGAATCAGGTACAATCAAAATATACCAATAAAAAAAAGTCCACAACAAAATGACAATATTTTAGTAGTTTTACAACGTTTCGTCATCAGGGTATCCGTAAAACAATCTCGAACAACCGGGTGAACACCGCACTCAAATATCTCTACCAATTCCCGAGATACAGCCCATTTTCAAAATAATCACCTTGGTGATTACTTTCAAAATTGCTTATATCTCAAGAACTAATACAGATATTAAAATTGCGACTTTCACTATTCTATAATTTGGAACCCTGTACCTTGGTGATCGTCGAAACGTTTTTACAAGCCTTTCTTTTTTGTTTATTTTTCTGTCAAATAATATTCTCTTCAGTCCACAATCTTAAATTTAAACGAGATTCAATGAGTAAAAAAGCTGCTAGATTCATAATTACCCGAGGTATGACACTAAAACTGACAAGTGACGAACAAAATTATTAAATAAATTCCCCATGTTTTTAAATGTGGACCCAAAGAAGGGAATATTATTTGACTTATATGTTGTTTTTGTCTTTTTTGTTGTTTTATGATTTTTTTATTTTTATTTGTGTGCATTTTTATGTAGTCTATCGTTTTTCGAAATTTATGAAAATACAATTCAAAAACCTATATTTGTCATCAATATTTAATCAAAATGTGTTTTTAGGACTTTTAACCCACATGGAGCACATGAGAATGGATCCCAAGCATCAATTCGCTGCACAATACGTTTTATCGCGCGCAGCTGCCGAGAAAAGAGAACGAGACAACATTTTGGGTGCTTTATCGACTGCCTCAGGCAGTGGACTACTAGGATTGGCTGGAATGGGCACAAGTAAGTCACCAAAAAAAACATTTTACTTACATACCACCGGTGAAAACCGCACCTAAATTTTCCATCTAATTTTCGAGATACAAGCAGTCTTTAAATTAGTCACCATGGTGACTAATTTTAAATCGTTTATATTTAAGAGATATTTAAATGAAGTTTTCATTTTAATATTTAACATACAAAATACTATAACACAACATTTTTTTATAGCGAGTGGAAGCCCAATGTGCGCATCACCAAGCGCTCATAGCGACAGCTCGTCCGGTAACGGAAGACTTTCATCTGCAGGGTCAGAGGCTGGAGGCTTGAATAACAACAATAACAACTGTAATACTAAATTAGGTGATATCTTAAGAAGTGAGTTTTATTTGTACTACTCGTAATAAAGTAAAAAATTTTATTGGTGAATAAAAGAGCTTATTTTAATGGTGATTTATTTTCAGGCAACAACGGCTTACACCAACAATATAGTGTTGAAGATCAATTCCACGGACGTATGGCAGCCATTGCTAACATGGTCGGACAAGGCGGTATCCCGCCTGGTTTAGGTTCAGACCCGTCCGCAGCCGCTAATATCGCCAATATCGCCAACCTAGCCATGCGACTTGGTGTCTCACAGGTAGAGAATTTTACAACGATTTAAATGTTGAAAACCGCACTTCTGTATATATATTAAAAACAGAGATATTTAACTTTTTCAAACGTATCGCCAAGGTGACTACTTTGAAAAACCTCCATATCTCAGGAACGCTTATAGATATCGAATTGCGTTTTTCATAATCATAAATAAAATAAAAAAATCTACAAATTAACATATTTATTTTTCAGGCCAACCAAGTAAACAATTCGAGCAACCCATCCACACCGCCCATATCAAACGACGCGCTGTCGTCGCTATCTGTCAACGCTATGAACGCGATGCGAGCCCGCATGGACTCGATGACGTCGATGGACGTCATACGCAACTCCGTCATGGATATGACGTCATCTCAGCAAAGCCAGCAGCAACAGGAAGCCTTCAGAATGCAGCACGCAGAAGCTCTGATTAGATCTCAAGCAGAAACCGCGCTAAGACTTGCGATGAGCCAGGCTTTACCCCAGTTGAACCAGCAGGAGAACAGCCATAGCCCTTTGCGTCACAACGGTAAGATTTTAGATTTTTTTACAAAAATAAATTTGATATTACTTGACGTCGATTTAATCTTGATTAAAACCGCGTTATAATATTTCCAGTGGTTTGACAGATACAGGGGTTTTTCAAAGTATTCACCAAGGTGATATGTTTTAAAATGGTAGATTGTCTATACATTTTGACTAAAAATATCGTTAAAGTAATGGTGGACAAGATTTTGCTATATTTTCGATGTTATTTTTCAAAATTAACCGTTTATTAACCAAGAAATATGTGTAAAAACAGGGATTGGCATGGTTTAAACAACTAAGTTTTGATTTAAACCGGTCAAAACTTAAACTAATAAAAATCATAAATTTTATTGTTTAAACAAAAAAATAAAAACATTTCGTTATTGGTACCTAGTAGGCAGGGCCGGCTCTAGGTATTTTGCCGCCCCATCGGCGCCGTGATTCGCTTAGGGAAATTGCCCGAAACCCCTGACGTTTGTAAACGATTATAATCGTTATTTTAGTTGTGTTAATGTTATTATTATTATTAATGATATAATCGTTATTTTGGATGAAAACTAGATTTTAAGGTGGTATATCGAAATTTTAACTGTTTTAAATTTTAAATGGACTAAAACTAAAAGAGGAGCCGAATATTCGGTTTAGGCTGAAAATCGTGTTTCGGTCGTTCAATACATACACACTCGTTGTTATATTCTATATTCTATTTTTATAAATTTTTTGAGATGTAGGTATGTTTTTATAAAAAAATTAGTATGAATTTGCCCCCCTTGGCACGTGCCAACCAATCGGGTTTTACATTGGGAAAAAGTGAGGTTGGAACTGTCTACCAGATGTCAGATTTTTGTATATAATATTATTTTGGTCTTAGCAATATGTCGTATAATTTCAAAAGTTGACAACAACCAAAGTTAAAAGTTTGTTTTCGATTTTATTAAATAACTTTGGAAAAAATAAACGTTTTTGCATAAAATTTTATTTATTAATGTAGGTTGTAGAGGGCGCTGTTTGCATACGTTTAAATAGTCACATATTTTTGTGCCTTAGTGTATTAACGTTTTTAATTTTATCTTACGTGAAAATGGTATACTTTCTAAAGGTCGCTGCCAGTAACCGTTTTCGAGATATTTGCATTTAAATTGTTTAGTGCACCCATTTAATTTTGATTTAAAAATGTATTTTTTTTAAATTAGGTTAGATTAAAAAAATATATTAAAGAGACGCTACAAATTTAGAAATTGTCCTAATTGTTTTTTAAAATTTTATGTTTTTAAATATATATTTTTAAATATTTATTTGAAGTACAAATTTACAAGTTGTACCTTTTTGCGTAAAAAAGATGATTTTGTAACAGGCATTTTAGGCACACCTAAACAGAATGTAGGTTATAATTTAAACAAAACTGAATCCAAGTCTTTTTCTTAATTTATCAATAATTATTATAAATGAAAAATTCGAAAATATACGTTCCTACATTTTTATTTTTGTAATTGATTATATTAATTGTTCCACCGATTAATTATAATTTGCCAATGTTTAAACCGTTTTAGCCGGTTTTAACCGCAGTCCCGAATAAAACCTAAAAAAAGCAGTTTTTTTGCCAAAAGGGGGTTAGAATTTTGTAACGTTTTTTTATAACAGCAAATTTAACAAGATTCAGGATGGTAAAAACTACATTTTGATATAGGTACATATTGGTTGGAGATTTATCGGAGTTTTTTAAAGTTGTCACCTAGGTGATGGGTTTAAAAATCGACGATATCTTGAAAACTGGACTAGATAGCGTATTATGCATTTTTAAAATGTGGTTAAATTGATTAATCCTGTCAATACAAAAACAAAATGGCTTTATCAAGGAACAAGATGGCGTATTTTTGGGATGTACAAAATAGCAAAACTTAAAAAAAATATTTTTTTTCAGGTAATTATCAGGGTCACCAAGGGCAGTCCTCGCAACAATTGAGCCCCGATTTGACCGAAGCCTTAAGGCTTCAAGAGCAAAGGTTAGAGCAAGCATTGAGGCTTCATGGTAGCGATCCGAGATCGCTGGGCTTTTCCTTAGCCAGCCAACAGCAGCAACAGCAACAACCGTGAGAATTTAACTATTACTGAACACAAAAAACACCAAATGCTTAAGTTTTTTTTCGAATCACCAATGCCGCTGATTTTGTTATAAAAAGCGACTTGAGGTATAACAAAATTTGTCCATTTTGAAATTGATCACCATTGGTGAAAAATCAGCGGCAAGGTGATAAAGTTATAATGTTAAGGTTACAAGAGTACAAAATATAAAATACGAATTTTATTTTTGCCGATCTTGAAGCATTTTATTATATTTCAAAGTCGGTTTTTGTGCCAAATCATTTTTTTCGACTGCTTTAAATTGAATTAATGAATTTTGTGTTCAGTATAATATTTTTTTTGATATGGCAATGTCATATATTAATAAATTAAATAAATACACTTTAAAAGTGTTTACTACAAAAATTATTGAAAATGTATAGTTACATAAGTGTTAAAAATACCTAAAACAGAGGTATAAATTTACTTATATAGATATAGGATTGTAAATAATAATATAATTGTTTTGTATGGGTGAACTTTAAAGAAATATTTGCAATTTATTAAACAAAATTTTTATTTTTATTTTTTTTTCTGTGATTATTGGTTTTTGTATAAAACAATACTAGCAATAATAAACAATATGATGATTTGCAATTTAAAAATCTGTGATTAAAAAAAACTTTTTTTACTATTATAATTATTATTATATTTTACGAAGTACAAACTTATAATTGCTAATATTTTATAGAGTGAATGAAGCGTGCTATACAAGAGAGAGAAAAAAAGATTTTTTTATTTAAAACACACTATTTCTCAATATAAACAAATTTTACGCAAACAAAAAACGTACTTAATATTACACTATTCGACCAACAATTCGGCCATTTCCAAAACAATGTGGTTTTACTGTACATAATTTTTTACAGCCTGTACATAATAATGCAACCCCCCAATAAACTAAAGTTCCAATAAACCGGCTGTCCCATCTCTAAAATACATTTATTTTTTTGTTGATAACTTTAAAAAATCTAAAAACCCATTCTATAATTTATAGTGAAAATCTCATTTAAATATATCCAATAGTTCCCGACATATAGCCGATTTTCAAAACAGTCACCAAGGTGATTACTTTGAAAAATCGTTATATCCCACGAAATAATAAGGATATTTAAATGCGGATTTTACCATAACAATCTACGTAAAAAAATATTCATCAAAATTATGTTTTACCAATCACCAAAGGTATCAACAAAAAACCTTAAGTATCTCAGAGATGGGACAGTGAGAGCATACACCACACTTCGTTCTCAACGAAACGTGTTGTATTTTATTCGGTAACTCCGTATATAGTTTTCCATTTAATACAATAGTCATAGTTTACAATAGTATATTTAAAACAATAGCCAGCCTTTATGAAGGCCCCACAATTCCCTTAAAAGTGACTTGATAGGACATATTTTACGCCATGCGTAAAATATTTAATAATGCTGACGCATAAAAGTTATTTTGGTAAACTCTCAACAATCACAAAATTTATAAAAACAGATTTAGGCGTTAATAAAGTGGTAAGAATTTTGCAACCCTACGATCAATTTTTAACGAGGTTAATTTGGTGAAAATTTTTATATCTTTATTGTTTAGAGAGTTATTGGAGTTTTTTAAAGTTGTCATATAGGTGATGGGCTTAAAAATCGACGATATATCGCGATTTTCACTGGATTATTTGTAGTTAAAAATTAAAAGAGTTGATTAATGTTGCCATTTAAAAAAAATCCATATGACGGAGTTATAGGGTGTGCAAAATTCTTAGTGTTTTAAAATGTTGAGTGTTTTATTACCGGGCATAATAATGTCGACTTTTATGCTTGCATTTCACCCAATTGCGACGATTTGTAGCCCTTTGAGGCTACAACAATAACCTCAAATACCGACTGTGACATAAAATATAAAATACACAAACAAAAGTCAAGATAGCCCGGTTAAGCGTCAGACGCTTCTCAAAATATTTTGCCCACTTGTTCGATCGCCAGAATGACAAAATTGGTGATCGGACACTCGATAAAAATTTCATAGCAATAGCCCAAATAAAATCAAATATTGTTTTTTAAAATTTGTACCGCGAAATTCCGTTTGAGCGATTTTATTTTCAAAAACAATAATTGAACAGTTCAAACTTTTTTCTCATTCCATAGTGAACCCGGATTTTAAAATAACGCACCAATCGACGATTTGGTGATGCGTTTTAAAAATCGCTTTCATGAGTTTTCAACGTATTTTACATAAATATCAAAGTCGAGAATGCCCGATTAGACTTCACATATTTATTGTAAAATTACCAAAAAACCGAAATTTTTTATTTGCAATAGCCCATATACACAAAATGTGCCGTCGTGTTATTTAAAACGCTACAGCGCACTTTTTATATCGTTAAAACCGAACTTTGTTAAAGTTTCTGTTCCATTTTTTAATCCCTGTCCAACAAAACTAATCACCAAGTAAAGTGCAGGCCCAAAAAAAGTGCTATAGATGCTAAGTAACTCCCTTGTTACACCCCAACGATGTTTTTTTCAAAAACATCACCAAATCCAAAATTTTACATTTACAACAATTTGGCTACTACCTAAATGGGAAATTAAGCGAGATATACGATGGTGAAGACCGTATTTAAAAATTTATTGCACCGCAAGATATATAGTTTTTTCAAAGTAATCGCCATTGTGATAACTTTTAAAATTCTAAATAACTCGGAAACTAAAAAAGATAATTAAACACGGTTTTTATCATTATTATCCTTACAATTTTTATAGCAATCCCTAAGTGTTAAAAATAATAGTAGACTAACTGTATATAAGTGTGGAATCCTTGAAACCCCGCAACATTTCGATCTACAGTAAATTCAAATAAGTGCATGTCAAATTTTTGGGTGAAAAATTTTACTTTAATGTTAATTAAACAATAGAAATAAGGCTTAACCCTCATACATAATGTAACTTAATAATAATAATAATATTAATACTTAATATGTAATAAATAGGCTTTATGTAATGAAATAGAGCAAAAAAATGTCAAAAACTGCACTTTACAGGGGATAGTTGGTGTTAAACGGGGACAAGTTAAAATTTTCGTTAAAATACAATAGTCAAAACGTGTTTACTTGACACTCGTCGTTTAAGCACTATACAAAAAATTTCGATATAACCACACTTTAGTTGGATTTTCGTATGTAACTTTTTTTTGAAAAGTTTAACCTTCAACATGGTGAAAATACACGATCTTTAAAGTAATCACCATGGTTGTCATTTTAAAAATATATTTTGGTAATTAAACAGCTAAAAAGGTCAAGAAGAAGAATGTTAAAATCAAAATTATTAGCTGTTTTAACAATTTGGTGATAAAATTAAAACAATGAAGGTAAATTTTTCAAAAATTAAGTTACTTTTCATTTATTTTACAATATAATATTTAAAAAATTACAAAATCTTCTACACATTTACACATTTATTCAAAAATAATACACTTTTATTTAATAATACAAAAATATTTTGGAATTTACATTAATTTAAATTTTGTTCAACTTATAACCAAAATTATAAAAATATCGTGGATTTTAATCTAATTTTTCAATACAACACTTAAACACAGCTTTGGTGACAATTTAGGCTTTATAAATGTTTTATAGATCACCTATAAATATTATATAAGGCGTATTTGTTACTGGAGGGATATTATATAATATATAAAAAAGTCACTCTTGGGAAAAAACATGCAAATTTTGGCTTCCATGTTACAAACAAAATAAAACGAAATTACTACATTCAGGTACTAAAAATTCTTTTGAAAAAACCACATTTAACTATATTAAATATAATAAATGTTAGTTTCCACAGTTAAGTTTATTTGTTTTAAATGATTTAGCCGCTAAAAAGTTACTTTAAATAACTATTTCGGATTCTACAAACTTTATATGGGACTTCAAAATTTTGTTTAAATTATGAAAAAATTATCTTGATAAAAGGTTTGGAAATTGTAAAAGGGGTGGTGAAAACCGAATTTCGGATTGTCTTTTGGATTCCTAGATATAAAGAACGTATCGCCATGGTGAATCCTAAATATCTCGATAACCACGGGAGTTTATAAAACGCGGTTTTTACCATTATAATTTTCATTAAAAACTCTATAAAACCCATATAAAGTTAAATATATACCACCACGAGGTCATCGAAATTTCGACATTATATGTTTTTGAGGTGATATTTTGATTCATTTTGCCATATACTGCACCTAGATATAAATGTTTATTGTTAAAATTGGTAGTTACAATAGTAAAGTAAAATAATATATACAGTTTTTGTTATTTTTTTTATTCGTCAAAATATCACCAATTGAAGTTTAAGGTAGCTTGGAATCAAAGAGTGGGAATTGTGCATATAACAACGAAAAATATTGTTTTGGCATATGTTATGCTTTAATTTTGTTTATAATTGTTTTATTCATTAATTATAAATAATGAAAAATATTTTTCGGTTATATCTTTTATGTATTATTTGCTGCAAATTTCCACTTATTGGTTTTGTGGGTGGCTAATATTGATAAGTATGTATTTTTCAATGTTTTAACTGTTTTAAAATATAGTTACATTAATTTTAAGGCTTTAAAGCTAATATGGTGTAATTCCTACATAAAATGTTAAAAAATTTGCCGGAAAATCTGCTAAATTATTTTAAAATGGTAAAATTTTTGCAGCGGACGTTTTAGTCATGGCCAACCAAATATTTATTTTTCGAGTCCACTGCAATGATTTTCAAGCAAATTTTTTAATTTTTTTAAAAATTTTGAAGCATGCTCATTTAATTTAAAATTGTCTGCAAAATATGCCTGCAGTTTTTTATATTTTGTTTTTTACTATTTATTATTGAAGTTGTAAAATGTATACGTTTTTAAAAATTTATATAATGTTAACTAAACTAAAAATATTTTATAATGATTTTTTTATATATTTTTTACTAACTTATAATTTTTCCAAAACATTTTTGGAAAATAAAAAATGATATATTTTAGTTTTAAGGTTTTATTTGTAGTTATATTTTGCCATTTTTTTTAAATTTCGGACTGCCATTTTATTTTTATTAATTATTTATGCTTTTTTAGTTACTTTAAGTTCCTACTGTTAGCAATTCTGCAGAAATTGAACGAATGAATTATGTGCGAATGAACATTGTTGGAAAATTGCAATTTTCAAAAAAATGTAAATTTTTTATATAAATCAAATTTTTGGCGGTCGATTTGCTTAAACTATTCGATGAAATTATATTTGTAAAAAATTCATTATAAAAAGATCGACCCCAAAATAATTATTTAATTATTATTATTAAATAAAAAATTGTAAATTTGAACCTACCTACTAGTTTTAGATGGAAAAATAACTGTGAGTTTTCGAGGCATTATTATTAAATTTAAATAAAAATTTGTAAAAACAATTTTAGGAGATAAATTTCGTGTTTTTTAGAAAGACGTTCTGTTTGCAATTTGTTGTTTTATTTAAATAAAAAATTGATGTATGACAAATGTATGTGTGACGTATTATACTTAATGGAATAGCAAATATAAAAAATAATAAACAAAATTGTTTTATTTTACAAACAAACAATACCTATCTCAATACTATTTTTCAGGGATATTAAGGATTTTTTCTACTCCCACCCTTTATCGTACATGTTTCCATGACACTAAGTGACCTTTTAAATACACATTGACAAGTTGTGGCTTTACGGCGCTTTAGTCACGGGCTGAAGTTAGCAACAGGTTTTTAGTTACGGACTGAAGTTAGTTTTAAGTTGATTGACAGTTGTCAAATGTCATACAATTTGTACTGACCTTTTGATTTCTTCCTAGTAGTGCAGTTAACTAGATTTAACTGATAAAGCGTTAAAAATATTTTTACTGTGAAAACTGCTTCTATATCGATTGTTAGTCTATTTTTAAGGGATAAATTTTAATTTACACAGAAAAATTTAAGATTTTAACGCCGGTAGATTCTAACGGGAATTCCAATAAATACAACTGTTACTTTTTGTACCTTTAACATTTCCATTATCACAAAGTATTAAAATTTTTTACACGGGAAATGTTAAAGGTACAAACAGTGACAGTTGTATTTATTGGAATTGCAATTATAGTAATAAAAAAAAATTAAAGAATAAAATATTTTCTTAACATAATCAAATTTTGAAGTTATTTTAATATTTTAAAGTATCAATAATTGTTAAGTTTAATTAAAATAATAACGGCAATGTTAATGGTAAAATGTACCTCAACAATGTTTATTGGGATGGCTACTTTATTTTCGTATATATGTCGCTTTATCAAAATATTTAATTTAAACCATTTTTTAGATAATATTAAGTTTTTGTCGTAGAAAAAGTATAGTATGCAACTCGTATAAACTTTCCTAGGCACTCATTTAATTAAATTCGTGACTAAAATGGCGTTTATCAAACTTGATACATAATATACTATATATATTTTCTACATTGACGAGCTGTGACTTTATGGTGTTTTAGTCACGGGCTAAAGTTAGTTTTATTATAAATTATGGCAAAGTGAGGTTAAATTCGTGAAGAGTAGACGGATGTCAAATATTTAACAAATAAAATTAGCTTTAAATTCTTCTTTGTGTTCGTCGTGGATAAAGTATGATATGCAACTTGTTTTATAAACTTCTCTAGACACTCGTTTTTATTAAACACTCGCTCGCAAGCTTCGCTCGTGGCCAATAAAACTCGTTAATAAAATGGCGGTTTTAAATTTGATGCATAAAAAAATATCTTAGGTATAATTCAACATAATCTACACTTAATATTTTTGCATTGCAAATTTTAAAGGATTTTTTAATTAAATTTAAATTAGATACATTTGAACTTTAAAATAATTGAAGTGCACTTTAAAATGGTAGAAGTGCACTAATGATAGAACATTTTAAATAAGATACATTTTAAATTGGATATGTTTTTATTGGAAAATGCATCGGTAAAGGTTGAGTTGTTTTTATCATATCAATTTTTACAAAATTCTTTTTAGAACATTTTAAATAAATATGTACCCTTACATCATAGAAGGCGGTATTAACATACAGCCCCAAAAAAGCGCCATCTATTATAGGTTTGTATTAACTAAACATGGACCAGCGATATTTCTTCTACTGTTTGTAGCGTCATCTGTCTTTTAGAGGTCTAACTACAGACATTTGGAAAATAGAATTTGTAAACAGAAGAACATGATGTTCTTTGGTTCGCAGTGCGGTGATATTTCTAGGGATATTTTAGGGATTTTTCTGTCACTTATCAAAATACTGTTTATTTTATGATTATATAATATATGGTTTATTTATTTGAATACAAAACTTCTTTATTTGTTCGAATATTGGATTTAAAGTAATATTCATATGTGAAAGATATATTATGCAATATTGACGCCTTCAAATACAAACTTGATTGGCCTTTGGATCCCATTTCCTGCAAGTTAGGCGAAACTACTTTAATTCCCAGCTTAATTTCTTTAGTTCCTTATTTTCCTCAAGGACCTTGATTCTAGGTAAGTAAATATGCGTTTAATTTGTCATTTGAGAGTTTACAACTTGCCAAAGTATTTTAGAGTTAATACAACTATTCTTTGATTATTAAACATATGTACACAATGGAGGAAATATTCGTTAAAAAAGAACCTGAAGAACCATTCGACGATTCCGAAGATGGCATTTCAATAAATTACAGTACACCAAGTACATCCGCTGGCCCTTTAACCTCTGGGATAGCAATAAAACAAGAAATCAAAGAAGAATTAAATGATAGCCACAACTTCATGATCTATGATGAATCAGGGGTGAAAAAAGAATCAGAAGTGTCAACAGATAAAGAAAATGATTTACATGGATCCAAGCAAGTCCAACCAAAATTCAAAGGCAAAGACAAAATGTTTCTTGACTCAGGGTAAGCATTGCTGCCATTTATTGCATTATCACCAACACAATGCAAAATGTGTTTTCTTATGCTATGGTAAAGCTATGGACATTTTGTATCTTAATTCAACTCAGAAATGCAGTTAACTCTTATAATTTTAAAAAATGAATTAAATACCTACTGCTGTTTTAGAAAAATGTAACTATAGTTTATGCTAATTTTCCACAAATTTCTCATTTAGAAGTTACTGCCTTTCTCCATAGTAGGGGGAGTATACTCCTATATTACTGGAATAGCAATGCTAGTTGAATATGGGAGAAGGGCAAAAGCGCAACCGTTCAGTTTTATGGCACTTATGAGCATGCCCAAGAGTTGACACAACCAATTGCAGAACAGTACCGAACAGTACAATAAAAAGAGACTGAAGCAATATTTGCTGTTTTACACACTGGGCAACACTTTAACTTATTGAGCTATCAATATATATATATATACAGGGTGACCCAGTGCTCTGTGATCGGTGCATATTTTTTTTGCTATTAAAGATATCGATATGAAATTTTTATAGAAAATATGATCCAACTAAAGCTATTTTTCAAAATTATTTTGAACAAATATCCACTTCCGGTTTCACCGGAAGTGACATCGACAATGTTATTTCAAATGGAATACCCTGTATATTTTTTAATTTTTAAATTTCATATGTAATTCCTGATAAAATTTCCATAACATTTCCTATACCTAAACTCAATAGTTTTCGAGTTATTAATTTTTTTCGTAAAAATTTGACAGTTGCGCCTTCAACAAAAATAGCCTATAACTTCTTTGTTATTAGGTCTATTGGTATGCGGTTTGGATTTTTGGAATGTTGAAACATTGTTTTAAATATCCCGTATCAAACTTTTTCATATTTCTAACTAATTACTTGATAAAAATTAGGGTGAATTTGACAAACTTTAAATGATAATAACTTTCTTATTTTTAATGGAACGCTATGTATATTTTTTCAGAATTAAATTTCTTATTAAATTCCCTTTTGATTGATATAACCATTCCCTATACCTAAAGTTAATAATAACAAAGATATTTCACAATTTTGTAATAATTTAGGTATCAACAAACCTGAGAAATCGACAAGCGACTTATTTTGACGTATCCATGGATACCAATAACAAAAATTGTTTAAAATCTAATTGTTTCACTTTTTCCAGTATTTGTTTAGTTAAAATGGATTTTACGCGACAAGAAATGATAAATATGGTTTATTGTATTGGAGAAGCGGATCGAAATGTTCTGCTAGCTAGTAGAATTTATCATCAAAAATATCCAGATTCAAGATTGCCCCAAGTAATTTATTTCAAAAATTGAGGGATAGATTTGAATTGACGGGTAATATTTCTTACAAGAAAGAAGAATTGATTGGACGGAGAATTAATGAAGACCATGAATTAGAAGTTCTTTTGACGATAGAGGAAAGTCCTTTTTTGAGTACTCGGGAGATCATAAGAGAAACTGGTCTATCGCAAAGCAGTGTGAATTTTAAACCATAGATAAATTTCACCCGTACCATATGGAACTTCATCAGAAACTTTATGATGACGATTTTCGGCATCGAGTAGATTTTTCAAATAGAATTCTTGAAATTGTGCATGCTAATGGCAACTTCTTAAACGGCATTTTATTTTCGGATGAATCTACTTTCGAGAGTAGTGGATTTGTTAATAGGCACAATTTGCACTATTATACGACTCATAACCCTTATTGGCTGAGAACCATGGATCACCAAAATAGGTGGTCATTGAACGTTTGGGGAGGTACTATTGGAGGCCGTGACGTAGACTTGCATACAAGACCGAACATGTGGATTCAGCATGATGGTGCTCCTGTTCATTATAGCCGTATCGTACGGCAGTTTTTAAATCGGAGTTACGCTAACCGTTGGATAGGAAGAGGAGGAACTATTGCTTGGCCAGCTTGCTCCCTAGATCTGACACCCATTGATTTTTTCCTTTGGGGGTATTTAAAGGAAAAAGTTTACAGAGAACGACCAAGCACAGCTGAGGATATGATGCAGCGAATAACCGATGCATTTAATTCTGTTAACGAGGATATGCTAACCCGCGTGAAGCAACCTTTTCTACATAGACTTTGTGACATTTTGTGTGTTCAGCAGAATGGCCGTATATTTGAGCATTTATTATAATTATTAATTAAAGTATTTCGGTAAATTAAATTTTTGATTCTGATTTAATTGATTTTTGTGCTTCTATTATAAGAATAAATAATAATACAATTCAACGAAAGAAATTATTAATAATTATTTCTCTCTGTATTACGTTGAATTGTATTATTTAGAATAACTGGTGGATTATGTGATATGTACTCCTTTTTACCAAAAAGATAATTTCACACTTGAAACAATTAGATTTTAAACAATTTTTGTTATTGGTATCCATGGATACGTCAAAATAACTAGCTTGTCGATTTTTCAGGTGTGTTGATACCTAAATTATTACAAAATTGTGAAATATCTTTGTTATTATTAACTTTAGGTATAGGGAATGGTTATACCAATCAAAAGGTAATTTTATAAGAAATTGAATTCTGCAAAAATATACATAGCGTTCCATTAAAAATAAGAAAGTTATTAACCTTTAAAGTTTGCCAAATTCACCCTAATTTTTATCAAGTAATTGGTTAGAAATATGGCAAAGTTTTATACGGGATATTTAAAACAATGTTTCAAGACTCCAAAAATCCAAACCGCATACCAATACACCTAATAACAAAGAAGTTATAGGCTATTTTTGTTGAAGGCGCAACTGTCAAATTTTTACGAAAAAAATTAATAACTCGAAAACTATTGAGTTTAGGTATAGGGAATGTTATAGAAATTTTATCAGGAATTACATATTAAATTTAAAAATCAAAAAATATACAGGGTATTCTATTTGAAATAACAATGTTGATGTCACTTCCGGTGAAACCGGAAGTGGAATTTGGTTCAAAATAATTTTGGAAAATAGGTTTAGTTGGATCATATTTTCTATAAATATTTCATATCGATATCTTTAATAGCAAAAAAAATATGGACCGATCACAGAGCACTGGGTCACCCTGTATATTAGATATACATATAATTATATATCTAATGCAACAAGCGAGTTTTAGCCTGCTCACAAAATTTAGATTTTTTTTGGAATATCACAAATATTTCTCTTTTTTTTAAGCATATCAAAATTTTCATATTATAACATTCATAGCTTATGAATCATATGCCTGTATAAAAGGAAAGACTTCATAGGTATTTGTTAACATTTAAAAAGTCAAATTATTATACACTGCTGTAGAATAATGAAAATACATTGAAATTACATATTAAGAGTTGTTCCATCTATCGCGTTTAGCTCAAAATCAGCAAAGAAAATACTTACAGGTTACTGTAGAATAAATTCATGTACTATGCTCCACACTTCAAAGTCCCACCACGTGACCAGGTACGGAACGCAGTCTTTTGAAAATTTGTCATTTAAGGCTTTTCAGGTTATGTATCTGTCAAAGTATAGTCAATGAAATAAATAATATTTATACTGTTACCGTTTATGTTTTTAAACGCTTAAAAGCGTTAAAAGTTTATAAATCTTTATAGTATCACAGTAACAATGGTTGGTTTAAGAGTTTAGGAGTATAAATACTGCATTTAATGAAATTCTAAAGTGTATAGTGCCAAATAAGTAAAATTTTTGTGCATTTGGTCTACATAATATGTTAATATATTATATCTAGTTTTATCCATAAAATAGTTTTAACTAAACGGCATTTATTAAAAAAATGTAGCTTCTCTATTATGGAATAAGAATATCTGTATCAAAGGTAGGTTAATATATTATAACAAAAAATATCATCTAATTTTAAAATTTTAAGGTTAGAAAAATCTATTTTGATCAGAATAAACAAGTATTTTGGATTATTTGAAAGAGTGTGTTAATATGGTCATATAAATATAGATATACTAAATAATTGTTGAATATGGTTCAAATTAAATTAAAGCTTTTATACTCCTAACAACAAAACTTGTGCATACCTCTCGAGATCCCTACTTTAAGTTAGATTATAAGGAAACAAACAATTTTATTCATTTTATTCATTTTAAGTTGTTGTTTTGGATTCCTTTAAAATAAACCCCTATAATGTTGGTTTAATTGGAATAAAACACACTTTTAAAAATCTTGAAATATATTTAAGTTTTAAGTACTTTAAATAAATAAATATTTATGCCCAATGAAAACAAATTAGTTATCAACTACCTAAATGTAAGCTGTAATTAAATAACTTGCTCTTGGAAATAAACACCATGAGAGATCTCAAATATAAAACCATTAGGTAGGTACTGTAACTGTAAATTGTTTTTACAAGTGTTTTTGGAAATTCAATAGCTAACCTTCTTAAAGTTCCTTACACTGTCAGCTAATATACACATAGTGTCAATACAAGTACCTATAAAAGCTTCGACAAAATTTTATCTACATCGAACAATCATTAGGTATATAAACCTTATAAATTCTAAAATTTAAATAAAACCACAGTATACTCTATCTAATATTTTACTTGTAGTAGTCTTTCTTATCCAGCTTAAAGTATACCTACATAAAGTTTTGTCAATACAATTACGTATAAAGCTTCAACTGAATTTTATCTTCATCGAAAAATCATTATAACTTTTAAAAATTTCAAAAATCACATAATCACATAATCACCTATTATGGGAGTATTAAATATTTTTACATTGCATGTATCTCTAAAAATTGTTTGTTTCCTTATAATCTAACTTAAAGTAGGGATCCTGAGAGGTATGCACAAGTTTTGTTGTTAGGAGTATAAAAGCTTTAATATAATTTGAACCATATTCAACAATTATTTAGTATATCTATATTTATATGACCATATTAACACACTCTTCCAAATAATCCAAAATACTTATTTATTTTGATCAAAATAGATTTTTCTAACCTTAAAATTTCAAAATAAGATGATATTTTTTGTTATAATATATTCACCTACCTTTGATACAGATATTCTTATTCCATAATAGACAAGCTAAATTTTTTTAATAAATGCCGTTTAGTTAAAACTATTTAATGGATAAAACCAGATATATGTAAACCAAATGCACAAACATTTTACTTATTTGGCACTATACACTTTAGAATTTCATTAAATGCAGTATTTATAACCAACCATTGTTACTGTGATACTATAAAGATTTATAAACTTTTAACGCTTAAACATAAATGGTAACAGTATAAATATTATTTCTTGCATTGACTATACTTTGACAGATACATAACCTGAAAAGTCTTAAATGACAATTTATCAAAAGACTGCGTTCCGTACGTGGTCACGTGGTGGGACTTTGAAGTGTGGAGCATAGTACATATCCTATGTCAAACGTCAAACCTGACAAAATGTCGCAAACTCGATAATTTCAAAGTTAGTACAGAATTATTAAATGCTTTAAAAAAATAGTTTATAGGTACAATATGGCGGAGAATTTATAACCAATCAAAATGGGTTTTTTGGCAGGTCACCATGGGAACACATGTATTTTTGTAAAATTTGGTTTTGCTTGGGTAGGTAATCAACAGCAAATTAAATTGGATTTTTTTCACATAATCACTGAATAATCTTTTTTTACATGTACAGACAATTGAATGAATTTCAAGACCAGTATTAATTAAATATTGTATACAATATTAGTTTTAATTTCTTTATTTAATTTTGATACATTTCAATTTAATTAATACTGGACTTGAAATTCAGTCAATTGTCTAATAAAATATACATATGTATAATATGTAATATTTAGACACCCTTTTATTTACCATTTTTCCACCAAGTACTTAAATTTTAATTAATTTAAAAGCAATTATTCCAAAACAGCAATTTTCTACCACTCAAGTTTATGTGAATTTAAAAAATGTACTAAATGTTACATATGTTAAGTCTTAAAATGTTATTTCCGTGCAACTACAATAAGCAGAAATCATGGTGGTGTCTTGTCAAGGAAAAAAAATAGGCATTATTAGTCAGTCAAGTCAAGAAATTTAATTTTAAAATAATTTTATTTTAAAAACAATTTGGTGTGAAATTTTCTTACCGAATACCGCGCGAGGTTAAATTCAATCAAATTTGTTCTCGCTAATTTAACCTCTTGTGGTATTAATAGTAATTACTAGTGAATATTATAAAATACAGGGTGTCCCAGAAGTCGCGCACCACCTTAAAGTATATGAGGAGTCCTACAACCCAAGCTTGGGTTGGTTGTATGCCTTGCAAGGCATACAACCAACATTAAAAAAATAGTAGTTATGTACAAAACTAGTATACTATTATACGAGAGATAATGCAGGCTATTATTCACGAGGATAAGGTTTATGTAAGGTGACCAACTTTCTAAAATAAAAAACCAGGACACAATTGTGCATGTTCCTTCTCGATCTTCCAAAAAATAACCAAAATTTATTTTATTTAATATTTATTATTTGAAAAAAAGATGTGCTAATAACGTCAATAATAAAAAAAATATCCCGAAGTTACTCCCAAATCCTAAAAAATTGGGAATCAAACGAGGTTTTTTCTTAATTTTTTACTATCCTAGGTACTTCTAAAAATTTAGATTTGTATATTAATTTTTAACCTGAGCCTCGGCCACTTTAAAAAATTAGAACAAATTAAAAAAAATCAGATTTATAATAGTATATTCTCTAACAAGTTTGGAATACGGCATATTCCGCTCGAGTGAAAAATTTTCACGAGAGCGGAATATGTAATTCCAAACGTGTTTCAGACTATACTTTTTCTACGTTTTCAAAAAATACCATAGAAAAATAATTTAATTGGGAGAAAGTGAGGTTGGATCGGTCTAAAATTTGTTAGTTGTTAAAAACAGAGATATCGCCACCAGTGTCTATTCCGCATATACTTACCACACATATACAGATCATTTTGGATTCAGGCTGTTTCCTTTTCGTGGGGTTAAAGTAGGAGCTAGCTACTTATGCAGTTTTGCACATGCGTGGGGCCGTGTTGTCAGATGTAATTATATTCTAATATAATTTTCGTTATTATAAAGCTTATAAATTATGTTATATCGCAAAATTTATAAAAAATTATATTAATGATGTTTTTAAGTTTTAATAATAAAAATAAGTAATATTTTTTTAATTTTATAAAAATGTTGTTTAGCATTAGAAATTTGGCTACGTCGCATTTTATTACCCAAGCGAGAAGCTTATAATCAACCATCTTAGTTTACTTTTTAAAACACTACAACAGCACTAATGTAACCAACCCTATATTTCGCACTTAAATCCTAGAACCTTTTATCTATGCCTTAGATGGATAGGTTTAAAAACTCTTACAAATATCCCAATTTTTGTATGCCAAAAGAATAAATAAACACAATTAAAGTCATATTATTATCCTCTCTATTTTGTGATTTTTCTGACAAAGTAATGATTTTATGCCACTTTTCGGATGTTTAAACTTGTTTTTTAATATTTTTCCAAAATAATCTAAATTCCTAAACTGACATTTGTATTTATTCATAACCAACAAACATTATTGATTTTTTAATCTCCCACTTTTGAACTGACCGTGCGCAAAAGGTAGAGAGTAGCCACCCTCCCCTTAAAAACGGGAACAAGGTCATCTATTCAAAATATAGGCAATAAGCGGTATATGTGTGGTAAGTATATGCTATTCCGTCATCCTAAGAAAGACTATTTTATTCTGTAACACTTTATGGAATATATGTCATTCCATATATAAATGTCATTCCATATATAAAAGTGATATAGAACAATTTTTAGCCTGACCACGGACCACTTTTTAAAAAAATTAAAGTAGGTACTAAACAATTATGACCTTTTCTCACTTTTTTAATTTTTATAATTTTTTTTTCAAACGAGGTTTTTATTACTTTTAGATTTTAGAAATTTAGATTTTTAAATTATTTTTTAACATGAGCCAACACCACTTTTAAAAAAAAATTGCTCATAACGTCATTAATAAAAAAAAAGTATAAACCAGGACCAAATCTGCAAAACTAGGACAAAACCAGTACACAATTAAAACCAGAACACATTAGCAGAAACCAGGAAGGTACCAAGTTGGTACTACCAACGTTGGTCACCTTCGAGTGAATATTTCGCATAAACTCGAGTGTAATACTATACTTTTTCTACTCCAATTAAATAAATAAAATTTGACATTTGTCAAATGGTTAACCTCACTTTTTACCAATTTTAAATGTTATTATAGTCGCCTTCTTCCAATTTAAAACCGGATTGGTTCAAATCACAGTGAATATTGAAATCGGCCAATCACTGATGCCTAACAACGTAAATAATAAGTTTATTATTTACGTTTTTAGGCAGGAATTTTATAATGTTAAACAATATTCACGGAAAAACCCCAAAATTATGCAATAGGAGTAGATAAAATGTAGTAAATGGTACATTGTACTTGGCATCCAATGGATATAACTAAATTCTAAAAACAAAGTCATAAAAAAACAAAAAAATTTGACTTAAACTTACATGTGTTTTTTTTAAATTTAAACATGATTAGGTATTTCAAAACTAAACAAAATGTACTTGTACCCCTTCAAGGGGTCCCGTTGGTTTCTAGGGTCCTCATATGTACTCATATGACCTATGGACCCCCAGGAATCTTAGAAAATTGTTTAAAAAAAATCTACCTTTGTTATTTAAAAAGTTACAGGAGAGGGGATACATATTTTTTTTAAATGGCAACATACGTACTAATATTAAAAAGTGTTAAATTTGGTACTTTTTCTTTATCTATATAGTTATATATATGGTTATAGGTTATTTATTTTACGTCGAACTAATATAAATAAAAAAAATTGTAATTACATACAGATTAAAATTCCGATGAATTTCAAAATGGCGAATTCGAATTCACCTGGAATATGTATTAATTCATTTTCTTGGCTTGGCACTTCAAAATCTGTATTTGCCACAAAGATGTTTAAAAATACTCATCCATAATTTTAGATCTAAAATCAACGATAGTGATGAAGAAAGTGACAATTCTGGTAATGGAGATGAAAGTGAAGATTTCTCTTGCAATATTAAGGAAGAAGGATGGGACAGTGACTTTACTGAAGATGATACAAATTTGTTACACAATGAAGAAAATAATGAGGATAAAGCCATGTTTGGGACAAAAATCAAGGTGGAATATCATGGAATTCAATATGATGAATCAGGGTGAGCATTATTATTATTAGAACTGGCCTTGTTCCTGTCTTATTAGACCTAGTGAATGTTAATTTTTTTTAAATATTTTTTGGAAAAGAAACCAAAGTGATTTATTTTTTTCCAAATTTTTTTTCAGGAACATTGTTTTTCTTTAATACAGATTCTTTAAAAAAGAAAAAAATAAACTTGAAGCAGAAAAATTTAGAAAGTTTTAGATACAAACAATATAAATTCTTGCTTTTAAAATAAACATAGGTACTTGAGTATCTATTAAAACAAAAACATTTAAAATAGTTTTTTTATTATAAGAACAAAATAGGCAGCATTTAAAATTCACATAAGACCTACTTTTTCAAAATCAGTGTATAAAATCAGAATCAACGTCAAATTATTTTGGCCCCTCCGACCTATCAGTGTCTTGTAGTCAGTACCCGACAAAAAATTGTCGGAACTATAATCCAGATTATCTACATTCATGTCGACTGTAGCTGTGGTATCTTTGTTAGGAACTATTGCTAAGCCACTTGTAGTGCATTTTAAATTTATTAAGTACTAAAGTACCAAAAACTAAATCCGTGCAGCTAAGCTGTCGAACGATGATTTCTAATAGAAATCTCTTATTTTTCTTGGTCAGAAAGTATTTTGGTCCAACCTTGGAGTTTATATGCTAATATAGTGTCTAGATGGCGACACTTGTTCTTGTCATAAATTGTTTTGTTTATTTATTAGGCAAGTCTTACACTAACGTCACACACTAAAATTACAAAATATGGGTATAAAAAAATGTGGCTGAAGACCTAGGTCAATGGCCTTTTAATTCTTGTATTTTTTGTAATTTATGATAATCAATAAATAACTATTATTATTATTATTATTGATAAATAGTTTTTGTCTGTTGAATTTAAATTTAAAAAAAGGGTTAAATTATACCACACTTATTTAGTATGAAGTCTATGTGTACCCATTACAAATTGGGTCAACATATTATTCGTATAAACCACAGGTCTGTGGTATAAACCCTATAATCCCCAGTACAAAAAAATCCGATTTAAATAAAAAAGTCCGATTTATATAAAGAAATATAAACAGACAAAAAGGAAATATTTAATTAGACAAACACCTATTTCATATAGAATTTTATGAAAAATTGATCTCATTATGGAAACGTAAAATAAAATGTTTTTGTAGGATCGACAGTGAAGATGTAAATAAAGAAATACCGGAGAAAATAGTCCTACCAAAAGCAGGAAAAGGTGAGCGTTTTTTTCTTACCTTAGTCAAAAAATTGTTTGTTATTATAAGAGTTTGTTTACGTTCTTTTAAACGTCAGATTATCGAAATTAATATTCAAAAACCGATATAATTCAATCCCCAGTGGTATCATGGCGAGACCACCTATTCTAAAATATACTTCATGCGGCCCGATGGTTTCTGCGTTTGACCACCAGCACTGAAAATAGTGAAGAGCGCCCTCTTTCCGAAAGTTTTCTTGCAAAATTCCTCTATAAGGCGAAATGAACACTGTAAAAACATTTAAACCGACTATCAGCCGTATATATTTTTTGTATTCAACCGTAATTATCATAATTTCTAATACGTGGTTAGCCGACGACACCACGAGTGCAATGATATTTTTTTCCGCAAAATATTAAGAAATAATGGCTGGGAATTACAGAAATTACGATTTTTTGTATTCAAAGAAAAGATGCGATTATCAGGGTGTCCGAAAAACATACCTACACACTTTCTGGGGTGGTAAAGGACATTAAAACAAACATTTTTTGCTTAATAACATATGTTCGCAAATTAACCGTTTTGACAGAAAAAATTAAAAACGGTTTTGGAAATTCTGTTTAATGAAATAATTAATTTTTTGAATCTACTCCTATTGCATAATTTTGTGTTTTTTCCGTGATAATTGATAAACAATATAAATTGCCTGCCTAACAACGGGAATAATAAACTCATTATTTACGTTGTTAGGCATCAGTGATTAGTCGATTTCAATATTCACTGTGATTTAAACCAATCGGGTTTTACATTGGGAGAAGGCGACTATAATAACATTTAAAATTGGTAAAAAGTGAGGTTAACCATTTGCCAGATCGGACATTTCCGAATCACTTCTTCTTTTACATATTGCTTTAAGAAAATTTATATTATACTTTCGGTTTTCAGGTAGTAACATATATAGCATGCATTCAATGCTTTTTAAGCCAGAATATTGCCTAACTTTCACAGTGGGCTATGAAAAAACAAAATCGGCGAGTGTCAATTCGATTCTTTTTTGACATTTGTCGTTCTGTTTATTGTTTAATTGTGCCAAAACTAGAAGCAAATGCGATGTTTAATTAAATTTGTTACATAACTGGTAAGTATAATATTTTTGTCCCATCCATCCCAAAAAGTGTGTTTTTTTAAATATATATAAATATATAATCTCTATAGAGATTAGGGACAAAATATTTTTTAAATATTGTTTATATATTTGTAACTTGACCACACAACAAACATTTTATGTTATTACTTTCATACAAAAATACTTGCTTTTATACTAGAATTGTAAATTAAATTTGTCCCGACCATCCTAATTTTTAACTTTTTTTTTTTTTAGAAAAAATGCGTACAAAAGAACGTGAACGAAAACGAGCAAAAATGCAAAGACAAAAACTAAAAGGAAATCTAGAAAAGTATACTTTATTTAAGAAAAAAGATTCAAAAAGGCAGAAAGTATATAGAGATATGCAAAAGCAGAAAATCCTAGACGGTTTTATATCACCAGCAGTCTTAATAGCTAAAAGAAAACAAGAAGCAAGTAGAAAAAAGGCTTATAGACAAAAACTAAAAGAAAAGAAAATAAAGCAAGAAAGAATATGATGTTAAACAGGAAACTACCGGTTTTAAGTCAGAGCAAGCCTTGGGAAAAGCATTAAAAAACATAAAAATGTGTTGCCCAAATGCCCAGAAAAACAAAAAGAAGTTGTAAAAAAATTAACTTTAAATGTAGTTCCAGAACTTAAAAATAAAAATGTAGGGAAATCATCTAAACTGGACGAACATTTTGTGAAGCAGGTACAACAATTTTACTTGAGGGATGACATAAGTCGCCAGGCGCCGGGAAAGCGTAACTGAAGAAGGCAAGACTAAGCTTCAAAAACAGCACATGTCAATGGCTATAAAAGAAGCTTACGCAGTTTTTTTTGGAGGAAAATAATGATTCAGAAATGAAGTTGACGAAATTTTACGACCAAACAGCATTTTTCTAAGCTCCAATATGCCCCACGGTGTGCCTGAACGAAGTCACATAAAAATGCCGCCAAAAACTGATTGCAGTTTCTTGTTCGGGACCCTTTGGTGACTTAAAAAGATATTTACCAAAATCCTAATTTTTGTTGAAAATTCATGATTTTTTTTTAAATTTTTGTTTATTTCAAAGTGTGATTTTTATAAAATTAGAGTATATTATTAAGGAGACTTAAAGAATACTTTTTAATACTGTTCACATCATTTGATATATACAGGGTGAGCCAAAAATCGCGTATTTTTTTAATAAAGCAAAAGCGTAAATTCATGATTTTGGCATAACACGCAAAAAAGATTTATCCCCATTTTTTTATAGATATTTCTACGTTTATCAGGTCACAAAATGGCATTAACCTTTAAAAAAAATAGATTTTTTAATAAAATTAAATAAAATAACGCTTAGAGAATATTTAAAATGTTGTTTAATTTAGGCTGTTTAGTAGTTTTCAATTTTGAACGAAAAACTGGTTAAAGTTTTTTGATCGGCACTCTTTGGAGATTTAAAAACGATATTTACCAAAATTCTGACTGCTTCTTTTTTAATTTGTTAAAAAATAATTTTTTTTAATTATTTGTATATCGCAAAGTCTACCTTTGCCAGAGTACCTACACATTTGTACACCGATTTTTATTGATTGCAGTTTATTGTTCGTAACTTTAAAATGATATTACCAAAATCCTAGCTGCTCCTCTTTTCAAAATTTTTTGAAAATTCTTAATTTTTTTGTATTTTTTGTTTATATTATCTTTGTCAGAGTACACATTTGTACACCGATTTTTATAATATTGGAGTATATTGTTAACAAGACTTGGAGAATAATTTTTTCATACTGAGCCCATCATTAGATTTATGCAGGGTTAGCCAAAAATCACTTTTTATATAGTAAAAAGTACATATAATGCACAAAAAAGATTTATCTTAAAAAAATTATATTTTATTTAATTTTATTTAAAATTAATTTTTCTTATAAAGTCTTAATAAGAAACCCATTTTGTAGCCTGATAAACATAAAAATATCTAGAAAAACATATATATCTTTTTTGGCTAACCCTGTATATTAGACTGGTTCAAAAAAATCGAATATTTTTTTTTCTTTAAAACCCGCATTAAAATATCTTCCTAGTAGTGAAAAAAGAAGCCTGTGAAAATTGTAGCTCTTAATATTAATATTTAGAGGTCGCTCATCGTGAATTTCTATTTTACGTTTAAATAACACAGGAATTCTTTTAGCTTAACTTTGAAATTTTATAACTCGTTTTTGAGTGAACATATTGGAATGAACTCTATATATTTTTAAAGAAAATTGAACGTTCTACAAAAAATGTTTCTTATAATTTTTTCGTAAATTCACTCCTTTAATAGTTATTCAAGGTTGAAATTAGACATATAATAAATGTAACGTTTAAATAACACAGGAATTTTTTTTTACTTTTACTTTTATAACTTTTTTTTGAGTGGACATATTGGAATAAGCGATAATTTTTTTTAAAGAAACATAAAAAAAAATAAAAAAAGTTCACAAAAATCTGGATTCGAATTCACGCTAAGCAGGTTACAAGACAAGCTTTAAAAAAAGACTAGCGAACTATTACGCTGCTCTAGGGCGCTTCCAGATTTTTGTGAACTTTTTTTAATTTTTTTTATGTTTCTTTAAAAAAAATTATCGCTCATTCCAATATGTCCACTCAAAAAAAAGATATAAAATTAAAAGTAAAAAAAAAATTCCTGTGTTATTTAAACGTTACATTTATTATGTGTCTAATTTCAACCTTGAATAACTATTAAAGGAGTGAATTTACGAAAAAATTATGAGACATTTTTGTAGAACGTTCAATTTTCTTCAAAAATATATAGAGTTCATTCCAATATGTTCACTCAAAAACGAGTTATAAAATTTCAAAGTTAAGCTAAAAGAATTCCTGTGTTATTTAAACGTAAAATAGAAATTCACGATGAGCGACCTCTAAATATTAATATTAAGAGCTACAATTTTCACAGGCTTCTTTTTTTACCACTAGGAAGATATTTTAATGCGGGCTTTGAAGAAAAAAAAATATTCGATTTTTTTGAACCAGTCTACTGTATATATTAAATGATGTGCACAGTATAAAAAAGTATTCTCCAAATCTCCTTAACAATATACTCCAATATTATAAAAATCGGTGTACAAATGTGTACTCTGTCAAAGGTAGACTTTAAGATAAACAGAAATTAAAAAAAAATTCATGAATTTTCAAAACATTTTAGGATTTTGGTAAATATCATTTTTAAGTCACCAAAGAGTCCCGAACAAGAAACTGCAATTAATTTTTGGCGGCATTTTTATGTGACTTAAACTTCGTTGAGGCACACCGTGGCCCCACAATGTGTGCGTTTGCAAGTATCACGCTAATTTTAACTATTTGATAGAACGTATTCACAAGGAAATTAAAAAGTTTCCAAAAAATTTTAAATTACTCTTGGATTTGTGTTGCAATATTGATGACAGCAACTTTGCAACACTTGCGAAAATGACATGGAATATGGACTGATACCTTTGAGTGTCATTCAAAATAAGGGGTTTAAAATTATAATTAACCTGTGAAGTTGGCTAAATTCATTTGGCATGCAACAAGTTCTTGAAATAAAAGGATCTCTAAGCGCGGCTCTAAATTCCCTTCAAGAATATTTAGGACAGTTTAAAATTCACCAGTATATAAAAGTTATTCAGGAAAAAAGTTTGAAAAGTTAAAAAATGAAATAAATGATAAAAAGCCGTTCTTCAAGTAGATTTGGCGGCAAAGTTATTCGTATATCTCTCAAGATGAAATTCAATCGGCTCACTGGAGCCATCAACAAGTTACAGTATTTAGTAAATACTATTTACTGCCGTAGCATGGGTATCCAGTAATTGTCACTCTTTTGCTATGGTTAGTGACAACCTTAATCATGACAAAATTTGCGTTTGGGTCTTTTTAAAAATAATTATTCAGTGGTTAAAAAATTCGGATCTAAATCAAATTGACATTTTTTCTGATGAGTGCGCGGCACCAAAACAAGTTTACGTTAACAAATTTATGCCTTATGGAACAAGATTTTGACGTGTGAGGTTCCTGGAATTTTTTTTCAACGTCCCATGGAAATGGGGCTGTTGGTATTGTCAGAAGAAGAATTAAACGAATGGCATGGGAAAAAGTTAAAGGCATTAATTAATGACGCAAAATCGTTCTACAACGTCGTTTTGTTGAAGGCTAAAATTATTAACGTATTTTTTGCATCTAATGCTTACATTGAAGAATAGAGTGGTATCATACCACTCTATTCTTCAATGTATGTTAAATTCTCGTTGGAACCATATTGCGTCATTTGAAGGGGTTCAATCTTGATAGCCAAAGGCTGTTAATGGGTCAAACCAAATTAAATACCTTGAAAATAGTAAATATCAACAAGTGTTAAATACTTAGGTACCTAGTGTTAAAGAATCTGATCATTGTTAATTTTTTGTGATTTTTGGATTTAATATTAAATAAAATATGATTTTTTTTTAAAATATTACCATTTTGATTTTATTCCATCCATCATATCCCGCCCATCCCATGAAATAAGATTATAAACTAATCCTTAATGGCAATTTGCAAAATTATAATTTTTTTAATATTTGCAAGTATAATGAACAAGCTTTATTAAACCGTTCTTAATTTGATTCAAAAACTCTTTGTTTTGACGCAATAAATAAATTATTTAACTTTTTATTTAATAGCATTATTTTTCTGAAATATTATATTCTTATGTATTTTTAAATTTTTTAAGTATTTCTTATATGTCGACATTATAATGACGCATTATTGAAATGGGTCCATAAAAAACACAGAAGGTATATAAAGGCCTTATTTTTATTTAATGTAAAGTCATAAAGTCAATTTTTTAAAACTTTAGGAACGTTCGTAGTCCATGTAATCAGTGATTGTACCAAAGTAACAAAATCCTTTACAAACAACCATGGAATAGCAACAAAAAAAATTAACACAATTAACATAATTTGAAATTATGTGGTTCGATTGTGATTTTAATCGAATATTTATTTATCTGAGCTTCAATTTTTGATAACTTTGATACATACATTGAACTGTCACACTAATTATGTCAGTATTGGAAGTAACCTACTTTTTGAATTAATTCGCGCTAAAATCGCTATTTAGACCATAGTTCGTCATGCCAAAACGTCAATATGTCAATGCCCACACACCAGCGGCGAACTAAGGGGCCCCAAACACCAAAAAGTCTCCCACAGTCTAATATAAATAACGCTGAAATATTTTGTTTTATGTTTTATTAGGACACGGTAATGACATATCTACTCAGATATAGTTATCCCTGCTTAAAATACCCCATAGAGACCCTGTTCAAACCGGTTTGTATAGGACCCATAGTTGGGATTTATGGTTGTTCTATAGGGATATCCACCCTTGATTTATTTGCTATTGGTTTCAATGGGGAAAATACACATAACTGTAGAATTTAGTTTTTCCCCCATAGGATCCCATAGGTTTTAATAAAATTTTGTCAAATGTTTTATGGTTGTTCTATAGGGATATCCCTATATATCCTTCATTAAGTTATTTGCTATCGGTCTCAATGGGGAAAATGTAAAAGTTATGGTGTGCCTATAGGTAATTTCCTATAAATTTTCTATCGGGCCGTATCCGGAAAAAAACATGGACAAATGCACATATTGAATCCGGTAGCGCCCGATATATAGGTCTCTATGGGGTATTTTAAGCTGGGATATTCAAAGTTTAACCCAGATCTGTAACTAGTGCTAGTGGAGGTTGCAGTGCACCTGGGCCCTCGGTTGTAAGGAGCCTGTGAAGTAATAGTAAAATTAATCTGAGTTTTCACTTTTTTGTTGGAATTTCTCGTGATGGAGTAATTCTGAGGTCCTTTTAGGATTGAGCGCGACAAAAACCTGCAGAAAAACATACATAGGTAGGTAGTATGTTTTCTGTTTAAAAATTTTGTAGGGCTGTGTAGGTGGATTTACTAAGAAATTCAATATAAGGTATTGAACCATTTTTTTAAATAATAATAATCTTTTATTAAAGAGAAACTGTGTCTAAGAGGACTTGAGGTCTCAACTTTTATTTTGCCGCCCCGGGCCCCCGACGGTCTTAATCCGCAACTGCCACATACTACGAGAATTCTGTTTTTACTGTCATGGAGAAAAAGCATTGATTAGAAGTAATTTTTATTCATGTTTTCATACCTTCTATAGATTTTACGCACTACAGGCATGAAATTGTCCATAGGTTTCAATAAAATCTATTAAAAATTGATTACACATTGACTGCGCCACTTTAGATAGATTGCCATTGACTTTGACAAAGAGATATGTTTGATCTACCAACCCTGGTTTCTCTTACAAGATACAGCAAATCTAAAAAAGGCACACACCTACCAAACTACACTAAACACCGACACTAAAAAAAATCACAGTCAAACGATCATAAACATATATAGAAGAAATAAATATATTTTGACGTTGATTAGACCTACAGAAAATGCCGCTATAAAAAACCAGCCTCCTTTAAAGTAGTAAAAAAAAAGGTTCTTATTGGTGTACGAGCTCGGCCATGTTCAATCTCGTTAGTCGCACCGAACTCTATTTTTTTTTAATTGTAGAATATTAATTGTTGTACAAAATGTTAATCATACTAATTTACCATAAAATATACCGTTGGCGAAACATTTGCAAAAAAGTAAAAAAAAAAGTTTCATTTTAACTAACTATATTTTTATACTCATTTGTTTAAACAATAATCACGTCATCAGTACCGAATCAACACTGCTACGGTCGAGACGTAATAGTTTTTCCGCTCCGAACTATAAACAATTATACAGTGCATAGTCAGTGCATTTAAAACCTAATCTAAAAGTTTAAAAGCGCGAAGTGAACTGCCACCCCACCTGAACAGGTAGTTCATCACGGCATGAACTAGGAAGAAACCAATTACTAGGGGACAAGGAGCCATATTCAGATAAGTTTTTAATATTTTCACTTCGCTTTTTGCATAAATAAAAATTCACCGAGCCTACGGGTGTGTTTACACCTTCCATAGTGACAAATCCGTAGAAATCAACAAGAAAGAATAAAAGAGTTGAACAGGGTTAACGAACCCCTACATTAAATAAACCAAAGATACCGAATGCACAGGCAGTATAGGACGTGACAGGCAATACTTAATAAACACATAAATCTTCTGTAAGTAATCAAACCATTTTCTAATCTTTGCCTTATTAAACAAACTGGGAGACCTTCTCGAGTATAAAATAAATAAATAGTAGAAGCAGTAAAAATAAATACAAATGCAATTTCCTAATTGTTAAATATGAAAAGAAAACGTAAACACAATTTCTACCACCACAAGAAAACAACGAATAGTCGTTTTTAATAAATAGTTCTTACTACTAATAGTTAAATTAATAATTATAGGGATTGCTTAGGTGAGTAAACAAGAACTATTCTAAAAAAACTTTAAACCAAACCCAATAAAATTTGTTTAATCATTAGCGACTGCCTTTCCGCTGGGAAAAAGAGTCAAAAATTCATAACGAGTCATTTTAAGTATTTTTAAGAGTGTGGGGAAAGTAAATAACACCCCTTTGGGGCAAAAAACTGCGTGCAGCAGGTTTCGAATTCCAGCAGTCCGGACAGAGACCCGGATGAAATTCAAGACCAGCAAGGATGTCCAAATAACGTACTAATTATCCATGCCTCATTCATAAACCCCAATTGAATGAGGTCATTACTAATACCCTGGTTGAGGGGGAGTCCGGATTGTACTTAGTTTTGGGTCAGTTCAAGGCCTCGAAAAACCAACTGTTGTCCCTTCTTCTCCTACACTCCACTAGCCTAAATCGGGCGTATGGTCGGCCCGGCGACAAAATTCCGGGATACATATAGAACCGAAAGGGGGTAAAATAACCCTAGAAGATCAGTGTAAGGCGTAGCCGATGGGGCCTCTTACACTCATACTCATTAGTTTAAACAATAATCACCTGGAAATTTTATAAAAAATAATTTTGCTTTTTTACTTTTTATTTTGCTATATATGGGGATACTTAAAAATGGACAACTTTGGTGATATGTTAAACAAATATTAGAAACAAAATACAAACACCAAAACCAAAACACAAAGGGCTTAAGGTACTTTTCGCCAACGATGTTGGCATCTTCAGAAGCGAAGTGTAACTAAATCTAATACATTGCTTTTATTTCAAGCAGTAACACACTCCAGACCCCAAAAGATAAGATTCCCAAAATTGAAAAGTCGGGGATCTACGAAATAAACTGTCAAGATTGTGGCAAGAAATATGTTGGACAAACTAAACGATCCATCCAAGTAAGGGTCAAATTTCTATGATGGTCATAGAATAGGATTCAACCTTAAACTTATTAAGGAAGTTAGGGAACCAAGTCTGCTAGATAGTTATAAAAGTTTATACATCTATAGGAATTGAAATAAATCATTTAATAGCGATAACGGACCGGTACCCAACTCTAGTTTGTATAAATTAGTTTGTTAGTTTCTCTTTACATGTTCACTGAAGCGGTTACAATCCACAGTTTAGTAAAATGTGTCCGTTCACGGTTCAGTCAACCTTAGCTTATAATTGGTATAAATATGGTAGATTTAGTTACATTTCGAGTCTGAAGATGCCAACATCGTTGGCGAAAAGTACTTAAATTTAAGCACTTTGTGTTTAGTTTTGGTGTTCAATATTTAGGGCCAAAATATTCGCTAAAAACTAAAAAAAAATTATTTTTGCGTATATCTTTGTAAAATGGTTAGGTTTTAAGCTTTTCAAACAGGATTTTTTCACCGCGGTTTGACTGGACTGTAATACTTAAATACACTTTTTTTTACAGAAAGTCACAAGGAAGGATGTTTAAAACCAATAGTTGGCCAAGAAAAGTGGTTCAAGTGTGACCTATGTCCTAAGAAATTTCCAAGAAAGCATGGTTTATATACACATAAAAAGTATATTCACAAAAAGGACGAACTGGAAAAATTCAAATGCATTGAATGTGATTACGCAACTGTAAGAAAAGGATATTTTAACCAACATTTAAAAATGCACGACAAGAACAAATATTTAAAATGCCATTTTTGTCCCTACATCGCTGCTGAGTTAAAGACTTTAAATGCACATATTATAAGCAAGCATAAACTAGAAAATAAAGGACAAAATAAAATAATAATAACCAGCAAAATACACACATGTGCTAAATGTTCATACTCAACTGTTAGAAAATCTGATTTTGATAATCACATCAAAGTATGTCTGAAATTAGAAAATGCCATATGGTATGACTGTCATATTTGCCAATATAGAACTATTCAAAAAAGGAATTTAGTTAGTCATATAAAAACTCATAATAAAATTAAAGAATTGAAGTGTTCTTTCTGTCAACATCAATGTAACAAAAAATCTAGTTTGGACAATCATATTTTAATTAAACATTCAGATATTTTGAACGAATCTAACAAAAATATTATAACTTCCAAAGTACATGCATGCAAACATTGCAATTATAAAACTACACTTGCAAGTACTCTAAAAAGACATTTAAAGAATACTCATTAAAAATATTTAATTAAAGTAATCTAACCGAAATTACAAAGTTTATATTTTAATTTTAGCCTAGTTGTTAATAAATTATTATTATTCTTAAATTATTTTTTATTTTACGCAATTTAAAAAAATGCGTTCAATTTCAAGCATCTACAGTTTGTTATTTATTGTGCGATTTTAACCGGATTTCTTTTAAAGGGTACATCTTGATAAGCTGGAGTTGGAGCAAAAAACACCATATGTTTACAAAAAAATCTATGCTCGGCACTGGATTCACCACCCCTCAAATTTTGAGGCTCAAAACGATCCTATAAGTACTAAATTTTATTAAAAAAAATTTAGTAGGAATTATTTTGTAGCTAAATTAAAAATGCACAATAATTACCATTTACAAAAATTTATTGCGTCAAGTTATCCGTGAAAAAACATAAAACTAATAGTAACATGGTATAAATATTCCATAGAAACTTAAAACAACAATAAAACAAAAAGTAGAAAATTCAAAAATCCTTTACAATTATATTTGTTGTGGCTGCGCAGTAGGGTGGGGCGAAATATGAATATTTTTAAAATTGAAAACGCCTGTATATAGAAAAGTTGTGTAGGATAAAAATAAATATTTTGGTGAAAAAAAATTATTTTTTTAATTCCTTTCGCTGCCCCTGGAGCGCGTTCGAAAACTCGCAAGAGTGCACTCTGGATACACTCCAAGTTTACCTTGCCTGTTCGAATTCTCTGGTATATACCTAGATATATGTAACTGTCAGCTGTTCGAAAACAGCAAGTATATGCCCAGAGTGCACTCTCGGTTGTCCAAGCTTTAGACTTGGTTAAGTTTTACCCGTCATGCGCATAGGGTACATCAAACAATAAATTGAATTTACCTTCATATAATTTATTAATATCCATTTAAAATTTAATAAAAAAAAAACGAAAATCAGTTAAATAAAAGAATTTATTTAAAATAAATTATTTAAAAAATATCAATTCTAAAAAACAAAACAAAATCTATCACAAAAACTTGAATAAACCATATAATTAAAGGGTTCAAATTCAATAATTTAATATTTATATGTATTCAGTCAAATAACAAGCAAAACCAATTCGAAAATAACAAGGAGGTCAGGTATAATGTAAAGTCACGTGATTATATACAGTGGCGGATTTACAAATTTTCAAGGTATAGGCTGAATAGTTTTTGCCGCCCTTGCCTCAACAATTATTGTCATATCATACATTATTTTTACAATGCAATAAAAATAATTTTTCGGTATAAGCTCGCCACGTGCACGTGCAACATTGACGTCATTGATAACATTGTAGCATTAAAAAAATACCGCGTTCGGGGAAAAAATATTTTTTTGACTTAAGACTATCTCGCTATTACTGTTCAAGATTTTTTTTGAATTCCAATCGAATTTTCTGAAGCTACTAGTGCATGTGAAACACAATAGTCGATACATAAAATTGAAATCGGTAAAATTATTCACTAAATTATTCATTATATTCGAATAAAAATCGAAAAATTATATACAAACCATCCAGTTCGTAGCCTCCAACCAGTAGTAAGACTGGCATATTTTTTACAATTTCGCTCTTTTCACTCATAAGAAGTGTGGGCAAAGGGCGCAGAGGCGAGAGGCCGATTACTGGTTGAGGGGCGGCGAACTAGCTGTTTTACTCTAGAATATGGAAGTTTGCTACTCTCGGAATGTGCAATGACAAGTGAGAGAGAAAAGTCATCGACAAAATTTGTTGCAGACTTCTATCTGTAAGACATCAGAAAACCGTCATAGAAAAATCTTTTTGATTTCTACGAGGTAAAAAAAAAATCGTTCCCCAAATTTGCCGCCCCCAAAATCTGCCGCCCTAGGCTCGAGCCTACTCAGCCTGCTGGTAAATCCGCCACTGATTATATACCTATCCTTATACCATATCCAAAGTGCACTCATTTCGAACGCACTCCTGAGCTATCCTAAATATAAAAATCATAAAATACAGACGAGGGCAGAAAACAGTTAAACAAATTTTTTTTTAGCCAAGATTTTTTTAGAGCATAACTAACTTTTCCAAAATTGGGCACATTGATTTTCAAAAAAAAAGCTAAATGGAGGCCCCCCGGTCCGCCCATTTCGTTGTTTTTTTTTTAATCGAAGTGTCCAATTTTAGAAAAGTTACACGGAGAGAAAAATTTTGCTAAAATATCTATCCAAAGTATTGATAAATGACGTATCGTGAATTTAGTCAACTGTTTTATTAAACTGAGGATTTGTATGGCTAAATTAGCTATACAGATCCTCAGTTTAATAAAACAGTTGACTAAATTCACGATACGTCATTTAACAATACTTTGGATAGTTATTTTGGCAAAATTTTTCTCTCCGTGTACTGATATTCAAAATAAACATTTTGGTGATAAAAAGTATATATTTTTTTAATTTCTTCCACTGCTGCAGAGCCATGGCAAACACAAAAATTATAATATTTGAGCTGGGGCAAAAAACGGTAGTACAAATTTAATTTTTTTTTTTTGAACCAAGTTGTTTATTTTGAGCATAAGTAACTTTTCCAGAGTTGTGCACTTTAATTTAAAAAAAAATGGGCGGACCCCGAGTCAATGTCAAATATGAAAATATTGGTATTTTTAAAATTGACCGGGGGCCCCATTTAGCTTTTTTTTTGATAATCAATGTGCCCAATTTTGGAAAAGTTTGTTATGCTCTAAAAAAATCTTGGCTAAAAAAAATGTTTTAACCGCTTTTTGCCCTCTTCTGAATTTTTTGATTTTTTATATTTAGAATAGCTCTGGGTCAGCGGAAGGAATTAAAAAAATATTTTTTTTTCACCAAAATATTTATTTTTATCATACACAACTTTTCTGTATACAGGCGTTTTCAATTTTAAAAATATTCATATTTCGCTCCACCCTACTGCGCAGGCTTATATTACCGAAGCCCTGCAGTAGACGTGACGAAAATCTAATTGTAGAGAATATTTTGAATTCTCTATTTTTTGTTTCATTGTTGTTTTAAGTTAAATTTCTATTGCGTTTTTTATTTGCCAAAACTACGCATAAGAATATTTATACCGTGTTACTAATAGTAATTACTAAGTTAACTTACTATTATTTAAATTTTATTTCAATGTTTTTTTCATAGATAACTTGACAGAATAAATTGTTGTAAATAGTTATTATTGTTCATTTTTAATTTGGCAACAAAATCGTTCTTACTTAAAAAATTTCAATAAAATTTAGTACTTATGAGGTCGTTTTGAGGGGTGGTGAAATTCAGATTCAGAATCCAGTGCCGTGCATCGTTTTTTTTAAATCGCTTATATAAATTCTTGCATACAAATGCAAACAAAACAGTGAAAACAAAAATAAAAAGAGCCAAAAAGCTTTACTATGAAAGTAAATTTAACAAAATCAATCATGATAAGATTTACATGTAGTTATATAGTTGTTATTGACCAAATTAATTAATATTGTAAATCTATATTAGATAGTTCATAGTTTTCTCAGGTATAATGTTTATACAACACGTATTTTTTTCAAAGAACTTTAGCAAATATAAATACCGCCACTTAATAAAAATTTGTACTTATTCTGAAGAAGCTACCGTGTAGCGAAACAATTGTTAAATAAAAAAAACATAAATAAAAAAGTTTTGTTTTTATTCATATATTTAATATTATAAGGGACTTCCTGAAAAAATAAAAAACTTACAGGTTTAAGTCGCAATTAAAATGTTTTCTGGGTTATACTTGGATAAATCAAATAGGTACTTCTAATGATTAAGGTGTAATGTAAATGTAATCATAGGTAAAGTGATGTAATTATTTATTTATTTGTAAATAGTCTGATTATATGATTGTAACTATTTATTTAGCTGTAATTTATAAGAATAAAGGATAAATAAAATAAGGATAAACCAAATCAATTGTAATTTTTTTTGGATTAAATAAAGAATTACTTTAAAGAATTTATTTTTATTTACGGATTTGATTCCTGTGCAGCACAGGCAGCACAGGCTGTGCTCGTAGAACCACACCCGTTTTTAATATGAGGCATCTAGGCAAAAATGTAGGCCATAAATACGTCAGTAACCTGGTGAAAAAATTTAGGGAAACTGGTTCAGTGTGCAAAAGAAAACACACAAGATCGAGTGTACTGGATGAAGCTGCACAAATTGAAGTTCTCGGTCATTTTGCTATGGAATCCACATCCATTCCAAAAGTAGCTACTTTTACAAATATTTCGGTTTGTTTAGTTAATAAGGAGCTAAAAATAAATAAGTTTTTTTCTTATAATATTTAAATGTTCCAGCAAAGATGACTACGACAGAAGAATCCAGTTTTGTGAGGATATCACGTAAAGAATTGTGGTTGCTCCCAATTTATTAAAAAATATTTGTTTTAGCGATTTTTTTCTAAATGGATTTGTAAATACCCACAATTTTAGGTACTGGGGCAATGAAATTCCATATGTTTTTCGAGAGGATCATACTTAGTTTACGCAAAAATTCAATGTATGGGCTGGTATTCTCAGGGCCGGATTTACGAATTTGCCGCCCATGGGCCAAACGCATCATTACCCCGAATAACGAATGACTCAGCGAATAAGCTAGAGTCGCGCCCCACTCGCCTCGTGTACATCGACTGCCGCCCTTCTACGCAGTGACGCACTAGGCAGAATAATAGTGTAGTCTGATATAAAATTATCAAATGTATTAAAAAACTTCTCTTCCAACTTTTTATATTTTTAATTAGTGTATAAATCTGAGTGAAAACAAAAATTCTGCATAAAACGCTCTTGATTTTTTAGCAAAATTTTAACTGGTCTTCAAAATTTGCCGCCCCTAAAAATTTGCCGCCCTGGGCCCGGGCCCATGTGGCCCATGCCTAAATCCGGCCCTGGGTATTCTTGGCATCGAAATAATTGGACGGCTTTTTATCGAAGAAATCTTGACTGTAGTCCAGTCACTTGATTTTAAAAATGTTGCTTGATTAAGCCTTAATCATTAAGGACATTTGTAGTTTCAACCCACGCGTGGGTTCTATCAAAATAAGGCGTGGCCTTATTTTGATAGAATTTTTGTTGATAAAGTAATTCCATCTGTTGCATACGAAGCTATTAATGTGCCTTCGTGGTCGAAAGTTTTAGTTTGTCATAACGCGGCGGATATGGGCCGTAGTGCGACTATACAGGGTGTCTGGAAAAAGGAGGTCAATCCGCTTACCATATATTCCTTGAGTTAAAACAATAAGACTTATATAATACCATTTTTAAATTTAGAGCTTCATGTTTGATATACAGGGCGACAAAGTTTGAAATTTAAAACTGATTTTTTTTTAATAATTCGAGTAATTGATAAGATATTAAGTTCAAATTCGGTACACTTCTTTGAAATGTGCTAAAAGTGTGCAAAATTATTTGAGAACAATGTGCCAACAATGTGCAATCTTTTAAAAAAAATGATGTGTGGATGGTGGGAAATGGAACATGAAACAATGTGCAAAACCAAAAATTTAAAAGTGTGAATAATCACTGGACAATGTTCTAAAGGGAACTCCTTTTGATTTTTCACATTGTTTGCACACTGTTTCTTGCCACCTTTGTGCCTATTACAAAAACAGATTCTTTTAAATTTACACATAATTGAAATATAAATATCCTTATAATAATATTAATCAAATAAATATTTTTTTCAAAAAAAATTAAAATAAAAAATACCCACAATGTAGATCCTACATACTGTATTTTATTAAGAAAAATACCTGCAGCTGTCAACTCCATGAAGGGACTTGCTTTGATCTTAGCAACAGGCCGAGAAGCGATACATAAGATGGAATCTACCTTACCTTTTAAATAAATGTTGTGCCCCAACTCAAGCGAGATATATCTAAAATGTGCCTAAACTGTTAAGTGGTCGCTAAAACTGTACAAACAATGTGCTATAATAAGGTGTAATATATTATTTCTCATTTATGACGCTTATATATAAGCGTCATAAATGAGAAATATTAAAGCGTGCTAACAGTGTGTATAAAATGTGACATGCGTAAGATAGACTGAAGCTTTGCAAAATGTCTTTAAACAATGTACTAACACTGTGCAAATAATGTGCTAAAATATAATGTAATATAAGCGTTACATATGACAACCCTTGCGGCCTTGAGTTTACGGTGAATTCACCGTTTGCGTGAATTCACCGTGAATACACCGATTATGAGCAGTAAATATACCGTCCAATGGCGTCCATTTGTGACATTTGTAGACGGTAATTAAACGGTGAACTCACGCTGTTTTTGCGATAAATTCACGGTGATTTCACGGTTAATTCACGGTGATTTCACGGTAAATTCACGGTGAACTCAAATTTGCAAAATCCCCGCAAATTCACTGTCAAAGTACCGTAAATTTATCGTGAAATCACCGTGAATTCACCGTAAAAGCGTTGTGAGTTTACTGTGAAAACACCGCAAATTCACGGTAATCTCAAGGTTGCAAGTACCACGTGGTAATGTAAATAATAAATTATTTTAATTGTTTGTAAATGGTTGTTTACTTTTTAATAAATAGTAATTTTGTTGCTAATAGACGGTATTAATAATTAAATAAAAAATTAATAATAAATATTAAGATTTTTTTATTTATAAACATTATTAAATAAATAATTTGTTTATACTTAAATATTGATGAAGCGCATTTATTTTACAAAAACTAAATTCACAAGTTCAACAGTAAAATTTAAAGGGTTTATAAATTTACCTGCCTACTTAAACATTACCTACCTATATTTTTATTCTGGAAGTTATAAACTACCAGTACATATTTAATAAACGACGACATTGAAAAGCCAAGTCCGTAGTGGTTCCATTGGCCTTGAGTTCACGGTTTATTCACGGTGAATTCACAGTGAATTCACCGTGAATAAACCGTCTGTGAAAAGTGCGTGAATTCACCGTCTAACTACCGTTTACAAATGTCACAAACAGACGGTTTATTTACGGTGAATTCACAGTGAATTCACGGTGAATAAACCGTGAACTCAAGGCCGCAAGGGAAATAAAAAGCGTGATGTCAATGTACATAAAGAGTGAAAAAACTTAATTATTTCAAAAAGTGTGAAATTACCAGAAAGTAGCGTGCACATGTACATGTATGCACATTGTTATAAAGACTTGAACTCCAAATATACACTTATTGCACACTTTTCATGCACGCTTTATTTTCGCCAGGGCCAAACGTGCTTGTCCAGCGCTAGAGCTCTAGCGCTCCGACCTAGGTCGGAGCGCGGTCACAAAAACATTTATAACTTTTGACCTTTTACAAAATAATAATTTTTTTTTTACCAGCATTTTTATAAAATAAGATAAAATGTGAAAAAATTTCCTCGCAGGCGGAGAAGTTTTATTATTTTTCAATTGTTTAAAAAAAAAGCTTCATTTTTTTTAAAGGTTTGCCCCTAACAACAAATTTTGTATCGTAAAGTATATTTTTCAACAAAAATTTTGATACAAAAAATGTTTTGATGAACCAGTTCAGGAGTTACCAATTTTTGAAAAAAACATCCACAAAAAGTATTGTAAAAATCGATTTTTTGCAAAACTATTTTAGGAAAGTTGTTTTTACCCCTAAACCGATTGGAAACCGATGAAAAATGAGACCATCAATTTTTAAGTAGCACAAAATTTCGAGCGAAATATTTTGGAATTTATATACGGCCATAAAAATGTGTCGCCATCTATTCAATAATGGCTGCACTAAACAATAATATTGGAAGAGATCATAAAAATAATACTATTATTTCTATGGCAGAGATAATATTTATTAGCTATATAATTGATTTTCACTGAAAAAGTAATTAAATAGTATTATAGTAGAAAACAAACTTTGTTTAATATTATTTAATATAAAAATCCTTTAAAAATGCATTTTTCGTAAAAATTTTAGTGCCACCTATATGTTTTGCTACAAACTAGATGGCCTACGTGCCTAAATCCACAACGTTGTCATATGTATTATAAATCCAAAATTTTCTGAATTATTTTAGAGGATTTAGCTTAGTTTCATATAATAATCAACAAAAAATATTAATCTTAAACAGAAAACTTTTTGTTATTACACATTCCCTATTTTTAACATCTTAACTTGTCTTTTACAGTACATTTAGCATCATGGCAATATACGTCATCTGTCAAACTCACAGGCGTCTTGTAGATTCCAAAATGCCATTGTGATCGGTGGTTGTGATTTTTTGGTGATAGTTTTTAGGTTTGGTGATTCAAACAAGTAAAGACAGTGCAAAAAACAATGTACTTTTAATACACCGTGATAATTAAAGTTGTCATTAGGTCAAACCATAGAAAATATTGATTTTATAGGATGATATTCCAGAAAAATTGTTGAATTAATAAGTTAAATTATTAAATCTTAAAAATGAATTCCTCCAATGTTTTGGAGGATAACCCGGGGGCAGCTATAGAGAATTTGTACCCAGCTTTAACAGAATGTTTTGTTATTATAATATGCGGGTGAGATTTTATTATAATAATTTAATTAAGCATACAATTACAATGCCTTTTTGTTATTTATGGTTAAGCATTAAAAAAAAATTCTTTTTTTTTTCATTGCAAGTAAAACTGATATCAGTTATGAAACCTATGTGATAAATGGGATAAATATTAATTTATTACTTCTAATATATATTTCTAAAAAGTTTAACCTGAGGTTTAACCTCTATAAATTTTGTTATCATATTACAAATGTTTCATAACTTATCAGTTTTTATAAATAATTTTATATATAAATCCATTTAAATAAGTACCAACAAGCTATACTTTAGGTACCTATGTTTATTTGTAATGCAAATATGGCTTGTGACTCATTTTAAATAATTTTGTGTTTATATTTTAATATCAACATTTTTATTACTAAAATAAAATTTTAGATATTTTGCTGGTCGTATGAACCTAATCTCTGAAACTGAAGCCAAAGGAATAAACACATTTGTAGGGACTTTTTCGTTACCATCCCTTATTTTCATGTCATTGGCTAAACTGGATTTATCATGTGTTAACTGGTTATTTCTATTATCAATTTTGGTTTCAAAAAGTATAGTATTTTTTTCTGTGACCATACTAACATTATTGGTATCAAGACCATTTAATTTGGGACGAGCTGGAATTTTTGCAATTTTTTGCACACAGAGTAATGATTTTGCTATTGGATACCCCATTGGTAAAAGAAATGAAAGAAGCATAAAAAATCCCCTAAACTGAGTACCCACAACCCATACTTTACTTGATAAACAAAATAATTTTCGCAGAAAAACAAACAATAGTATGCTTTTTGTTTTTTGAAGTATGGCATGTGACCCCTCATATTAAAGGATTTTTATTTTCATATGCAATTCTTCAATAAAAAATTATATTTTATATAATTTTAGTTGAGGCTCTATACAAATCTACTCACCCTGAATATGCAAGTTATTTATATTTAATGGCGCCTATATCATTGGCAATTCTAAACCCAATATCTTTTGTTTTAATGGAAATAAATAAAAGAAATTCTAACAATGACCCAGAACAACTTTTAATAGATGATGGAGAGATACAAACCCCAAGTTCTGTGCACAAAAAAAGATTAAAAATGATTGTGACGGTTGCAAAGAACATATTTTTAAACCCTATTATTTTAATGACAATTTTGGGGATATTGGGGAATCTAATTTTTAAGCACAATGTTCCATGCTATTTGGGTGGAGTTTTGGAGGTAAGAAATAATTTGCAAGAGAAGTATACAACTATAGTTGTATTAATTTAATAGTATTAAACTAACATTGCCAGATTGTCCAGTAAAGCGGTGTTGTCATGTGCAAAATTGTATGTTATAAAATTTGTTTTTGTATTCTTTAGGTATTAGGTTCAGCTTTTTCAGCAAGCGCGCTATTTTTACTTGGTCTTAGAATGGTAGGAAAAGTTCACAAATTACGTGGTGCTACCCTGGTTGTACCTGGTATTTTAATAATGGTGAAATTGTAAGTTTAGTTGAAACTTTTTTTTAAACAATGACATTTATTATTTATTTATAGAATTGTTTTACCCTTGGTCACCAGAGAAGTAATAAGTTTAGTAAATGCTGGGTATAATAAAACTGAAACTTTGGATCTAAGTACCTATGGATTTTTATATGGTACATTCCCCAGTGCACCCACCGTTTTTGTGTTTTCAACGCAATATTCCATAGACGTAGATCTGGTAAGTTAGCTGGCCAATTAATTATACAATAATACAATTTTTTTTTTTCAATTTATCAATATGGAATTTTTTTAGATTGCCAGTGCCATGGTGGCTTGTACTTTTATCAGCGCCCCTTTGATGTTTGTATCTGCAAAAATGATAACAATTACAAATGCTAGCCCTTCGGATTATATAAAACAACTAGATGCTTTTACATTCGACATAAGCATTATAGGCATCATAGCTTGTTGTTGGGTTATTTTCGTTTTTTCTTTGACGAAAAAAATATGCAGAATTCCACACAAAATTACCACTTGTCTTATTATATCACAGGTAAATACAACTTTTAATGGAAAGAGCATACAAATTTCGTTAAAATGAGTACCATACTTTACTTGAAAAACAAACGATAGTAAGTTGTTTTTTATGCAAAGTATGGCATGTGACCTCTCATTTTAAATTATTTTTTATATGATTATACCATAAAAATTGTAATTAAAAATATTTTTAGCTTGTAAGTTGCTTAGGAGCTATTCTATGGAATACTTTGAATGAAAAACAAGGTTGGGCAGGTTATATCCAATTCTCTCTATTTACTGTAGGTGTTTACAGTACCAGACTATGGACAGCAATCTTAGCTATAACCTTACTATTTTTACAATGCAGAAGTCTATGTTTTGTGCTCAAATTACAGCCTATTTTTTTCTCAGTGGGATGGGGGTAATTTAAAAAAATATTTAATATATGGTATGTGTATGTATTATTATTATTTTAGTGTACCTATAATGGCTTCTATACTTATTCTACTCTTTGATAAAAAAGAAAAAGTTCCTTTTGACAAAATGAACCCAAATTTCGTCTATGGTGTAACACAAGCTGTCATAGCAGTATCTTTACTAGTGCTATGTTTCATAGTCACTGTGGGTTGCCTAGTCTTACATCAACGCATGCGCAGACGTTTTTCAAGGTACCTGGACCTCAGCAATGAAGTCAATGACATTCTCTCTGAAAACCAGATTACTCCTGAAGCTGAAACTACCAATATAGCAGCTAGTCCATCATCAACTTGTTATGGTATAGCATGGTAAAGTTTCATCCAGATTATGCAGTTTTAACGTTTTTTTTTTGACAGGTAAAAATCACACGTGCACCGGGTTGCCTACCATAACCGAAACATGTTGCGAGGAAAGCCCTGTAGTCGATATAGAGGATCTTTTAGGAAAGGAACCAACTGCAGCCACCATCATGGAGACTATGGATGAAAATAGGTAACATTTTTGACTTGTCAGAACTGCCAGCAAAATTATCGTTCATTTGATATCTTGCAAGTTATACAACATAAGAAAGTCGTTTTTGTTATTATGCAGTAAAATTTAGGCAAGCGACGACTCAAATTAGAGAAAATTTTTTGGTCTATCACTACAAAAAATTACAAATTTTCCTTTTTTATGTTACAAGGTGTCCCTAAACTTAGTGGCATAAATTGAGGAGCAGATTAAGCAAGTCAAAATAAGACGAAAATCTAAATAAATATTTTTTCTAATTACGTATGTTTAAAAGATACAGGGTGATAAAGTGTTACTTATCATATCAGTTTTTTTAATATTATTTCTACTATGGTAGTCTTGGAAAGGTGATATTTTGCGAACAGTCACTTACTACCAAAACACATATTCACACATAATTACAATTGTTTGAGTGAACACAGTGTCGTAGAAACGGGGGTTGCTTTAAGCTTATTGTCCCATACAATCTTTGAGGTTAGGTTTTTATACCATTTGATGGAATTTTTCGATTACTCAGTTCGGCTACTATTAAAAAGGTGTACCCTCAAACTTCGATAAAATAAACCGTTTCCGAGATATTCGCGATTACAATAATTGTTATATCGCATAATTAAAAGAATTAAAAGGTATATGATAACAAATTTTATTTTTTAATTGAAAAAACTAAAAAGGGCATTCCATGAGCCTGATTATTTTTTGCCCTGACGGCTACATTAAAAAAAATTGTATTTTTCAATTAAAAAATTTGTTATCATATACCTTTTAGTCCTTTAATGCGATATAACAATTATTGTAATCTCGAATATCTCGGAAACGGTTTATTTTATCGAAGTTTGAGAGCTACACCTTTTTAATAGTAGCCGAAATGAGTTATCGAAAATGGTATAAAAACCTAACCTCAAAGTTTGTATGGGACAATAAGCTTAAGCAACCCCTGTTTCTACGACACTGCGTTCACTCGAACAATTGTAATTATTTGTGAATATGTGTTTTGATAGTAAGTGACTGTTCGCAAAATATCACCCTTCCAAGTCTACCATAGTAGAAGTATTAAAAATAACTGATATGATAAGTAACACTTGATCACCCTGTATCTTTTAAACATACCTTATTAGGAAAAATATTTATTTTGATTTTTCTCTTATTTTGACTTGCTTAATCTGCTTCTAAATTTATGCCACTAAGTTTAGGGACACCTTGTATATGTATAAATATATGTATATATATATATATATATATATACAGGGTGTCATAAATAAGTTGTCATCCCTTAAGGGGATGACGGTACACGCTAAAATAAGAAAGTTTTTCCTTTATTATTTTTGCATTAGTGCTATTTTTTTAATAAAAATTTAGGCCGCCACTGGTTGTTCCTGACGCAAAATGTGCTTGCACAGTGAGCAATAATCTACATTCATTAAAAATTTACATTTGTGTTATTGATTACTTTATTGATAACTAATTGTTTTTTGTTTTGCATACTTAGCTAATTTTAGGTACTTTGAAGTTTGAATAAAACAATACTTACTTTTTATTGTTAGGTATCTCGAGGTTTCCGTGGTTTTCCCGTCGATTTTAAATTTCACTTTTTACGTCGATTGATGCTCATGTACTTATTTTTTTAAGTGATCCTCAAAATCATATATACACTTAAAAAAATATAAAAAAATATTATTATAATAAATGTTCATCTATCCCTCCGTTATTATCCACACAAAGTTAACAGCGGCGTAGAAAATTATAATGTGTCGCTATTGCTTTCATAGCCGGATGATTTCCGATTTCATCTGCCGCTGCAGTGATAATTCGCGGAGTTGTTCTAATGTGTCAACTTCGCTCTGGTACACTAAACTGCTCATGTACTTCCAAAGAAACCACAATAACAACCGAACTGTCAGTAATCAATGATAACAAAGTACCTACTAACCGATTTTAAATATGTTTAAAAGTTTGCTTGATATTACATAATACTGTGTGCATACCTGTTTCTTTTTTGCTTGGATGAATAATAATAATATCATTGTTTTTAGAGATGCGACTTGAAAAAACGGTCCGTTTTTTTTGTTTTTTTCAGGTTTTTTTTTTTCAAATGGTTTTTTTCATATTTTAGGTTTTTTTTCAAGATTAGTCCCATTTGCCTAATTTTTTATGTTTCCAGTCCAGTTCATGGACTAAAATTCGCCACTAAATAACATTTAGTAAATGTAAATACAGTCTCGCGCTATGCACGCGCCACCCCCACCGAATTGATATGGTCCTAAAAAAAGTAACTACCTATAATATTTTTGATTCAGCGCTTGATTTTTCAAAAAGCTACCAAAAGCACTTTTTCCATGTTTTTTTCAAATTCATGTAGGACCAAAAAAGAAAGCCAAAAAAATTTCGAATTTTTTTATTACGGTATTCGTTAGGATTGAGCGTTGCACGTTTTTCATATAAAAATCTCAAAACTAGAAACTTCAAGCTTCAAATTGCTTTTTTAATGGCTCCAATACGACCATTTTTAACGAAGATACAGCTAGCCGAAAAATCGCAAAAAAAAAATTTTATCTTTTAATTTTTTCTATAGTGTAGAAGCATTGACTTCTTCACTCAACGGTAGAAGTTTTACATTGCTATTGGTTTCTTATATGGAAACTACCAAATAATAAGAAAACAGATTTTTTAGTCTCGATCAAAATGTTCAATAATGAAAAATGTAATATATTCTACATTTCACTTTATTATTAATATACCTACATTTTTCACAAAATTTCATTTTGAAAAATTACTCCATTTTTTAAGATTGATGTTATTTATTGACAAATATGCTTTATTGTAGCGGATTTGAAAAAAAACAAATAAAAACCGTTTTTTACATCTCTAATCATCCCCCCAAAGGATGACAATTATTAGGTCACCTAATTTAGGTGACACTCTGTATTTGTTTAGATTTTTATTTTTTTCAATGTATTATTTGTAAAAAAATCCTGTAAAATGGCATACCACAATCCATACTTCACTTAAAAACCAACGAAAAATCCTCAAAAACAAAAAAAATCGTTCTTCTTTGGTTTTTTATGAAAACCATGTCATGTGACACCTCTAAAAAGAGGAAATTTCATTTTTAGTCCAAATGGGGAGGGCTTATGCCCATCCCGTTTTGGTTGCCAAGGTCCGACTAGAGAGCAATGTCATGGTATAGTTAGGCAATATCAACAACAAATCGACGAGGATTTGATGTTGATAGAGGAGGAACCTGAATCACACGAGCCGCAAATATTGCGACACACTGTCTTGTTAATTTTACTTCTTTGCTCTATGTTTGTGGTAAGTAAAGGTTGTATGCAGTGGCGGCTGGTGGATTTTCGGTATACCGATATCTCAATTATTATATATAATTATATTAAATAAAAAAGTTCTGCGCAAGCAAAATTTAAATTGAAGTTTGGGAAAAAAGATAACTTTTTAGTCGGCCGTACCGGCCCCATGGCGCCCCCAATAAATATAATCTAAATTTAATTGGTGCAATTTATTATTTACCATAGTTTATCGACAAATTTCAAATTTTATTTAAAAATTCCAAATCATACAGATTTTCATTCATTTTAAATTTTTATTATTTTTTTGAAATCTGGATTTTTTAAATGAAATTTAAAATTTGTCGATAAACTATGATAAATAATAAATTGCACCAATTAAATTTATATAATATTTATTGGGGGCGCCATGGGGCCGGTACCGCCAAGCAAAAATTTATCTTTTTTTCGCAAACTTCAATTTAAATTCTGCTTGCGCAGAACTTGTTTATTTAATGTTATTATAAACTCATATAAATTTGGTGTGGGTCCCATATCTAATAATTGAGATATCGGTATACCCAATATCCACCAAATGTAATAATAATAAATATAAATAATCAAATATTTGGTTTATTTTTTTCTTCTCTAGGGTTTATCCTTGTCAATTTGGACCCTAGTCATGGAACAAATGTCCGGAATATACATAGAACTGTCATTCTTAGACGCTACGTTAAATTTTGGACAAAGTATTCTAATATTCGCTATTTTTGGTCTTGATACCAAAGAAATAGTTTTGCCAGTATTAAAATTCTGGAGAAAAATATGGTATGGTGCAAGCACTTTAACTCTACCCACGTGGGACGAGTTAAGTCAGGATACCAAGCAAGTATGTGACCAATTTGTCACCCATCACCTACAAAGTTGCAAAAGGGCTATAGCAGCAGACAAGAGGTAAGTTTTAGTGAAGAAAGTTCAAATCCGTTAAAATAAGTACCCACAAGCCATATTTTACTTGAGAAACGAAAGATTTGTCATAGAAAAACAAAAGATAGTATGTCAGTTGATTTTTGTGGTAAGTATGGCATGTGACCCCTCATTTTAAAGGAGTATTGATTCTCTACAACATTCCACCATAAAGATATGGTTTTTTAGATGGAGACTAAAAATATACAAAGACGTGTTTACCGGTAACAAATTGGTTGATTGGTTGATAGAGGTTGGTTTGGCTAGGGATAGAGTCCAAGCTGTACACTACGCGCGCCATTTGGTGGAGGGGAAAGTTTTAAAACACATAAATAGTGTATATCACTTTTATGATAGACAGCTTCTATATACATTTGTTTAATATTTTTTAGTATCTAATCATACTTTTCAGTATTCAAAGTTACCATTATCATTTTATTTAAAGATTCCTATTTTTATATACGATTGTTATTTTATATTTTCACACAAAATGTATGCACAATTTTTGTGTGATATTATAAAAATTTATTCTGTGATTGTTGGTACAATGGTACAATGAAAAATTGTTGAAATGTGAGATTTTGTATATATAATCAGCCATTATATACCAAAGTCAAATGAAGAGTCTGATACGACAATATTGATCTGTTATTTATTTTAAATCTTTAAATATAAGTAAATGCCAAAGATTTTGTTTTTTATTTAAATTGAATTTTTCTTCACGAAAGCAGTATTTTTTCATGCAAATGTAATAAAAGCCAACCCTGGATCATAGAAAACCGCGATAAAGATTAATGAGAAAACCAGGCGCAATTTTTGACCATAGTGCCATCTATAAAACAACAAAAACAGAGGGAAGATGGTAATATGGAACCTGTCTATTATATGGAACTCTTCAGTGAAGTCTTCATTACAGAGGCAACATCTATATGCATTAACCAAATCTATGCCAATTTTGACATATAAACGCCATAGTTTTTAATAGTTGTATTTAAGTGTTTAAATTATTATTTATCAAAAATGGCAGCTGTGGGGGTAAAAATAGGACCAGAAGATCCAGATAGCTTAAATTTAATGAAAGTAGAAACAAAGTTTGTTTGACAAACATAACCGCTAAAGGCTTTTGTTTGACAAAAATAACCTCTAAAGGCTTGACAAACAACCTCTGAAGGCTTTAGTAAAGCAGACCACACACCTTCAACTTCTCGAGTTGAGTTCGGTTTTGGGTCTCGTGTCGTCGGTAGCTCTATGAAAGAGTATATGAAAAATAAGTGACTTCTCGACCCAGGAGAGGCAAAATCGGACTCCCAGGGTAAAAACAAACTGGTATTAATCAAGAATTTGTAAACATATATGAAAATAACTAAGAGATGGATCCGATGATTGAAGATTAAAGGCAATTGGAAAATTCTGTGTATGAAGCCATGTGTACACAGTAAAGCGAAAAGATGACATGGTTCTATAAAAATTGATAAATAACTAAGAATATATAAATGATGCAAGGGATGAGTTAATCTCAGATTCTTTTAAATAAGACCATTGATCATAATAAAGAAAATTTTAATAATATAATGTGCTGGCCAAATAGCTTTTAAATTACGCTAAAGGTCATTCCTCGGAACACAGAATTGTGTTCAGAATTAAGAAGAAGAAGAACTTCTCGAGTTGTATTAAAAACAGAAATCAAAGAAGAAATACTGGTAAGTGGATTTAACGATAAATCAATGAATTATGACAAAATGGATGTAAAAAAGAAACTTGGGATAAAAACGAAGATGAGCTTTTTAATGAAGATCAAGACATACGAACTTAAGTCTGAACCTGAACTAGAATCAGTGCCTGGTAAAGGGTAAAGGCACGGCGTTCCACAGAAAAAAATATCGTACCTGATATTAATGTCCTACGATCATTAAGTGCAAAATCATTACGATAATGTCCTTTTCATAGTATTAATGCAATCAAGTAATTATGATAATGCTTAAAAAATATGAGTTAATGTATTATTGGATTGTCACAATGTCTGCCAGGTCATTATCCTAGTGCAGGAATTTTATTATTTTTTAGCCAAAATACATTAAGACAATGATATTTTACATTAATACGATGATTATTTACATTAAATCAATAACCTAGAGTACATTAGTTAATCATTGCTCAGTGATAAAATTAATGTCAAGGCTTAATAGATTAATACTCTAAATGGTATACTTTAATAATCTAAAATTATTACATTAATGACTATGTAGACATCAACTTATGTACCTTAGCATGAATATAATGCTCTAACATATTAAATAATACAACAAATCATAACTCTATCGCCAAATACGTTTAGCCAATGTCTAAATACATTAATATTAGGCCCTGTTGTTTCCCACCACCTAAAAGTGCAAGTAAGAAAACAATTTAACAACAGTTTAGTATTCCTGTTAATCCTGTTGCGACGTGCTTGCCCGCCCATCCCGATTGTTGTGCGTTTAGGTTTATTATTATATGAAATATAAAAAAGTGCAAGTATTTTTAACCTTTATTTCCCAGAAGAATGTGTCATGGTCTGGTCATACATATATTGAAACCTACTTTTTTTTAAATGAAGCATTCTAATACATTTTCCAAAATCCATGTGACTTTTTAGAATGTAAGTAAGACAATGTTAAAAAGTTAAGGTTTATTTATGTTTCATAAATTTTTTGTAATAAAAATAAGGATTTTAAATTACCAAGGGTTTTTATTATTTTTTTTTATATTAATCCTTAGTTTCATAATATTTACAAAAAGGACTAGAAATATGTAGTTCCAGTTCCAGTTTTGCGGTGGCCCGGACATAAACCCTGTAGAAAATGTTTGGGAACTTCTGTAAAGGGAACTGGCTAAAGAGAACATCACCAAAGATAATATATTATTATCTTTGAACATCACCACATAAGTAATATTAATAGTAATAATTATTAATATATTTTTTGTTAACTGATCAACAAAAAAATTGATTTAATGTTAAAACTTAAGGTAAGTGTAATAATTTATATATATATATATATATATACATATATACAGGGTATCTCAAAAGTTAAGGACAGCAGAAAAGGGGTGGATAGAGGATGGGATTCTAAGTCGAATGGTCTTTGCCGTTTTTCAATCGACTTAAAATTTCATCCTCTATCCACCCCTTTTCTGCTGACCTTATTTCAGGCCTACTATTAATGCTTCTTTGCATTATGATAATGCTAACAGATCATTAATTAATGTATATTAGGTTATTGGGATAATGTTCTTTAATTGTTAATTGATTAAAAATTTATTAATTGGTTGATGTTTACTGGGCATAGAATTAATGTACTAGGACATTAATCCATGTCAATGGTCATTAATATCAGTACTTTTATTTGAGATCTGATTAAAATCAATGTCCGCCAAGCATTAATATTACGTCCTTGTACATTGAGTAATACTTTAAAAGCATTGTGGTAATGATTTTGAGCATCGGAGCAAAATTAATGTAAAAAATCATTGCGTTAATGTTTTTTTTTATTAATATTACGTACGTTTTTCGTTGTGTGTCTCTAGAGAACGCCGTGGTAAAGGCGAAAAATCATTTTTTTTTTGTATTGGTTAAATATATTGTCCGTTATTTCTTTGCAAAGCGCTCATAAATGCTCATAAGAGCTCATAAATGCTCGAGCATTTATAAACGATGAAATATAAATTTTATAAAAAAATTATTGGATACAAAAATTCCAACGAAATAGAGGTAAGTAAACCATTTTGGAATTGGATAAACCTGCACCACTTTTGTGACCTGCACATATCCTTTTTCTATGCTGCACATGTTTGATGTAAACAGCTAGGGAACGTACCCATACTTCGTGACCCGTTCAGGGGGGGAGGGGGCTCTTCAAAATACCACGCTTGGTCACAGGGACGGGGGGGTTAGGTTTTTGTCACGTAGTCAATTGACTATTAATATCCTCTCGCGCTTTTTCTTATATTATTTATTTATATATACGTTTTTTAAGTTTTTATATATTATTTATTTATATATACATACGTTTTTTAAGTTTTTCTTCTTAATAATATTTTTTTCACTTGTAATTATAGGCCACGCAGCAGGCGCCATATGAATAAAGACAAATATGAGCCAAATTAATTTTTTTTAACTTTCTGTGCAAAATAGTATATTACACTACAAGGGCAGAAAGTGTGAGATTCCTGCACTGCGCGCCATGATGCCCGAGGCGAAGCCGAGTGCATCATGGCGCGCAGTTCAGGACTCTCACACTTTCTGCCCGTGTAGTGTATACTATTTTTCTTACTACCTCGGCCGAAAATACAACCCGGCCGAAAATACGGGAAAAAATTAAATGTGTATTTATGTACGTATCTCCATTTGAAGAGCTTGATAAATAAATAACAGTAGGCCGTGAATTCAGCGGTGCCAATACAGTAAAAATAAAAGGTTGTATTTTAATTAACAAATTACTACTTTATAACAAATAAAACACTTAAAACAACATCAAAAGTAAAAACATAAATTGTTTATTTGTTGTTATAATTGCAAATTATGGTTTAAAACTGTGTTTCTCATGTTGGCAGTACAAAATTTGAATGTTAAGCACACGACTAAAAAATTTTTACTCCCGCTATTAGAGTGTGCGCGTATAGCTTGACCAATGCAAGAAACGTAAACTTTCTGCCGTGGAATCGGGGACGAAACAACGTATTTTGAGTCGAGGTAGTAAGAAAAAATGATTTAACACCAAATTTATTAATTACTACTTGAAAACTAGAGGGGGAGGGGAGGGTGTCTTGGCATTTACTACGGGTGGTCACCTATGGGGGGGAGGTGGATATACCGTATATATTTTTGCATATTTGGAATCCTGAGAAAAATCTGAGTCAGACAGCATCCTCAAATTGACCTTTTGACGTTTCGTCATCAGAAAATGCATCATAATAAAGATCAATCTAGAGTGCTTTGAACTATTTTAGAAAAACGAATTTTGACAAGTTTAGACTGCTGGGAATAGCTGAATAACAACTTTCTAAGTTCCGTTTTTCAGGCATTGAGTGAATCCATTACAAGAAAATAAGATAGTTCAAAGCACTCTAGATTGATCTTTATAAAGATCAATCTAGAGTGCTAATAAAAATAAATTTCTCCCAAAAAGAGTTTATCATTTAAGTATTTAATTTTCGAAAGTGTTTTTCTAGGAATTAAATCTTTGAAATATTGAAACCCCATTAGGGTTTCCCCAAGTAAGCAGTATAGTTAAACCCATCTAGGGTAATACTATATTCTAATATCAAAATAGGTTAAGATTTAAATAAGTAAGCTAAGAGCTATTTCAACTTGATGATTCAATCCTAGTCCCTGGTTTTATTACTCACCTTTATATATATACTTGTGCAAAAAGGGTTTTAATGCGATAGGAAGGTAAATAAAACTATTATTTTTTCAAAAATAATAAATATATTCTTGATATGACTAGTTACATTGAATAATTGCACATAAGTAGAATTGGGACTCCATTTTCTTCACTTTGGATTTTCCATTGTTATAGGGTACTCAAAAGAACTGTAAAACTCAAAGCACAACAAACATGGTAAAAAAACAAAACAAAACCAAAACAAGTCCAAATTTTGACTGTAAAAAACTTAAAATGCTTGTTTGAGTTTCGTTATTTACTATTTACTTTAAAAGTTTTTAGGTATAAAAAGATTCTCTACAAATATTAAAATGAGATTCTTACATAAGGCATCATTAAACCTAGGCTAAATAAATAGCATAAGTTAATTAATGATAAATTAAAGTCTCCTTTTGTTAATTTGTTTTGAATTTAATTATATGAAAAAATTAATAAATGTAAATAGTAAATCTGAGTAAATCTTATAATAAAAAGTGGGATTTTTATATTGAAAAGTGATACTTATACTAACCCATGTAATTTTGTTTTTTATTACCTAACCAATTAAAATTAATTAAATAATTAATTTTGTTTAACTGAATAAAACTAAAGGTTTTATTCGAATTTTATAATTGAAAAAACAATTATAGAAATAATATGAAAAAATTAAATTAAATCACACTTCAAAATAACAAGAATTAAACTGTATTTTACCAAAAAAATAAAAAAAAAAACACTAAAAAACCTAACCAAATAAACCTTCAAAATAACAAGTCAACCCTAAAATTTACATAATCACCAAAATAGTCAATAAAATCTAGAAGGTTACATTGTCAAAAAACCCTTGTAACGCCATTGGTACTATTTTATTTGCTCCCAAGCATTTTCATTATATTCAATTGAACATAACTATTAACCTGGGTTGACAAACAAAAAAAATGGTGTTGATTTGTGTATTATGCAATGTAGAGCCATTCTTTAAAATTTTATGGAGAATTTGTGAAAAAATGCAGAAATTTGGGTTAAATTGATGTAGAATGTTTATTTGTGAAACATTTTTATAAAGGTGATATTTTTGTTGTTTGAGTAATAAAGGGAGAGTTATTCTTGATATTTTATAAAAATGGCAAAATTTCGATATAATACCGCGCTTTTGTTTACAAACTAGAATTTCAGGAAAGGATTCAAGGTTAAAACTGCATTGCGCAACATGGCAACGCGGTAACAAACCAACGCAGTCGCCATGATGAGAATGCAAAATATTGCTTTGATGCTTACCCTTTGTCTAATAATGATTCATCCTCGGCTTCAAACTTCAATTCTGCGATGTCTTCTTCTTCATCAAATTCATTGTCTTCCTCATCTTCTTCATCCGATGTGTTGGGTTCTTCTTTAACGTCCCCCGTTTCGTCGTAGTCCATTGAATTTTCGCTATTGTCTTCTAGTTCTTCTTTGATTTCCGTTTTGATGAAAACGCCGGAAGTCGAAGGCCCTTCTTGGTCATGGGCGGAGGTAATTGTTTCAGTTCTTTTAGGTTTTTTTGTACTTGGTTCGCTCGAAGAAGTGTCGCCATCGGAATCGTCCGGTTCGCTGACTAGATCTTCAGGTTCTGTTTTAATCTTTGCCGTCGCCATATTGGTTGTTAGTTACTAAATTAAATCTACTTAAATCAACTCCAAAATAGGCTGGTGGACTGTAAAAACAACGCAAAACATTAATAAACCCATCAACAAGATAATAGAAGTAAAATTATTACCATTGCAGTGTTTTCACACCAAAAAATAAGGAATTTAAACACTGCACATCTTGTCGTTTCACCCGCAGCTTGGAAAATGACGCCGATCGATGCGGGCGGAAGTGAAGCACACCCAACATATAACGGCTAGCCTTCCCATTGGCCAAATCCCACCATGTTGCCGGTTCTACATAAATAAGGACGCTCACAGCGTTGCCATTTAGTTTTATTTCATGATAATTTCATGTTTTTTTGGCCAAAGTCAAGACAGGTGCTTATTGTTTATCAACAAGAATATTCGCTGTTGTTTGAGATGCAAGTGGCATGATGCAGCGAATTTTTTTTATGTATTTATAAAGCTACGTATAGCTTTATTTTATCGTTTAAATACATTAATAAACTTAAAAACCATATGACTATCAATGCAAATCACCATATGGGTTAAATCCTACCAAAAAAACTGGGTACGCTTCGTGACACCCAAACACGAGAGATCTAAACTCGATGGGTCTAAAATTTAAAAGCGCGGTGGGTCTAAAATGTGTGGCAACGTTGTTTTTGAAACGTCAAAGGCGTAAGGCTTCGTTCACATTTTTCATAAAATCGTATTTTCTTAAATGAGATTCACCTACTTTCGTTCAAACAAGATTTCGGTCAAAGTAAAGTAGGTACTTCTGAAACAGATATGCAAAATTAAAAATTGTGGTGGAAAAGGTCATTCAGGGATATAGCAAAGAAAGCGTCGGGAGAACAGGTTACTAATATAAAAATTCCACATTCGGATCTAGGATATCACACTCAAATTTCCCTGAAAGAATCATGCAAGCAATTTTGGAACAACTCATACCCTTTAAGAGGGAAAAATTATGCACTGCTGGAAAATAAAAGTTGGAGGGTTCCATGGTTTAAATTATGCAAAAACGTGGGCAGAGAGTTTTTCACAACATTAATCAGGCTGAGATTTGGGCATTGCTACTCTCCTGCTCATTTATTTAGAATTGGGGTAAAGGAGAGCTCGGAATGTGTATGTGGGCAATATGGAGACATCAATCATATAATGTTTAATTGTACAAACAATAAAGTAAACATTGAAATCCTCTATAATAGGTTGTTATTGCTGGGACATAAACCACCATTTAATATCAGTAACATTCTATCACTCTATCATATAGATACATATTTAGTTATTTTCAAATTCTTAAAATCATCTAAATTAAAGTTGTGATTTCTTATAGTTTCCTTCCCAAGGAGTATGCTAGGCCCTATGTTTTTTTAATACCTGTCTATATTTTATACATAAATTCCAATTAATCACGGTTGCGAATGATTAACAAAAAAAGAACTAGCCAAGATAACCACATGGTATACTACATAGAAAAAGTTCAAAATCCACTTGTTGCTGGTCAAAATGGTACATTGATTCCAAGACCATTAAGGCGTTGTGCCACAAAGAAGAAGAAGAAGAAGAAGTCATTCAGGGATTGTTTTGAATGAAAGGGTGGATTCCATTGCCAAAGCAGCATCAAACAAAAATACAGATAAATGTAAAATCCCCTTTTTTAGAATATCGGAAAATACAAATATTGTATATAATATAATAATTATTGGAATAAATTGCAAGATATACACATACCTATTGTGAGTTACATTTAAGTGTATCTTGGTGTTATCCAGGACTCATGGAGAGTTATTTTTGTATGGAGTAGGTATGCTTTAGTTTTTTGCTTTGCCATGTATAGATTGGATTACTTATATATTATGAAAGGAGTTATAACAAGTTTTATGACAATTTTAACAAGGAAATTGTTTAGAAGGTAAAGATTGATATAAATGTTAATGTTTAATGTACCTATATATACCTATAGGTATGTATACTTTTTCATGTCACCAGTTATACATATATGTATAACTGGTGACATGAAAAAGTTTTACTTTAACAGTGACATGGAGTCTCTCAGACTCGCTGGATTATTATAATATTCTGACTAGGAAAACGAGGAGCCTCTAGGCAAAAATCCAAAAAATTACCTCCTCCACCAACTTAGATATCCTCTTAGCTTGTTGAAGAAAAGTGCAGTAATTTGGAAGGTGGTATAATATTATTTATAATGTATTTAATTAATGTTGTTCTGTTTATTACTTTTATGTCAATACTAATTAAATTTCACTGTTACAGATTTCCAAGCAGGCAGTAATTTTTCTAAAAAGAGCCCTATTCCATCAACTTCAAAAAGCGCCCTAGAATTAATAAAGAACAATGTAAACAGTATAGGTAAGTTTTCTGAGCTGTTCTTAAAACTGTTAGTGTACCTAATGAATGCATTTTAGGTGAAACATTCAAAACAGGTACTTGTTGTTGCAATCCACAACTGTTATATAATATATATTATATACAGACACTGTTGTTAGAAATTAATTCCAAAGTGGGAAAATGTGGAGCAGAATATTGTAAGGAAGTTTTTGAAAACTTCCTTTCAGATTCTGAAAATTATTCAGCATTGGTAATTTCTTTTTTATCCATTATCCTAGAATTTTCATAAAGTTACATTAGTGAGTATAGTTTCTTATTCTGATTTATAGGTTCAGTTTTTTTCACAACTTGGAATCTATGAATTTATAAGACGATGTCTCTCACCCATAATTACAGATAGTCTAGATGAACAGTTCTCCTTCTTAGGGAAAAAAGGAAAAACTATGTTTGGAAGCTTATCATTATGCAAAGCGATAATCGGTAAATAAAAATAGACTTTTAAACCCAACCCCCTTTGATTTTGCAGATTTTTTTTATATTTTTTTACCCCACTTAAAATAAAAGAATATTTCCAATTTTTTTTATCAAACTATAGAAGCATCGAACCCGCAGCTGAGTGGGTCGTGTTTCTATGTTGGTAGTTACCTGGAAACTTTTTCTTAACAATATAATTTTTACTTCAGAATGTGCACAGAAATATGAGCATTCAATTAATTACAAAGAGGCTGAGCAACGAATTGGAGATTGGTTAAGAAGGGCAAAAGAAAGAAGGTTAAGAGGAGAAATAAAAAAAATTGAATTAAATGTTTAATTTTAGCTATAGGTATATAATATTATTATGTATGTATATGTATGTTTTTTTCATTATACTTTTAGAATTTTATGTAGCTGGGGTATTTGGTTCCTTAAAGGTCTTTGGGGTGCTTATTTGTTTCCTTTTATATTATTTATTTATATTATTTTATATTTACTGAGTATTTACAGTATTTCAGTTTTTTACTTTAAATTAAATATGTTTTAAGTATTTAAACATTATTACAGTTAAGTATTTGTTAAGAAATAACATGCTGCAAGCTTTAAGTAGTAATGGTATTGGTGCCTGTTTGTCTGCATAAACTGTGTCCTTTCAAAATAAAACTTATTTTGAAAATTTTCGATTTATTTCAAACCTTTCTAAAAGTCATTTAGGAATATAAAATATAACATACTAAAAACGACCTAAGGATGTTCCCAGAATGTATGAGGTTCATCCCAAGTTATCCTAGAAACATCCTGATGGGATGGACATGGAGTCTAAGAGACTCCCCTTCAACTTTAAAACACATGTGTTGGGTTATATATATATATATATATATATATTTACATACACATTTTGGAAACTAATATTGGTAGAGAGTCTTAATAGCATCTAGGATTAAAGGTACCTGCAGGTATGGAGGATGAAACAGATTTAGCGCGAACTTTTAAATATGCACTGATTGCAAAGTGCTTAGGAGTCTGGTATACTTAAGGTACTCCAGGTCACCAATTAGGGGTTAAAATACTTTCATGCTCCCTATTGAAAATGCCATATAGAACCATATAAAAACACGTATCTGGATTCTATATGGTTTCTATCTGAACCATGGTTCAATATATGTATTTGAAACAGGCATTTCACTATAGAACCAGATAGAAGTTTACATTATAGAACCGGATAAAAACACTCTAAAACACTATAGAACCAGGTAGGGAAACCTATCTGGAAATACATATAGAACAGAAACCAGATAAATCCATATACATCCATATACATGTCTTTATAAAGACATGTATATGGTTGTATATGGATTTATCTGGTTTCTGTTCTATATATGTATTTCCAGATAGGTTTCCCTATATGGTTGAATATGAAAATTTTTAAAATGGAAATCCATATTTAACCATATAGAATCCTTAATGTAAACCAGGACTTTCCATATAGGACCTATAAAACCATATAGAACCAGATACGTATCGTACGTTTCCTTATCGGATTCAATATGGGTTCTATATGGCATTTTCAATAGGGCTGTTCTTTAATGACAAATATCTAATTGAGTTGCGTCTAGAAACGGGTTAAACAGGTAAACAATTATTTCATAGCTATAGCTAGATAAACTATTTAATTAAAAAAAAAAATCCCAGATCGCCAATGAAATAGGATTATTTCTGATTTACATAAGTAAGGGAACATTTTTATAATGAATAAACAGGATTGTTGTGGGAAAATTTATATTTCTATTGTAAATTATAATAGTTCCACACTGTAAGCAGATAACATCAAATAATAAATAAAATAAAAAGTTTTGAAATTAAACATTTAAAATACCTACTTATACCCAGGTAACATTACGTGACTATCAATTTTTGGTTGATGACGATAACGTGACGACATGGCTTTATAACGTTTTATCGACATAAACTTGCTGTAAAATTTAAGCCTGAATTTTTAAATCTCTCAATATAGTTATATACTTTCCTTAAATTTTAAACAAGTGTTTTTCGATAAGACTTTTGTAACATACGTGACGAAATTTAAGTTTTATTTAATGAAAAGTATAATAAAGGCTTCGTGACGTTTTGGCGTATTTTTAAGTGAATCTTACGTGATGTTTATGCAACTACAATACAACTAAAAAAATATAGACATTCCTTTACATTGTTGTACGATTTGTTGGTAAAAAAATATAATTAAATTTTAACTAAATAACTTATCTGCATATATAAATCAATACAATTAAAAAAAAACAAAACGAATAAATCATATTTTATTTAAAAATTATTTGAACTTATTTTTTTCAAGTGGTAAATACTAGACATGAAAAGGAAATATGACAACACCGCTCCCAGGGCACAGCCTTCAGAAGTTTGACTGCGCAGATAAAGAAGGCTGTCTTCTTTATCTACGCAGTCAAACTTCTTTGCTCAGTGTTTGGGTGTGGTTCTGTGTTGTAGACGTTACAAAATCTTTGCACATCACAAAAACAGATAAATTTATGCTTGTTATATGGATAAATTTTAACCATATAGCTTCGAAAACATTCATTTTATCTAATCTATGATTCAGAAAGTGTGAGCAATTTATTGGATAGCTCGACGGTTTTGTACAAGTACCTACTAAGGAAGTTTCCTTTGTTTGGCGCTTGCCGGTAGTTTTTGCGTTGTTTACTACACGTGGTTCAACGATAGCCGCTGTGGATATAACCTTAAAAGGTAAGATTTTTATTTATTAATTTTTATTATGTTGTTTTTGTTTCCGCTATTTTTAGAATCGTTTAAGAAAATGTCTAAACGACAATTATCAAAACGGAGACAATATGAATTAACCTATCAAGCAAGTAAAATATTTTTAAACGAATTAAAAAGTGATCAGAATTTACAAGAACCGAGTCCTAAACCAAAACAAGTTGTGTCTACTGAAGAAAATACGATAAATGACTATAGTAATTTATTTTCTGATAATGATGATAGTAAAAATGAAGTAATCAATATTGATACCAGTAATAATTGTATAGATTTAGAGCTAAATTCTGAAAGTAATAGCAATGACGATGTAATTTTTGATAAAACTTTTAAAGAACAACTTACTGCATGGGCTATTAAAAATCAAGTTAGACATAACCATTTAAATGAACTTCTAACAATATTAATTAAAAATGGACACAGTGAATTACCAAGAGATTCTAGAACCCTATTGTCGACCCCAAATAAACTTACACTAACAAGTTTAGGGGATGGCAAATTTATGCACTTTGGATTAGAATCTGGTCTTATTCAACAGCTACAACGTTATCCACCCACATCTAATCATGTCATTAAGTTAAACTTTAATATAGATGGGTTGCCAATAGCTAGTGATAGCAATAAAAGCTTTTGGCCAATTTTGTGTCAAATAGTCGAAGTTGCCAATAAAAGGAAACCCTTTATAGTAAGCTTGTATGAAGGCCTAAGTAAACCAGTGTCAATGAATGAATTTCTGAGACCTTTTGTAACAGAGCTGCAGAGTATTATTGAAAACAATGTATTAATAAATGAAACCGAATACACAATAACAATAAATGCATTCATATGTGATGCTCCTGCTAGAGCTGCAATTACAGCAGTTCAGTCTCACACTGGTTACCACAGTTGTCATAAATGCACTGTTAAAGGTAGTTATGAAAATACTGTAATTTTTTCTGAAACCAGTTGTTCATTACGCACTGATAATTCGTTTAGACAACGATTACATCCAGACCACCACAAACCTGAAAAATCCATTTTGGAAAATTTACCAATTGATATGGTAGCTAACTTTACCTTGGACTACATGCATCTTGTATGCTTGGGAGTAACAAAGAAAATAATTGAAATTTGGCATGGTAAACCGGGCAAAGGAAAGCTAAGTTACAGGGATTTAGAAAGTATATCCAATAATTTAGAAAAGTGTTTCAACTCCATGCCAATAGAATTTAATAGAAAATCTCGTGGTCTAAAACATTTTCGGAAGTGGAAAGCGACGGAGTTTAGGAACTTTCTTTTATATACTGGCCCTGTCTGTTTAAAGGGTATTTTAAATGAGAACTACTATAAACACTTTATGTCATTAAGTTTGGCCATTTATATTCTTGTGTCCCCAAAATATTGTCAAGTGTACAACGCATATGCAGGGCAGCTACTTCTTTATTTCGTTGAAAACTTTTCTGCACTATATGGAATTCGTAACATGACCTACAATGTTCATAACTTGATTCATATTCAAAAGGATGTTGAACGGTGTGGAGATTTAAATTCATTCAGTGCTTTTCCTTTTGAAAACTATTTGGGTTATATCAAACATCTTTTAAGAACTGCTCCCAATTCTATACAACAAATATATAACAGAATCCATGAAATAAATGCTGCAAATTTGGACGATGTGAAAATACAAAGAAATAAAAACCATATTTACTTGGCTGATTTTTCTTTATCATTAAAGAAAGGAAATAATTATGCCCAACTTAAAGATAATACAATCATTAAAATAAGAAGTTTTGACTTAAAAAGCAAACAATTTACGGGTTTTCCCATGGTACATTTGGAGAGTTTTTTTAGGAGACCATTCGATTCTACAAAATTTTTTATTGGATTACCAACATTCACTAATAATGAGGGGACTTACAAATTTAATGATGTTGTTTCAAAAATGGTTGTTTTACCATATGGAAATAATTTCGTTATTATACCGCTAAATCACACTGTTCAATAAAAAATGTAAGAACTAGTTTATTCTTAGAAATACGAAAATAGGAATGCACTACGATAGCGTTTAAATACAGAGTGATCCAAAATTCAAAGTACATATTTTAAGAGCGTATAATTGAGGTCAAAATAATAATATTTTTCTTATAAACTTGTGTCCTAAAATTAAAAAAAAAAATCATATTTTGACCACAAAAATACACTCTTAAAATATGTACATGGAATTTTAAATCACCCTGTATAGTCATATTATTTTAAATTGATTGATGAATGTTTTTTTTTTAATTTACTGTGTAATAAACCGACCTATATTCGCTTACAGATAACGCACTATAATGTTCAAAGTCATTGAATTTGAGACGGGGGAGCTGGAGGTGGTACCGACTTCATGGGTTAAAGGTGATCAGGTAAAAAAACTGTTCATATATATGCTGGACCAGCACTGCTGGTTAATAAACACATTATTTACTTACCATCACTATTTTTAGGTTTACTGGTGTAAGACGGCCAGGGCTTATGCCAAAAAAAATTTTGATCCTAAACCTTCATGGAAAATCTACAAATGTAAAACTCGATATAAAAACAACACCTTTGGTAAGACCCTTTTTAAACTTATATAATTTATTAAATTTTTTTTATATACTAGGTAGGTATATCCATATAATACACTTTTTTTCAGCTACTTATGAAGAGGCTTCCAAAAAATGCAATGTACTACTTTACAAAACTGACTCTTCTGAAACAAGTAGTGATGATTGTCGTAAAAAGAAGAACACTCAAGATTCAGACTATGAGTACTATAAAGATATAGATATTGATATTGATGATTTGCCAAGTTTATCGCCCTTAAGTGCAGCAGATAAAACCCTTACCCCGGAAAAACTGGTTGAAAAAGAGAAGAGTGCAGCAGATAAAATCCTCACTTCAGGAAAACCGGTTGAAAAAGAGAAGATTCAGTCAATTGCTAATGCCCAACCAACTAACAATGTTCAAACAGCGGTCGATGTTGAATCAACAGGTTTTGACAATAGCGATATCATCAATATGGCTAATATCACGTTTGAACCATTATGTAAATGTGAAGGTATAAAGGTTTTTTTTCCTTTATGGTTCCTTGGTAGTAAATTTTACTTCTCTCTTCTTCCCATTGAAGTCTAATCTAAATTAGATTAGATTATGTAATCTTAAATTTCGTTTACGGTTTTTTATTTCATTTTGTAGCAAATTTTTCTCAGGCTATTTATGTAACTATCGCATTAAAAAAAACATTGTTATGCTTAAAAATATTATAAAAAATATTGGTTATTTTTATGCACATATTTTTATTGTAACGGTTTTCCTCTTTTCAATGTAAAAGAAAGTTTTGCTAAAAAATTAAAACAACATATAGGATTAGAGATTGGACTTCAATTAGAGAAAGAAAATTTACTAAATAGGAACCTTAATGAGGATTCACTGATTAAAACTTCAATTTTAGAAGTGAAAACACTGATTAGTTCAGAATTGAACAAATTTAGATCGGAACTTAAAATTTTGAATGATGCTGTCAACCAAAATACGAAATTAATTGGTATGTAAAAAAATGTATTTTTTAAATATTTTTATTTTCTTAAAAGTTTTCATTAGTATGAAAATACCCAATTTATTTATTATTTTTATTGTATTAAATGTCTTTTTTGGAAATTAACAGCGGTTTTTATTAGGAAGAAACTTACAGTTATTTGTTTAAATTTCAGAGCGATTCATAATTCAAAGTAAACGGGAGTGGGAAACGGTTAAGATGTGTCTTCAACATATTAATTTGGAGAAACCACATTTAACAGTTAATCCGGAATCAGAGCAGTTGTTACAAGAATTAATTCCAGTGTCTTCTCTAGATGATCTAAAAATTTTGGAAGAAGTGCTAGAAGAAGAGGACAAAAAATCTTATTTGGTAAGATAAAATTAATATGTACTGGATGTTATATTTCAACAAGTTTTTTTGTAGATTTACAAATTAAAGCGAATTGGAGGTAAAGATGCTAAAACCACGCTTTCCAATATAATAAAATATTGTTTTACAATTGAAGCACAAAAAAAGTGTAATTGGATTGGTGCTAACAACAAGTTTAGTATTAAAAAAACTCATTTAGTTAGCGCTATTGTTCAGGTACTTCTGGAAACCCAGAATAATATTACACAAAGCGAAATTGAACAACAAATTAAATATATATTTCAACACACTTACGACCGAGCTAAATCAGGACAGGTAAATCTATATATATATTGATTAATATCCCCCGCCAATGACTGTCATGCCCAAATGATTTTTTCGCGTAGGTACCTGGTTACCAGGTACGCGACAATAGCTATTTGTGTATTAAGAGCGCAAAGTGATATATTGTCGCTATCTCGCGAGATCGGCAATGTCACTTTGCGCTCGAATTACACAGGATTTTTTCTACAACCGGTGTTTTTATACAAATTTTTAGTAACAATTAATAATTATTGGTAATCTCACAATCCACACAACAAGGTCTATTCGATCTCGTAGTAAAAATACTAAAAATCACTGCAACACTGCACATCATACGATGGCGGACATTTTTGTTGTTTACAATTCTTGTGCTTTGGGTTTGTACAGATTAATAATCGTTTTAAATGTTGAGACCTCAAAGTGGTGAAACAATCATTTTACTCCTCTTTTGTAAAAAATAAACCTTATTCTATCAAATGTCAATTTGAAGGTTAATTTGTGGGTTATAAATTAACCTTCAAATTGACATTTGACAGCCCTGTTAGAATAAGGTTTATTTTTTACAAAAGAGGAGTAAAATGATTGTTCTTACCACTTTGAGGTCTCTTTTAAGGCTTGCAAGTCTCTCTGTAAGAAACACAACGTTTAAAACGATTAATCTGTACAAACCCAAAGCACAAGAATTGTAAACAACAAAAATGTCTGCCATCTTATGATGTGCAGTGTTGCAGTGATTTTTAGTATTTTTACTACAAGATCGAACAGATCTTGTTGTGTGGATTGTTGGTAATCTCAAATTTTACTGTGTCAAAAGTCGCAGTGTATACTAGACGTTTCGTTATTATGGTTTTCATGGTAAGTTACCATTGGTAGGGAGCGTTTTGGTTACTTTGTCGCTCGGCGAGCGACAAAGTAAAGGAATGCTTGCTCCTCGGAAAAGTGCAAATTGTTTGCTTGGTTGTGAAAAAAATCATTTGGGCACGCATGCCATTGATTCTCCATCCCTGTTATGGACCCTATAGACAATATATTGTCTATACTATGCATTTTATTTCTTTTTGCAGAGAAATGAATTGAAAGAAAAATAGTGGTTTAAAGTGTCTAAAGATTCTATTTTTTTAAATTTTATTTTTTTTTGTATTTTTTTTAAGAACCTTTACAGACAGTTTTGTTTTATTTTAGAATACATATTTTGGTTTTTTTTATGTCATTTTTATTTAATATTGTATTTTAGTTAATAGTTTATACATATATATGTATATCTGTACCTCAGAATAAAAAGTTATTAAGTCATACTATTGAAATTGTTCAAATTGTAACCGGAAAAAAATAAGTAATTATTTTAATATGCACCGAAAAAATATTAGTTTATTGCTGGAAAGTAAAATGGTATGGTTGATATTGATACTTTTAGATATAAAATTTTTAATAGAGTTAAAACTAACCATAACAATGGACAACACGTTTTATTCTGAAGTACAGATGTAAATACACTATTATGTATGTAGTAGTATGTACTATATAACTATAGTTTGTATATTCTATTTTTATTTTGTTGTATTTTTTGAAATTTTATTTATTTTTGTATTTATTTAGCTACATACATATGTACCTACTTACATTTTTTAAATACATACTAAAGCATAAAGCGTTTTTTATTTATCAAAAACATCGTCCCCATTATCACATTAGGGTGTATCTGATATTTTACAATTTTCAGGAGAGCATTTTAAAAATTATACAAAAAAGTCTCCACATTTAATTTACATAATGATGTATAAAGGATGCATTGGATTTTTTTTGTATAATTTAAAATGCTTGCCTGAAAAATTGTAAAATATGAGATACACTCTTATGTGATAATGGGGACGATATCAGTCACTACTGCTGTAAAAGTTTTCGTGACAGATTCATCAATAATTCGTTACGCATTCGACAATAATTCGTTACGTATTCGACAATAACTCGTGACATATTCGTCATATCTTATTTGTTGCATGTTCGTCAATAATTTGTGACAAATTCGTTTAAGAATAGTAAATCGCAGTCGTTACAATTTCGATACTTCAAATTAGCGCGGTTTGGTCACTACTACGGTCACAGTTGCTGTTAAGATTTGAAGTCACGTAATTGTTTAAATAAATGAAAATAGCGACATATTCAGTCACGTTTTCGTTACTCAATGTTACCTGGGATAAGAACCATAAACTGTTTCCCATTTCGTTTCCTTTGTGATTTTCCCGAGGATCCGGCCAAATTGTTTACTTGAAATTTGATACAGGCGGCCAGTTAATTAATTTTTATTTATTTTGACTAGGGAATAAAATTCATATTGGTCTATACTCCTTCATAAGCATTTTTAAGAGAGCGAGAAGTATGAGGCGCCGTGTGTGTAAAAATTAAAAGTGGAAAATAAACTTCTTTTGCTTTATAAATAATTAATGAAATGCATTTTTTCCCAAATTATTTTTTATCAAACTATTTCTATACAACATTATTTTTTTATGAAATTATTTTTTTATGAAATTATTATACAGGGTGTTCCAAAGAAAACTTGTATTTATGCCTAAATGACAGCCGTCAAAATGACAGGTGCCTAATTGACACCTATTAAAATGACGTGATAAAATGACGCTCAAAATGACAGATCCCATATATGTGTCATATGACACGTGCTAAAATAACGGCTGTCAAAATAACAGGTGCTAAAAACAGCTTTGATAAGAAAATAATTTCATAAAAAAAATAGTTGATAAAAAAATAATTAGATAAAAAAATAAGTCGATAAAAAAATAATTTGATAAAAAAATAATTTGGTAAATAATGCATATAATTAATTATTTATAAAGCAAATTAAGTTTATTTTGCACTTCTAATTTTGACACAAACGGCGCCTCATAGAGAAGCTTTAAAATAATTATTATTTTTACCGAGAATTTATTTTCTCGGTTTCGATATCGTCATTCTGTGGCTTGGTCGAAAAAGGGCCTATTAAACAAAATTAAGTTTTGATGTAATCAAGTACCTATTTAAGTGGAAAATTAAAATGCTTATTATAATAAATAATTATTTAAATGTTTCTTTTTCGAATTTGATAAAATTTTGTTTGGATCTACCAAATGGCATAATTATTCACAGGAGTGTTAGAGATGTAGTTAGGTACTTTAATTAAACACAGTAATTTACTAATTATTATTCACCAGGAACCTGCAGGTGCAGGTATAACCCTACAAACAATGACGACATCGTCTTTTATATCGTTATTTTTTTTTAACTATTTCACACTAAATTCACATCGCTGCATCTTTTTTGGTCGTAATTGTGCATTGCATTAATACATAATTATGATTTTTAATTATATTTAATCAAAACATAGCTAAAAAGAACTTCCCTAAGTTTACAACTCGTAGGACGACAGTCTTGTCGATAGAGAAACCTATATCGTTGACGAGATAAGTCCCGATATCGACAAAACAGTCGTCAAAACGACAAACATAACGATATCGTCTTTGACATCGTTTTTCGTAGGTACCGATATTTTTTTAAAAATATTTTACACTAAATTCAAGTCGCAGCATGTTCCTTGGTCCTAATTTTGCAGTGCATTATGATTTTTATTTATATTTTTATATTTAATAAAAACAAAGCTCTAAAATAGCTTCCCAAATTTGACGACTCGTCTAACGACCCTCTTGTCGATATATAAACTATATCGACAAAAGGGTCGTCATGACGACAAACAATGACGATATGGTCTTTGACATCGTACGATATCGTCTTGCGTATCGATATTTTGTTTTAACTATATATATATAGGTTGGTAGGTATATAGTTTTACCATTGATTTAATCAATTTGATTAAGGTAGGTACCCAACCCTATTCCTTTACTCAACGGTTTTACACTAAATTTATGTCGCTTATAGTGCAACGCTGTCATTGCATTGCAAATAAATACTGATATTAAATATAGAAAATAGTAAGAAGACAAAATCATAGAAAAAAGTATTATTTTATTATAGCTGGTGTTGTAGGAAATAAGTTTAAATATACCGCCGACGTGATGTCGGTAATGTAGGTATCATTAACAGATAGAAATTAATAACATGGCGAAGCTGAGTTCTTGTGGCTTGGGCTGGTCTATTTGTGTCTGTTTAGTGCTGTGTTTATCTAATCTATGGATGTGGAGCTGTATTTAATACTTCTAAATTAAAACGTAAGTAGACAGATTGTTTTATTATAGTTCGTATTTGTTCGTATTGTATACCTAAATGATGGACAGGAATTCAACCTAAATGAAGGAGAAGAAACCAACCTAAATGAAGAACAGGAAACCAACATAAATGAAGGACAGGAAACCAACCTAAATGAAGGACAGGAAACCAACCTAAGTGAAGGACTCTTTAATTTTAAATGATAATGATAGTGGCAATTGCAGAACTTTTTACATAATTTAAATATTAATATTTGAAAAATGTTCAAACTTCTATACAATTTAAATTGAATCACTGATTTTAGAAACACCTAAACTCAATTTACTCGAGATATTCTTCAAAAAAATAATTATTTTTATATAGACTTTAAAATCATTCATTTCTTTACTAGGGTGCTAATTTCACAAATAAATGATTGGTAAGTTTATATAAAAATAATTAAGCAATTTAATTAGTTTTCTTCATTTGTGACTTAGGGTCTTTCTGAAATTAGTGGTGAAATTGTTCACTTGCATAATGCAAGTTGCATTGGTTTCACTTCACTTTAATCTTTCTATAGAGTTCGGCGTTACTTTATTATGGCATAATAAGTTTTATCAGAGTTATTTATTTTTATTATTAAGGGGGTGATACACACTAAAGTAAGCAAGTTTTTTCTCTATCACTGTTGCAATAAGCTACTGTTTTTGAATAAAAAAAGTATAAAAATTGTTGTAATTTTTCTTATGCCACTGCTGTTTTTTGTTTAACGACCTATAAAAAACATATGTTTTTGCAAAAATCCATAAAGTATAGATGGCCAGTTATTTAGCAGTAATTAAAAGAATCAGTTAAATGTTGATTTTATTTGACCCATTAAGTTTAAGTGGGTCAGAAAGGAATCAGTGGCGGGGTCAAAATAATTTAATAATTTTTATATTTTTTTCTTATTAAAAAATATTAGCTCTAATGCAAAAGTAATAGGGGAATAACTTGCTTACTTAAGAATGTACTATCACAACTTATTTGGTGACACTGTATTTTGTTTTAAAAGTTTATTTTATTTTTTAAGTTTGTTTCAAAAATGTTATAAATTTATTATTGTAATAACAATTCCTTGCCATTGTGGTTTTTGTTTGTAAATGTCATAAATAAAAAAAGGCTTTTTTAATTGCATATTTTTTATTTAAAATTTTATCACCTCTAGATTTGTTCGCGATATCGTATGTCGATTTGTTTACGATATCGCGTGTCGATTCTTTTACGATATCGCTTCTCGATTCGTTTACGATATCGCGTGTCGATTCGTTTACGATATCGCGTTTCGATTCGTTTACGATATCGGCGGACATCGTTTGACGATATCGCGTTTCGACTCGTTCGCGATATCGGCATCGACGTTAGTTGGCGATATCGCGTTTTGACTCGTTCACGATATCGAAATACATATCGACATCAACGTCATTTGACGATATCGTGACGATAAGAATGTAGAATCTAAAAGTGTCGGATTACGAGTCCTCGGAATTCTTATCGTTTTTTGTATCGTTATTGTTTGTAGGGAAGGGTTCTGATGCATCTTTTCGTGAGAACTGATTGTATGAGAGTTAGTTTTTAGTCATGACTAAAAACTAACTCTCATACAATCAGTTCTCACGAAAAGATGCATCAGAACCCTTATATTAGTGTGTAGGCCTCTTAAAGGAATATTATAATATAATCTCATATGAGACTTATGAGACGTTTGACATGGTTCTTTACTTACGACTGGCACTTTAAAGATAATTATCTCTGACTCGCACCCTTGCAAGGGTGCTGGTGTTAATTTAAAGGTGTATTTAAATCTGGTTAATAATGAAAACCTAATTATCTAACGAGATATTTATTGTATAAGATTCTTATATTATTAGAAAACTTTTGGCCACTCCAGTATTTTACAAAATAGGTCCTAAGTAGGATTTAGGCCCCAAAAAGTTTATTTAAATCCTAATTAGGACGTCCTAGGTACCTAGTATAATTTTGTATGGCTACTTATTTAAATTAATCATTCAACGATTGACAGAAAATATTAATTTATTAAAATCTAAAAAATATTTTAAATTGTTTGTCCTTGAAAAATATGTAAAAATGCGAAAAAAGTATACTCTCTCGATTATTCATCTGTTTCGTTTTGATCATTAATTGATTTTAAATTCATATAAAAAAATTGACTTTTGGGATGAATGTGACACAACAGAGTGTTGATGGGTAGGTATCATCCAATTTCCAGTTGTGTAATTTTTCTAATTTCGGCACATTTCCTACACTTTAAATTCTTCATCTCCCTGCCGAAAATGCCCCTTTAAGAACAATAGAAACCAATGGGAATTTATATATAAACATATATGTTGTAATGTATACATTATATTGGGTCTTATAGGTTTGAATCTGGTGAATTGGTATCATTTGGAAAACATAATTGTCTTGAATTGGTTTGATTGGGTATTTCCCATTTAGCCCTAAAACCATTTGGCGACATATAGAACCCAATAAAAACCAGTAAGTACCAATACACATATTCAGTCCAGTACAAACCATTTCATTCTCTTATTGGTTTCTATAGAAACCATATATGGGTCATCTTCGGCAAGGCTTCCAGGAAGCCTTGCTTATAAAAAAATCGTCCTCGTGCAACAGGATATGTGGAGCGATCAAGTTCTGGAAACCCAATTTTTTTAAATATTAAAAAAAATGTGTTTTCCAGAAATTGAACTGTCTACATATCCAGGTGCACGAGGACGTTTGCGACACCCTATATATTATATTATAATATGTTATAAAATATTACCCATGTCAAAATTAATTTAATTAAAAAAATTATTTGGAAATAAAAAAGAAAATAAAAGTTTATTACAAGAAAGAATTTATGGTATTATTTTCTGTTTTCATAAACATGGTAAAATAGAAGGGGTCTGGGCAAAAACGAAATCATTGGACAAATATTGATCGAGTAAACAATTGTCGAATAATAACGATAAATATACTTTAGTAAAACTTTATGTGTCGGGAATAAAAATATATTTAGGATAAATAAACTGTACCCTTGTCCCATATTTAAATATTTTTTTTTTTTGAGAGCAATAAACTTTTTTCTCAGTGTATTGTCCCAAGGAAAACCAAACACCCTGGATAAATAGAACTGTTATAACAGTATATATAGTTTTAAAGTTTACATTGTAGTCCCGAAATTCAGGGTTAAAATGAAAACTTTAAACCTTAAGGTTGGTTTTCCTTGGGACAATACACTGAGAAAAAAGTTTATTGCTCTCAAATAAAAAAATATTTAAATATGGGACAAGGGTACCCTGTACGTACAGTTTATTTATCCTAAATATATTTTTATTCCCGATACATAAAGTTTTACTAAAGTATATTTATCGTTATTATTCGACTATTTAGAGGTAATAAACAATATATTCACTATTAATAAAAGTATTAGCTACACAGTTTATTTGTCCCATTTTTTTCTCAGTGTACCAACAACCCTATATACTTTTTCATTTTACACAGGTATACTCTGTATTACAGAGTCTGTAAATATTTTATTTAACCCTTTAGGACCTTTTGGTCCCATTTTTGTACGCTCCGCTTGATGTTTTTTAGTAAAAAATTTTTACTTCATAGACATTATATGACCAGTCGTACACGTATATTTTTAAATTATTGTGGAGCCATCTATACCATATCTATTAAAGTTGGTACAGAAATCATTAATTTAAATTCAAATTCTAAGATTGAAGACCGGTTAAGGTATAACATTTTGTATTTATTTTATGAAAATGGCAATCGAATAAATCTCCGGTTTTGCAACGAAGTAATCATAGATAATTATAATAATAATCATAGATAATAAATTATAAATAATCCCTTTGTTTGCAATGTTTGTCAAACTTAAAAACTGGGTTTATACATATGTTAAAGTGACCATCTTTCTAAAATAAGTCATTTTTTGAAACCGCAGATTAGAAGAAAAACACAACTCCACCATTACAAACAAAAAGCAAAATATTTTGACAGAAGTCAACACGTCACGTGACATATGAATCATAACAAAAATGACGCATGATTTGTTTATTTAAAAATTATTTGGATACTACGGATTTTACAACGATTTTAAACTGAAAATAAATCAATAAACAATTATTAAAGGTCGTTTCCTTGAAGAGTAAAAATACAAACCTTACAAATTTAATAATAAAAAGTTACTTTTACAAAAATAAACTAATAATAAAGTATACCTAACTGTTTGGTATTTTTTTTAATATGACATTAATATTTCTTTACAAAAATAAGAATATGCATAGGTATCATTTGACTTTAAGATATTACAAAATGCAGTACAAAAATGTTACATGTGAAAGTATCACTATTGAATTTAGTGTATTCAATGGCAAAGATTGATTATACCTAGTTTAAAGTATTGGATAAAATATGCAACTAGTGCAGTAGAACTGCATCTTGCAAGAATGTCTTCTTTCTTGCATTGAATTTCACGTAAGTAGGGTTTATGTCCTCCAGTTGGTGTACAATAGATTCAAACTTGTAGGTTGTGTTGCATTTGTGTAATTAAGGTTTATGCTCTCAGGTTGGTGTCCCATGGCTTCCATTTTCCAACTCCTTTTAAAAATAATTTAATTAACAAACATAAAATTTAAAGCAAAAATATATTGGGCAATTTTTGGTAGAAAACTAATATAACAAACATTTAGACTGATAAACTATTAATTAAAAAAATTCTAGCTTTTAAAAGAAGTAACCCTAAACATTAAAAAAGATTGATTTTTTTAAATGGTCCACTGTTACATTCGAGGTTGCATTCTTTTTGGTTGAATTTTTCTCTTTTACATAGGTATCTAAATATATTTAAAAACACGTTTTTCAAAAAATTTTATGGGGCTATTATGTAGCAAAATGCATCCAAAAGAGAATTATTGACTATAATAATTATAGTAAACCTTGGTTACAAACTAATGTTTAGGCTAACAAATTTTAACAAGATTTAACATTTGAAATATAAATTATAAGTTTTTACAAATATATTTTAGAACACTAACAAGTTTATAACTAGTGTGCATTTTGCATTTTTTTTGCTTAATTTGTATTGTCACAAGGCCTAATAACCAAATTATTCTTTTTTATGAACCAACTCAACCTAAGTAATGAAAAACCAAGGTTTGCTAAAAAGCCAACAAGTTTTGAATTTAAAACATAATACTTACATTTTAAAACTATTTTACAATAAGGCTCCTTAAAAAGTTCTTAAAGCCAAACAGGACCCAATGGCACACAACTATCCATTAGGGATCATGTTTCCAGTTTTGCCAATTCTGTTTCACACCTGTGTCACATACTATACTTTACTATCCTTCTTGTATGTTTCTCCCCTTTCTCTCACTCACTCTAGGTGGGATAAACTGATGATATACTGGTTCCAACAATTAGGCCATGTGAATTTTTTGCTTTTGGCCACATGGATATTTTTATTTATTAATTATCTCGACCAGTTTTGACTTTCGGCATCCTCTGGAAGTACTGAAAACATACAATATTAGTTAGGTATCCACATATTTAAAATACATATTAAATGCTTACTCGTCAAATTATTTTTAAAAAGGTCATCTAATATATTAATTATATTATTTCTAAATTTAGAATCAGAGATGTTTCAAAAGGACGGGTTGAAGACGCTGACATGTATTAGTGTTGCCCTGAAGAACCATTTCATGGCCATGTCACAAACCAATCCTAAACTGACCAACTGCTTTCATCTCTGAATATATTTTTAAACTTAAACTGTCAAAATCACTCCTTAGAAGTCAACCATAGAATAAGAATACAACATCACTTGCATACATATATCTATGATCATTTGGTATATAAATAACAATATCAAATTGATATTATCAATGTACCTTTATGATGGCACCAGTAACTTTGTAAATTTTGGTTATGGGTATATCTATACCAGGGTTGGGTATCTACCTACATTTTTGTTTTCGACATGTAGAAAACCTTTTTCGACGTTCTCGACGGTAGGCTTTGTTATCTATGGGTAGAAAACGTAAAAAAGTAGAATACTGTCAAATATCAAAAAATGTGAGGTTATGCAAGTTTGTTGTTTATTATGATTTGTTAAATGTTGTGAAAAATCAGACACCTACCATAAATTTGAAGTTATTTGGAGTTTTTTAACATTATTATGGTGGGAAAAAAAGGGCCACGTTTGGTTGGGAGACCCCAACATAATTTTTGGCATGAGGGCAAATTTTTATCAATTATAGAGAAGTGGAAGGAGAAGGTCGAATAAGGTAATTTACGTAGGTAGAAAACCCTATAGGTTTTCGACGCAAGTCGAAAACATGTTTTCTACCCTTTTCTACCAAGGTAAATTACCTAAGGTTTTCTACTGACCCAACCCTGATCTATACCCATAGGGTTTTCTACCTACGTAAATTACCTTATTTGACCTTCTTCTTCCACTTCTCTATAATTGATAAAAATTTGCCCTCATGCCAAAAATTATGTAGGGGTCTCCCAACCAAACGTGGCCCTTTTTTTCCCACCATAATAATGTTAAAAAACTCCAAATAACTTCAAATTTATGGTAGGTGTCTGATTTTTCACAACATTTCTTCTTCTTCTTAATTCTGAACACAATTCTGTGTTCAGAGGAATGACCTTTAGCTTAATTTAAAAGCTATTTGGCCAGCACACAGTGTTGCCAACTCGTGGGAAATTTCCCGATTCGTGGGAAATTTTAAGTGCCAAAGGGAAAAGGGAAATTTTAACATAAAATCCTATATTCGTGGGAAATTGTAAAGTCCAATCAATTTTCAACTAAAACAACTAGAAAAGAAAAGTCCAATCAACATTCATGAAAAAAAATTACCGAAAAAATGTTTACTATAGTAGTATTATACCTATAATAGGTACTACTTTTTCTTTTAAAAATAACAGCAAACATATCAAGTTTGTGGACAGCCAAAGTCAACAAACCAGCGGCCTAATAGTGACGTCACTGATGATGGGGATACATCCTGGCCATACGCTCTATGTGAATCGTCACAAACTTGCGTACATAGCTTTCCTGCTCTATGCTCGCTTCAAGTTTTTCTTACAATCAGCGTTGCCGGAAGGCCAATGCTAAATTCCTGGATTAACTAAAATCTATTACTGGAAATTACTGGCAAAAAATTTACGTTGTATTCCTGGCAGAATACTTTTGGTTTCCATACAATGCAGTTAATTTTTAATTTTATTTTTTTAGCAGGGTATTTATAAATACAGTGTATATACTCCGCATCACACTTGAATGATCTAAGTTGAATCACGCCATAAAAATTTTCGTTCCAACTTTCAAGTTTTTTACTGGTAAATTCCTGGTTCACATTCAATTACTGGCAAAACGGCAACCCTGCTTACAATTTGAAATATACTCGGGGATTTACAGAATTATCCGTGCGATTTGTAGCAATAAGTGGGCCTGTGTTTCTGTGTAGTATTTTTGTAAAAGCTGGTGAAGTATTATTTTATAAGCTGTATAAAACAAAAAGTGTTAGATTAAACTAGTTTTAATTTACAAACGCAATTCGTAATGTCTAGTTCATCAAATGAATGATTTAAAAAAAATTATCATTTTTTTAATTAAAATTTCTCCGTTTCTCAAAATATTGTATTTTTCTTCTTAAAAACAAAAAATACCCATGCCAAAATAAACTTTATCATTTTTAAAATTCGTGGGAAAATTTTCGTAAAAAAGGGAAATTTTTACCCTCTTTGTGGGAAATTTGATTCTCAAAGGTTGGCAACACTGCCAGCACATTATATTTTTCGGTTTCCACCAAGATCAAGGGACTCAATTAAGAGTATCTGAATTTCACAACATTTAACAAATCATAATAAACAACAAACTTGCATAACCTCACATTTTTTGATATTTGACAGTATTCTACTTTTTTACGTTTTCTACCGTCGAAAAAGGTTTTCTACATGTCGAAAACAAAAATGTAGGTAGATACCCAACCCTGATCAGAGGGGAGCAAGTTGCTCCGAGCAACTCGTGAGGTCTAAACCGACCGAAAATTTACATTTCATTTAAGAAAAATGTGAACCAAACCTTATTTGAAGTGCGACGTTGCCACACATTTTAGACCCACCGCGCTTTTAAATTTTAGACCCATCGAGTTTAGATCTCTCGTGTTTGGGTGTCACGAGCTGCTCCCAAAAAACTCGATGCATGCCAAAAAAACCGAATATTTTTGTTGGTAAACAAAACAATAAAACCATATAACAAATACAAATTATGCAATTAACCGCCTTGACCCTGTTAAAAGCATATAAATCTATACTGCCCTACTATGGAGAAAGGCAGTAACTGCAAAAAAATGCAAAATGCGTTTTCTTGTGCTATGGTAAAGCGATGGATATTTTGTAACCGAATTCAACACAGAAATGCAGTCAAATATCTCATAAGTTAAAAAAAAATAATGAAATACCTACTGCTTTTTATAAAAATGTAGTTTATGCTAATTTTCCACAAATTTCTTGTTTAGCAGTTACTGCCTTTCTCCATAGTAGGGCAGTATAATACAATGTACGGTTAAAAACTTAAAAAATACTTAAAACCAAGCTAAATGGCAACGCTGTGAGCATCGGTATTGATGTGGGAGCGACTGAACTTGGCCAATGAGAGAGCTAGCCGGCATTTTGGTTTGCGTCACTTCCGTCCTCATCAAAGATTCTTTGACAAAGAACCCTATCGATTTTACTGTAAAATTTACAACAGGCGAAAATTGTTTTCTGTGACGCGAAACTTATGTTCTGTAAGTCGAAACAAGAAGATGTGCACTGCACAATGTGCAGTATTTAAATTCTTTATTTTTTGGTGTGCAATTACTGCAGTGGTGAGTAAATTTATTGTATTATGTAGTTTGTGAGTTTGTTAACGTTTTGCGTTGTTTTTTTTCAGTTCGCCAGCATATTTTCGAGTTGAAAAAATTTGTTAAGTAGTTAATAAAAGTAACTATGGCGGAAGCAAAGATTAAAATAGAACCTGAAGATGCATTCAGCGAACCGGACGATTCCGATGACGACACTTCCACTAGCGAACCAAGTTCAAAAAAACTAAAAAGAATTGAAACAATTACCTCCACCAATGACCAAGAAGAAGGGCCTTCGACTTCTGGCGTTTTCATTAAAACTGAAATCAAAGAAGAACTAGAAGACAATAGCGAAAATTCAATGAACTATGACGAAACGGAGGCAGTAAAAAAAGAAGCCAACACATCAGATGAAGATGATGATGAAGACGATGATGAAGATGATGATATAGATGATGATATTGATGAAAACAAAGACATAGAATTGAAGTTTGAAGCTGAAGATGAATCATTACTAGACAAAGGGTAAGCATTGATGCCATTTGTAATGCAGTTTTAACCTTGAATCCTTTCCTGAAACTTTATTTAGTTAAAAAAGCAGCATATTATATTAAAATTGTGCCCTTATTATGAAATATTAAGAATAACTCTTTATTACTCAAACGCCAAAAATATCACGTAAATTAAAATATTTTTCACAAATTAAACATTTTACATCAATTTAACCCAAATTTCTTAAGTTTTTTCTCAAATTCTAGATAAAATTTTTATAAAGGCTCTACATTGCATAATACACGAATTAACACCATTTTTTTTGTTTGTCAACCTGAGTTAATAGTTATTTTCAATTGAATATAATGAAAATTCTCGGGAGCAAACAAAATGGAACCAATGGGGTTATAAGGGTTTTTTGACAATGTAACCTTTTTGGATTTTATCAACTATTTTGGTGATTATTTAAATTTTTGGGTTGACTTGTTATTTTGAAGGTTTATTTGGTTAGGTATTTTTAGTGTTTTTTTTGTTCTGTTAAAAACAGTTTAATTCTTGTTATTTTGAAATTTTGTTTTTACTATTTCTCTATAATTGTTTTTTCAATTATAAAATTCCAAATAAAACCTTTGGTTTTATTCACTTATTCAAAAAAAATAATTATTTAATTCATTTTAATTGTGTTTAAATACACAAAATTACATAGGTTGGTATCACTTCTATAAAAATTAAAACTTTTTCTTATAAACATTTCTTATTTACATTTTTTTATTTTTTCACATATTTAAATTCAAAACAAAATAATTAAAAAGAGACATTAATTCATCATTAAAAAACGTATGCTATTTGTTTAGCCTAGGTTTAAGGATGCTTTATGTAAGAATCTCATTTTAATTTTTGTGGAGAATTTTTTTATGTCTAAAAACATTGAAAGTAAATTAAAAATAACAAAACTCAAACAAGTATTTTAAGTTTTCTATTCAAAATGTGGCTTGTTTTGGTTTTATTTTGTTTTTTACCATGTTTGGTGTGCTTTGAGTGTTACAGTATTTTTGAGTACCAGATAACAATCGCCAATCCAAAGGAAAGAAAAATGGGGGTTTCCATCCTACTTTTGAATAATTTTTCGATTTATTTAGTCAAATCAAGAAATATATTTAATATTAAAAAAAAATGTTTTCTTTACCTTTTATTCTATTAAAACCCTTTTTGTATAAGTATAGATACATAGATATAAAGGTAAGTAATAAAACCAGGGACCAGGATTAAATTAAATCATCAAGGTTAAATAGCTATGGTCTATAAAGTAGGTATTTCTCTCTAGATAAGTTAAACTTTACTGCTCACCTAAGGTTTCAATCACAATTATTGTGATTATAATTATGTATAACTTGAGTGATAAATATATTATACATATAAGTAATTCTTTAGTAAATACGACCAATAAATAATTTAAGAAATTAAAAACTCAAGGCGACATTTTAACAAAATATTTTATATAACCCTGTCAACATATTATTAATTATTATTAATGTATATTATTTGATATTACCTAAGGGGACGTCTATTAATTACATGAGGCATTTTTCTGATAATTTAGACCCCTCACATGAGATCTAGTCTGTGGATTCTAGCCATTATCTTTCATTGCAGTCAACATTATAAACCCAAAAATTGGAATATAATACATTTTTTGAACCTAAAACATGACGTGAGATTTTAAATGACCCCTTAACATGAGATTTGGTGAGACCCCCCCCCTATTTTTATCTCACGTAATTAATGGATGTCCCCTAATACCAGTGTTGTAACGTATCTAGTTACAAGTAACTAGATACAGTATCTAGATACTTTTTATGTATCTGTTTGTGTAACTAGTTACTTATCCCAATCTAGTAACTATAACTGTAACTAGTTACAAATTCTAAGTAACTAGGTGTGTTAAGATACAAAGATACATTTTTAATTAAACTGCGACTATTATTTATTAAAAAAAAAATATTATAAAAAATAAGTTATTTTAAATAAAATATTATAAAAAAAATAAAAATAATAAACATGTATATTTTTGTTGTCACTTTAAAATTCCCTATTTTAAATTTTTTAAAGCAAAAAATAATTTGTATGTATCTTAAAGTATCTAGATACTTTTTGAAGGTAACTGTATCTGTAACTAGTTACTGCAATAAAATATGTATCTGTATCTGTATCTAGTTACAAATTTTGGTAAGTAACTGTAACTGTAGCTAGATACTGAAAATATTGTAACTGTTACAACACTGCCTAATACATATGTATGTATGTATATTAGGTAATATATATATTAGTCAATATGTTTTTTTTAATGTATACCTATTATATATTAATAATAATTATATTTATCTGCTCCTATTGCATAATATTGATGTTTTTCGTAAATAATGAACTCAATATTCACGTTGTTGGGCGTCAATGATTGGCCGATTTCATTCACTGTGATTTGAACCAATCGGGTTTTAAATTGGGAGAAGGCCACTATATTAACATTTAAAATTGGTAAAAAGTGAGGTTAATCAATTAATAGATGTCGGATTTTATTTATTTTTGAAAATCATTTAATTATCTACTTATTGGAGTAGATAAAGAATAGTATTACACTCGAGATTATGCGCATTATCTCTCATATAATAATATAATATTGTGGGAATTTTATAATTCAACATAAAGTTCATTTTTTTTAATCTGGACTGCGGCAACGTTGCAAATTTAGGGTTTTGGTTGGTAAATACAGTTATCAAGTTGGTCGCATTGATTAAAACAAACTAAGCTAGTTATAAATCTAATTGTAGTAATTTGGCTTTGGTGGTGCTTGGATGAGTAAAATCATATAAAAAAGTAGTTAAATATAGGTTGCTTTACGGCCAGAAGAGAAAGTATTCCTAGCGGATAATAATCTTCGCTTTGAAAAGAATTTATATAAAAGAAATTAAAATTTTTTGTGTTCGTAAATGTTGCCCAATGGTGAATAAATGTGAAAATAATGTGATGTAATATTTATAAAACCAAATTCGTTACTTTTTTACTCCAAAAATGTCCATAAGGCGATGTACTTTTTCTTCCATTGTGGCATTTGGAATAATTTCATCAGAATGAAGTTTTGCCCTCAAAAGGGCTTTTACATTCGTTGCTATTATTTTTGGCATAATTATCTTTTTATTTATAATTGACAAGTAAATTATCAATAGTTAATATTATTGTCAATTTGACTATTTAATTAATTTCTTTAGCAGAAGTACCATATTTAAATACTAAAAATACTAAGTCAAACTGGCATAAGCCACCAACCTAACAAAAAAACATGAAAAAAATGAACTGTATATGTTTATATTTCTTATACCTACAGAATGAGTGGAGGAAAGTGAATAATTTTAAGGGTAATACACAATATACATTTTTTTTAATTTCAAGCAATGAAAAAAAACTTAAATATTGTTTTCCGATTTTTTAATGTTTTCGGATACAATTGTATCCGAAAACATTAAAAAATCTAAAAACCTTAAGGTTTTAAAATTTCATCTGTCATCTTGATACCTGTTAAAGTGTTGCTTGATATTGTAAAAAAACAATAATTAAAATATCAAGCAACTTTTTGACAGGTATGAAGATAACATGAAATTTTAAAACCTTGTAAACATTAAAAAATCGGAAAACAATATTTAAGTTTTTTTTCATTGTTTTTATGCTTGAAACAAAAAAAAAATATTTATTGAAGAAAGTTTGACGATCTAATCAAGACTGCTTACAAAAATGGATGAAATTATAGAAAACTGAACAACATGGATTTTTATATCTTAACGGATATACCATGATAGTTTACTATTTATTATTATTTAATATGTAGGTATTTCCTTTAAGAATATCAGGTCGCTGTACTGGGTGCAGGGTCAGCGTCCGTAACACGCGGCAGCGCGATATACCGATCGGTATAACGCTCGGGGATAAATAAATTCATATTGCTAATAGCGGGCAGTGGAATTTTCTTACAGAATATTTATCTAAAGTGTACAATGCATGTAATTGTACAAAAACAAATTTTTAATTTGTGGGAGAAGTCATTAGAATTTTCATTTGTTTATTTAAAAAATAATTAAAAATATGATAATAAATAAATAATTTAAAATTTTTAATTGTTTTTCAAAATGTGAATATTAAACAATAAATCCTGAAAATTTCATTAAAATATCTCTAACGGTTTTTCGGTCATCTATTTTTTAATTAAAAGTCTCCAAAATTTTCATTGTAAAAAAAAATGAAAATTTTTAAAAACCGTTTTAGGGTTTCATTAATGATGGTGACTGCTTTATATTAAAATTTATTAATTTGAATTCCACGATCAAGGTGATCTTACTCTAGATATATATTTTAAGAGAACAATACCTAATTAGAATATTGTGTAAATTATTGTACCTATTATAGGAATTTTTTTGAAAACCTTGTATTCGAAAACAATAAAATCGGATAACAAAATTTTTTCATTGTTTTATGCGTATATATTTTTCACTTTTCTCTCGACCCCTTGGTTAAAAGAAATTAACTTAATATATTTTTAAATCTTTCCTTCTTTTAAAAAGCAATATTGCCATTTGGCCTTTTAAAATATATAAAACCGTGTTGCTCAAAATCTTAAAGGTGGATTATGTTAAAACTACTTAATAGGTAGGTAATCAATTTTTCTTAGTTCTGCTTCTAAAAATATATTTATGTGCGTTGCTGGAAATTGTTTACGTACATTTAAAAAAAAATATTGCTTTGGCTGTACCGATCTGCCGGGTTACAAGAAGTAATATTTTAAAAATGTTTCTTTTTCAAAAGAATTCTTAAGTTATTTTGATTCTAAAAACATTTAAAACTGTGGCCTTAATAATACATTTAAATTTATCGCTTTGGCCGTACCGATCAACCTAGTTACACGAATTTACTAAATACGTAAATATTTTTGATTTTTCTTTGATTCTAAAAACATAAAATCGTGTAAAAAATATATATTTGAAAATACCAATTTGCGTTGGCGGCAATTTAGTTTAGCCTATAGGGGCACATTTGTAAATACGCCTCTTGATATCCATATTATGGTAACTCAAAATGAAGTAGCGAAGAAATTGAAAGAAAATGTAGATTAATGTGTATGGATACATCTGTATACAGGTTAAACCTACGTTATTTTTAATTTCCAGGGATAACAAATTTGTAACGATTTTTGGTTTTACAAGGTTTTTAGTTTTACTATAGGAAGAGGGAAACGTTTGTTTACTGGTATCATTGATTATAAGGTTCTCCATCACTCAACGCTAGTTTAACGTGATTATTTTAAAAAGTTTTTCAATGAGTTTTTTTAGACCCTTGTGAAAATATTTCTCTAAAAAAAATTTAATAAGTAAAAAATAAGAGTTTTGAAAGTCTTCCTTTCTCTTAAAAACTCAGAATATGCCGTTTTTATTTTTGTTTGTCTTTTAGACTATACTTTTTTTACGTTTCTAAAATATACCACAGAGAAATAGTTTAACTGGGAGAAAGTGAGGTTGGATCGGTCTAAGTTGTTAAAAAATAAACACAAAGATGGCGCCACCAGTGTTTATTCCGTCATCCGATCATAGAATTAATTCATTCTGTAACACTAAGTAATATACAGTGAGGACGCGTGGGTTGGAACAAATTCATTTAAAATTCAGGGATTTGTTTTTTGAAAAAACGCTCAGATACGTCGATTTTTATTTTTAGATGCGGTTTTTTTAATAGTAAACTCACTTATACAGGATTACCCAAAAATAAGTTACAACCATCACCTTCATTTTTTTAAATGGAAACCCCTATTTTTTATTTTATTTTTAACTTAGACCGATCCAACCTCACTTTCTCCCAGTTAAATTATTTCTCTGTGGTATATTTTAGAAACGTAAAAAAAGTATAGTCTAAAAGTCAAACAAAAATAAAAACGGCAAAATCGCCTTCGGCTCATGTGTCGAAACTGGGGCTGTATTTAAGTAATAAAGAAATTTTAACTTACAATCTGATTTATTTATACACATAAAACAATAATATTAAACATTTTTATAAAAAATTATAAATAATAAAACACATTTACAAATCACCACATGAAACAAAAAAATGTTCAACTCATAATGTAAAATTCGTCCTTTCTTCGAACGTTGTTGCCACTTCGGTTGTTTCTGTGGCGGCATTTGTAGGCTGTTCTAAATCCATGGCCATCTTCTCGCTGGCGTCTTCGGTGTTAAAATGCCGATCTAGAGCGTCGTTTGTTAAATCGGCCAAATTTTGATCGAAATCTTCTGTTAGGTTTTCTGTCATTTCTATGTTTTCTGTGAAATCTAGTTGGATATCATCGATTGAAGATTGTGGTGTGACTTTTTCCGCAATATTTTCGATTTTATCTTTATCTTTATTTTTATCAATTTCTTTTTTATCGCCAACATTATCTTCATTTTCATCCATTTTCTCGACGTTTGAATGGTCGTTTTTGTCATCAATTTTGGCTGTTTCTTCTTTTTCTGGACTTTGAGGTCGCTCTGCAACTGTTTTTTCTTCAGTAGTTGCATTATTTTGTCCTACATCTTTACTTGTGTTACCTAAGGTGTCTACATTTTCTACTGGATCTTCTAAACTATCTACTTTAGTTTCTTTACTGTTAGCTTTTTTAACTTCTTCGGGATTCTCCGTGGTTTCTTCTGTAGTGATTTTGGTGGTTTCTTCTGTGGTGGTTTTGGTGGAGTCTTCTACATTTTCAGTAGTTTTTTTTATGGTTTCTTCTATAGAATTTTCATTAATACTTTGTACGTTTGTGATTGTTAAACCAATCTCATTTTCACTCTCTTCCACACACGAAAGTGGGTCTTCATTTTGGCTTCTTGCGATTTTTTTGGCTATATTTAATATAGGACTGTCATAGTTACCAATAATTGCTTCCTCCTCTTCATTCTCACTGAACCCAACATTGTTATCTTGAATTTCGATGACGTCATTATCAAAATCCATTGGTTCAGTTTTGATGTCAACTATGCCCAAAAATGGGTCTTCCACGTTAATATGTGGTTGGCGTTCGATGACAGAGGCGTCATTTTTGTTTAAATCTTCCTCCTCAAGGCCATCATAGTATTTTGGAACTTTGACGTTAGGTCGCGATCTTGTGCCTTTTCTTGTTTGGAAAACTGGGGGAGGACTCTAAAATTGAAAAAATTGCAGTATATTGAATTTAAGTAATAAAAACAACAATAACAATGAAAATGATCTTTTGTCCTCAACGAGGGGTCACCCACACCTGGGAATCCCTGGACATTTTAGAGGGGGAATACCATAGGAATACAATGGAAATACATAGGAATACAATAAAATATAATAGGAATACATGGGAATCCCTGGACGTTTTCCCTTTGGGTGGATGACCCCTCGGTCCTCAATAACTTAAATTGGATATACTGCATTATAGATTGACGTATGAAGACCGAGAAAATATATATTTTTGAATTATGTTTTATGGAATAGACTGTTAACGTAAGTTGTTGGATAGAAAATAAAATTTACTAAAAAATGAATACCAAGTTAAAGCGAAAAAAATCTTTTTCTATGATATAATATATTTTGTTAATTTCTATGCTAACAGAAGAAACTATAGCATGTTATACATTATTTTAGAGCATTTTTAATTCTCTATAATAATCTAAAATAAAAACCATGTAATTAATTGTTCTACGGAATTGACTGTACGGATGGCATACTGGGATGAAGAATAAAATTCCTTGAAAAATAAATACCAACACGATCCACTTTAGGAAAAAAAAACTAGTTAGTATAACAACACTTTTTCATGGCCCACTTTGGTAAAAATGTATTTTTTAATTTTCTAGGCTAATAAAAAAACAAACCCAGACATGTCATACATCATTTTAAAGAATTTTCAACCCTCTACAAGAATTTACAACCAATTTTTTCAAAGAGCTTAAATATTTTAATTTAAATGTTCTTATCAAAAATATATATACTACTTAAAACGTAAGTTTCCAAAGGTGTCAATTAAAATTGTAAATTTAGGGCGTGCTAAAGCGTATACCGAGAAAGCAGAGATTTTCAAATTTGAATGAATTTCAAATAATTATTACGGAGTGAATTTGAGAATAATTAATAAACATACCTCTACGCGTATCTCAGTGTATTTCCTTTTCTTCAGTTTTTTCCGTACTGGTATGTTTTGGTATTTTTCCCGTGTTCTGTTAGGTGTTGGTCGTTCTTCTTTAGCGGGCTCTTCATAAACAGGTTCTAGAAGATCCAGTGGATCTAAAATATCTTCGTTATGGCAGCTGTTTCTTCTGGTTCTGTAGTGGGTTCTGGTTTCCATTTGGGGTGTTTTGTTTTGTACCTTTTTGTCTTCTTTTTTAATCTCACTTTGTTTTTTCTCCTCTTTTTTCCTATCTTTTTCTGGTTCTTCATAGGTTTTTATGGATTCTTTAGTGTCCACTTTGCTGCCTTCGTTTGAATTTGTACCTGCTAGTCCTTTAATCTAAGAAAAAATTATCAAAAAAATTTAAAGAAATAAAACAAAATTTCTACCTTAAGAATTTCCGCCACATTCAGTAAATCCTGCAACTTGTTTTGGAATATATGTACTTCCCCGGCATACATAAAATCCAGCAGACATTTTAAAATCCAGAAGGGGATATCCTTCATAAACAATACTGGGTGTTGCATAGGGCTAATCCCAGCCAAAACTTCTTCAAAATATGGGCTACAAGATGATAATATCATCCTATGACATTTCAAGGTTCTCCCTTCCGCTACTATAGTGACATCTACGTATTGTTCTCGCAACAATAATGTAGGAAAAGTATTTTGCATGTTAACATGATGGCTATTCCATCTTAAACACACCTCTTCATTCACTGGTGGCGGTGTTGGTGACTTTTGAGCTGTCTGGGGATTTTTTTGCCTAGTAACTTTCAGTTTTGTTGGCGACAATGGTTGAGATGATAACATGGAGTCTTGATTTTCACCAGGGACTTTTAGTCGTTGCTCTAACGGCATAGCATCTATAAAAGAATATTAAGAGACATTAAATTTTGTTTTTCCACCACACTCTTTTGAGGGCGTTATTGTTTTAATTTTAAAAAATGGGATGGATATTTTTTGTTATATTGGGGTTTTTTCACATTAGTGGTCCATTAGAAGTGTCTGGGGAACGGAAATACATATCGATTTGAAATTTTAAATGCGTTTATGATCCATTTAAGTCTATTTTTCAAAAATAAAAACAAAATGCCACTTCCGGTTTAACCGAAAGTGACATTAACTTTGTTATTTCAAACACAACACCCCATATATTTTTACATTTTTAAATTCTACATAAAATTTTAAGTCAAATTACTATACCAAATTCTATACCTAAAGTAAATAGTTTTCTAGTTATTATTTTTTTTCGTTAAAATTTGACAAATGCGCGTTAATCAAAAATAGCCTATAACTTTTTTGTTTGCAGATATGATGGTGGAATTTTTGGAATCTTAACATTTGTCAACAAATTACCTGAGAAAACCTGAAATGATAATATTTTTTTTATTTTAAATGTAACACCTGGGATGTTTTTACATAATTAAGTAAATAGTAGGTAAATTAAAAAACTTTTCGATTGACGTAACTATTCCCTTTACTTAAAGATAATAATTTAAGCGATATTTAACAATTTTCAAAATTTTAAATATTATTTTGTATCAAGAAACCTGTCACCAGTCGAGTTGACAGTATCTATGGTTACCACGTAATCTGTCATTTTTCAAAATTTGGCGTCAATTTTTCAGGTTGTTATAAACAATTTGTTGACTAGTTAAGTGTTTTGTAAATAAAATTACTGATAAAAAATAGCAGTCAGAGACTTATAAAAAACATTGACAAGCCTAACAAACAGTATTTGCTAATTTTGAAAAAAAATCAAAGCTTTAGGATGTCAACTAGATAAAGCATTAGCTTATTGCAGACAATAAAATATAAAAAATATATATACACCGAAAAAAATCTAACATAGTACCAAGAACAGCGCTGTCATTGAATGCATTAAAATTGAAGCAATCGAAATTGTTATTTGCTCAATTAATTACTATTAAACCAAAATAGGGAAATATTTTGCCTAAATGTCAAAGAATTTATTCCGTTAAATGTATACATAGTATACATACTATAGTAACGTTATTAAATAAATCAAATTAGTATTTAATGCAATAACATTCTAACATTCTAACAAATAAATATCAATATAAATATCAATAGATTTAGAAGCGATAACTTTTGTTGTTAATTTAAAAACAGTAAACGATTATAAACCAAGTGCTAACTACCTATTGGTATTATAGGAACTGTTATTCAGGAATACGGATTACAAGATCCCATTGGTTTAATGGCTCACCCATTCATGATATGCTAGCGTTTTTTCTGTGTATAAAAGAATGCGTAACTGTAACAAATTAATAAAGCAAGAATATTTTAATTAACAAGTGATATTACTAATTTTTTAATATACTTTTGTTCAAAGCATTTCTTAATTCTTTACTATTCTGGGTCAAATATTAGAAATTGTTAAATATCTCTAACATTATTAAATTTGGGTATATATATTTATATATTAGGGTGGTCCTTAATAAGGTTATTTTCAAATTTCTTTGCTCCCAGGGGCTCAAATGCTTCCAAATTAATAAAAAAAAATTCCCTGAAAATTTGAGCTCTTAATATTAACTCTAAGATAGTACGCATTTCAATCTAAGTTTCCTATGAAAATAACATAGGAAAAATTACTTTTGTTGTTTATAATTTTTTAACTTGGGAACGAATAAATTAAAAATTATAAATCACACATATTTTTATAGAGAATTTAACGCTCTACAAAAAAGGTCTCTTATAATTTTTCCATTAGTCTATTTGTTTAAAAGTTATTCAACGTCAAAGTCTAATTTTCATATTATTATTAATATTATCAAGGCTTTTTTATGAGGCGCCGTTTGTGTCAAAATTAAAAGTGCTAAATAAACTTATTTTGTTTTATAAATAATTAATTATATGCTTTACCAAATAATTTTTTTATAAAATTATTTTTTTATAATTTTTTTTTTGTAAAAAATTTTATAAAATAATTTTTATAAAAATTTTTTTTTGTAAAAAATTTTATAAAATAATTTTTTTATAAAATTATTTTTTTATAAAATATTTTTTTTTTTAATAATTTTTTTATAAAATAATTCTTTTTTATAAAATTATTTTTTTATAAAATAATTTTCAATTCGAATCAAAAATTATTTAATAAAAGACCACGGGCGCATTTATAAATTAATTTTTACTGCAGCCATCTCTATTTGTTTGTAGACACTCGAGTAAACCCGAGTAAACCCGAACGCCCCTCCCCAGATACAATTTTATGACGGACTGGGCTTTTGTTTGACGCAATTTGGGGAAACGATTGAAAATTCGATTAAACTAACTATTCCCTATATATATATTAGGGTGGTCCTTAATAAGGTTATTTTCAAATTTCTTTGCTCCCAGGGGCTCAAATGCTTCCAAATTAATAAAAAAAAATTCCCTGAAAATTTGAGCTCTTAATATTAACTCTAAGATAGTGCGCATTTCAATCTAAGTTTCCTATGGAAATAACATAGGAAAAATTACTTTTGTTGTTTATAATTTTATAACTTGGGAACGAATAAATTAAAAATTATAAATCATACATATTTTTATAGAGAATTTAACGCTCTACAAAAAAGGTCTCCTATAATTTTTCCATTAGTCTATTGGTTTAAAAGTTATTCAACGCCAAAATTTAATTTTCATATTATTATTAATATTATCAAGGCTTTTTGATGAGGCGCCGTTTGTGTCAAAATTAAAAGTGCTAAATAAACTTATTTTGTTTTATAAATAATTAATTATATGCTTTACCAAATAATTTTTTTATAAAATTATTTTTTTATAAAATAATTTTTTTTTTAATTATTTTTTTATAAAATAATTCTTTTTTATAAAATTATTTTTTTTTGATTTTTAGTTTTGTTTTAAGAGAATTGATTTATTTATTTTAATTTGTTTTAAAGAGAATTATTTTATTTATTTATTTTAGTTTTTAACAAGTGCTTTCTTATAAAAAACGTTTAAACATAAAGAATTCTTGTTAAAAACTAAAAATCAAAATAAATGTAGATAAAAAAATTAATGAATTCATGAATAAAAATAATAAATTATTATTTTCAATCGTTTCCCCAAATTGCGTCAAACAAAAGCCCAGTCCGTCATAAAATTGTATCTGGGGAGGGGCGTTCGGGTTTCAGGGGCGTGCTGGGCCGCCGGGACACCGGGCGAATGCCCGGTGGCCTGCGCTACCATGGTGGTCTGCTGGACTTGTTATGGTATGCAAATAGAAAAAAGATTTTTATACCAAACAAAAAGTTTTTTCAAGTTATATCACTAAACACTAAAATAAATTAAAAAAAAAGAAAGTTTTAATTGACTCCCGTAAAAAAATCTAAAACACGTATTTTTTATACTAACCCTTAACCAAGAAGTCGCAGGTGGAAACCCTAAACCATGGGGATATTTTGGATGCTTTCGTAATTATTTTTCCGTTTCTTTGAAAATCCAAACTGATCCGGGGCCACTTCGATAAAATGTAATTTTAGTAAATTTATAAATTATCGTAAGGGGGGATCAGCTCGGATTTATAGATAACATAATTACAAAAGCATCCAAAAAAGCCCCCTCTCGCAGTTCTTGTCTTGATTTATTTGTGATACTTTCCTTTAATATTAGTGTGAAGTGACGTAAGTTTGGAAGCTTTTATGATGATTGCTGTGGAGATCTCGAGAAAGGTGCAAAATGGTTTAGATTGTGACTTAAGAATTGAACAAGCTGAAAACAGTTCTTTGTTGCGAAGAGAGTTAATCACGGGACGTTTTATCAGTCGAGGTATTTAATTGTGATGTATATTTACAATTTATATGAAATTGGCTTGGGCCTGGACTGCTCTATCATCTAGTCCAGGCCTGCATTGATTCAGCCAGCACGCCCCTGTCGGGTTTACTCGGGTTTACTCGAGTGTCTACAAACAAATAGAGATGGCTGCAGTAAAAATTAATTTATAAATGCGCCCGTGGTCTTTTATTAAATAATTTTTGATTCGAATTGAAAATTATTTTATAAAAAAATAATTTTATAAAAAAGAATTATTTTATAAAAAAATTATTAAAAAAAAAAATATTTTATAAAAAAATAATTTTATAAAAAAATTATTTTATAAAATTTTTTACAAAAAAAAATTTTTATAAAAATTATTTTATAAAATTTTTTACAAAAAAAAAAATTATAAAAAAATAATTTTATAAAAAAATTATTTGGTAAAGCATATAATTAATTATTTATAAAACAAAATAAGTTTATTTAGCACTTTTAATTTTGACACAAACGGCGCCTCATAAAAAAGCCTTGATAATATTAATAATAATATGAAAATTAGACTTTGACGTTGAATAACTTTTAAACAAATAGACTAATGGAAAAATTATAAGAGACCTTTTTTGTAGAGCGTTAAATTCTCTATAAAAATATGTGTGATTTATAATTTTTAATTTATTCGTTCCCAAGTTAAAAAATTATAAACAACAAAAGTAATTTTTCCTATGTTATTTTCATAGGAAACTTAGATTGAAATGCGTACTATCTTAGAGTTAATATTAAGAGCTCAAATTTTCAGGGAATTTTTTTTTATTAATTTGGAAGCATTTGAGCCCCTGGGAGCAAAGAAATTTGAAAATAACCTTATTAAGGACCACCCTAATATATATATAGGGAATAGTTAGTTTAATCGAACTGTTTTTTAAATTTCTATTTGATTAGGTAAATACATACTGGTTGTTACATTTAAAATAAAAAGTTATCCTAATTTGGCATGGTTTTTCTCAAGTAATTTGATGAAATTTGTTAAAGAATTGACATAAAATCTTTTAAACAATGTTTTAAGATTCCAAAAATTCCACCCCCTTATCGGCAAACATAAAAACGACAAAGTTATACGCTATTTTTGATTGACGCGCATTTGTCAAATTTCAACGAAAAAAATTAATAAATTGAAAACTATTGAATTTAGGTATAGGACATGGTATAGTAATTTTACTCAGAATTTTAGGTTGATGTCACTTCCAGTCAAACCGGAAGTGGCATTTTGTTCAAAATATTTTAAAGAAATTTAAAATCGATATCTTTTGTCATTCCCCAGAAACTGTAAAAATGGCTATTTCAAGAACTTTTTGTGGAATATTTCTTTTATTTGAGGCTTTGTTTATTAGCTTTATTAGTCATTAGGCTCAAATAAAAATTTAACCAACCAAAATAATATAATTTATTTCTTAAATAGGTACCAAAACAAAAATCATAATTATTATTAAATATTACATATGTATATACAAATATATTTGATATTGACACAAATGGTTTATTTCTATTAGTTTTTAATTAACGCTATTACTAAACCTTTTTTTAAATTAAGGTTCTCAAAGACAAGCTGCCTATAAAAAACGCTAAAATTACAAAAAGGTTTGATTAAATAATATAAAATAAAAATATATCAATATCTTTTTGAAATATCGAAAAATATAATATGTACATATATCGATATTTTTATATCGAAATATTCTTAAATATATTGATGTATGATATATCCTATTATATATAATATATAATTGCCATCCCTAGGTATAGAAATTAACAATTGTTAGTGTCAAATCGGTAGTTTCTCTATTGTTTGAAAGGATTAGGTATTTTGTTAAAAAAAGGGCTACTTTTGAAAAAATATCTGGTAAATCTCAAAATGTATGTACATTTTATATTTAGTCTTTTCTGCCCCTAGGCAAAATTTATTTATTGTTTTTAAATAGTAAGTAAATTTATATAGTTTTTAATAAATTACAACAAAAAAAATTCTGCCCAAAAAGGCTGAAATCCAAAAATGCCCATAATACCTAAACTATCTAAACTACTACTCCTGTTCCTCCTTCTGCTTCTCCTTTTCATAGGCACATCAACTTTTTCAAAAATATCACTCTTCAATCGCCTCCATCTTCTTATATTTGACTCACAAATACCAAATCTTCTTTTTGCTTCGCTGTTTCCGCACACTTCTGCGTACTGAATGACGTTTTTCTTGAAGTCTGGCGCATACGATGCGCAGTGGCGCAGGCGCAACTTTGCCGACATTTTTTGCTGGGTTATTATGTTGTTTTTTTAAGGTCGGTATTGCACTGTGATTAAGGGTTTTCTAAAAAGGGCGCGCCCACTGTATATCACTTTGTAGGGGGCAGAGCTGGGAAAGATACTTTCTAAAAGTATTTAAATACTAGATACTAAATCCTTCAAAATTATTTTAAAAAAGATAAAAGATAACATATTTTCTAAAAATCCTAAAAGTATCTAAAGTATAAGATACTTTAAGTATTTAAGATATCTTTTAAGATAACAGATACTTTTAAAGGAACAGTAAATAAAAAAGCCAATTATGTATGATACCTACTTTAAAGTAGTTATTGTAGATTGTTAATATTATTAGGTACCTAATTATTAATTAGTAATTTATTTTTGTTTAGCATATATGAAGACAGGATTGACAATTTTGTAATAAAAAATAATACAATAATTTTAAAATACGTTTAATAAATATTTAGTTCAGGAAATAAAATAAATAAAACCATTTAATAATTTTTTTTAATTGTTAACAAAATAACATTAGTAGTTTTTCAGAGAATTTTAAATTTTTTTTAAATGGAATTTATATGTTTGGACCTGGTAATACTGCTTATGATTTATAAATAAAATAAAAACAACACTGTTTTTGAGATTTTCAATAGTATACAGTGTGGTTACCACTTATGGAATAAAATTCGTTATTTGATGATAAGATTTTTATGAAAAACGCTCAGACATGTAAACTTTAGTTTTTATTTCAAATCTTATAATTATAATTTTGTGACCCCCCACCACATTATGAACATTAATCTTAAATTACAACCTCACTTTATTTCATCAAAAATTGATATATACTTTTTCTATGATTGATAGTGCACATTTTTCTAGTACGTTGATACTTTATTTTAAATTAAAAATTGTTTTGCTATCACAGTAGCTTCTTCAGAATACATTTAAATTTATGAGAAACTACTAATCACAGTCTCTGCCTTCCCACTTCATGTTAATGAGGTAAGTATCTAAAATTCAAAAGTATTTTCTTAAGATACTTTAAGTATTTAAGATCATAACTGTAACTTTTATTGCTTTTATCTTAGATTCCCAGCTCTGGTAGGTGGTTTATTTTAACAAGCAGTTTTCTAAAAACATGGCAATGCTGTATATTAAACTTTAAATAATCATAAATTTCTTATTTATTTTTCAAACGTCATTAAAAATTGTGTGAGTTATACTTTTATAGGTACAAATATTAAAAGAAAATAAAATTCAATTCTTAAACCCTTATACTCGAAAACTATTTTTTATACTTAAATTACCCCTCCCGCAACGTCGTATACTGTAGGGGCGACATTTTCGGGAAACTCTGTATAGTTGGTTTGTGAGGTTTTATATTTAGTAAGTATATATACCCTATATGGTTTTTGGAAAATGAGATGAAACGGATATATCCAGTATTTCTTTTTTCTGGATCCAGTCTAAATTCAATTGAATCTGGCTTATAATTTATAGGTAGGTAGGTAGGTATACAATTTTAAGAAAAATTAAAGTATTGCCAAATTGATGATAGTTTTTTATCCGATTACATTTTACAATTGAATACAAATAAAATAAGTTAAATTTCTTAACTCATCACACCAAATATTTGGTTATCCAGCTTGAATGTTGTCAGATATGCTGTATCCAACCAAACAACTATTGGTTTTATATTAGTTTTATTGTGAGAAAAATTGTTTACATTTTGTTTTGTTATACATTTAAAATTGCATCAAAATTTAAAGAAAGTTGGACCATAAATGTTAAATCATAAGAATACCTAAACCATAGAAACATAAGGTTTTATAGAATGTTTAAAAAGAGATGAGATCCTTCATTATATCATAAAAATCATATTTTATAAAATTCTTTAAATTTTCTTAGTTTAATTAGGCTGTTACAAATTTTATTTTTTGTGATAGGTATCTGCATTTGAACTCGACACCTGCAGATGTTAAAAAGGGTAGAATTGTTTTTGAATTTAAATCATACAAAAAGCATAATTTTGAAAAGAGTTTAAAGCTTACCTGATCCTTCGAACTGTTTTATTTTTTGTTCAGTATCAGCATATAAAAATATGGAATACTCTTCAGGATGAATTGATTTTAGATGACTTTTTAGTGATGTGGTTGTCCTGCCTTTTCGAGAGTACAACTTTTTACAAATATTACACATAGCACTGTCTTGATCAATTGATGTGAAGTAATGCCAAATGAAGCTTTTGGTTAGTGGAGGCATTGTAAAGTAGTCGAGCAAATAATGAAAATTTAAAGTGCAAAATTACAGCATACTCGCGCTTCTTAAAAAAACCTTCTTTATATGGTGAAAACTATATACATACTGAATAAGAAAGCGCGACGAGTAAACCGGAATTTGCAAAATCCGCATTGAAAGGTTGCGGATGCAGATGTTTCCTGAATGCGGAAACGGATGCACACGTCTGTAACACCACTGATTTTGATAAGAAATTAAACACAACTCAAAAAGTTTATCATAATATTAACATTTTTAAATATATAAAATTTGTAAAAATCAAGAAAGCCGATTGTTAACATAAACAACAAAACAAACGCGAATTTCGCGAAACGTCAAAACAACAATGCCGCCCTGGCGGCGCAAACACGAACTAAATCAATCAGAGAACCCAAAAAGTCCAAAATTATTGTTAATAACATTGTTATATTACCTATGGGGTCCGAATCTTGGTCCCGCAACATGTACATGCATTTTTTCCACTTGTTTTTAATCTCCTGTAGAGTTCTTTTCTCAATCGACACTTTATTGACTTTTTGGAGAACATCTAGCCAAGCTCTATGCCTTGCGCCTTTGTTTATCGCCTTTTTGGAGAATTGTCCGTATAAAATCCGATAGTGTTTTTTTACGCCACCCACCAGAGTCTCTACTTCTTCAGCCGTGAAATTTTGTTTTCTTTTTTGCTTAAAGTCCGCCATTTTTGTCAACAAATACACCCAAAAACAAAACTTTGTCTTTTACATTTTCAAACTATTATATCATCGAATACAGCAAACTAATAACATTAATTAAATAGTAGAAATAAACAAACACAATAACCATAGACGGCTTTGACAGGTGTATCTTTGCATAGGCCACTTGACTTTTCTCACAAACAGTGGCACAAAAAATTTTGACGTAGTAAAAAATATAGATTAAAAACAAAATGTAAACAATCAATATTTCACCCTTTTACGCTATACAATTGTTTAAAAAATAACCTTATAAAACCTCAAAAACAACTAAATAACAACCTATATATCACACTTAACCCAACCTTAATAGTTTATAGTAAAAACTTGTTGTTTTTACACTTATTTTATGTTTGTTTGTCGCAAAAACCACTATAAACAGTTTGAATTATTTAATTTTTATTGTTTTTATCTCGTTCTAACTCAAAAAGAATGTATTTTCTGGAGGCTTTGGTAAAAACCACTACTATACCAGAAGTACTAAAAAGTTCATCATAAAATGTCACACACAAAACAAAAAGATAAGGTGTTTTTAACATTAAAAACTGTATTTTACTGCAAAAATATTGTTAATAAACGTTAAAAAAAATTAATTCGTGAGAATTGTTTTCAGAGAACTCACCAAACTAGCATATCTATCATATTTGTTTTATGATAGGTATACAGTGTGTGCGATTTAAGAGCGCAACACCCCATTATTTTGAAACGCTAACGCGTTAACACTGATCAGTCACTGATATTAATATATATATATATATATATATATATATATATATATATATATATATATATATATATATATATATTTTTTTTTTGGTACATAGTGGTCGATCAGGTCTATTTAACAATGTGGAATTTTTTTTAATTTTAATTTTTTCAAGATATGATAAATGGGTCGAAATTTATGAAATGACAATTGGACAATTTTTTTTCAAATAATAAATAGCGCATTCTATTTAGACGTGCCTCAAATACCTTTTCGTGAAGTTCGAGCTCAGCTTTGTATAAACTTATTTGAGGAAGCTACCCAGCAAACCAAATCATGTCACAGTGATATAACATTTACATAAAAATTGTTCCTTACTATGCAACAGCTATGTCACCTATATGTAATGGCAATGCTCCTATGTCCGCCTCAAGACGCCTTCCTGGGTATGTAACTGTGATGTAACAGTGTTTTATCATAGTTATGTAACTGTAATGTTACAGCGCCATATCAGTTATGTAACAGTGATATAACATTTACATAAAAATTGTTCCTTACTATGCAACAGCTATGTCACCTATATGTAATGGCGATGCTCCTATGTCCGCCTCAAGACGCCTTCCTGGGTATGTAACTGTGATGTAACAGTGTTTTATCATAGATATGTAACTGTAATGTTACAGCGCCATATCATAGTTATGTAAACGTGATAAAACAATTATGAAATATTTATAAATATAATTTCATGTAATATATTATCTTACTGGTATTAAAAATTGCTTAGCCCTAACTTGGTATTATGGAAATTTTTTAAAAAAAAATCAACAAAATTTTAAAATTGCCATAATACCAAATTAGAACGAAGAAATTGTTAATGCCAGTTAGATAATATATTAAATAGATTATAAATAAATATTACATAAATAATAAGTAAACATTACAAAAATAAATGATTCTGAAAGAGATTAAAAAAAAAACAAATTGGTTTAAATGTTTATTAAAAATTATTTTAATTAAAAAAAAAAACAAATCATTTCTTCTTTCGAACTTTCGAAAAGTTTTTCCAAACAAAAAAAAATCCCAAATACATTAATACTTCAAAGCTAAAAAATATATGGTAAAAAAGATAAAGCAATCCCATGAATTAAATATTAATATACCTTCTTTTCATGGGTTTTTTGCTTCCCTATAGGGTATACCAAATCTTTGTTTGGCCTGCCGGAACCATTCGGAAACTATGCCTTCAAAATTTTTGTCTGTCGAAGTGCACACAGCAGCTTAAAAAAATTTATTTAATAAAAAATCCCATAAAATTTACATTTTTACCCTTCAATATTTCAACAGATTTTAAATTTTGAATTTTATTGTTGTTTCTTAGCCCCAGCCAAGAGCAATCTTTTGCCAAATTATTTGAGAAGATTTTCTTTAAAACTCTTACTGTGGCATCTTTCTCTGAGACGCCTCCAATTTTTGTTATATACTGAAACTGAAAAAAAATACAATTTAATATTATTTTTGTTTATTGATTTGTTTTCAAAACAAAGAACAACTATTCTTTATAAACTACATATATGTACCCAGATAGCAAACGTGAATACGAAATCACGCGTGAGTGAATAATGTGTGCTATATGATTTCACACGTGAAGTCTTGAACTCGTAATTCACACGTGAGTAGATTATGAATTCATATTATAGTCTCGTGTGATTTAATCGATTTTATTTTAAAATACATGGATTGCATGATTAAAAACTGCACGTTTAAATATAAATAGAATATTAATATTCTAATATCAAAAATATTATATTAATATATTTTCATTTAATATTGTATGTCATTATAATAAATTATAATTATCTCTGGTAACACCCTCCCTTTCCCCATGTCAGAAGACATTTTCAGTCACAATCTTTATTTTAAATGTTTTAAAATACACAAATTAATTATTATATGTATTAATTATATATTAATAAGTGAGATATTGGTATACCCAAAATCCCCAATCTGCCACTGATATATATTATTATAATTATATATATTATAGTAATATATATAATTACATAATATATATTGGTTTAAAAGGTCACAATTATATGTTATAGGTACATTAATAATTAATATATGTATATTATATATTAATTAATTAATTAGTTAACCTTAAGGTTATAATTGTAATGTATAACCTATAAATGAGGAGCAATCAACCAAAACCAGATAAATCCATTTTGACTTCTTGAATGATTCATATTTCTTTTAGTCGGATAAATCAATTGGAAAAGTGAATTTCAAGATAAACTTATTATAATAATATATATATTATATACTAATATTAATATTAGTATATAATATATATATTATTATAATAAGTTTATCTTGAAATTCACTTTTCCAATTGATTTATCCGACTAAAAGAAATATGAATCATTCAAGAAGTCAAAATGGATTTATCTGGTTTTGGTTGATTGCTCCTCATTTATAGGTTATACATTATATATATATAATAATATATAATAATTATTATATAATATTAATATTATGATCATATCATATTATGATAACAAGTTTAGCTTGAAATAGATATTTCCAATGGATTTATCTGAACAAAAGAAATAGGAACCATTCAAAAAGTCGAAATGGATTTATCTGGTTTAGTCTGATTGCTTCTCAATTATGGCCTTTTAAACCAAGTTTTTGTGTATTTTTTTAAGGTGTTAAAATAAATATTTCGACAGATTAAATTATTTTGAAAAATGAAATCCATATTCTAAAAGCGCATGCGCAAAAAATAAAAAGTTCACGCGTGATGGCAAATTGAGCATCAATTGAGGACTCATCTGTCGCGTTATATGAATTCACGCGTGAATTTAATTTTCACGCGTGAATTCGTAGTGAATTCATAGTGAATTCATTTTGCTATCTGGGTAGTTATGTAAATGAAATTTGGTACAAATAATAATTTCTTTGATTTTATTTATTCAAGTCAAATGCACCCTGCAACCTTAAGAGATATAAAAATAATGAAAAATATGGAATTTGCATAAAATTAATTGTCACAACAATTATAATAAAAAAGTGTATCCATCTTGGTTATTTAGCAAAATTATTGTATCTTTTAAGTACCAGTTGAAAAAACAGTATAAAGTTAAAAAAAATATAGAAATGAAACTCTTATTTTGGCTACCAAATATCATTAAATTATAATTTGTCGCTTGTTTTTTAGCACCCTGTTTTAAAAACAAATTAACATTATTAAACAGGTTTAAAATCGCCCTTTATATACTTACAAATTCAGCCCCTACTTCTTTTTGCAATAATGTTTTCTCAAAACTTTTAACAGATCATTAATAAAAAGTTGACTAGGTAAGTATCTATTACACAAATCTTGCAAATCTTCCACAAAAGTATGGGAATTTTTCCTATGACCTCCTAAATATTCTCCCAAATTTTCTGTAAAAATATTTTTATTATATGTTTATTTATTGGCTGGTTAGGGAAAGATAATATATAAGTATACTTCGGTTTTAGCCTCAGTATATTCCACATTGTCTTGGGTATTTTCTATACAATTTCTTACCTCCACGCCCATTATTTTGAGATCTGCATTAATTCTCCTCCGCTTTTGCTTCCGGGATAGGGAAATATATTTTTTTCTATTTTTGTCTTCCATTTTATTATAAAAAAATGGAATCAAACTTAACTTAACTTAAAACACAATAGAGAGCACTCGACACAACCGTTTAAACGAGTTCGTTAGTAAGATAAAAAGGCCATATAAATACTATAAAACATTAATATATAACATTTATATATCATTGTTACAATGTAGGTATAAAACATTGTTATATAGCCATGACATAATAGGGATGTAAATATAACAAGAAGGGATCATTTTGATATAACTATTATATTAAAATTTTTTATTATAATTATGTAACAAAATAAAGAAAAACTATGTAAATACCATGGTATTTACATAGTTTTTCTATATGCATATAATACTATAAAACATTGCCATATATCAATGATGTATCATTGTTCCATTGTAGATATATAACATTGTTATATGGCTGATACATAAGGGGGATGTAAATATATTTTTATATATAACAAGAGGGGAACATATTTATATAAATGTTATATTACTATGTTTTATCATAATTATGTAACAAAATAAATAACTAATATGTAAATGTTATATAACATAATATGTAAACAATTTTATAACTAATATGTAAATGTTATATAACATATTATGTAAACAATTTTATATGGCAATGTTCTTTGTTAGTTATATAATGGTTATGTAAATGGAACAGCCTGGTTTGCTGGGTATGTTTCTACGTCTAAATCGAATGTGCTATAGCAGGTATCCATTTATAAAAAAAATTGCTTATAATTAGATCTTGGCAGGCCTTGAAGAAATGAAAATTTAAAATGTTTCCCAATTTACCTACCTACCATAACAATGTATCGTCGCCGGGCGTGCAATATCTCCAATGTGCAATATCCAAAATTTTACAGGAGAACTGATTGAATATTGGCGGTTTTTAAATCAAGCATAATATGATTTTAAATTGTAGATATTACAAAAATTTGTGCAATTGCACTTAAGCTCAGAAAAATATGTTAAGGCACAGAAAAATATGTTAATATCATAAACGAAATTTGTTTATTGTCACATTGGAGGTATACCTATATAATATATAATATATATTAATTCTCACAAAATGTCCCGATTTTTTTTGACAGAATCTGGTAACCCTGACTTATTAGAGTATTGGAGTATAGTATTACACTCAAGATTACATTATGTGTATTATGATGGTTTAAGTCTCTCGTCTGGCGACTCGAGACGCAACCATCACCCTCTCTCGTATAATAATATACTATTATTAAATATCGATTAATATCGTCGTCGGGCGTGCAATATATTATATATATGCGGCGCAGTCTGCGCATATTGTTCTGTGTTCTGCGCCTCATACTGAGTCTGATTTGCGTGTTATTATCATAGGTTATATTAATAGCAAATTAAAAATAATTATTAGCGTTACAATTGTTTCAAATGACTTTCCTTTATTTTAAAATATAAATTTATTAAGGTTAACCTTTTAAAAGATGTTGAAGAACGGTAAATGTCTAAAACCAGACTCAATTTTAAAATTTGTCTGTACATAAAAATCTATTTTTTTTTGGTTGCCCAAAATAGACTTTGGGCGTGACACCCAGAAATTTTTTTGCCAGCAGCTTTTTCTGTATATGGGCCCCTAGAGGGGCTGGCTACGCCACTGCGCTTTACGCAAGTGAAAGTCTAGACACCGCTGTTGTAATAAACGTTTTGAGTTAAATCCGAGTGAATCGAGTAAACGTCATGAACGCAACCCAGAAAAAAAAATCTTATATTTTGTAAAGCAAAAACACAGATACGCGCTCGACATAGGTTTAAAATCGCGAGGTTTTTTACCACAACCGTGCCTGAGCGCCCAAGAACATGTAGTTTTAAAGAGCCGGGGGCAATTGCCCAACTTAAGTTGGGGCAGCTAATTTATTGATGGCAACTCTAAGCTATTCAACGGATCTTGAACTGATGCCTTACAATTCATTACAATTTTTGTAGCTCCATATTGTTCTAAAAGCTCGATTCATAGTTTGCGATTTTAACAGACCGATCTTGTCGGTTACACTAGCCCGTTGTACAAGCAAAAACTACGAAAAACAAATATCTGAATTTTAGATACCTTGAAGATCACCCTTCATCAAACTGCATAACAATCGGACACACCAAACACAAGTTATTCACTTTTAAACAATAAACAATTTTTCGCAGTGATCGCGTGTAAAGTACCTTCAATTGAAAGCGTCAAGTTTAAACTGATGTACAAGACAAAATATACGTATTTTATATAATTTTTTTTAATACAGAATGGAGACAGGTATTAACTACCCATCTAACTCAAAATTTATCTGAAAAAAAATGTCAATTTTTGAGGTTTTGCCGATATTTTCCAGAATTGAAACACTGTGCGTGGGTCAAATGGTTAACCTCACTTTTTACCAATTTTAAATGTTATGTCGCCTTCTGAATATGAATATTGAAATCGGCCAAACACTGATGCCTAACAACGTGAATAATGAGTTCGTTATTCACTTTGTTAGGCAGGGAATTTATAATCTTTATCATTATTTATATAAAAAAACAATACTATGCAGTAGGAGTAGATGTTTGCATCATCCGATAAATAATGCGCATTATTTCGAGTGAGTAATTTTCATTGATTTTAAAGATCATAATAGTCGCTTCTCGTATATTTAAACAAATCTGACATCTGTTAACCTTAATTTTTTCCAATTAAAAACCCGATTGGTTCAAATAACAGTGAATATTGAAATCAGCCAATCACTGATGCCTAACAACGTGAATAATGAGTTTAATATTCCCGTTGTTAGGCCGGGCGGTTGTATTGGCTCCCATTATTTACGAAAAAACACAAATAATATCAATAATGTGCAATAGGAGTAGAAAATTATTATTTTTACTATTTATGACAAATTCAATGGTGCACACCTTTATAATCTGTGACGGCCACAACACAGAAATATTTTTATTTCTGTGGTTGGTAGCCATAGTCCGTCTCAGAGAAATGTCAATTAATTCTAACCTTAAAACTCAAGTTCTACGATTTTTGTTCAAATTTTTTGATGAGAGCCTCAGTTTGTTATAAAAATGGCAGAAATTGCGCCTGATGGCGACATTATAGGGATTAGAAATCTTTTGTGGGGTTCAGGCGATATTAGGGTGGAAATTTTCAAAAGATGGAGTCAAGGTGAGAATTTTATGTTATATTTTTTTGGCCTAATGTTGTGTTTTTTAGGTTTTTATTTTAGCGAGAATGAGAAAAGTGCTTTAGAACAGTCTGAGGGCGGGCCATGTGCTATCATAGCACCTGTACAGGCTTATATTTTGAAGAATTTTTTACTTGAAAATTCTAGTTTACAATTTAGAGAAAATGTTAGTAAAAACTGAGTAATGTTATAAATACTTAATAAACTATTTAATTTCTTAGGTTACGCCAGAAATGCAAAATTTATCGCTGGTGAACGCCTTAGTCGAAATCTTGGGACTGTGTAATGTACAAAAATACTACATGGTATATTTAAATGATGATTTTAATAAAAGTGATAAATCTGGTGATTTAGAAGAAAGTAATGTAGTTAAAATTGACCCTGTAGCGTTTCATAATAGTTTAGAAGTAGTGGAAATTCCCACCATGTTGGATGTACGAAAGTATTATATGTTACATATTAATAATCTGAAAAATCAGTATGGGATTTTGCTGTTTTTGTATTCTGTTATTTATACAAGGGTAAGTCTGAAAAAATTAAAATAGCCCTTTAGTGGCTGAAATGTTAACAAATGTTTTGAGGTTTTTTTTCATTTATTTTTTAATTTTATATGAAAGGGTAAGAAGCAAAAGGGTACAAGTGCCAAAAATGGAAGTGGGGTTATCAACATGCAGAACTTGTACAATTTTCATGTTATAAGAAAAAAATTTGGCTCTAAACTACCCAATTCTGCACCAACTTATTTTCTTGCTGAAATGCACTTGTACCCTTTTGCTTCTTACCCCTTCATACATGTTTTAAAATATTAAATTAAAAAGAATTATATTTTTTTAGGGTTTACAACAAGTAAAATCAGAATCTGACACAACAGATCCACTTATTGATGAAACTTATGGTTATGGTAGTCAATCATTAATAAATCTCATGATTACTGGACGAGCTACAACTTATGTTTGGGATCATGACCAAGATGTTGGTGGATTAAGTAAGAGAAAATAGTTATTTTCATAACAAGTGTGTTACATTTTTTCGCATGCTACTGCAATTGTAAACAGTAAATGCGCATGTGTTAAAAACATTTTTTTTTCTACAAGCAAGGAAATCTCACAATTTTTTATATCAGTTTCTATTTTTTTATATTTTTCCTTAGAGTGAGGAAAGTTGTTACTTATATTGAATTATTTTAGCAATATTTTGTGTTTTTAATTATAATTATTCCTGCTTATTACTTTTGCAGGTAGAAAAATATTTTTAAAAATCTTATTCTAAAAAATTTTAATTGTATTTTTTGTCAAAAACAGTTTCATAAGAGTTTTTGTCAAAACCAAATGTAAGAGTGTCAAAATCAAAAGATTGTCAAGAACGCCTTTTAAAATATTTTATACACATTTTTAAGAGTCAAAACCATATTTAAGAATGTCAAACTTACTTTGATTATCAAAAACACAATAGAGTAATTGCATCAAAAATGAAAATCCCTAAAAACCTTTTTAATGTAATCTAGAGGTAAAAACACATTGCGAAAATATTTTTTTATATTCCAAAAGTTCAACCCAGCCCCAAAATATCAAATTGAAAAAAAGGTACTTTTTAAACGTTCCCGAACTCCCGCCATATTGCATGACGTCATAAACCTACACCAATGTCAGAAATCAAGATGTCAACAAATAATAAACACCGATAAAGTTTATGTTTAACATGGAAAACGCGAAAACAAAAATTGGTTGTAAATATTGTTTTGTGCCTTGTTGTACAAATACAACCTGGGAAACTCCTGAGAAAAGGTTTATCACCGTGCCAAAAGGGAAAATAAGGATAAAGTGGATTAAAATAGCTCGGCGCGATATCAAAACATCGTCACCGCAGTCAACATTTTATTGCTGCGAGGATCATTTTAATGTAAGTAAAATATAATGTCGTTTACTAGGTATATGGTTGGAATAGGTATGTTAAATAATAATAAACTCAAGAAAATACGGCTGAGCCGTAACGGCTCTTAGTGTAGGGTCATAAACTTTGCTTTTGATAATTGAAGGGACAACTTTCCCAGGAGTTTTCCAGGTTGTATTTGTACAGGCACAAAACAATATTTACAACCAATTTTTGTTTTCGCGTTTTCCATGTTAAACATGTTAAACTTTATCGCTGTTTATTAGTGTTTATTATTTGTTGACATCTTGATTTCTGACACTGGTGTAGGTTTATGCCCGTCATGCAATATGGCGGGAGTTCGGAAACGTTTGAAAAGTACCTTTTTTCAATTTGATATTTTGGGGCCGGGTTGAACTTTTCGAATATAAAAAAATATTTTCACAATGTGTTTTTACCTCTAGATTACATTAAAAAGGTTTTTAGGGATTTTCAATTTTGATGCAATTACTCTATTTAGATATTAAAAACAAATTTGAGAAACTTTTTTAACTGTCAAATCTGGTTAAAATTATAATTAAGAATGTCAAAAACACAATTGAAAGCATTATAGGTACTTCTTTTTAATTGTACTGATTCAATTTTTAAACAAGTAGATTTTAGAATGTAAAAAGCAAATCATACAAAACCAACTTAAAAATATTAAAAACACATTTTAGAAGATGTTTTAAGTTAATTTTAACATCAAATATTCGTTTTTTACATTCTAAAATATGTTCTTGGTATTTTGAAATGTGTTTCTGACAATTGAAAACCTTATTTCATATTCTAAAATGTGCTTGTTGTAAGTAGGTACACTTTAGTATTGAAATGTTTTAACATATTTAGTACTTAGTTTTGGGTTTGAAGATTTTAGGGTTAAAATTATCTACCAAAAAATTCAATGAAATATGTTTGTTTTTTAATTTGATTTTGTATTATATTATTTATCAGGGCTTCAGGGTATTGAAAGGAAAAGTCAAGTAGGTTTTATCACAATCATGGAACACCTAAGATACTGCACAGTGGGCAGTTTTTACAAAAACCCTAACCATCCAGTCTGGGTTTTGGCTTCAGACACACATTTGACAGGTTGTTCTTTCAAAAACCAATAACTTATTTTTCAAAGTTAACATTTTTTCTTTAGTTCTTTTTAGCGATGACAAAAAACTTGTAGCTCCAGAAACAAAAAGTGAACAAGCTAGAAGAATATTCAAAAGTTATGACCCAGATGGCAATAACTTTATTAAAGGAAATATGCTGGGCGAGGTTTTGCAAGAACTGGAATTGGTCAGTGAAAAAGAATAGTAAGTTAAATTTTGGGAAAATAATCTCATGTTCTTTTTAAGACTTTAAAAAAAATACACACCTTTTTATTATTTTTCATATCTTAAAATATGGTATATTAGCATAAACTTTTTTTTTTAATATTTTCCAAAATATTTTAAAAACTAGCCAAGATATGAGCTGTCAAATGTTATCATATATTATAAAATATTATCTGGTTTATGATATAATTTGACAGCTATTATATGATATTACATGTCAAAAACTAGCCAAGATTTTTGATAAATTACACACAATATTTTGTCCAATATGTTAAATTTGAGTACTTGACAATTAATATAGGTATTAATATTATCACAAACTAGCGTTTTAAAGCGTCAGAAAAAATTGGGGAAAACTTGTTTTATTCGTGTGGAAAAAATGTATTTTTTAATTAAAAAATAGACAGGAGCATTTTTATGTTATTTATGAATAAATCCTTTATTTTTACTTCGTAAGGCCGTTAATAACTATTTTATATTCAATTTTTCCAAACAAATATATTTTTTTCGCACCTGCACGAAAACAATAGTTTTTTAAAGCCTTTAAATGTAAACCACCATTTTAAACGAAAAAATTGGGATATTTGCAGAAAAATTGACTTTTGCATTTTTTCCGTATTAAGGTAAATTTGTATGCATCGTTTGTCCGTTTTTCAATAAAATCGTCGGGCAAGACGTGTTCTAATTTTCATGCATCCGTTTTTTAATGACGTTTGACGGATTGTTTTGGCGCCAAATTGAAATAATGTAAACATAACCTTTATGATCTCTGCACATAACCTTACTTGTATTGTAAATATATAAGAGCGCTCCCGGATTATCGGATTAACGGACAAACGGATATATGAAAATTAAGCTTTATTCTTAGTACGAATTTTTAGAAAAATTGGGAAATTTTCCAATTCGTACTAAGAATAAAGTTTAATTTTCATGTATGGGGCAAAATTTACCAAATGTACTAGGTGAAAAAATTTTTGTCACCGATTTTGTTTAAACTTTACTTATTTGTTGTTCTTATAATGAAGAATCATAGCATAAATTTGTTTTGCTCTAGGATTGTTCATTCAAGAGTTATTGATTATTGAAATTTATAGATTTTTTACTTTTTGGTGAAATCGCTTTTTATTTAAAAATTCATAACTTCTGTTCATCTATTTATTAAATATTTCAATTTAACCTCCTTAAATGATTTTTTCCGTACTTTTCAATGGGCTATACCGTTTTTGCAAAAAAAACAAAAATTGCAATTTTTTTTTGAAATTATGCAAAATTTTGCATTTTTTAAAACAATGTGTATTTTTTAATTTTTTTTAAAATAGCATAAAATCCAAGTTTATTATGTTACCTTTGAATAAATAAAAAAAAAAATTAGAGTGGGCCCGACATGTAGAAGGGAAGTTTTTCATATTTGAATGCCGCACGGTCTAGCCATCGAATAGCTACTACACTGCCGTATGCGTTTATACCTAGTGGATGCGAGTAAACGAATACAAAATGATAATTTAAAATGTAAAATTATGTTTGAGTAGTCAATAATGTATTTTAAATATTTACACTGCCGCACGATATAGTTTTTTAACAGTATTTTTTTGCACAAATTGTTTAAGCATGGGTCTACATAGATTTCGCAAGGAGGATCGATGATATTAAATAAAAAATGTATTGTTATAACCGGCGCCTTTACGGTTATAACAATACATTTTTTATCATCGACCCTCCTTGCGAAATCTATGTAGACCCATGCTTAAACAATTTGTGCAAAAAAAATACAGTTTATATACAAAAGTGCTCTTTTAGTTCCACCCTTACTTCGTAAGAAGTCCCATAAGCCAACTGAATGGCTTGTGCGGGTTAGGGGTAGGAACGGACCGCGGGCTTAAAGTCCCCTCCGAAGGACTAATACACAATAAAAAAAAACTATATCGTGCGGCAGTGTAAATATTTAAAATACATCATTGACTACTCAAACATAATTTTACATTTTAAATTATCATTTTGTATTCGTTTACTCGCATCTACTAGGTATAAACGCATACGGCAGTGTAGTAGCTATTCGATGGCTAGACAGTGCGGCATTCAAATATGAAAAACTTCCCTTCTACATGTCGGGCCCACTCTAAATTTTTTTTTTATTCAAAGGTAACATAGTAAACTTGGATTTTATGCTATTTAAAAAAAAACTAAAAAATACACATTGTTTCAAAAAATGCAAAATTTTGCAAAATTTAAAAAAAAATTGCAATTTTTATTTTTTTCCAAAAACGGTATAGCCCATTGAAATGTACGGAAAAAATCATTTAAGGTGGTTAAATTGAAATATTTAATAAAGAGATGAACAGAAGTTATGAATTTTTAAATAAAAAGCTATTTCACCAAAAAGTAATAAATCGATAAATTTCAATAATCCATAACTCTTGAATGAACAATCCTAGAGCAAAAAAAATGTATGCTATGATTCTTCGTTATAAGAACAACAAATAAGTAAAGTTTAAACAAAATCGGTGACAAAATTTTTTTCACCTGGTACACTTGGCAAATTTTGCCCCGTATACGTTTGTCCGTTAGTTTGATAATCCGGGAGCGCTCTTATTGGTCCAATTATAATTCGAAAATTATGACATTTCATCGGTCCTTCAAGTTTCAACTTCGTACGTCTGATGGAGAAAGTTAAAATAATTTTAACTCATCCTTCAATACACTTTCGTTTTTGACGCCTGCCGTTATTTTAAGATAATTTATTTTTAAATTTTTTAATATTTTTTTATTATGATTGTAAAACGGAGTAATTTCGTTCGTGAATAATGTTTGACTGTTATGTCTTTATTTAATAAAAAAAGACAAACAAAAAATATTAAAACCAGAACTAAAAGTACCTGCATTTTCAAAACCATACATTTTAATGTATGTATGAAGGCTAGTATATTCTTTTTATATGGTATATTTACCTACCTTTAAATTTATAAGACAGATAAGTTACAGTTGTTGACATAATTGTAACTATGAAAATTAAGCATTAGGTAAATTAAGGGCCAGTATTCACCTTCCACTAAATTTACCCAATGCTTAATTGTCATAGTTACAATTGTGTCAACAATGGTAACTATGACAGTTAGTAAATTTAAAGGGAGGTGAATATACTGGCCCTAAGTGAAGTGAATATTCTGGCCTTTAATTTCTATTTGTCGCCAAATCAATCCGTTAAACGCCATTAAAAAACGGATGCATGATGATGATGCAAACGGATAACGGACAAACGAATACAAGAAAAATTAGATTAATACGGAAAAAAGGCAAACGTATTTTTTTTTTAAATTTCACAATTTTTTCGTTTTTTTTCCGCTGGCTCAATTTTTCCAAAAATGTTAACACTATCACAAACTAGACACATTTACATAACTATCTTTTGACAATATTTTCCAAATAATTAAAAAACTAGGCAAGATATAAACTTTCAAATTTTGTCAGTTTTTCAAGATTTTTAAAAGAGAACACACCTTTTTATTTTGTCTATATCTCAAAATTTTAGTTCTTTGACAATTATTGTATCAATATTATCCTAAACTAGATAATATTATCTATCTTTTGACGTAATATTTTTCAAAATTTGTTAAACACTATCTAGCAGATATAATCTGTCAAATGTTGTCAATATTCTAAGATTTTTGAAAAATTAAACACCTTTATATTTTGTCCAATATCTCAAAATTTAGGTTTTTTGACAATTAGTATATTAATATTTTCACAAACTAGATAACATTAATTAATTAATTACAGTATTGTGCGAATTAATGTGAACACAAATAGATTTACGTTAAATATTATTTATTGAAGAAAAAAAATTACAAACAGTACTAGTTTATAAATATTTTAGTAATATTTATTAGAGAATATATCCCCCTTTTGGCCTTTATTAAAGCTTTAACTTGTTTTGGCATAGAATTAATCAATGTTTTGCAATTTTCCTTTATTTTGTCATCTCAAAACCATACCTGAATGACAGCTTCAATAATCTTAGATTTTGTTGTATAATTCATTTTTAGCAACCTGTCCTTGCATGCCCACAAATTCTCAATAGGATTAATGTCCAGTGAGTTTACAGGCTAGTCTAGAAGGGTTACCTTTTTGTCCTAGTGTAAATTAGTCGCAATAACCGGCAAAATCACTGACATTAGCAATTACTTAATGCAGAATGATAGATTATGGGATATGTCAAGAAATCCTGTCAAAATTGTCACAGAAGTGTTAAAAGTAAAAATAATATAGAAATTCCTAATGTTCACATTAATTCGCACAATACTGTAATCTTTTAACATAACATTTTCCAAAATATGTCAAAAACTATCAAAATTTTGTCAATTTTTTAAGATGTTTAAAAAATTACACGCATTTATATTGTATTCTATATTCCTAATGTTCACATTAATTCGCACAATACTGTAATCTTTTAACATAATATTTTCCAAAATATGTCAAAAACTATCAAAATTTTGTCAATTTTTTAAGATGTTTAAAAAAATTACACGCATTTATATTTTATTCTATATCTCAAAAAATTAGTACTTTGATGAATTACCTACCCTTTCCAAAATATTTCAAAAACTAGGCAAGTAGTTTAATTTTCCCAATTTTCCAAGATTGTTAATAAAATTACACTCCTTTATACCGGGTGTATCTGAGAATCCATTAGAAGAAAATAAGATAGTTCAAAGCACTCTAGATTGATCTTTATGATGATACATTTTCTGATGACGAAACCGTCAAAAGGTCACTTTGAGGATACTATCTGACTCAGAACTTCCTCAGGATTCCAAATATTTAAAAATATATAGGGCATTCCTTTTAAAAATCGAAAGTTGGTATCATCAAGTTCAAAAAATTAATTTTGTACCCTTATAAGTGGCATTTTATATTCTAATTAACCATGCTAAATTTCATGTGTCTATCATTATAAATGAAAAAGTTACAGGGGTGCGCCTATTCTCAGATACACCCGGTATATTTTATATAAAAATTTTAGTACTTTGACAATTAATAGTATTAATTTAATACTATCATAAACAAGGTAAACTAACTTATCTCTTGACGTCATTTTTCCGTAATATGTCAAAAACTAGCCAAGATATAAGATGTCAAATTTTGAGAAAATAATCTTTTGAAAATCTGATGTTTTTTACAGTGTGGAAATAATGAGAAAAAAATTGGATGAAGAATGTTTAGGAATAATTTTACTTGACGCTTTTATGCAAGAATTTTTCCCCAAAGAAGAAACCAGTACCCCTGATATGTTTACATTAGTACATTACAATGGTTTAGCTCAAAGTAACATTAGTGGACTGGTAAGTAAAATAAAAAAAACTTATTTTTTTATAGAAGTTATTTTTTTATCATAAAAAATTATATGTCCGGAAAATAAGTGTACAACAAAATACCATAAATTTTTAAAATTAAGTCGATTTAACCTATTGTATTCAAAGTTTCTTCGTTTCCCCCTACATGTTTTTTTTTTTCTAAAAAAAAAGGATTCAATATCTTTTTAGCGGCTAAACGAAGAAACTTCATATAATATAACCATAAACTATAAATTGAATTATTAATTATTAAATTCTATGGAATTTTTATGTTACATGTATTTTTTGGACGAATACAAATAAAAAAAATGTACTCAGGTTCAGTACCATGTTGGATCCGCCATTTTGCTGGAATCCGACCTGAAGTCCATATGCGAGTCCAACCCAATGTTGACAGTGTTGCAAACCAAATGGCCAAACATTGAAGTGAACTGGTGTAATAACATCACCCCGTCTCTAAATTAGTATATTTTATATGAATTTTTGTCTCTTCTTTTTATGTTATTTTAGTATTTTTTTTAAATAAAAATATGATGATTATCACAATTATATATGAATTATTAAGTGCAGGGCCTAAAACTACCAAATATCAATGATTTTTTGAATAAATCATGTGATAGTTATTGAGCATTTAACTAATTTTTACCATATTTTTTGTTTAATAATAATAATGATAATAATAATTAAATTTGGTATTAATTTAATTATGACTGGTCTTTTAATTTTTCTTTCTTTAATTATTGTTTAAATGTAAATTATGAATATATTAGATATAAATGCTAGTAATTTTAAGAAAACCTATTTGATAAAAATTTTATAAAATTCCAAGTACAAAAAAGTTAATAAGCAAATTTTGTTTTTTGTTAAGCTTAAAAAATGTATTTAAAAACAATAATAATAATACGTTACTATTGAAAAAATAAAAGTGTTTTTTTAGTAAACCTTTTTTTAATTTCTAGTTTTTAATTTGTGGGAGTTTTTATTGCCTGTTTTCAGCAGTGACATCTATGGATAACTCTATGGATAAATAGTTTTGTCCCAGAACTTGGGACAAAGTAAGCTATTGTTAAACAATTGTTAATATTGTTGACAACTGTAATAAACAATAATTTACAGCTATTTTTAACACACACTATTACTTAAATAAATATGAAAATTTCATATTTAATATGAAACATTTTTTAAATATTCAAATTAAATTTTAAAGGCAAATAGGTAATATTAAAAAACTTGACCTTTAATAGATACCTAATTGCATTTTTTACTATTAAATCATGGTTTTAGTGAGTTAAGTGCATACTGTGTTTTTGGAATTAAATTTAAAAGGCAAATAATCCAAAAAATACTATAAAGTTGTATAATCGCCATTTTAGTTACGAGTTTAATTAACCCTGGAGTGGTGGCGCCGAGTCTGTGAGGCTCGAGCGTTTTAAGATCGCATGGGAAAAGGGCAGAGGTGCAGATCAGTGGCGTAGCTAGCCTAGAGGGGGCCCCGTATCAAAAATCTGGTAGGCAAAGCAATCGAATCAAATATAAAATATTATTAAAAATTAAAATAAATAATTTTTATAACCATTTATGTAGGTGTTCCAAAATATGATTATATCCTCCGTGAATCTGTCGTATTATGCGTGCGTAGTTAGGTCTAATTTGTGATTATTAGTGCAAAGTGGAAACAAACGATTAACAGGTAAGGACGAATAAATATTATAAAGACGTGTTTATATCATACAGGGTGTTTCGGTTTGTTTAAGTAAATAATTACGACAAAAAAACGTGATTGTGCGTGAATAAAATTATTCAAACGTGATTTTGCGTGAACGTGAGTAGTCTTAAATTATTAAGCCTCGTACAGACTTGAGCATTGAGCCGAACAACAAGCCGAACAACGAACCGAACGGCAAACAGAACACTAATTTGGACGGGGCTGCGAACGCGTTTGCGAACATGTTCGCGAATCCTGACCGTTCGGCGAACGGTTCGCCCCGTTCCCATCACTTGTCGGTTTTTCCTTCGACATCAAAGGAAATGCTCGCGAATGCGTTCGGAGGTTTGGACGGGTGAAAACAAAACGGCGAACAGACCAGTGAATTGTTCTCATTTAAGTGTTTATTTGTCTCCTCCTTTAAGTGAGTTTGTTTATTTTAATATATAAGAAAAATCTCTGGATCTAATTGATATTTATCAAAACAAAAGAGTTGTTGTGGAAACCAAAACACCCACACCATTTTAATAAAATTAAAAAACAAGATGCTTGGGAGGAGATTGCGCAAATAATAAATACTCAAAGTCGGTAGGTGTCATCCTCGTAAAATTTTTGTAATGCCCACTCACAGCTTGAAACTTTAATTCACTTACTAAATTGAAATTTGTCGTACTTCTTTGTGTATAAAAATGTGTTTGCCACCATCTTCTAGTTTCAGCTGCTGCTGCTACCAGTGGCGTAACAAATTCTGAGTGGGCTCCCCCGCAAACGATTTTAATGGGCCCCCTTTACAATGAGTAAAAAGTTTATTATTACCTTTAGGTGATTTTTAAATTAGTTTATCATAGTACTTTTAAACCCACATTAAATACATAATATTTTTTAGTTAAAATTTTTGACAGGTAGATAAATAGTGTATACGATAGACAGGCATAACTTATGTCACATAAGATAAGCAAATAAAAAAGGATTAGGTAAGAAAAATGGCTGTGTTTTTAATAAAAACTGTTTATCAAGAATATGCTTCTTTGCAAATTCGCACATGCGTAAAAACCTATTTAAGTTCATGTGTAGTTATCGTTTGTTAACAGAATTATAATTACCTATATTATATATAGGCTATATAATAAACCCGTAGCCAGCCGTAGGGCCCGACGGGCCCGCCCCCCCCCGAAATTCCGTGAACCCTAAAATTTTCATAAATATGTGAATCCGGTTTTAAAAATATGTCTATCGATAACAAGCCATATTTTTTATGACAACTTCACGCTTTACTGGTATTTATCCATCAACCATTTCCGCCCCCCCTTCCACCCAAAAAATTATTACTACGTTTTGGGCCCCCCCCAAACCAAATGTTTGGCTACGGGCCTGTAATAAACAGAAAATATTTGGGTAATTATTATTTCAATATTTTTTTAAAAGAATCCCAATGAGATATATATTATAGAATTACGAAAATGATCTGCAAATAAAAAGGTATATATAATAAGATTTTTTAAACTAAAATTAATTAAATATTTTCTGTTTAACTACCTACCAAAAATTTTTGGTAGTTAAACAGAAAATATATAATTAATTTTGGTTGCCTCTTTATCCACCCATGGTAATTCTATATAGTTAATATTTTGTCGTATTGCATTTAATTTAATTTTTTTTAAATTGTTAAATTTTAAATATTTTTAACAAATAATGTTTGCATAACTTTCAAACCAAATAACCATAGAATTAAAATATAACAAATAACATTGTTAATTTAGCAAATATTAACATTTGGAAAAGCGTTTAATAAATATTGTAAACAAAAAATACTTATACGTTTAGGTTTTTAGGATTTTTATTTTTTTTAAGATGAAATATTTGAAAAATTAAATATTTCTTTAATTTATTGGTTTAAACTTTTAAAGAGTGAGGTGAGCCTTGGGCCCCCTGACCGTTTGGGCCCCCCCGCGGTGCGGGGTCTGCGGGGGTGCTTATTACGCCACTGGCTGCTACACTTTTTTCCATCTTTAGTAAAACTTTAACTGAGATTTACTACGAGCAATTATGGGAACAGCAAGAACGTTCCGTTTGTTGTTCGGATCGTCGAAATCAAAAAAGGCCATTTGCCGTTCTGTTTGCCGTTCGGTTCGTTGTTCTGCTTGTTGTTCGGCTCAATGTTCAGGTCTGTACGAAGCTTTACAGTCGTAAATCGTGAACAATCGTGATTCGGGAGTAGTCGTGAGCGGTAGTGAGCAGTCGTAAATCTTGGGCGGTCGTGAATCGAGAGTTTGGAACCTCCCATCATTACTCCCTTAAGGGAGGAATATTTTTTTTCTAGATGGATGTTGAACCAGCTAACAAAAGTTAACAAAACAACAAGTTATCGGTTTTTGAAATACAGCGATTTTAAGAAAAATGCTTCAACTTTTATATATTTTAACAGAGTTTGAATCTATTACCGTTTAGAAGTTACCCATGGGTAATGCATTTATGTATATAAAAAAGTAGCCTCCCTGGATGTCTACTCTACTAAAAAAGGTGGTTTAAGTTTTTATTTTTATTGTCTACTATGTATATACTCAAAAAATGTGTTTTAAGTTTTTATTTTGTTTGTAAGTGAAAATAAATCGTTTTAAATTTTTAACATAGTGGTTTATTATTATCTGTATCTACAATAGATTAATAATATCAGTATCATTAATACCATAAAATTATTATTAACATTTAAAAAATCGTTGTATTGACTTAGGGGCCGTCCATAAATGATGTCACACACTTAGGGGGGAGGGGGGGTCGTCGAAAATGTGACAGTTTGTGACAGCCGGGGGGGGGGGGGTTTGGGAGGTTGTGATGTCACAAAATTATAAAAATATTTTGGATATTAAGATTTTATTTTAAGCAAAAATTTCGTGGGGTAGACCTTAAAAAAAATTAAATCAGTGTGACGTGACGCCAATGGGGAGGGGGGGGGTCCCATAATTTGTGACACTTTGTGACAAAGGGGGGAGGGGGGGTCAAAAATCTTTAAAAAAAGTGTGACATCATTTATGGACGGCCCCTTAAGGGTAATTATTTTGATTTAAATCACAATTTTTGATTCAAGTCATTTTATTGACTTAACTCTTAGATCACAATTTAAATAAAAAATATAGACTTAAGTCATAAAAACGACTTACTAAAGAAATTAAGTAATAAAATGACTTAAATCACTTTATATTGTTTTAAGAATTTGCGAAAATGACTTGACTTGAAAGAAAATGATTTAATTCAAAGACTTAATACTTAAATCATTTGAAGTTTATCTTGGAATTGACTTAAGATTTAAATCATTTTGATTTTAGAATTGACTTAAGACTTAAGATTTAAGTCTTTTTAAAACTGACTTGTTGCAGCTGTGATGGGGCCCAATTAGTTTATTGCCATGTCAATAATTCCGGACCATACACTGAGAGAAAAAGTATGTTAATTTAACTGTTTTTAACTTAAACCAACCGTTTTTTGCGATTAAATACATTCAAATGTTTTAATCGGTTCATTAAAATAATTGAAAACGTTAACTTTTTTTTATTAAATCAAAGCTTTACATGTTTTAAACAACTTACGAAAAATTTTATTGTAAAAACTACAAAATGTTAAATAAACATACGTTTAGTTTAACTTATCCATAGTTATTAATTATATTAAATAGAATCAATTGTTAATTGGAATGACTTTTATTTTAAAACAATCTTGTTAAAAGTGTTTAACCAAAAACTTTAAACTAACTTCGATTTGAAATTTAAATCAATAATTTTGGATGGTTGAATTAATCATCCAAGATCGTTAAATTTACCATCTCCGGGGATTGAATTAAACACCTCTGGTGGTTGAATTAATTGTTAATGGAATGACTTTTATGTTAAAACAATCATCTTAGGTGGTTAACCACCATGGTAAATTTAAGCATCTCAGATGATTTATTCAATTGAATAAATCATCTGAGATGCTTAAATTTACCATCTCTGGTGATTAAATTAATCACCTCCGGCGGTTGAATTAAATGATTTCTAGTTTTCATTTAAATTATAAAAATAGTTATGTCAATTTCGTCCCATTCCCATTCCAAATGGAACATTATTGACATAACTATTTTTATAATTTAAATGAAAACTAGAAATCATTTAAACCATAATATGTATACTAGGGTGTTTCAAAAAAAATTTTTAAATTTTTTTTCGCTCTTACCCATTTAAATACTTCTATTTAATATAAAAAAAATCCTCACCAAATATGGGCGTTCCAGCTCAACTCTAAGAGGTCGCTGTTTTTATTTTAGTTTCCCATTTAATTAACATGGGAAAAAATAATTTTATGTTGGAATTTTATACCTCTGTATCAAAGCAACTTTTGGCAATGATCATTGCAGTTTCTTATATAAAATGTAACGCTCTACAAAAAAGGTCGATAAATTAATTTCTTCTAGAGTTATTCGTTATTAAGTTTTATAAACGCCATTTTAAATACGAGTTTTATTAAGCACAAGAGACGCTTGCGAGTGTTTAATAAAAACGAGTGTCTAGAGAAGTTTATAAAACGAGTTGCATACTATATGTACTACAATACTATAATTATCTACGACGAGAACAAAGAAGAATTTAAAGCTAATTTTATTTGTTAAACATTTGACATCTGTCAAATGTCAACAGATTTAACCTAACTTTTCCTCAATTTATAATAAAGCTAACTTCAGCCCGTGACTAAAATGCCCACCATCAACTATTGCTAACTTCAGTCCGTGACAAAAACGCCATTAAGTCACAGCTCGTCAATGTAGGAAACATTGACGTACCCAACCAAGAAAAAATCATAGGGCCCATGGGGGCCCCAAACGTCAAATCTGAAAAAAATAGTATATACAAGACGAAGAAAGCATATTAACTGCCTCCGCAGCGAACACTGAGATCGGCTTTAAATAAGCGCTTTCTCCGCCGTTTAGATAATACCATCAAAGATAATACACCCCATAGATTGGAAACTGCACTAGCGCTAGCGGCAAAAGGCTAAAGTAAATTAACGCCATCTAAGTCTACAATACCCTTAGCAATGCCAAAAATTGAAGTAGATTTCTGTAACATATATTGGCGCCATATTTGAATGTTGATGCATTGATGTATTTACTGCTGAATTTTAAATAAAACAAGTATGAATATAAGATTTATTTATTGTATTAATAATATAATATAAAATAAAATACATACATCTATACTGCCCTACTATGGAGAAAGGCAGTAACTGCTAAACAAGAAATTTGTGGAAAATTAGCATAAACTACATTTTTATAAAAAGCAGTAGGTATTTAATTGATTTTTTTAACTTATGAGATATTTGACTGCATTTCTGTGTTAAATTCGGTTACAAAATGTCCATAGCTTTACCATAGCACAAGAAAACGCATTTTGAATTTTTTTGCAGTTACTGCCTTTCTCCATAGTAGGGCAGTATATATATGTACATATTAAATACATAATCGGTATAAATGAATGGAGTGCAAACCTAAAAAATATTAGTCTTAATTCTTCAATAATAAGAGAATATTGCAAAATTTGGTAATTTAGTCCAGGCTACTTATACATATACATATAGGAATTTGTACAAGGCTTTTGAGTGTGGACAACCCAACCCAAGTTATAACCAACCGTGAAAAATCCATCTTGCCAACTATTGGTTTTGAAACAACCATAAGTAGCCTGGGCTTGGCCTGGACTAAATTACCATTAAACAAGCAATCCTAAATAATTCATAATTAACAAACAGTATTTTTACGCTAGAGCGATACTGCCGTGCTTAGCCAAAAAGACGCAATTGCGTTAACTCTCATTTTTACTTTATAAATTATAGCGCTTTATTGTTTTTTTCTAAGATACGTTCAATTTAATTAGAAATTTTTAGGAGCTATAGTACTTAAAAATGTATGTATAGTTAAAATGCGTCTTTTTTTCTAAGATAATTTAATAATAACGAGATGAGTCTTTTTGGCTTAGGACGGCAGGATATTCAATACTTACAAATTGGTTACATTTTCGCGCCCAACAACAATACATTTCACAACCATTAACACGTTTTATCACTTTTAAGGCGCAAAAATGTATTTAATAATCAATAATTATGATTGACATTGACATTTGCAAATAGCGTTTGTACAGATGTCTGCAATTTACAAATAGATATAGGTAGTTCAGGTATTGTAGCTCTAGAGGGCAGTGATGGGAGAGTTTCCAATCTATGGGGTGTATTATCTTTGGGTACCATTATTTAAAACACACTTTAAATTTTGTACACCCTTTTGATGCTGGTTACAATACACGGTGTTCCTGAACGAGCTGTAGGTTTTATAAAAATGACGACAAAAACTTTCCTCGTAGATTGGCTCGTCTTCACGTCTAGAATAAAAAATCTTAATAAACTGAAATCAGATCAGCTCTTTTTTTCGAAATAATATTAATATTATCTGCATGAATATCTCAAAATTGAAGATGAGCGCGAAAGGATAGAACGCCAAACAGAATTTGATTGGTCAGAGCCGGCAGGCGTGCGTTTTGTAAGCGCCTTCTGTTTGGCGTTCTATCCTTGTTATTTTCACGCGGGTATTGAACAACCGTCCTTCCCAACCAGTTCGGACTTGGATTTGCAAGCACTGTATATTTTTAAAAATCCTTTAATTATCTACTTATTGGAGTTGATAAAATATAGTATTACACTCGAGATTATGCGAATTATTTACTCGGATGATTTAATTTGCGTCTCGAGTTGCCAGACGAGAGACTTAAGTCTCTTGACTGGCGACTCGAGACGCAAATCTCACCCAACTGCATTATCTTTTATATAATAATATACTATTAAACTATTAATTTATATTTTATTAAGTTAAAATTATCACACATTAAAGTATGTTTACTTCAGGAAAAGTCAACGATAGGAACTCATTAAGGTGATAATAAAATGTCATAGTTTACTAGATGTGCTATAAGAATATTGATTTCTATTAAAAAAGAACATATAATACAAAATATAAAGGCGTAGAGCTCATTATTGTAAAAATCAACTGTAACAAAATGTTACTTACAACGTTGTTACGGCCTATAGGCCGGGTATACCTGTCAGTTGTTGAATTTTGATAATTGTTGAATTTGATAATTGTTGAATTTTTGTTATAAACATAATTTTAATTAAAAGTAACAATAAAACCTAAAATCTCAATGTTAAACCTATAAGTCCACAATTTTGCTCCATTAAATTCCTTAAAAACCTGCGGACAATGCGAAATCTTGAAAGAACCCTTTTCAAAACAGTTTAACATGGATCCAGAGTGCCCGGACACAAAAAGCCATCTTCCATTTGTTAATGACGTCATAATTACCGACATAATGGCACTGCGATCAGTTTGGCCAACAAAAAGATCCACTCGAAACCCCACGGAGCGATTTTTTTTCATTTTGTTCGTTCCTACGACACAAAAGAGTTTTTTGCCTCTTGAAATTTACTGAAATTTTTACCGCTTAGAGTGCGTTAAGGGTTTTCTTGTTTGCTGTCTTCTCGGCGTAGGTTTGGTCTTTTTCAGTTTTTAAGCGATATTTTTAGAATCTTACGATTTAGGGAATTATTCCGAATATAATGGAGAAAATAAGATATTTCAACAAATATTGGTGATTTAATTTTTTCATGCGCTAGTTAAATAAAGAATATAAATGTATTCTTTTATACGGTTTTAGCTGTAGAATATTAACATTTTTGTAGTTTCAGCACATATCGAGTTACAGTTATTGCACATACATGGTGCACCAAGATTTGTTATCCTTGTATGTAAATCTCTGGTGTAAGTCTAATAAATTGGCAGTGCAAAATTGGAAAAAAATCAGCAATTCTCAAATAATTAAAAAAAAAAATGAAAAACTGTTAAAATCCAAAATCTTATAATTTTGTTATTCCTAGAAATTTTGAAAAAAGTAGGTTTCACATGTCAACATACACATTTATCCACATTTTCATCAAATTTGTGATTTTTGTTTGAGTTACCACTACCATATGGTATAAGATATCTTTTCTTTTTTCTATGGCCATATTGTAATTGGAATGGGAAATTTTTTTTACAGGGTTAGATACTATCTAAGATAGAAAATAAATCAAGGAATCCAAGTTGGATTATCTAACGACGCGTCGTATCAAACTAACTAAGTTATGGCGGCCATTATAAAACAAAAGATGGCGATGGTAACTCAAAATATAGTAGCTAAGAAATTAGATGAAAATGTAGATAAATATGTAAGTTTGCATGTAAAAATTACTTTTTTCAAAATTCCCAAGAATAACGAAGTTAAAACAATTTTTTGTTTTGATGTTTTTTTAGTTTTTTTTGTCAATTACTTTGACCGCTAACTTCATATTCTAATTTTTAAATTTAATTTTAATAGGCTTGTGATAACGTAACTAATTTAACCGAACTTGTAGCTCTTTAAATAAAAATAATAACCTACACGGAGAGAACTGTTTAGTAATGCACTGAAAAAAATAATTTGTTTAAGCAACTAAAAAAAAGTTCCGTCAACAAATTTTATTTGTAGCTATAGCCTCAACTAAAATCTTTGTTACAACAACAATTTTTTTTTGTTGAGACATAATATGTTACTGTAACTAATATTTTTTGTTGACAAAACTATGGCGTCTTGTCTAAAGTAACTAATATTATTGATATCTCATACAATAATATTTTGTTGTTAAAACAGTTTACATTTGTTTTAGGGAATAATTTATTTGTTTCTATAACTTTTTGCATTTGTTTTCATTATAAATCTATTTGTTGGAAAAGCTATGGTAATGAGTAACTACAACATTGTTGCTTTGTTGTTATAACATTTGGTAGTTCTTTTAATCACCAAAAAATAATTTTTGTTAAAAGAACTTAAACAATATTAACCTATGCCTACACAATATTGTTAAAGCACCTCTTTCAGTATGTAATACTAATTAATAAAAAGAGTTGCATTAACTATATTGTGTAGGTATAGGTTAATATTGTTTGATTTTTTTTAACAAAAATTATTTTGGTACCTTTAAAAGTATTTTCTAATGTAGAAAATCCCCACTCGGTTAATATTTGGTTTACTCCTTCATCCATAACGCCCAATGCACAAAAATTAATTAACGCGAACCTGCTTCCTCTAGCATTTGCACAAAAATTTTTTGACAGTGACAAATTATTTTTTTATTATTCAATCACTATGACACCAAGACTTAATTTTAACCATGGCACCAAGTCGGTCAACTTTATAAAATAAATTTCAATGTCACATCATGTCAATTTTGGGCGAAAATTGACAACAAAAATATATTTGTTATGTTTACTTAAGGATACCTATTAGCGGCGACGCATATTGTCAGTAGGGTAAACTAATTCTTTCCAACAAATTCATTTTTGTTGCAAATACTAATGTATTAAACACTTTACTTGGGTTAACAAATTTTTTATTAGAACCAACAAAAACAATTGCAACAAAAAATTTATTGGTTGATAAAACAGATTTGTTTTTTCAGTGTGATTACTGAAAAATCAAGTAAATTGGGGATAGCTTGGGATTTTAAGAAAAGAAGAAAAGAAAACAAAAAAAAACACCTGGACATAATTTCTAATTCCTGGTCTAACCCGGTCAAATTGGGGCGTTTGGGAACCACACACTTGCTTATTGCAGGCCCGGATCAAGGGGGCATGCGGGGGCCCTTGCCACAGGAGGTAGTTAAGGGGGCGGCAAAACACACCTCTAAATATCGTTATTTTTGAATTGAAACATGTCGAAACAATCATTTTGGTATAATAAACATAATACCCCAAGCAAACTGATATCTCAACTTCAAATGAGTGGAAATTACGTTAAAATAACTAAATCTACCACGATACAGTTATAATATCTTCATATTATATTAGCATAGTTGTAATTATGTTATTTCTCCCAGCAGAATTATACTTTATAGTTTTATAACTTCTTGTTGTATCAGTCTAGTATCTGAAATGTTATGACCACCTTTGACACCACATAGATTAGTAAATTTTAAAGGCCTGTAATTTTTAGGAATGTTTTCCTAAGAAAATTCGCTGAATTTGAAATAAATGTAACAATGGTCAGGACATACAGGCAGAATCGTGTAACACCCGAACCGCACACTTTTCACCAGTAAGCACAAGCTAGCCGGCCCGGATACGGCCCGAATACGTTTTGCCGAAACGGCCGCGTGCGGCCCGACACACGTATTTCTTCCGGCGTGTAGAACGGGCATGTCCGCCTGGCCAACTGTCGGTCATATCCGCCTGGCCGAATGTCGGCTATGTTTACTCGGCCGAGAACATGGCTAAACGGTACCGGAGTAACATAACGCGGGCCGTAAGCGGGCCGGCTGGGGCAAGCCGTGTTTGGTACTTACTGGGTTGACTTATAAAATCGTTATCCTATATGCTAAACTCTGTGGTAAAAAGGCAAAAGGGGATAAGTCAAAAAACGCAACTTTTCAGTAGAGCCTTAAAACGTATTTGCACTAATTCAGGAAATGGTTTATGGTTAGCAGGTATAAATTTGGAAACATTGTTAAAAGTAATATTGTTTTGAATTACAGACACAAAGTAATTATAGCAAAAAATGTGAAAAAAAAGCATAAATTATTACTTATCCCAACATACTTAGTTCAAAACTCAATTAAGTGAAAAGCTTAAAGTTTAAGTTGACTTATCCCCTTTTGCTTTATTTTTTATCTTTATTATTTCAATATAATAGGTCAGGCCAAAAGAAGTAAGTATACTTAAGCTTATCTCCACAATTGTTTAAACCTGTAATTTAGCGACTTTTTTAAGTATATGAATTACCTACTAAATATTTAAACTAGATCAAATTAAAAAATAGAAATTTATTCAAACTGTGAACTATTATAGATTTATTACTAACAATAATATAACGGAAATAACTAAATAGTATTTTTAACACTTAGATAAAATTGTAGTAACACAAGTGATATCTATATTCGGATAATAAAATAAAGTAATAAATTTTAGGTAATTATAATCTTATGTAAAAAAGACTACTATAAATCTTCTCTATCGCTATTAAGGCGGTCCAAATCTGGATCTTCATCCCTCATGACTTTTGTTGGCAAATTTTTGTAATAATCGTGGACATCATTGTCTAACTGAGCTAGGATGGTCAAAATATTATTTTTTTTTTATCACTAATCGGCAAAATTTCCTTGTAAGCAGCCGTTAGGATAAATTCTATTTGACCAGTCTTTCTGAAATTTATTGATTTAAACTCGTCGTCTTGAGTTAAAGTAGTTTTGTAGTGAACAAGCCCGATTTTTTTTTCAAATTTAAGCCATCTAAGTTTTCTATAATCAAATTTGTTTCCAATGTCATCGTTTTTTTTCTTTTGCAAAGGAGCTTTTTTGGATGTAAGAAAAGCAAAATCAAAGAAATGTTTCTGTTCCATAATAATCACATTAAATTTATTTTTTTTACCTGCCGTTCTTACCAACTGATACCAGTCCCTGGGATGTTGAATTTTTATCTCACTGGATTTTGCTTTTCTTTCTATGAGTGCATGATCACAGTCACACTCCATGTGAGTGTGACCGGGTATAAGAAACTTATGCTCTAACACCTTTAGTGAAGGATGATCTCGCATCAAGTAAGTCATCATAGAAATTACAATTGAATTTTTATTTTGTCCTCCACATGTATCTGAGTATAAGATAACATGAGATACATGTGGAGGCAGGTTATTCAAAAAACTATATAAACATGAGGAAATTTCGTTAGCACCCCTTTTGGCAACCGTTTCGTTCCACATGAAATGAAAGGAACTTCCGTCTGTGCAGTTGTGTACAGTCAAATTATATGTATTCAATTGTCTTTTGTAAAACATATTTCCACTTGACAATTTAGGCGTTGGCAGGACTTGCTGCAGGTCGAATGTGCAAACTATCATATCATTATTTTCTTTGCTCTTTTCAATATCAATTTTTTTTGCTTCATATGCATAGTCAGCTATCTCTTGATGACTAAATAGCTCTTTTTCATAGTAATTTTTTTCTGCAGGGCCACTATTTTGAATTCTTGTGCTTAATGTGTCGCAGATGGTGCAAGTATCCAACATAGGCTTTTTGAACTTCAAACCGGTCTTTTTAAATTCTCTGATATAAATCGGTTTAGAAACTGGATATTGAGTAAATTGACAATATAGATCATACATAATGGTTAAATTTAAACCAGAACCTAAATATTTTCTATTTGTGTGTTTTCTGGTATAATGTGAAACATACGCCGGGAAGGATGCTATATGTTGCCTTACAACTTCAAGTTTGTTTTCCTCAGTTTTATTCCCTGGTTCATGTTTTCCTCGCATATCAGCATTAGTAGCCCCGGAAATAGACTTAACCTTATAATTCATCACAATTTCGATGAATTTGGGGGTTTCGTCCAATGTTTTTAAAAAACAGTTTTTGCAAACGCTCACCTGGCCCCCTTTTACGTTAAATTTGTAAAGGTATGTCCACTCTCTATTTTTGTGGGTTTTGTTAGGCTGCTTCTTCTTTTCGAGACTTTTTGATTTCACATCAATAAGACCAGCTACAAATCCAGCCCTTTTGTGATGACTACTTAATTTCCAGTAGTCTTCAAAAATAGATAGTCTATTTTCTTCCTCCAACCTTTCCCTACACTTCATCCTACAAGCTATTAATGGTCCCAGTTTTCTCTTTTTAATAATTTTACCGCTTTTTGTTGAATACCTCTCGCCTGTATTCCTAGCTATTTTTCTCATATTTTTATTTCCGGCTTTATCGGCCGGTTCATTATAAGGATCATAATTTTCATCCATTGATGCGCCTACCTGAGATGTATGATTTTCTTTCATATTTTCATTCCCAAGTTCTTCATTTGTATAGATTTCATCTTCTGATAGGTAATCTTTCATAATAACATCACCTTCAATATTTGCATTGCCTGCATTTATTTATAAAATTTGAATGCTATCTTGACTGGTAGGAATCTCATTTGCATTTAAAATTAAATATTCCTCTATAATTATGTTTTTCTGTACAGATGTAACTGTATTACTGGTTGCTTCTTGGACAGGGACCACTCTTGTGTTGCCATTTACCTCTTGAGATAAGAAGGATTGTTTGGTAATATCCTTGCAACAATTGGTCCCTTAAAATTCAATAGGCATAAATTAAAAATGTAACAAAATGTTAGTATGTATTACCTGTATTTTTGTTACAGTTATCTTCTTGCTCATAACATAAATTAATATCAGATTCTGTTAAGTTATCTTTATTTTCACATATGTGAATATTTATATATGTAAATATTTACCTGGAATTATTGAGTTTTTATATTAAGTACAATAGATTTTATTAAAATGTAAATGGTATTACCTTGCATAAGCTCCCTTCGAAGAATTTGTAACCCACGGAAACTTATATCCATTATTGTATTTTATAAGTAATATATAATTAATAATTTTATCTGCCTTTTCAGATTTTGACAGAACTGTCATAGGTTAAGTTTACTTATACTTTTGTAAATACTCATTTGCACTCTGATGTCATAAAGGCATAAGGGGATAAGTATACATAACCCGTTATGCTCGATGTCATTAACATTTCATATGTGGATATGTATACTTGTCTCTTTTTGCCTGACTCATAAAACGAATATTAAAAAGAATAACTGTTTTTTGACGGATAAGTATACTTATCTTATTTTTTAGCGGGCAATAAAACATTAATTTTTAAACGTAGACCTGTACGCTTTTGCTAGCATATGTGTTATGACATTAAGATAAGATTAATGCAAAAAAACACATTTCGGGATAAGTCGACTTATCCCCTTATGCCTTTTACCCACAGAACTGTACTAATTTTACAATTTAGATGAAACAACTAAAAACGTAGAGAATAAGGCACTTAAATTGCTAAAATATTATTTCAAAATACATACAAATTTATACTTTGGTTGAACAAATGTAACACCCGAAACGATGAAATTACCCAGATAAATTATTTTTAGATCCGCTAATTTTTATTTTCTATTTCATTTGCAGATATTTTAACAGGACGTGCTCTTATATTTCGAGGTATGATACCAATGTTTGACATTAAAAATTTTTTCGTGTTAATTTTATGTCTTCAGATTATTTTAATTCTACTGTTGTATTTTTACATTATAATAATTTAGTATTTAGTGTCAGTTTAATGTCCAGTTCCAGAGAAAGCAAAGATAATAAGATAAATATTATGCTGAAAAGAGACGATAGAAAGTAAAAGTAGTAAAGTTTCGCTTAAGTTTTGGCAACTATACCTCCAAGTTAAAGTAACGTAATCACAACGTGGTATAAACGTGTCTTTGTACATTTCTACCACGTGGCAGAGATTTTGGAAATTTACAGTTCCAAGCATAAGTGGCCGATTGTGTGCACCATACATTAGAGGAAGAACGCGATGCTCCTCGTCCAATTTATGGTGCACATAATCGACCTACTGAAGCCACTACCGCTGTTTCTCTTACGGATAATCCATTACCCATTCGACTTTAAAGTGCAAGATCGCGATCAAGAATATTGCAGCAGTACCTCCCACTGAACCGATGATCTTAAGAATTGTGGCTTCTTTGTGGCATATTGTGAAAAAAGGCACCCGTACAAGATTTACTTGGTGCAAGAACTTAAGCAGTTTGTTAGCTAATTAGAGCATTCGCAAGTCGATCAGGCTTAGCGAAGAAGCGCACTTCTGGTTGAATAGATTTGTGAATAAAAAAGGTGTAGCTTTTGGTTTCTAAAATGAACATAAACTGAGCACCGACAACTTTTATTAATATATAATTTTTTTTTCAAATAAGGTTTTTTCTTCCTTTTTTACTCTTCTAATTCTTCTTTAATTGTAAATAAAATTCAAGAACTAAATCGTTGCATTCTCATGTTTTGCCAAAGGATCCAATTCGGTAAGTACATTTGTTAGTGCATAATTAACTAATAATAACTTACCTAATATAATTTATATTTTAGTTTGGACATTTTTAAGAAATTAGTAAAAAACATAACATCAACCATTTCTATATTTGGGCTCTAAAAAACGCCGAAAACTGCATTTTAAACAACAAAATATACCTACGACTTCATGGCAACATAATATTATATAATACATAATTCTTAATCAACGCTTTTAATAATGTTAAATGCTGTTTAAATTTAGACGACTTATTTGTTTGACTATTATTACTCAATTGAAATGTTTACACTTTTCACGTTAATCATTACTAAATTCTTACTTACTTCTTCGGATTAACGCTGTTTATTGGAAAACCCATAAAAAGTCAACCCAGGATTTCCTCTCGAAATACACCCAACACAAAAAATCGTGCCACGGTTTTTTTATATTTTTTAATATTTTCCGGCTTTATTCTCAAAAACACTCGTTTGTAACGCACGCGTTTGACATCTGATTATCAAAAGTTGTACTTTTGTTACGATGATAACAGCAGAGTGGTGGCGCTAAATGTCAATTGCCGTTGTGATATTTTGAAAAGATTCAGGCATTGTTGACAATAACTGTAGGATTAGCTCGCCTTCGTCATTTTCCACCTGCTTAAATATAGTCTAAAGGTTTTATAACAAGTAAATAGCTTATAATTATAGCTATTTAGGTACTTGTTATAAAACATATGGTTTAAAACAGACTTTAAAATAAAATATGTTTTCATTTACCGAAATTTGAGTTATGTTGCTTGCGATACTTTGGCAAAAACTCATCGATATTAAACCTCTAAGCTTCTTTTGTAGCATTACTTGTGTAGAAATACCTTTCTTTGATGTATTTTCTAGACTTTTCATTATTTCTGCTGCTGTGGTTTGTGTTTCTACAGATTCCAAAATACTATTTGATAAACACCCAGATAAACACAATTGAAATTATTTTCTATTTTTTTTTCGTCCTGTGTATTTTAAAAATACTATTTTTCGCCCAAAACTTAATAAAATTAAAACAACAGTTTTACCTACTTTCTTTTAGTTCTGGGCCCATATATAAGGTTTCGGGATTTTTAATAATAAACTAATTTCTTTAACTATAGCCAGGTATTAGTAATAATAAACTTAGAACTTACCAACGTCAAAATTGTAAATATTTCATTTCAGTAAAAATCATAAAACAAATAAGTCGGCTAAAATCAACCAGCGTTATTCATTATTAAAATCTTTGATTAAGAAAGTCTCCAACCAACGGTAAAAAAACAAAAACGGGTATTATATTATAATATATGTTCTATAGGTATATATTATGTTACCATGAATTCGTAGATATATTTTGTCATTTACTATGTCGGCGTTTTTTAATTTTAAGGTTATGTTTGTACAACAAAAACGGGTATTATATTATAATATATGTTCTATAGGTATATATTATGTTACCATGAATTCGTAGATATATTTTGTCATTTACTATGTCGGCGTTTTTTAATTTTAAGGTTATGTTTGTACAACTATTATTTTTTGTTGGATTTGTTAAAAATGTCCAAACTTAAATATAAATTATATTAGGTCAGTGGCGGCTGGTGGATTTTAAGTATACCAATATCTCAGTTATTAGACATGGGACCCACACCAAATTTATAATAGTTTATATTGACATTAAATAAACAAGTTCGGCGCAAACAGAATTTAAATTGAAGTTTGCGAAAAAAAGTTAGTTTTTCCTGTCGCCTACCCTGCCTCCAGGCCCCCCTATTTGAGATAATTCAAATTAAAGTGGTGCAATTTATTATCTACTATAATTTATCGACAAATTTAAAATTTTATTTAAAAAATCCAAATATTACAGTTTTTATACCATTTTAAATATTTTTTTATTTTAATAAAATAAATAATAAAAATTTAAAATCGAATAAAATCTGTAATATTTGGATTTTTTGAATAAAATTTTAAATTTGTCGATAAATTATAGTAGATAATAAATTGCACCACTTTAATTTGAATTATCTCAAATAGGGGGGCCTGGAGGCAGGGTAGGCGACAGGAAAAACTAACTTTTTTTCGCAAACTTCAATTTAAATTCTGTTTGCGCCGAACTTGTTTATTTAAATTAAATAAACAAGTTCGGCGCAAACAGAATTTAAATTGAAGTTTGCGAAAAAAAGTTAGTTTTTCCTGTCGCCTACCCTGCCTCCAGGCCCCCCTATTTGAGATAATTCAAATTAAAGTGGTGTCTACTGAATAGGCCGAAAAAAATTCCCGTACATTTCCCGTACATTTCCCGTACATTTTTTAGTTTTCCCGTAACCCATTTTAAAAGTTTAAACAGATTATGATATTGTTAAAAAAAAATTTCAAGATAACATACACAAATTACTACCTATACAAAGTTACACCGCGCATCAAATAATGCTATTATTGAAGATATTTTTGGTGCGGAAAATGTAAGTTTTTATAATCAGGTTTAGAGTTGGATTTTATTATTGGTTACATATAAATCCCTTGCAAAAACATAACGATAAATAAAGTAGTATTATTCATCGCACTGTGCAACTTCAGTTATTGGCTTTTTGTATTTAGTTAGATAATATTTATTCAATTTTTATCTCATAGTCATAATGACTAAGTCATTGGTGTACAGATCATAATACATGTTTTTCACATTTTCATATTACTTTAATTTTCGTTTTTTCTCATTAATTTCTTCAACAATCATGTTCCGTTTGCTATCCAAAGCCACTTTTTCTTTCTCGAACTTCTCTGGCTATTTGTTTTCTTTTCTTCTTGAACTATCTCTGTTTCTTTCCTTTGCCGTTGCTCTTTGAGCATTTCAGTGTACCTGCTGTGGGAGTTTTGAAACGCGTGTACCATGGACTGATTGACCTCTGTTTTTAGAATACCACCACGTTCCATCACAGCATCATAAACGTGTCGTTGAGCAATCAAAGATGCCTCTTTTTAATTTTCCACGAGGCATTCTTTATTGACGGAAAATCCTGTTTTAACTGCCGCATTGCCATGTGATAATATGAGAATCATTTTCACAAAAATCTTCAAATTTTGGAATTCATCCATCGACCTATTTTCACCAGGGTTTTGACTCTGGTTTTGACGTTAAAAATAGGTACTTACATAGCCAACGGCAGATTTTGTATGTCAATTTCGCGAACAAAATGTTAAGAATCATTCAATCACCTTTTTTGCTACTTCAAATAGATAAAACTATCGTGACACGCTTTGCGATTGTCCCGAGTACGGACTTATCTGGAATTTCACAGGTCAACAAAAAAAATGATGGAAACAATATTGCCACGCCTGAATTGGCTGGGTAGTCAGGGCTGTTGGTATCATTGGCAAGTGGTTTGATTAAAGAAATATCCAGTGATTTAGTAACGTCGGCGTCCTACTTTTATGAACAAAGATGGCGTTTGAATCCGTACTCACAGATTTTCCCGCGTTTTAACAACGATTTAAATGTGAATAAAAGAGTAATATAAAAAATCGTTACTTTTTACAGCAAAACTAAGTGTTCAAATACCAAGTTTCTTGAAAAATTAAAACTATACACTGAAAGAAATATATGTTTGTTTTAGCAATGTATGTGGTAGTCTATATATGAAACATAAAATATATTTACCTTAACCATTTTTATATTTAGTTTTAACATATTATGTTAAAACTAAATATAATATATGTTTGTTTTAGCAATGTATGTGGTAGTCCATATATGAACCACATACATTTGCTAAAACAAACATATATTTCTTTCAGTGTAGTTTATGACACAATTCCCGTACATTGCGAAAAATTCCCGTACAATTCCCGTACATTTCCCGTACACATCAAATTTCCGTACAATTCCCGCTTTTCCAGCTTTTCCCGTACAGTAGACACCCTGTTAATGTCAATATAAACTATTATAAATTTGGTGTGGGTCCCATGTCTAATAACTGAGATATTGGTATACTTAAAATCCACCAGCCGCCACTGTATTAGGTAAAGTTATCATTAGTTAATTTTGAACCAACAAATAAAGAAGTAGATCCTTTTGCAAAACATAAAAATGCAACGATTTAGTTCTTGAAATACATTCACCATTATTGGTATGGTATCCACTTGAATAAAATGTTGAGTTTCTTAATCAATGATTTAAGGAATAATAAATCGAAATCAAGTACTAAACCAAAGTTTTGCATTTTTTGTGCACGATTTAGCTGTGCAATTGATCTTTGCGAACAAAATTTGTCGAGTAAGACTTCCTCCCTTTTGTAAAAAACTACTTATCAGCCATTTTATGATGACGGACGCTACCATTTGACCAAAATCTTGTCAAATATTAAAAAAAAATGCCCAAAAACTAAAACTGATTTTAAAGCTAATATTAAAAATTGAAAGTGGAGATGAGATAAATAAAATAACATATAAAATAATTATCTGACATTTAGGGATTCCAAGATTTTACTTTTTAAACTTAAATGACGGACGCTACAAAAAATGGAAGTGGAATAAATTTATTTTATGTTTCACCTGAATTGATAAATTGATAAGGGATTAAATTTAAACTTTATTATAATATATTAAGCATTGGACTAGATAAATATTTTTTATTTTTATTTTGTATTTAGTTTAATAGATAATATATAAGTACATGAAATATGTGATGATGGACGCTACATGACGGACGCTACAAAAGTTCTACCAAAATGCATATCTTTTATTTTTCAATTTAATTCAAATAAACAACCAAAAACTTCACTAAACAAATAAACTCTACATTTAACAGTTAAATATGCCACTACTTAAATACAACACACGATTCGTAACTGGAATTTCTTGTTTGAGCGGTTTGCAACGAATTGGAGCTTAATTTCATAAAAAAGTGTTTTGATTGGATAAAAGGAATCTTCTTAACATTAGCCCACCTTTTATCCAGCATTTATCTCTTTTATATTTTCAACATCCTCAGCACTAACATATACACTGTTTAAAATATCTGCGGTGTAAAAAGTAATCCTAAAATGGTGTCAAAATCCAACACCAAATGGTGTTAATATAACACCATGAATTAGGGTTGAAAATGAACACCAAAACGGTGTTTATCTAAAAATATTTGAGAAGTGCACCTACCCAGAAAAAAAGGAATAGTTCGTTTAACCCAGTTGACCCATAAGTAGTTATATTTTTGTGGATCACGTGATGTTCCTAAATCTCGCCTCTGTTGACTTACATGAAGAATATATAAACTTAGGTAATCCTTTGCTTTGGTGTGACACTACAAGTTGTTCGATACTAAAGAGACCTTAAATAGGTGGAAACAGGTGTCAATATATATATATATAAGTATACTTGAAGTATTTTAAGTTAGTGGAACGCACTGAAAACATTATCTCTAGCGAGTTAAAGGTTTCATTTTCTGGAATAATACCACTGGTAATATACTAGTAATGCGTCAAGGAACTTCCTGTTTCCTTTTTTTTTTCCTTTCTTCTGTGTAGTATGATAATTTGACCACAAACACATAATATTTAACACTGAAAAGGAGTTCAATTTACACCAGGTAAAATTTATTTTAATACTGTGTGAAACTTAAATTAACACCATTTTAGTATTTGAATTTACACCGCCAACGAACCTTATTTAACACCATTTTAGTATTTGAATTGACACCGGACCAACGAACCTTATTTAACACCATTTTGGTTTGTATCGATATAGACCACGTATGGTGTTAATTTGGTGTTAAATTGGTCATGAAATTTTGAACAGTGTATTAAGTTAATAGTAGATAATTGCCCTTTGGCACGTTCAAAGAAGTCATGGGCATTTGACAGCTCAATATTTTTACTTCTTACCTCTTGCCAAATCGTCCTTTTTACCACGCCTCCCAGTGCATCTACAGCACCCTTTCCGTGACTACTGGCAAAAAAGTTCCATTCAACACTAGGCAGGTTGAACTCTACATCATAGTAACACAATTTTTAAAGAGTGTGCCGATTGAATTTCATTTTGAGACACTAGCGAGTAGTTCTCAGCAAAGTCAATTTGCACTACAAGAACTTTATCTTCGGCAAGATGAACCTTTTGTTCATCAAAATACCGTTCTTGCACCCTTTTAACAAAACAGTATGTTTTAAACACTTTAAGTTGCCTCTCTAGCGTTTTGATCACTGAAAAAAGCGTAGCTTCTGTAACTTGGACCTCATTATCTTTCCACTGCTTGTACTTAACAAGTATGTCGTCCAAATTAAACATATATTTAACTGGAATCAAAGCATGTGAAATGTCATAATCGCAATTCTCACAAGTTTTTGTCATAAACTGTTCTTCATCTATATTGCAACACATTTGTTTCAGGAAATCAGTACTGCTTTTCGGAAACTTCAAAATAATATTTTGTATTGCCTCAATTAAAAAATTAAAATTCGCGTGATAGCGACATACACACACGTTATGCGGCATTTGTGATGATAACAGAACGATCTTGGGGCGCAACTGGTAAAATTTAGTAATCTGAATATTTGTATCTGGGAATTCTTGCTTAAATAGTGCAAATGCCTCCTTAATCGTCATTATAAGATGTCTTTTTTGTAAAGATTCTCTCTTACCAGTAATTGTATTTTTGACACTTTTTGTGTCTCTCTTTCCTGGGGCCTGTCTGCTAACATCATCACGTAGGTAAAAAATATTGACAAGTCTAACATCTTCAGTGGATGTAGTAAGTCCATGAATTATTGTGGGCTTCTCGTCACGCAACTTTTCGGGGATAGTTTGTAAAGCTAACTACTGCACTACAATTTTTCTTTTACGAGGACTTTCTGGTAACATATTTTTAACTTTTTTAAAGCTTTACCCAACGTTTGAGGACATCTGTAAGGACTATAAGACTACTCAATATTTTGTCTCATTTGTTTAATCTTTGATCTGTAACGCCTCATTCTTTCAGTAAATTTTAATTTCTCAATTTTTCGTAAATGACTATCAAACTGCAACTTTTCTTTTTTCTTTACTCTTTCAACTTTTTTTCTTTCGGCATCTTTTTTTAAAAGTGCAATTTTTGTAATTTCCTCACTTTTAATTTTTTCTCGATAACTTTGCGCGGCAATTTTGTTTTGTTTAATGCGCTTTTCCGTTTGATCTGTAAAAAATATTCCACCGGTATAAAAATCTCTCGAAAAATCTTTAAACAAGGTTAGAATGATCATTTGTGTGTTTTTAATTTAGTCTAATTTAACCGTAAAACAAGATAAATGAAAAATCTAAAAAAATATTACTTAAACATTTTTTGCTTACGGACGCTACATAAAAGTTTAATTTAAAAAAAAATTTATTTTTGACATAATTAAAAAAGCTTAATATACTGACAAGAGGCAAAATGTGTGTTTTTAAAAATAAATAGTTTAGTCAAAAATTATTTATCTTCATTAAGAAATATTAAGTATTACATCTTTTTGATGACGGACGCTACACTAACAACATAAAATAAATAAAGTTAATAAAAAAATACTACTTACCCATTTTCAAATTAAAGGTATTGCATATAAATAATTTTAAATTGTGCTGCTTAGTTTCAATATCTCTGGAATGGCTGTTATTTAAAAATGATTTTCCTATGCTTTAAATTTATTGTTGACAAACCTTGTAGTTCAATAATGCTATCGAGCGCCACCAGATAGCGCGCGTTGCTAAAACCCGCGTAACCTTTTCTAGTCACTCAATTAACTAAACACTAGCTCGCAAGCTCACTCGCGCCTTATTAAAATTTGAGACTAAAAAGGCTTTTATGAAGCTTGATACATATTATATAAATAATATAAATGATACCTATAAAAAAATGTAAAAAAATGCCCAAAAATAAATTTATTAAGCATTTACGTTTTAAAAACATTGAAATTTTTTTATTATTTTATATATAAAAAAGTCTTATATGAAATGAGAGTTAAGGTAAAATATTATTATACATTTTAATAAAATAAATATATATATATTTATATACTCGTATATAGATATTTGCATCAACCAAAATTGTAGTATAATTTCTTTGGTACACCATTTAAAAAACGATTTTTCTCAGTTTTTATCGCCAGAAATTCTGAATCTCCTTTAGCACCTTTTTCTCCTGGGGACCCAGGGATCCCAGGAAATCCTTGATATCCTTTTTCGCCTAAAAGCCCCATTTGCCCATTTATTCCAGGGGATCCTGGATCTCCTATGGCACCTTTTTCGCCTGGGGACCCCGAGAGCCCCGATGGCCCAGGAAATCCTTGATCTCCTTTTTCGCCCGAAAGCCCCATTTGCCCGATTCTTCCGGGATATCCTGGATCTCCTTCAGCACCTTTTTCGCCTGGGGACCCAGGGAACCCCTTTGGCCCAGGAAATCCTTGATCTCCTTTTTCGCCTGTAGGCCCGGTTGGCCCGATCATTCCAGGTTCTCCTTTATCGCCCTTTTCGCCTGGAATCCCTTTTAAGTTTGCTGTCAATTCTGAAAGTTTATTATTTGGTTTTAAAATATAAAGTTATGTGTGTTAGTAAGGTGCAAAATAATACAGCCAACCATATCTTTTTAAATAAAAAAAGGTGGATGAAAATTTTTCCCTCAGTTTATTTAATCTAGTATAAATAAAACAATACTTTACCTTTCACAACAATCGCACAAATATCACGTATTTCGTTTCGTTTAGATTCGGTAAATAAACTTGGCTAAAAAATATTAAATTGGTATATTGAGTTTTATACAGGGTGTGTCATTAATATTGCAAAAAAATCCTTTTAAATAATTTGCGAAAACGCTTTATTTTCGAGATGCAATTTTTTTTAAATTATTTGGTTTTTCCTTATATCTAAAAAAGCCTTACTACATCTTTTAAAATTAGGTTTGCCTGTTTAATAGATAATAAATAATCATAGTCTGTTAATAAAAATAAGTAGATCTATTTCAAAATAGTATCGGGACATTTAAAATAAAAACATTTTCTACCAAAATACCTAGTTAAAAAGGTAAATTTTTTTTAAACTTAGATTTTTGTACATAGCAAAAACTAAATCTAGTTTTTATTAATATATTAAAATTTACACAACAATTTACTAATTGGACGGCTTTCTGCAGAATGGGACCAACCCACAAAACCAAAAAAATCGAGATATTTAGCCTATGAACTAATTAAGTATGTATAATTTATCTGCAAAATAGGTCATAGCCAAAATGCAAGTGTAGTGAAATCTATTAATCATTGAACCAACCAACATTCAATAATAGTGTGGATTACTAATCCAGAATTAGAATCTGTAGAATATCTGCAAGTGGGTTGGCTCTTTTTTGTAAAAACTGTAATAATTATTATCGGGGGTAATTACACAAGTGCTTAAAAATTATCGATAATTTTGCTTGAAAGCATATTGCCTAAAAAATGCATGAGTTCAATTTCATATTTTGGAAAGAGTGAATCAAAAAACAAAATGTTAAGAAAATATAGGACTAAACTATAGTTTAGTTATATGAGTCATAGGCTGTTAAAGGTGGTACAACCCACAGGGCGTTTCAAATTTCCGGGGAAAAACTTATCACTCATGCACCCTGTATATACACAAAATGTAAATTTAAAAAAATATTTCAATAAACGTATTATTACCGAAGAATTAACCCACAATTTAATAAAAAATCACGAAATTCGGTTTGACGTTTCGTGAGAAAATCAACTTGCGTTAAATTTGACGCGAAGTGTATATATTAAAATATAAGTTTTATATAAGTTAATACGATTCTAAAAATTATATATATTGAATTTAGCACCATGCCAACTTCGATATAATTTTTTTTAGTTTAAAATGTCCCCGAGCGATGGCGCTACCTGTTCATGAATTTTGTTTGTTGAATAATTACTTTAAATTACCTATTATTAAAAATATCGATGAAGCACCGTAATTACAGCCGTATAATATACAAATCAACAGCCGTTATCTAAAAAATACGTGTGTAAATGATGATTTTTTCAATTCGAATACTTTATTAATGCAACACACTATACACAAACAAAATTCATTCAACCTAACCCAACCCTAATTAATTAATTAAAAGATAATAATTAGTTAATATAAAATATTAATAATAACACGTAATAACATTAAAAAAATCGCAGGTCAATTTTTGTTTTTACATAAGATAGAAATATATTTTTAAAAACTAAGTGGATTATAATGATAATTATTATGCGGCCATTCCACGCGTATCGGATGGGACAGTTGCAAGTTTTTATTTGCAAAATAATATTGTTCTATTATACTAGATACTAATGTAAAATTTTTATAAATAGTTCTAAACAAAAGCTGTTTAACAAGGTTTTTATTTGGCAAAAGTAGGTATCGTTGTTGTATGTTTAATTCCTTAAAAACTATTTTTTTTATTCAAAAACAGTATACCTTAAACTTATTAAGAAAGTTAGGGAACCAAGTCTGATAGATAGTTATGAAAGTTTATACATCTATAAGAATAGAAATAAATAGCGATAACCGACCGGTACCTAACTCTAGTTTGTATAAATTAGTTTTTCTTTACGTGTTCACTGAAGAGGTTACGGTCCACAATTTAGTAAACTTTGTCCATTCACGGTTCAGTCAACCTTATATTAGTATAAATATTTTATAATTAGTATAAATATTTTAGATTTAGCAGTTAAATTTAGTTACACTTCGTTTCTGAAGATGCCAACACCTTTGGCGAAAAGTACTTTAGGCACTTTGTGTTTTGTTTAATTTTTAAAAAAATAATGTATACTTCCTTGCTTGTGTGAAATTCTTTATTTGCGACTAGTTTCGGTTATACACCATCTTCAGGCAAACTACAAATAATGAGGTATTACCTAAATAAATATTTAAAAAAATTCGTAATTTATATTATTATTTTAACTCATATTTTAAAACTTGACATTGTAAGTAGATCAGGGGCGTGCTGGCAGAATCAATGCAGGCCTGGACTAGATGGTAGAGCAGTCCAGGCCCAAGCCAATTTCATATAAATTGTAAAAATACATTACAATTAAATACCTCGACTGATAAAATGTCCCGATAACTCTCTTAGCAACAAAGAATTGTTTTCAGCTAGTTCAATTATTAAGTCACAATCTAAACAATTTTTCACCTTTCTCTCCACAGCAATCAGCATAAAAGCTTCCAAATTTACGTCACTTCACACTGATATTAAAGGAAAGTATTATCATAAATAAATCAAGACAAAAACTGCGAAGTGGGCCCGGATCAGTTTGGATTTTCAAAGAAACGGACCAATAATTACGAAAGCATCCAAAATATCCCCACGGTTTAGGGTTTCCACCTGCGACTTCTTGGTTAAGGGTTAGCATAAAAAATACGTGTTTTAGATTTTTTTACGGGAGTCAATTAAAACTTTCTTTTTTTAATTTATTTTAGTGTTTAGTGATATAACTTGAAAAAACTTTTTGTTCGGTATACCCTATTTGCATACCATAACAAGTCCAGCAGACCACCATGGTAGCGCAGGCCACCGGGCATTCGCCCGGTGTCCCGGCGGCCCAGCACGCCCCTGAAGTAGATACTAATTTTACATTTTAACTATATTTATAATAATCGTAATTAACAAATATTTTAACCAAAATAACTTAACCTAACTTTAAATTTTTTTTAAATATTTATTTAATACCTCATTATTTGTAGTTTGCCTGAAGATGGTGTATAACCGAAACTAGTCGCAAATAAAGAATTTCACACAAGCAAGGAAGTATACATTATTTTTTAAAAAATTAAACATTCCATAAACCTTGCTAAAAATGGATTACCAAAACCTAATGAAACTTTGTGTTTTGTTTAACATATCACCGTTATCCTTTTTCAAGAATAATGAAAATTCTTTAATTTTTAGCTTTTTAAATTAAATGCAAAAAGTAACACCCCTGAGGGTATTTTTAAATACCCTTTTATTATTTTGAAATTTTTGTCGCGAAATTTATTGGTATTATTAAACAATTTCAATCCTCAACATAATGTGCATGTGGTGGATTTAATATATCAAATTTATATAACTTTGCTGATTAGTTTTAAACTCGATAGGAATTTAATTACACATTTATTAACATTTTTATCCAATTTGTGATTTTTTTCGCCTACTAGATATTCAGTTAACACCACCATCAAACTATAGTTTGATCAAGTTTGATACATCGTTGGATTTGTTCATATTTTTCTATCAAACCATGTAAAATTCCATTATAGCGGCCATAGGAAAAAAAGATGGTGGTGTTAACTGAATATCTAGTAGGCGAAAAAAATCACAAATTGGATAAAAATGTTAATAAATGTGTAATTAAATTCCTATCGAGTTTAAAACTAATCAGCAATGTTATATAAATTTGATACATTAAATCCACCACATGCACATTATGTTGAGGATTGAAATTGTTTAATAATGCCAATAAATTTGGCGACAAAAATTTCAAAATAATAAAAGGGTATTTAAAAATACCCTCAGGGGTGTTACTTTTTGCATTCAATTTAAAAAGCTAAAAATTAAAGTATTTTAATTATTCTTGAAAAAGGATAACGGTGATATGTTAAACAAAACACAAAGTGCCTAAAGTACTTTTCGCCAAAGGTGTTGGCATCTTCAGAAACGAAGTGTAACTAAATTTAACTGCTAAATCTAAAATATTTATACTAATTATAACCTAAGGTTGACTGAACCGTGAATGGACAAAGTTTACTAAATTGTGGACCGGAACCTCTTCAGTGAACACGTAAAGAAAAACTAATTTATACAAACTAGAGTTAGGTACCGGCAGAGCTGCAACAAGTCAGTTTTAAAAAGACTTAAATCTTAAGTCTTAAGTCAATTCTAAAATCAAAATGATTTAAATCTTAAGTCAATTCTAAGATAAAGTTTAAATGATTTAAGTATTAAGTCTTTGACTTAAATAATTTTCTTTCAAGTCAAGTCATTTTCGCAAAATCTTAAATCATTATAAAGTGATTTAAGTCATCTTATGATTTAATTCCTTTAGTAAGTCGTTTTTATGACTTAAGTCTATATGTTTTATTTAAATCGTGATCTAAGACTTAAGTTAATAAAATGACTTGAATCAAAAATAGTGATTTAAATCAAAATATTTTATGGTATTAATGATACTGATATTATTAATCTATTGTAGATACAGATGATAATAAACCACTATGTTAAGAATTTAAAACGATTTATTTTGAAAACACTTACAAACAAAATAAAATATTTTTAAAAAGACTTAAATCTTTTTTTGACTTAAATCGTTTCTATATGACTTAAATCGTATGTACTGACTTAAGTTTTTTCTATTTTGAAAAAAATATTTAAGTCACAAATCATTTTGAAAAATACTTAAATTTTAAGTCTTAAGTCAGTTTTAGAGAAATGACTTATTACCAAATGACTTAAGTCTTTAAAACGATTTAAATCAAAAAAACGATGTAAGTTTTCTGAGAGCTTGCAGCTCTGGGTACCGGTCGGTTATCGCTATTTAAAGATTTATTTCTATTCTTATAGATGTATAAACTTTCATAACTATCTATCAGACTTGGTTCCCTAACTTTTTTAATAAGTTTAAGGTTGTCAAATCCTATTTAATGACCATCATCAAGTATATGTTGGACAACACTCGATCTGTCCTACCAAATCTAGCATGGGTCAAGAGCACTTTGAACCTTACTTGGATGGATCGTTTAGTTCCCAACAAGATATATATGAACGTTTATAAATCTATAAGAATAGAAATAAATCTTTAAATAGCGATAACGGACCGGTACCCAACTCTAATTTGTATAAATTAGTTTTTTAGTTTCTTTTTGCGTATTCACTGAAGCGGTTACGGTCCACAGTTTAGTAAACTGTGTCCGTTCACGGTTTAGTCAACCTAAGCTTATATATAAGCTTATATATAAGCTTATATATAAGCTTATATATAAGCTTATATATAAGCTTATATATAAGCTTATAATTAGTATAAATATGGTAAATTTAACAGTTAGACTTAGTTACACTTCGCTTCTGAAGATGCCAACATCGTTGGTGAAAAGTATTTCAAGCACTTTGTGTTTTCTTTTGGTGGGGAATATTTCTAATATTTGTTTAATCACCAAAATTGTCTTTTTTCAAGTATTATTACATGTTATAATATGTTGCATCATTTCCAATATTCTATGGGATTTTTTGGTTTTGACAGGTTTTCAGTTTTTTTCAAATTATTTAAGAACCGCTAATTTTTCCCCAATTTTTAAATGCCAATTTAATATAATAATACTTTATGCACTACATAATATGTAGCTACTCAAATAAAAAAAGATACTTATTCATAAGATACTTGGTGCACCGTTCATAGTCCATATACAGTATAAAGGATGTTTATGCATTTAATTTCGAAATAAAAAAAACAATAAATAATGTTTTGAAATTTAAAAAATACCTACCTTGGCACAAAAAACTGCGTTAAAAAGGCACACAACGGCACAAGTCACTAAAATTGTCGATTTCATTATAAAATTAGTTTAAGCATGTCATAATGACATTGTCATTTGTAGGTTACTCGTTTTGCGCATACTTAAAATCACGAAGTTAGGCAACCCACTCCACAGACTCTAACATCTGTGGCGTAGGCCCTTTTTATGTGGTTTAACTTTCTTGTGCTTTGGGTTTGAGCTGTCTATAGAGATTACAAATCTTTTTAAACGTGTTTCTTAGAGAGGCACTATACTACTCTTTTGTGTCTGATACACAGATCTGTGGCTGATAGAATATTCCAGGATAAAGAAGGAATATTCTATCAGGGATGTCATCAAACTGTCAAATCTCTATTTTAAGGTTAATCTACCATAACCACAAATTTACCATTTCCATTTTTCGGCTTTTTTATCTGAGAACGAGATCGAGTTCTTGGCCTGATTTTTGGCCGAGAATAGCCGAGACCGAGATCTCGGTCTCGTATCTCAGTAAAAATATATATATATACATATATATACATATATACAGGGTGTCCGGAAAAAGGAGGTCAATCCTTTAACCATATATTCCTTGAGTTAAAACAATAAGACTTTCATAATACCATTTTTCAAATTAGAGCTTCATGTTCGATATACAGGGCGACAAAGTTTGAAATTTAAAACAGATTTTTTTTAATAATTCGAGTAATTAATAAGGTATTAAGTTCAAATTCGGTACACAGTGTACCGTACACTACTTCAACATAAATATTTACATCTTTTGAGATCAACAAAACAAAAAACAATTGTCAAATAATCAAAATAAGGGGGGTCCAGTACTCACTGACCCCCCCTATTTTTTAGTACGGGCGCCAGTGACTTCCAAACGGTATTTTTTCAGGTAATCATTTAGTGTTGAACATTTTTTGTCTCTCATAAAATTTTGATGAAATGATTTGTTTTAGAGATAATTTGTAAAGTATTGGTCCTTGATTGATGCCCACGCGGCTTATGGCAATCTCATAATTTTCAAATGTAGTACTCGACCACCCTATTTTGATTATTTGACAATTGTTACATCTTTTGAGGACAACAAAACAAAAAACAATTGTCAAATAATAAAAATAGGGTGGTCCAGTACTACATTTGAAAATTATGAGATTGCCATAAGCCGCGTGGGCATCAATCAAGGACCAATACTTTACAAATTATCTCTAAAACAAATCATTTCATCAAAATTTTATGAGAGACAAAAAATGTTCAACACTAAATGATTACCTGAAAAAATACCGTTTGGAAGTCACTGGCGCCCGTACTAAAAAATAGGGGGGGTCAGTGAGTACTGGACCCCCCCTATTTTGATTATTTGACAATTGTTTTTTGTTTTGTTGATCTCAAAAGATGTAACTATTTATGTTGAAGTAGTGTACCGAATTTGAACTTAATACCTTATTAATTACTCGAATTATTAAAAAAAATCTGTTTTAAATTTCAAACTTTGTCGCCCTGTATATCGAACATGAAGCTCTAAATTGAGAAATGGTATTATAAAAGTCTTATTGTTTTAACTCAAGGAATATATGGTTAAAGGATTGACCTCCTTTTTCCGGACACCCTGTATATATATATATATATATATACAGGGTGTTATGTAATTAATGTTATATATTAAAATGGGTTGTTCCTTAGGGTCCATAAAGAAGCACCTGAAACTTTTTTTTCTTAATTCCAAAATCTAAAAATAATTTATAATTACCTTTATCCTACCAAAAAGTACGCCACTGATCGACTAGGAACTTTAGGCTAATCTGGTGGATTTATTATGTTATGGTTGGTAACAACAGTATTTCCAAAATCTCTCAAAAAAGTTGACAAACATTGTTTAAATTTAGCTTAATTACAAAAATGACAAAATTAACAATGCAAATTGTCAATTTGGCGTTTTTATTAATTGTTGGTTATGTCATTTTTGTACTGAAGGTAAATTCAAACAAAATCTGCAAACTTTTATGACAGAATCTAGTGCATTTCTTTTAAATTTTAGGTTATGTTTTCAAATTGTAAATATCTTAACTAAGGGAAGTGCTTTTGGATTTATTTACACAAATTAAATGTTTAAAGTTTAACCTGTGAACTGGTCCCAATTTCATCTGAGTAAACAGAGAAAAAAACTGATGAAAAAATTAATTTTGTGGTTATGGATTTCAAATTTCAAAGGTACTAAATTTTCTAATCATATGTTAATTTTAACCAAATATTAACCAGATTTTATGTTAATCCAGGTCCACATAAAGTTATAACTTTATTGTTATAACTTATAAGTTTACAACCAATCTGTTAACAAACATTTTGTAGATTTAATAACAAAATCCTATGTCAAAAATACAACCATAATTTTTGTAATTTTCAAAAAGACCTTATTTTTGAAAACCTCTTTGGGAACTTAAATGAAAAAATTTTGATACTTTATTAATCAATTTTCTAAACAAAAAAAATTAACCTACATAAATGAACACAAAAATAACATAACACAGTTAAACAAGCAATTATAATTGCTTGTTTAACTGTGTTATGTTATTTTTGTGTTAATTTGTGATAATTATATTGTACCAAATTGGATGATTTCAGAATGTTGTGTTATTTATAAATAACACAACATTCTGAAATCATCAAATTTGGTACAATATAATTATCAGTAGGTACTACTACAACACTAACTGATGTATTTCGTAACTTTTACCCACTTCACTGTATCGTGATGGCATCTTTTTTCGGATACATCGCACTTCGCACACTCATTTAATAGGTATAAGAAATCCGAATAACAGTAATAACAGATTTCTGGTAAGATATTATAAACACTGGACAGTAGGGTGATGCAAAATTTTTTTTGAATTCTATGCGAGACCACTCGGGTTTTCAAAGAGTATCAAGAAAATAAAAATCTGTAAAAATTTCAGAGAAATCAATTAAAATTTAGAGGTCGCTCAACGCAATTGTTTAATTTAGAAAAATCACATATGCCTACTTGTTTATAGCAATGCATTTGAGATATATTTCATACAAATTTGAATGAAAATGGTTGAATTTTTTTTTGTTGGACTCTTAATGATTATTCTAATGTCTTGATTTCAAAAAATTGTTCATAATATTTAAAAAATATATATTAATTAGCAAATATAGCTAGCTTAGTTAAGAAATAATTCATTAAATTTTTTTTTGTTTCAAAATCTGTAAAAACATTGTTAATAGGTCTACAAGCAATTATTCATTCACAAAAACACTCGCCCCCATCGTTAAATATGAGAAAAAAAAATATTTTAATTAACTACACTTCGCGTCAACGCACCACTAAAAGTTTGTCACATTTTCAAAGTTGATTTTCTCTCGAACCGTCAAACCGAATTTGGTAATTTGGCATATGCCTACTTGTTTATAGCAATGCATTTGAGAGCGACCTCTAAATTTTAATTGATTTCTCTCGAATTTTTACAGATTTTTATTTTCTTGATACTCTTTGAAATCCCGAGTGGTCTCGCATAGAATTCACCCATCACATCACCCTAATGGACAGTTGTTATGAACACGTTACGAATTAGAATAAAGTAAGCAGAAACATAAGTTGCAGACGCTGAAGTCAGTTGAAGTTATTGTCAATGGGAAATGTTTTGATTGACTGCCTGAAATCACTTGTTCTTTTTCAACTAAATAATTTGTTAAGCATTAAGAAAATAATCTGTAACCTTTGAAATTAACAAAATGCCCACAAAATTGCACATTACCTTTACAAAACATTCGGTAAAATATTTTCCTTTGTTAAAAACCCTAGTTTTCTACAAAAATTTATGTTATAATTTTACAAACTAAAATTAACAAACTACAAACTCGTGTTAACAAATCTGATTTTTTTAACAGTGTAAACATATAATATACATTTTATTCTAATTTATAGTTTTTTGAAAGGATTACGTTAAAAAGAATATATGTTTATGTTCATTAAATATTTAGTTTATGTACATTATAATTATTTTTTCCAATATACAAAAGCAAACAAACAATAAGAAGTTTTGCAAAATTATTTTCTTAATTTGTTACCCTCCCCCAAAAGAAAAAATGAGGAGCATGCGCGCAAAACCAGCTAAATCCATTTTAATAAAATGTTGTGAAAATGGCAAAAACTCCCATTTCCAGATAAATTTACAGATAAAAAATGCATCTCAAGTTTTGTGCCCAAACAAATGCACCTTGAGTTTTGTGCCCACAAAACTCAAGATGCATTTTTTATCTGTAAAGGCCATGGCCTGCAGGAGGTTTTTGCCATTTTCACAACATTTTATTAAAATGGATTTAGCTGGTTTTGCGCGCATGCTCCTCAAATATCAACGCCCTTGCCTCAAGCGCTAGCCTCTATAGCGATTATATCTTTTAAACCAACCCCGTTCACCACTACCAATGAACCACCAAAAAAAGAAAATATTGTAACGTTTTTGTGGCAAGCACTGGTTTATTAACGAACAAAAACGATTTTTTTATAACTTCATTGCAATTAAAACACTATAATACTATAATACTAAATAATTACTTAACTACTAATTATTTATATATTTATATATATTTATTTCCACGTACATCTAATTTATTTCGTGGCGAGTAACAAAGCTTGACTGACTGAGTCAGTGTCAGTGTTGGCCATAATTTTTGGACCACTGTAAAAAAAATCGAACTCTAAAACGCCTTTATTATTCTTTATGAAATTTTGGATACTTCAACTTATATCTCAGTTTATGTGTTCGAGGGTTTTTCGAGAAAATATTTTTAAAGCCCTTTTATTTTATAATGAAAAAACGTTCAAAAAATAAGTTTTAGGGTAGTTTTTTTTTAAGTAAATAAAAAATATGCTGTTAAAGACCGTATTTTTGTTAGTATACCCTGAAAATTTTGTACAAATTAAACGAACAGTAACGAAGATACAGCGCTTCAAAGTCGGTAAAAATGGCCCCATTTTGATTATTTTTCTGAAAAGTGGTCATTTTTGACGACTGCTTCTTGTTCCGCCAGCATCATGGGTAAATTAACAGCTGTCAATTTTCTATTTATTTCTTTTATTTTGACTAAGGTTTAAGAATTTTTTAGAAGAACTTTACAATACATTTAGTTGTAGCAAATATTGCAATAAAATATGTGTCCGCTACCACTTTCAAAATTTATCTGCCTGTTTTTTGATAAAATAGAATTAACATACTTTTTTAATAAAACGTCCCATTTTTTTTGGAATGTTAAGATAGTTTTCTTTTGATTTAAAAAATATATAATTTGTATATATTAAACCTTTGTTAGTAATGAATAAAAAAATCTTACTTTTAACCCAAAAATCATATTTGATAATAATAATTATAATAATAGCGTGTAGTTAGCCTTCTTCTTCTTCTTTCTTAGTGGCTCTACGCCTTAATGTAGTTAGCCGGAGCCGATGTATTCAAGATGAAGAATTAGGATGTAGGGATCGATGAGAACTACACGATCTTCCACTGTTGGTCGGGGTAGGTAGTAGGTATAAAATATATAGAACTAGGCAAAAAAACAAAAATATTAAGTCTTTTATATTTTTGGATTTAATTTATGAACACGATTATATTTTTTTTGTCAAGGTAAAGGAGAGGAGTAATAAACCCAGGGATGTTTGCAAATGATGAGAAATTTTGCTGTGTTGAAAGAAACGGCTTCGGGTACTAAAATATTTACAATATATGTAATTACGGGTCAGTCCCCACACTGAAAAAAATAATTTGTTTAAGCAACTAAAAAAAAGTTGCGCCAACAAATTTTATTTGTAGCTATAGCCTCAACTAAAATCTTTGTTACAACAACAAATTTTTTTTGTTGAGACATAATATGTTACTGTAACTAATATTTTTTGTTGACAAAACTATGGCGTCTTGTTTAAAGTAACTAATATTATTGATATCTCATACAATAATATTTTGTTGTTAAAACAGTTTACATTTGTTTTAGGTAATAATTTATTTGTTTCTATAACTTTTTGCATTTGTTTTCATTATAAATCTTTGTTGGAAAAGCTATGGTAATGAGTATCTACAACATTGTTGCTTTGTTGTTATAACCTTTGGTAGTTCTTTTAATAACCAAAAAATAATTTTTGTTAAAAGAACTTTAACAATATTAACCTATGCCTACACAATATTGTTAAAGCACCTCTTTCAGTATGTAATACTAATTAATAAAAAGAGTTGCATTAACAATATTGTGTAGGTATAGTTTAATATTGTTTGATTTTTTTTAACAAAAATTATTTTGGTACCTTTAAAAGTATTTTCTAATGAAGAAAATCCCCACTCGGTTAATATTTGGTTTACTTCTTCATCCATAACGCCCAATGCACAAAAATTAATTAACTCGAACCTGCTTCCTCTAGCATTTGCATAAAAAATTTTTGACAGTGACAAATTATTTTTTTATTATTCAATCACTATGACACCAAGACTTAACTTTAACCATGGCACCAAGTCGGTCAACTTTATAAAATAAATTTCAATGTCACATCATGTCAATTTTGGGCGAAAATTGACAACAAAAACATATTTGTTATGTTTACTAAGGATACCTATTAGCGGCGACGCATATTGTCAGTAGAGTAAACTAATTCTTTCCAACAAATTCATTTTTGTTGCAAATACTAATGTATTAAACACTTTACTTGGGTTAACAAATTTTTTATTAGGACCAACAAAAACAATTTCAACAAAAAATTTATTGGTTGATAGAACAGATTTGTTTTTTCAGTGCACATATCTATTGAGACCGGAAAATAAAAACTGACTTAAAAATAGGAGCTAACAGACCAAATATAATTCTGGACACTAATAGATTAAGACTTGATAGACATATTGATAACAATGAATAGCAACTTTCAAACAGCCTAAGCAACAAATTAGCAAATATCTATATATTAAGGCATAAGAAATAAAAGAATTGTGAAGGGTTAGTAAATATTAGACCAATAATTATTGCCACTGCCATTATACCAAAGACGCTTGACGAACAAATGGTAGTACTTGGAATTAAGAATATGACTCCCCTAATGCAAAAATCAGAAGTTTTAGATATATTTCACATAGGAAAAAATTCTACAGTGTAACTTGGCAATCCGCCCATTCCCTGAATAATTAAAAAATTAAACTCTCTAAAGGAGCAGAAACACAAATAATAATATTAATAATATTGCCGAATTTAAATTTAAAGGTTATAATAATTATTTGATATATGTAAAGATATTTTTAGATTTAAAAGTCAATAAAACAAGAAAATACGAATTATCAAGTAAAACAATGGTTCTATTTTTGAACAAAAAACAATGAGAAAAATATTTAAATATGATTTAAATTATAAAATCCGTTAATAAAATTAATTACGTTGGATTTTTAAATTATATTTTATTTATCATTTATAAGGATACCTACTTTAAACTAAATAAATAAAGTTTTATCTAAATTTTATTTAATTTTAATCCATAATTAATTATAAAACCAGGCGAGAATATTATTTATTGAAGTAAAGATTTGTATGTGCTTATAATAATAGTAGTATAATAATTATTTTTTGATCCAACCTATGTACAAATAGGACTAAAGTCAGTGTTTGTATACATTTACAAAAATTACAGTAAATATTATAATAATCTATAATATATCAAATTTAGTTATATACTGATAATAAATTATAATTATAGGAGAATACAACATTTAGGATGCTTTCTAAATTAGAAAATCAAATTCAAATTTTGAATTCGAAATCTAGTGTTTGGTCTGTTATGGAAGAAATGACTCAAAGTGAAAATCAAGAAGAGGCGTTTTATGTGTGCGATATTGGAAATATCATTAAAAAATATTTAAATTGGAAAAAACTAATGCCAAGAGTCGAAACTTATTATGGTAAATATACATTTAATTATGAATATTTATTTGTAAAAATTATAAAAAATATAAAATATAAAATTTATATTTTTATAATTTTTATAGTAACTGTATTTTGATCAAAATTCAGATAAAAAAATAGTATAAAAAAGTATAATGTTATAAAAAGTAGTTAAAAACAGATACATTATTTATAAAAAAAAGTTATAAAATAAAACATCGCATGTTTTTAGTCTACGTTAGAAGTAAATAAAGTATAAAATTTATATTTAATATACTTACTTATTATTAAAATTTTTAATTAATTAAAACTCTTAATTCTTTAGAATCTGATCTAAATTACTTAAATGAGGTAGCTATAGCTATATATATGTGTAAAAAAATGTACCTAATAAAAATTACTTACTTACCTATGTCTCATTAGTTTTGGCATAAAATCATGAAGCTCTTAAGGAATTCACATGTATTCTGACATTCAGAAAAATATCATGTCATGAAAAGCATAGGAAATTATATTAATTTAAATATTTGGGTATATTTGATTCAAATAGAAAAAAGGCAGTTTTATATTTATTTACCAACAGATTTACAATTTATTTGAACAATTTTAAAGTGCATGCATATATTTTAAAGAATTTGCAAACTCTTTAAAATATATATACGAAAAGAAATCTATTTATTTCATTGCGTCTTTCAACATTGTTTTAAAAAGATATGCATTATAAAAGTGCTATACACTTATTAATTTATGAGACACACCAATGACGCCAAAACCTATTTGATTCCTTTTGAATTATAATTATTATTATCGTTTTTATTGATTTTATAAAAAAATTTCTCTACTGTAGTAAATACAAAATTAAGCTTACGCTGCGATTGCTTATTCCAGCAAGATTATCTTTATTTTATTATTATCCATCGCGATGCATCGTTTTGAGTGTTTTTGAAAAGTTTTGGGCAATTTTGAACGGAAAGGTCATTCCAACTTTTAAGTCGCAAAACTGTAGGACTGCATTTTGTGAAAACTTGTGAAACACAATTATAGGAACATGTTTGAAAAAGTGTATACGTAATTATAATAATAAATATTCGTACCTACACAACTTTGACACCGGACAATTTGACGATATAAGTATACTTATAAGGCAAAAATAAGCGGCAACGTCGCAATCTCCATGAAGTGATGAAATTTTGCGTAAAACTGTATTTTCTATATCTTTCATTCTTTCTGTTTTGCGTGTTTGATCTCTTTTTAATTTTCACCGATTTTAAGTAAGGCTATGTTATTTATTTTGAAATTTGTTGGACATCTATTGTCAAACAATTAAAAATGTTTCAAATTCGATTACGTCAGTGAATGAAATAGTATATTAAAGAACTAATGTCATAAGGCGTCATTTTGTCGCACGCGGACAATTTATAAAACGAGCGAGTTTTGTAATGGACTAGTGCGACAAAAGGTCTTATGACATGAGTACATTATGCTATTTTATCTATTTTGCAAAAATTGTATAAAAAAATATTTTTAAACCTTATATTTAATTTAGTCGATTTTAACTTTAAATAGTTGGTATCAAAGTCATTGGTTTGACAGTTAATGTCAAAATCCATTCGCCATACCGTCCTTAATTTACTTATTTACAATAAGCGGCTACAGCTGTTAATGTTAAAGAAGAAAAAAAGGATTTTCTTTGGTGCTAAACAAAATTTATTGCCAGAAAAGTCTCGTAAGTACTAGATACAATATTATTTTACTAGTATGCTGTTTAAAGTATAGCCAACCTTTTCAAAATTTTGGGTGGGGTAAAGTATATCATTACAGCACCGAAAGCGGTGTTATAAGATAAGGAGAAAAGAATAAAAAATTGTTTTTAATGGTTTTTAAAGGGAAATATTTAAAAATTTAATAGCAACGGCTTAAAATAAAGATTAAGAGCTTTGTAATAGCTTAAAATTTTTGTTTTTTGACCTGTTAAATGTCGCTCTAAAATGAAGCACCCTAATGTATAGGTAAACACGTTTCAAACAATAGGTTAGAACATAAGGATTACATTGTTTAATTAATTCCGTAAAACACAAAATTAAAAAAAAACAAAATAACTTCATACCACCGCATAGATGTGTTTAATTTGTTAAGTCTTTAACTAATTTTTATTTGCTATTCACTTAATTTAAAATAAAAATTAAATATCGCACTATAAATTATATATTTTATTATTGTTATGAGTAAGGTTATAAACATTATGTATAATTTATAATAATATTTGTCTTAAAAAAACATTAAAATTGCTTTAGTGTAAAATTTACGAACACGTACCTTGTGAAACTCGCAAGCACTTCGTCCTTAAATTCACAGCACACTGAAAGAAATTTGTTGCTAAAAGTAAATACAAATTTATACTAAAAATTTTATACTAGTGCTTTACACATTTATACTACTGTTTATTATGAATGTATGGTAAATTTTGTAATACATTTATTGTAAAGAAGATATGTTAGATCTAAATAAAAATAAACTTACCCTTACTATAAAATGTAAACTATAAGTGAATTACAGCAAAAAAATATTGCTAGAAACACCATTTATATTGCTAGGGCAGCAATAGGCTGCTAACCAAACGAATATATTTGTTTTAGCAATGTATGTGGTAGTCTATATATGAAACATAAAATATATTTGCCCTAATTATTTTTTTATTTAACTTTAGTATATATTTCTTTCAGTGCACAGAAAAATGCAAGTTGGTATGGAAACGTAAATTCGTTTAGAAGTTTTAACTTTACTTTGACATTTTAGTTATCAGTATGTCTTAGAAATCAGAAATTCTAAGATTATAAAAGTTTATAACCAGGATGTGTCACGCAATTTATAGGACGAATGTAAACATGTATTCTGTGTATGAATTTATCAAAAAGTAAAAAACCCTAAATTTTCACCCCACAATTTTCCGAAAAATTCATTTAATCGATTTAAATACCGTCTGAACTTGGTGCCGGATATCCGCAGAAAAACTGCGACTTGTAAAAGACCATGATCCACTTTATTTAATTTAGATTTAAATTAGACTAAAAATGTTTAGTTAATTTTGTGCCAAAAATAATTGGACATACGTTAGTATACTTTTAAAAATATTTTATTACCCCCAATAATTGGGTTGAGAAAGGTTGAAATAAATTTAAATTTATTATTTTTATGGTGACATTAAAATATTATAGTTAACTACTGACAAAATCAAATTTTAGCTGTTAAATGTAACGATCATCCATTTGTCCTTGAAACTTTGGCTACTTTGGGTACCGGATTTGACTGTGCTTCTAAAGAGGAAATTTCAAAAATATTGGATTTAAATGTCCAACCAACCCGAATTATCTTTGCCAATCCAGCTAAACCTGAGAGTCACATAAAATATGCAGAAACTGTTAATATTTTAAGGATGACTTTCGATAATCAGTTGGAATTGGAAAAAATTAAAAGGAGTCATCCCAATGCTGAGTAAGAGAATATAAGTATTTTGACAACAAAAAAATATTTTCATTTACTTTAGGTTAATATTAAGAATAAAATATGATGATGAAATGGCACATTACAAATTCGGAGGCAAATTTGGTTGCGATCATTTAACGGAAGCACCAGAACTTTTAACTAAAGCCCAGCAATTAGGTATCAAAGTAATTGGTGTTAGTTTTCATATTGGTTCAGGAAGTCAAAATCCAAAAGTCTACGGAGAAGCTATTAAAGCAGCAAGGCATGTTTTTGACCTGGCCAGCAATATAGGATTTAAATTTAATATTTTGGATATTGGAGGCGGTTTTCCTGGTGCTCATGGAACATCTATAGAAGAGGTATAATATAAAACTAAATATAACTAATATTTAATTATTATATTTATTACTTATTTAGATATCAAAAAATGTAAATGAAAACATAAACCTCCACTTTTCCGACCCTTCTATTAAAATTGTTGCTGAACCAGGAAGATACTATGTTGATTCTGCATTTACTGTAGCCACCAGAATACATTCTATTGCCACCACTAAACCAGATTCTACTGGAATATTTACGTATATGTATTATGTAAATACTGGAGCCTATAGCACCTTTATGAACGTTTTCTTTAATGAGCAATATAAACCTCAAGCCCTTAATAAAAATAAACGTGACAAAAAATATCCTACAATTATATGGGGCCCGACTTGTGATTCTTTGGATAAAATCTGTGAGAAAAATAAAATGCCAAAAATGAATATTGGAGATTGGATTGCTTTTGAGAATATGGGAGCCTATACATTAACAATATCCAGTAATTTTAATGGTTTTCCTATTCCCAAGGTACACGGAGTAGTTTGTGAAAAATTGTGGTGAGTGGTTTATGTTTAAAGGGCGTTATAAAAGTTTAAAAGAACTTTAGTACGAAAAAGATGAATTATTAAATTTTTTGCTAAATTTGGTGAATATTAGTTGTTTTATAAATTAAAATCACAATCTAGAAACTATATTAAATAATTCATTTTGCGCAACAACGATAAACTGTTTAATATTAATTTAATTTATTTTAATATTTTAAAAGTTACGATATTTCTTTTAAGAAAAGTCATTTATAATGTTTTTTTGGCAGGTATTTTCTAAAAACTTTCTTTGCCTAAATGGGATTCTTTTAATTCCTACTGTATTTTGAAACGGTAATAATATAATTTCTTAAACATATTTTTAGGACTTAAGTTAGATTAACTCCCAAACTTAATTTTGAAATTGTTTGGAAAAACTCAAAATGCCTCCTTCTGTCCGTTTATCCAGTCACTTTTTTTTGTAACTTAATATTGTTAATAATATTAATATATAATATATAATTATAATTTATAATTAATATAATATTAATATAATATTAATATTAATAATATTGTTATTAAAATGTAATTTGTAATGTAATTGTCTATTATTTAAAAGGATCGGGTGCTATTTAAAAAAGATGTTTTTTAAAAAATGGTGGAAATTTCAAAATGTATGTAAATTTTATTATAATTATAAATTTTACAGACAAATTATTGGTCTTTTCTGTCCATTGACAAAATTTATTTTTATGTTACTATTGAAAAATTTGTGGATTTTTAAATAGTAAGTACAGTCTAAGAAATGTTTATGTATCAATGAAAAAAAAATACAATTTGTACTTAAATTGTTCATAATTTTTTGACAAAAGTAAAAACGGACGTAAGGGACAAATTTATTGTTATTTTACGTTTTGGTTTTTTCAATATAAATTAAAATATATAAAATAAAAAATTAAATTAAATTAAAACAAATTAACTTTCGACATATCAAGTCTAGTTTTCCAGCCGCTGAGCCAACAAAAAAGTTCTTAAAAACTGCTGAAATAAAAAAATAGCCGTTTAAGTATAATCATCATTCTATATTTTTTATATTTTTTAGGAAGAAATATAAACATTTGATGATGGGATCCGAAATTAAATTTGATAATTGTAAAGAACATTTGCGCTGTCAATTATCAGAAAAATTATTATACAGCAACAAATTTTCGTCTGTTAATTAAATTATAAAAATATACCTTTACATTAATAAATATTACCTAATTATTAATAAATAAATTTTATTTTTAATGGTTTTATTTAAATTAATCTATATAGAATTAATTGGTAATGGACAAAAAATTTCTAAACTTATGCCCAATTATGCCCACGTTAATAATGGGGGTATTAAAAAATAATTCCATTTCTTTTATCAATCGGGCCTTGGTGAGTTCCAAATGGGGTTGTAACTTACATTGAAATTATCGAGTTTGTGAGATTTTTTCAGGTTTTCGTTTGAAATATGTTATATTATAGGTAATGAACATGAATTTATTCTACAATAATGGGGGTATTAAAAAATAATTCCATTTCTTTTATCAATCGGGCCTTGGTGAGTTCCAAATGGGGTTGTAACTTACATTGAAATTATCGAGTTTGTGAGATTTTTTCAGGTTTTCGTTTGAAATATGTTATATTATAGGTAATGAACATGAATTTATTCTACAGTGACCTGTAATTATACATTTTCTTTGCTGATTTTATGCTAAACGCGATTTCATAAAAATAGTCCAACGAAATAAAATGAAATGAAATTATGAAATTAAGCTTGGATGGACTACTTTCAAACTAGCCGAGTCGGTCATTTAACTTAAACTGTTTTTTATAAATAATCTGAACGTGTACTTTCTTAAATAAGGTAATATTTATTTAAATATATTATACTGTTTAGTTTTAAGAGCAATTTTAAAATAAACCCTCAGGTGACCCACCCTTTAGTAAACTAAGTATGTCATGAGATATGATCGATGGAATAAAAGTCGTCAGCTAGTAGTTCATGTATTTTTTTATTGTCTGTACATTTCGTTGCAGTGTTTTACGATTACATTCGAAAAAAATCGCTTGGATAAAGAAGCATTTCTCCCCTGAGGTTTCACAAATCTTGTTGTCAGGAATATAGAAAAGTATATTTTATGTAATAAAGTTTTTAGTACCGAGAGCATGAAACCGAACAATATAAAAAAAAAACAGTTTATAAGGACTTCGCAGGTAAATATATAAATTTGTTTAAGATTGAAGAGAGTACTACAAATTGTTCACGATTGGATTCCACAGGAAATTTACGAAACAAATATCATAACTCAAAGTCCTATTTAAGAGTTAAATAACCACAACCGTCATTGTGCAAACCAGGCCCGTAGCCAGCCGTAGGGCCCGGGCCCCCCCCGAAATTCCGTGAACCCTAAAATTTTCCTAAATATGTGAATTATGTTTTAAAAATTTGTCTATCAATTACAAGCCATATTTTTTATGACAACTTTACGCTTTACTGGTATTTATCCATCAACCATTTCCGCCCCCCCTACCACCCAAAAAATTATTACTACATTTTGGGCCCCCCCCAAACCAAATTTCTGGCTACGGGCCTGGTGCAAACCTAAAAAATATTAGTCTTAATTCTTCAATAATAAGAGAATATTGCAAAATTTGGTAATTGTGTCCAGGCTACTTATACATATACATATAGGAATTTGTAGAAGGCTTTTGAGTGTGGACTTTTGGCAAGTTCTAATCAACCGTGAAAAATCCATCTTGCCAACTATTGGTTTTGAAACAACCATAAGTAGCCTGGGCTTGGCCTGGACTAAATTACCATTAAACAAGCAATCCTAAATAATTTATAATTTACAAACAGTATTTTTACGCTAGAGCGATACTAGCCAAAAAGACGCAACTCCACATTTTTACTTTATAAATTATAGCGCTTTATTGTTTTTTCTAAGATAGGTTCAATTTAATTAGAAATTTTTAGGAGCTATAGTACTTAAAATGTATGTATAGTTAAAATGCGTCTTTTTTTCTAAGATAATAATTTAATAATAACGAGATGAGTCTTTTTGGCTTAGAACGGCAGGATAGTCAATACTTACAAATTGATTAAATTTCCGCACCCAACAACGCATACATTTCACAACCATTAACACGTTTTATCACTTTTAAGGCGCAAAAATGTATTTAATAATTCAAAAATTATGATTGACATCAATAATTATGATTGACATTGACATTTGCAAAAAGAGTTTGTAGAGGGCAGTGGTAGGAGAGTTTCCAATCTATGGGGTGTATCACAATCCACACAACAAGGTCTGTTCGATCTCGTAGTAAAAATACTAAAAACCACTGCAACACTACATATCATACGATGGCGGCCATTTTTGTTGTTTACAATTCTTGTGCTTTGGGTTTGTACAGATTAATAATCGTTTTAAACGTTGTGTTTCTTACAGAGAGACTTGCAAGCCTTAAAAGAGACCTCAAAGTGGTAAGAACAATAATTTTACTCCTCTTTTGTAAAAAATAAACCTTTGTTGTTTTTTTTGTCTGTACATATATAATTATCCCACAAAGATTTTTAGCCCAGGGCCCCCAAAGTCAACGGTCCACCCCTGCCGGTTTGCATAAAATATTACCATTTTTAATCGCGTAATATTTTGTTTTAACCATAAAACAATGTACTTTTTAAATATATACCCTAAATTATACAAATGTTTTTTAGTGCTAAATATACGCTTCTTTTAACTGAAAAGAGAATTTTCTACCATTATGTAGTAGGCTATGAAAACTTTTAAAGTAGGTACTTATAAATATCGATTAAAATATAAAATGCGAAGATACAAAAAGTACCCAAATTGCCGGAAATACCATTTTATTATGAAAATGTCCCATTTAAGGCGAAAAAAATGCATTTTTTCTACCAGAAGAACTGAACGAAAATTGTTCAAAATTTCACAGAATATTCTCCTCAAAATTAAAAAAAAAATTGTTTATTTGCTTTGCTAAGAAGATACAACGGTTTAAAATGCGGCAAATTTTATAGAATATGGTTTGATGTATGATTTTTGTTTAAGAAGGCTTTGATAGAAAAGTCAAAATATATTTTTGACATTGACAAAAAATATTTATATGTTAAAAGTTAATTGAATGAAAACGCATATTTGTAAATTTATTTGATTTCCTTGTTATTTTTTTAAATTTATATTAATTTACTAGTTTACTACATGTAGATACTCGGCAGTTCCAATTCGTGTCTTTAGCTTTATCTTGCAAGATGTTTGCAGCTGGAAGAGGTCATATTAAACACTTGTAAGCATACAGTTCAAAACTTGATTATATTACAAATGTTTTGTGCTTTCCATGTTTTTTACATAAATATAGCATTTTGAACTTTTGAACTACAGGGTGATAATCTTTTACAGTATTTTTATAATTATTTTATTTGAAGGGGTCAATGCAAGAAGTGCCTAAGTCACATTTTCAATTAAATTGTTATTGTGGCTTCATCTAAGAGTTTTCCAGTAAGTTGAAAACCAGGCAAACTCCCATTGAAGTAAATGCAATGTAACTAAGGCACTTGGGCACATATTTCTGCCACTTTGAAAATACCACCTGAAACCTTACGTGAAACACTCTTAGATGAAGCCACAATGTAAATTTAATTGTAAATGTGACTTAGGCACTTCTTGCATTGATCCCTTCATTTGTTCTATCTGAAAGTCTGACATTTTTAATGTACATAAATAACCAGACAATTCATAAGCAAACCTTTTAAAAAATTATTTTTAAAGTTTTTAATTCAATTATTTTTTGCTACAATATAAATTGATTTTAATTTAATATAATTAATTTTAGCTTTTGCAATAATGGAACAATTAGACAAGATTTATCCTGCATGAAGAAAAAGAATGAAAGCTTTACTCGTCAATCCCAAACAGAAATATTTGACCAAATTTTTTTAATAATAGGTAGATATATTTTTTTTTTATTTAGAATACATTTTTAGTTACAATTGGTGGTGTGTGAATATTTTTACCTGAAACCTTACGTGAAACACTCTTAGATGAAGCCACAATGTAAATTTAATTGTAAATGTGACTTAGGCACTTCTTGCATTGATCCCTTCATTTGTTCTATCTGAAAGTCTGACATTTTTAATGTACATAAATAACTAGACAATTCATAAGCAAACCTTTTAAAGAATTATTATTAAAGTTTTTAATTCAATTATTTTTTGCTACAATATAAATTGATTTTAATTTAATATAATTAATTTTAGCTTCTGCAATAATGGAACAATTAGACAAGATTTATCCTGCATGAAGAAAAAGAATGAAAGCTTTACTCGTCAATCCCAAACAGAAATATTTGACCAAATTTTTTTAATAATAGGTAGTTATATTTTTTTTATTTAGAATACATTTTTAGTTTTTTTTATTTAGAATACATTTTTAGTTACATTTAAAAATAAATTTTAAATTACAATTTCAATGTTCCATTTCTTCAATTACTATTGGAAAATTTTAATTTTCTAATTGAACTATTTAAAAATTTGAAACATTCAAACTATTCAAATAATTCTTGAATTCAATATTCACACAATGTGACACACATCCATAGTTACAATCCAAATATAAAAAAAGTAAAAGCTTGACCATTAAAGAAAGTACACATTTAGTATTTACTCCAAATATAATTAAATTGTTTATTATTAAAACAAGCAATCTGACATTTTATATTACATACACTTCTGCTTTAAATTATTATTTTGAGGCAGACATCAGAAATATTTTATTTAGCAAGATACCACATTAGGATATTAAAAAAGGATATTTTCATGTTATACACTGAAAAAAATCCTGCATGCAGTATTAACAAAAAGGTTTTGTAGACCATTTTTATACAAAACTTGTTTAAATAAACCAAAAAGACTGTTAAAACAACAAACTATTTAACAAAATTAGAATCAACAAAATTTTGTAATTGTTGAACTAACAACTTGAAATTTGTAAAATTTTATAAGAAAAATTTTATTAAAGAACTAAAAAAAACGTTTAATTTACAAACTATTTTGTTAAAATTATGGCAGCTTATTATAACTACAAACGAATTTGTTATATAAATCAAAATGTGTTAATACTACAATTTGAAAATTTCGTCAATTGAACGAAATTATTTTGTCAGTGCAGCTGATAAAATATTCTTTAACAATTTGTTGTATTGACAAAATACTTTTGTATATCCTACTAACAAATTAAATTGCCGCAATTTTTATTTTCAACAAAAACGAAAGTGTTTATGTTACATTTTTCTTTTATCCAAATTATTAAGTTTTTGTTCTCTTAATAGAGTAAGATCCCAGGGCCGCCAGACCTACGTCATTTTAATACTGCTGAGATTTTTTTAATAAATGTCTTAATATGTAGTTAAAAACGTATGGGTACTTGCTAGCTTGGAAGCGGGGCCCTTTTACAGATAACGGGCACTAAAGGTACATAAAAAAGGTACCTGTCTACGTTAAAGTAATACCGCTGGTTTTCATATATGTTTTACACATTGTTATTAAAAACCAACATTCATTATTGCCAGACGCATTCCAGGGGACCTAACTTCCGCCAGACGCTTTAAAGCTCAAGAAAAAAGGGCTGAACCTACGTTATAGTAGTACTCCTGAATTTTACATATATTTTTTGAGTGATTATTTTAAGACCTTTTGTAAGCAGCCAGACCAATCCGAGGGACCCAAGCCCCACCCAGACGCTTCAAAGGTCAAGGAAAAAGGGGGGAATCTACGTTATAGTAGTACTCCTGAATTTTACATATTTTATTTGGTTGACTATTTTAAGACCTTTTATAAGCAGCCAGACAAATCCGAGGGGCCCAAGCCCCCCAGACGCTTTAAAGGTCAAGGAAAAAGGGGGGAACCTACGTTATACTAGTACTCCTGAATTTTACATATTTTATTTGGTTGGCTATTTTAAGACCTTTTATAAGCAGCCAGACCAATCCGAGGGGCCCAAGCCCCCCCAGACGTTTTAAAGGTCCAGGAAAAATGGGGGAACCTACGTTATAGTAGTACTCCTGAATTTTACATATTTTATTTTGTTGACTATTTTAAGACCTTTTATAAGCAGCCAGACTCATCCGAGGGGCCCAAGCCCCCCCAGACGCTTTAAAGGTCAAGGAAAAAGGGGGGAACCTACGTTATAGTAGTACTCCTGAATTTTATATATAAATTATTTGGGTGACTATTTTAAGACTTTTTATAAGCAGCCAGATTAATACGAAGGGCTTAACCCCCTTAGACACGATAAAAAGTATACCTTATAAGATCATAGGCTGTAATATTTTATTATGTATACATATTATTTGGGTGGCTATTTTAACACCGTTAAGTGCCATTGTTCATCCAGGCCTGGTTGGTACAAGTTTAGTGTGGGAATTATGAAAATTTTGGAAAATATTTAAAAAAATTGAAATTTTCAAAATTTTGGATATTTTGAAAATTTTGGATATCCTGAAAATTTTTAAAATCTTTGAAATTTTGAAATTTTTTGAAATTTTGAATAATTTAATTAAAACTAATTTTATAACAAGAATTTAAATATTATTAAATCATTATTAAAAAATTCCATAAAGACAAATATACAACTTAAATTTCATGAAGCTGTCTAATAAAGCCATCTAATACTATCACTCGCACTCACCTGCATGCCTTGCTCTCGTACTCACAGCGTACCTTTTATTGTGTCTGGGCATGGTTAGGCCCTTTGGAATGGTTTGGGTAGTTTCAAAAAGTCTTAAAATATATAATAATAAATATATAATAATAATATATAAAATATTCAGGGGGCTTAGGCCCTTCGGATTGGTCTGGCTGCTTACAAAAGATCATAAAATAGTCCCTCAAATAATATATGTAAAATTTAGAAGTTTTACTATAACGTAGGTTTTCCCATTTTTTCTTGGCCTTTAAACCGCCAGGGGGGGCTTGGGACCTTCGGATTGGTGGTTGCTTATAAAAGGTGTTAATATAATCACCCAAATAAAATATGTAAAACTCAAAAGTACTACTATAACGTAGATTTTTCCATTTTTTATTGAGCTTTAAAGCGTCTGGGGGGGCTTAGGCCCTTCGGATTGGTCGGGCTGCTTACAAAAGATCATAAAATAGTCCCTCAAATAATATATATAAAATTCAGGAGTACTACTATAACGTAGGTTTCCCCCTTTTTTCTTGACCTTTAAAGCGTCTGGGGGGGGCTTGGGCCCCTCGGATTGGTCTGGCTGCTTACAAAAGGTCTTAAAATAATCACTCAAAAAATATATGTAAAATTCAGGAGTACTACTATAACGTAGGTTCAGCCCTTTTTTCTTGAGCTTTAAAGCGTCTGGCGGAAGTTAGGTCCCCTGGAATGCGTCTGGCAATAATGAATGTTCGTTTTTAATAACAATGTGTAAAACATATATGAAAACCAGCGGTATTACTTTAACGTAGACAGGTACCTTTTTTATGCACCTTTAGTGCCCGTTATCTGTAAAAGGGCCCCGCTTTCAAGCTAGCAAGTACCCATACGTTTTTAACTACATATTAAGACATTTATTAAAAAAATCTTAGCAGTATTAAAATGACGTAGGTCTGGCGGCCCTGGGATCTTGGACTATAACAATAATTTGGTTAAACCAAAAAAAAGCGGGCCATAGCAACACTGCTACTTGGCAAATGTATTCTGACAGTGTGCATTCTTTTCAACTCTAGGTACTCTTCATATTTCCATTTATAATTGTTAATTTGTTTATTTGATGAATAATTATTTCTGTGAAATTTATAAGATTTAAAATGTGAATGTATGCCGGTATTGGTCAATGTATTAAGTATTTACCACCTTTCTACAGTTTCGTTTCTAGTGCATCGAAAATATTAAGGTAACGCTTTTATTATTTTACGAGTATACAGGGTCCTGCAGCTCAGCTTCCGTCTTTTGTAGCTCAGTTATTAATTAAGTTGGGATTATAATATTTGGCAGACTTTACCTGCGTAATGGGACCCATTTCAGGAAATTATTTTTGATTATAGAGGGAGTCCCAAAAAAGTGACGCTATGATGATATATATTTTTTTAAATGAAATGCCATATATTTTTTTTCTTATTTGGATGCCTCTTTTAATTACCTATGTATATACCCCTAAAAATTTATTAAAATCAGTTCAGTAATTTCAGAGCAAAAAATGGCATTCTATTTAAAAAAAATATATCATCATGGCGCCACACTATTTCGGGATTCCCTGTATAATCAAAAATAGTTAAAATCTGACAAATATTAAAATCCTTACTTAATTAATAACTGAACTACAAAAGACGGGAGCTGAGCTGTAGGAACCTGTATATACGATTTCTACATACATTACTTAAACTTGTAGGTTTACAAAACCATCTTCCACATTACCACAATTAACCATTAGATAATATTTATGTCCTTCAATAATTAATGGATTATAAGCTAGGTTAGGTATACTTAACCTGTACCAGATTAATTATTGAACATGCTACCAACGTGTTTTATTTGTAGAAGACAATTTTCTGAAATTTCGTTATTATTAACACATCTTAGATATTTTCATGGCTTAAAACACAACAGCAATTATTTTTGTGTAGAATGTTCTCAAACATTTCAAAATTTAACTACATTTAAGAGGCACATTAAAAGAAAGCATACTAATAACGAAGTTACAACTAATGATATTCCTTATTGCTTGCCTTTACCTGAAAATAATTTCGTATCCCAAATCGAGAAAACGATAGAAACAAATTCGGTCAATGATAATCCTGAATTTACATCTCATTCTTTAAATGAAGATGATTCTAATAAAGTTCCTCATTTTCAGGATTTGAATGTGAACCAATCATATAATAAATCATCTCATAACGACATTTTAAATCTTCTGCAAACAAATTTTGCTACATTCTTATTAGATTTACATAATAAAGAAAACTTATCGCGTAAGGATATATTGTACATTATGAATGAATTAGTCAATAAAATAATGAAAAACGTGACAAAATTTTTTGAAGTATTATCTGAGACATATATAACAGACGCAAAAGTCTTAAATAATTTATCCGTTTACTTAAAGAAATTTCAAAACCTTTGTACTTTTTGTAATACAGAATATAAATTTTTTAAATGGCTAAAGGAAAAAGAACTTGTTGATTCTCTTACTGAATTTACAATAAATAATGAAATAAATATAGTTCATATAAATGGAGAACTTATTCATGATGAACACAACACCAAAGGTGTTATGCTCCCTTTAAAATTCAATTTTAAAAATTTTTTTGAAAAAGATGACAAGCTAAATCAAGTATTAAAAAATATGGAGAATTTGTATAAAAATAAAGATAATGAATTAACCAATTTTATTCAAGGTAAATTATGGCAACAAAAAATTGCACTATTAAAAGACAAATTGGTTATACCTTATTTTTTATATATTGATGACTTAGAAATAAACAATCCTTTAGAAACACACACCCAAGCATTAAGTGCAATTTATTATACATTTCCAAATATTGAAAATGTATCAAAACTAGAACACATTTGTTTCGCAGGACTTATAAAGTCTTCTGATTTTAAAAAATATGGTAATAGTGTTGGTCTTTCTTTTCTTGTAAATGAAATAATTTCATTAGAAACCGAAGGTTTAGAAATTGAAACCTCAAATGGAATTAAACAAGTATATTTTGTACTTTTATTTTTAGGTGACAATTTAGGAATTAATTCGATTTTAGGCTATAGTAAATCATTTTCAAGTAATGCCTTTTGTCGATTTTGTAAGGTTTCTAAAGATTGCACACAAAAATTATGCACGCAAGATAATAACTCTTTAAGAAATTTAGATAATTATAAATTGGATCTTGAAAACAACAACCCAAGTACTACAGGAATTTATGAAAATTCAATTTTAAATAAGATAGGTTCCTTTCATGTTGTTACAAATTATGCAGTTGATATGATGCACGACGTTTTTGAAGGTATTTGCCACATAATTGTATATTATACACAAGTTATCAAAATTGTTTACCCTTGATCAACTTAACTCTAGAAAAAAAAATTACGGCACTCAAGAAACCGGAAATATTTCTGGGCCAATAACTTCAGATCATTTAAAGAAAAAACGATTAAAAATGACTGCTCGTGAAATGATGACTTTTACACATTTTTTTCCACTAATGGTAGGAGATCTCATTCCCGAAGATGATGAAGTTTGGCAATTTTTTTTAACACTTTTAACTATTATTGATACTTTATCTTCGTCAAAATTTACAAGTGAATCCATTGCCTTTTTAAAAAAACAAATTAATAGTCATAATACCAAATATATCCTGTATTTTAAGGATTCTTTAAAACCGAAACATCACCTACTGGTGCATTACCCTATGAGTATTGAATATAGTGGCCCTACCAAATATTACTGGTGCATGCGATTTGAGGCTAAACATAAACAAATTAAAAAATATACACATGCGACATCCAGCAGAAAAATATTACTTTAAGTATTGCTAAAAAATTTCAATTAAAATATGCATATTATCTTTTGTATTCTTCAAATAAACTAAATCTTGATGACAATTATCTTAAAAATACTAATATACATTTAAATTTTATAAAAGAGCAATTTCAATTATTAGATAATTCATTTAAGTTTTACTCAAAACTCGAATATTTAGGAACTATTTACAAAGAGGGACTTTATTTGACTTATTTTCACAAAACTATTACTTTAGTTAAAATTCTTGGCATTGTAGTATTTTCCAACGAAAACATTTTAAATTTGTACATTTTATCCAATAGAATAGAAGTACTTGAATACTCAGAACATTACGATAGTTATTTGGTAAATCCTCATATTGAAAACAATGAAGCATTAGTGTTGAGACCAATTGATACCTTCAGTGGTCCCCCTATTAATGTATTAAAGACAATTAAAGGTACCTATATGATAAGATTAAAGGAATATTTTACATAGGGCATATTTATATCTAGCCTAAAAATAGTATACTAAATGGCAGTGTCAAAATATTTTACAAATAAAACTCTAGGATAGACCCGGATCTACGATTGGCGCCCCTTTCCTCCAACATATAGGTTTAAAAATTTTAAACAATTGAATTTTGCGCCCCCGGGGTTGGGGTCCCAGTTTGCCCCCCCTAGACCCGGGGCTGCTCTCCGAATTAAATGAAAACAAAAAATCAAAATAGCAAAACATTGTTTTCATAAATTCGGTAACTTTGACTCTAAACTAAACTAGTGAGATTCCAATAACTACTCTTATTTTATTTTTATTGATTTTGCCATGTAATACTTATAATCTATAAATTATAGAAGTTAAACATTGTCTAATTAGAATAAGAATGGATGTAAATCAGAACGTTAATGAGTTTATTAATATAACTCAACTTATCAATGAAAGTGAAATTGTTATTTGCAACAATGCTATTGATAATTTAGTGGATGCTTCGGAAATTCAAATAGAACAACCAAGAAACAATAATAATAAATATGATGATGTTTTAAAACTTCTACGAGAGTGGGACTGTGAAAACTTATACGAATTTTTTGTAGGTAAGAAAAAAATAAATTTACATATAAAAGAATGTAAATTAATAATTATATTATTTCTTTCAGCACAGGATGTAGACATAGAAGTTTTAAAATTACTAAAAACAGAAGATTGTAATAAATTGACTGCGGCATTTACAATGGGCACTCAAATTAAATTTAAAAGTTACGTGAAACAATGGCAATCTAGTGAGGTAATTATTTTATATAGTAGTATAGATTTATTATAATACTATAGTAAAAGTGACATAAGAATGAGTCCAGTACATGTGTGAATGAATTTATAAAACTTATTTCTTTGTCACTTTAGTTTAAAAGAAAAGCCGAGTCAAAAAATAATTAAATAAATAATTATTTAAAAATTAGGAAAACTATTTATTGCAAATTATAACTTAACTTTTAAATAAATATTTCTATAATAGCGACCTAATGAATCCTACAACCTACTACTGTCCATTATAAGTTGGCGGAGCAAAGGAATGTTCATGCAGTTTAGATAAATAATATTAAAAAACATACCTCCCAGTTATGTTTTTTATTATATATATATATTATATATATATATATATATATATATATATATATATATATATATATATATATATATATATTGATAAAGGGTACGTTGTCGCCTCAAAACTAGATACTGAAGAAACGTTGTGACCTCATATATGACGATGTCGCCTCCGATTTGGGAGGCGACAACGTTTTCCCTTTTTTTAATCGGTTTTGACATCAGTACACCATGTAGAGTCCTATACAAAAATTTTTCTTGGAGGTGATAACGATACCTTTTTATATACAAAAATAGTTTTTAGTTCCGACACCTATCGCTGGCGCTGGTGTTGCACGAAACGTATACTCAAAGCACGTTATCGCCTCCGATTATAAATACATCAAATTAGTTACATAAACGCTACTTTCCCGCCTCCGAAATTTGGCAACAACGCATAAAATATCATAAAGAGCATTAGCGAGATCTGTCAACCGAAAATAACAGACAAAAATCAATTAGGCGCCAAGAGAAAACAATTGTTAACGGCTCAAGTGCAGTGTTTTAATATTTTGTACGTGCAGTGTTATAATGTGACAATGCATTGCAATGGTATCATTAAGGACCGAGATGCTATTAAAATTCTGCGTTAAGTACCAAATGGTTGCTAATCAAGACACCTTTATAAACTTACAATTTTTTTCATGATATTTGCCACGTGGTTTTAGAACAAACCAATGAGAGTTTACACATAAATGAATTGCTTAAAAATGATAATCGATTAATCAATTAATTTTCCCACCTCTGTGGGTACCTATATGTACGTTTTTTGCTGTTAAAGTTTCCTTCTACCATTAAAAATAGTGTATAAAATAGTACTTTAATCGCAAGGGTAGATAAAGCCAGTTGTTATGACAATGGTCAAGAAAAATATAGACGCTGATTGTTTCGGTGTTTTTTGACATCAATGATAGATATATAAATTAATAGACAAGTTTTCAAGGTTAAATACAGCAATACTATGGTTATATATACGGAAAAATGGCTTTTGCGTTATATTGACCCGCGTCTGTGTTGACCCGTATGTAAAATTATTTAGACTATATAAAATTCCATGATCGTTTTCAGAAATTTAACATGATTAAGACAGCTTTTGTCAACTTTACTTTAATGTCAAATATCAAACCCAACATTTTTCTTAATAACGCTAACTAAAAATATTTAATTAAAAAATTAAATTAAATATGGAGATTTAAGATATGGGGCAAAATTTGCCAAGTGTACCAGGTGAAAAAAATTTTGTCACCGATTTTGTTTAAACTATACTTTGTTGTTCTTATAACGAAGAATTATGGCATACAATTTTTTTGCTCTAGGATTGTTCATTCAAGAGTTATGGATTATTGAAATTTATCGATTTATTACTTTTGGTGAAATCGCTTTTTATTTAAAAATTCATAACTTCTGTTCATCAAAGAGATGAACAGAAGTTATGAATTTTTATTAAATATTTTAATTTAACCACCTTAAATTATTTTTTCCGTACTTTTCAATGGGCTATACCGTTTTTGCAAAAAAAAATTGCAATTTTTTTTTGAAATTTTGCAATATTTTGCATTTTACTTTACTTACTTTTTAAACTGTAACGGTCAGTCAGAATATTTGTGTTGCCAATCGGCAGATTAAAATATGATTTTTTTAATTTAATTTAAAAGTATGGTAGGGCGAAAAATTGAAGAAAAACAACACCAACACTTTATTCTTTCTATATTTTACTTTAGCCACAAAAATAAAAATTAACATTATTCTAGTAATATCCGCCAAAAATCCTCCGAATTACGAAATCTACAAATCATATTTTAATCTGTAATGTAGCTTTTTTTGCAAAAACGGTGTAGCCCATTGAAAAGTAGGGAAAAAATCATTTAAGGTGGTTAAATTAAAATATTTAATAAAGAGATGAACAGAAGTTATGAATTTTTAAATAAAAAGCGATTTCACCAAAAAGTAATAAATCGATAAATTTCAATAATCCATAACTCTTGAATGAACAATCCTAGAGCAAAAAATTGTTATGCTATGATTCTTCGTTATAAGAACAACAAATAAGTAAAGTTTAAACAAAATCTGTGACAAAATTTTTTTCACCTGGTACACTTGGCAAATTTTGCCCCATATATGGATTCTTAAGATGGCTAATTACCTACTTAAGACCGGACTTTTAGGCACTTAAAAAATTAAAAAAGACACCCAAAACGCCAAAATAAAATGTTTAAAGAGAAAAAAGGCACACAAATGTAATTAAAAGAAATAACGCGTTTATACTAATATAAATAAAATAAATAAATAAGAAAATATTTATAACGCAATAACTTAAATTATTGAAATAAAAAAAATAATTAAGAACCGAATTTTAACAATATAAATAATTTAAATTATTAAAAAAACTAATTTAAGGAAATGGAAATAATATACCACCGACTATAACAAAAATAGGTAAAGATAACTAGAACAATAATTTTAGGATGGACTCCAGCCGAAGTGGATGCTTTAGAGAAAGAATTTGATTCGTATTAAATAATAAAAAAAATAATTTATCCATCTGGTCGACAAATAAAAGATTTTATTCAGAAAAACAATATAAATCGCCCCATTACAGCCGTCAAATCCAAACTGCAACATTTAATTAATCTGGCAAAAAAAATGGTGTTTAGATATTTGTAAAACATTGTTTGCAATATAATTGTTTATTTTTAGAAATACGTACTTACCTTTTTGTATTCAGTTTCTTAATAAAACTAATCCTATAACTGAGTTTATTTTTAAAATTAAACCTAAACAAAAAAATTATTACATTGAATTAATCGTTTCGACCTTTACTTGATAAAACTCCATATTAATCTAGGTAAAGTAGCAGTAGCAGAAGCTATAGCTTATACTGTTTAGCGAAACGTCAAATTTCAAATAAATCATTTAAAACTTTTAAACAGTTGTTTTATATTTACATAGCATTATAATAATAATAATACTATTATTACATTTAGAGGACTAAATAAAAAAGAACGTTTTTGACTTTCAAAAAATATGAAGCAAACTGTCCGCCTGAATGAATATTTATATTAAAAATCAGCACGCGGATAAATAGGTGTCTTTATGACCTCCGATAATGTGGCAACATTGTCGGAGGCCACAACGACGCATCAGGATAAATTTTCGGAGGTCACAACGTACAGTCTGTGCTCCTCATATTTATACATATATGATTCCTTAAAAATTAAAAAACATTTCCCCTCTCAAGAAATCCGGATTGATTATTATTTTAACACCCCATATATATATATTTTTTTTAATTAACTTAATGGGAAAACCCGGAAGCCAGGTCGCCTTATCTATGTGCCGGAGGCGACAAGATACCTACCATCAATATATATATATATATATATATATATATATATATATATATATATATATATATATATGTATATTTATATATAATAAATTATAAATAATTATTATTTATATTACAAAAAATAAGTTTTAAAAGCACACAACACAACAAGTGTTTTATAACTAAATAACGTAATTCCTTCGGTCCGCCAACTTATCGTAGACAGACAGTAATTCGTTCAATAATGAGAACAATTGGTCGATAAAATAGTATTTTAAATACATTAAATTAAATGTTTTTTTACGTCTGAGGATTAGTAAATTTTACTAATTTTTATTTTATATGGGTAGTGCGTTGTACTTACATTTGATGATTTCTACATTTTGATTTACTTTTCATGTTAGGGTATATTACTCATGGATGAAAAATTATCTCTGTCTACATTTTTGAAAAGTTCGATTGAATCTCCCACACCTGGACCTTCAAGATGCTCGTCTCCATCCACTTCATCAACTTCTTCGGTAAAAACTTACGTCACATTAAAGGAGATCTTGGACTCAAATGAGGAAGAAAAACTTTTCGCAAATAGCCAAAAAGACTCTACATTAACGGACAAGACGCGTCAGATCTTGATTGACCTGATTTGTTTATATTTTATTCATAATGACATTTACATGAGTACGTCTCACTGTCTTCATTTAGCGGATGATATTTTGGAACACTTTCCATCCGAAGAAAAAGTAAACATGTAAATATGTTTTGAATTAATAAATCTTTAATTTATTTTTTAGGAACTATATTTTCGACACCAACAAAATAAAGCTCCAAAAGGCAAATTGCATATTAAGTACCAAAATTTACTACGTAAACTCCGTGATGGAGGTTTAAAACCAAAAAGGCAAAAGAAGAACACCTCTGGGTCGTTTTCTTCAGGCCGCTTCACCAATATTGATTTCCATTCGGAAGTGGATGCCATGGAGCACATAAATTGGATAGATTATGAAAAAAGTTCTTGGCGTGAACTAGAAGAACGATGGCCAAAATGTGTCCAATTCCGAATGAACTTTATTTTAAGAGAGTCACAGACAATAACCGAAATCATTCAAAGATTTCCTTCTTACAAGGAGCCACTATAGGATACAAATTGGTATACAAGTTCACAGTACTGTAATGTGTATACTTTATAATGTAATGTTTATACTTTATTTGTCTAACACTATGTATGTAATAATAGGTATTATAACCGAACATAATAAAGTATATATACTTTCCAGTGATGTCAAGAACTAATTTTCTTTATATTACTCTCATTTTAGATTGATATGGACTTTAAATTCCTATATCCCAACGCGAAAATCATGATAGAGAAGTGGGAAAGGTTTAAAGATACATGTATGTTTATTTTGAACCAAAAAATTAAGGATTCTTATAATAAAAGTAATTTGGAAAAACTTAATGAAATGGATAGTAATAAGAATGGTATACCTCTGTCTCAAAATTTATTCTGAATTATTATTTATTATTTTTTTGTTTCAGAAGAAAAAAATGCTACTATAATGTGGCTAATTCATGCTTTGATACCCCCTACAACCAAAAAATACATAAATAAGGCTGAAAAAAAAAACACTTATAAAGTTCACTATTAGTGATTCCCAAAACTGTTTCTTTTTACTTGGAAAAACCGCAGCTGAAGTTGAGGAAAAAATTTTATTAAGAAAGCAGGAACTACAATCTATACAACCATTCATTGTATTAATTGGCAATGGGCTTGACGAACTTCAAGAAATTTTAGTATATTTTGATGGTATTAAATATAAATTATTTACTGTTGTTAAAGCTTTCGATGTTTGTTTTAAAATATTTCATGTATTTAATTTAAAATATCCGATTGAATGTATTGCAGTTTGGCAATTTTTACAAACTTTGTTTTATGACATTAAAACACAATATGACGAATCATTTTCAACCACTATTTTAATGTTAAAATTGTTTAATGAATATGATCCATTGTCAATAAAATTATAATACAAGTCCTGGTAGTCTAAGGCTGGCATTACACTATAAAAGTTCTTTGACAAAGATCTTTTATAAAAGATTTTGGTAAAATATTTTTCATTGTTTATTATTTTATTTTACAAAATATGGTATATTACACTGTACAATCTTTTATCAAATTATCTTTTATAAACATCTTTTTCAAAGAACTTTTATAGTGTAATGCCGGCCTAATATGCAATACAGCATATAAGACCTAATACATTTTTTAGTTTAAAAGTTACACATTTGTAAAAGACATTTTTATTTTTGTAAAATTATTTATACTTAATTTATTAATAAAGTAAGTTTCTTTGTTTCGAATACTTCTAGTATTTTTTCGTATAATTTAAATTACCTTCACCCAATTTACTAAATTTGGAGCGCCGTAAGTAATTCATTTAATTTTCTCAATACCTTACCTTACTTACCATACATTTTTCAGGTAAGTATTAACAAACTATAAATATTTATACATCGAAATTTAAATTATGTAATTAACATTAAAATTAAAAGTTAAAGATTCCGTAAAACAATTTTTAAATTTAATCTGGTGTATAAATCCTTCTTTTGAATTACACTGTATATACAAAAATACAGTATTCTTGTAGTAAAATGAACAACATTTTAGTATAAAATAATATAGCGCTTTGTTATTTCAACAAAAGTTCATTTGTTAAACAAAAATAATTAATTTGTCAAAGGTCTATACAAATTATGTTCTATTAACGAATTACGTTGCAAAAATTTAACAAAAGGTTTTGTTATCCCAACAAATAATTTTGATTTATGCAATAAAAATTTTTTTTAACCTAACAAAATATTTTGTCATCTGTACGAAATTCTTATTTCGATCGCACAATTATTTTGTTGGATTTTAACAAATTAAATTGTATATGTTACTAATAATTTTGTTTTATCAACAATGTACATATTTTGTTATATTAACTAAAGCCTATACATTCAGATGATAAAATTTATGTCGGGTGAAATACTACAAAAGATGTTGTTAAATGAACCTATAAGTTTTATGATATTTGCAGAGATTTTTCTTTCAGTGTAACAGCACAAGTTCACCATTATTAGTTTTTATAAGATTTTTAAATTAAAAAATAAACAAAATCATATTTAGTTAGTTACTTAGCTTGTTTTTACAATAAACCATTCAATTATTTTTATGCATAAATATTGATACATTATTTTTTTTTAATTTTAAAAATTATTAGGTAATATCAATTGTTTTACAATTTAAATTGATTTTAAAATTGGTATTGATTTCAGGTTTGGGTTTGTGTAGAAGCAGACAGGACTTGAATTTATCAAACTTCTTTGCAAAAGTACATAGAAAATTGCAGTTGAATTCTTCAATAGCCGGCCATACACAGACGTTATTGCGCGCGGTTTATCGTGTTATCTGCAAAAACATATGGAAAATCATGTACGTGAGTGAGTATCGCCGCGCGCAATGATAGAACGGGAAGGGATTTCAGACGTGCTTTTCTCTGGAGTGTGGCGTGTCCACACGCCACATTCCGCGTCACGGTTTACCTTTGCTTGGCAAAATTTCACGTTGAAAATTTGTACATGAGCACATGTAGTTTCAAACAACTCGATAAATGACACTTTTTGCCCACTCACATACGATTTTTCCTTTGAAACTGATATACCACGGGCAATCACTTGCTAAATCATTTGAATACTTTATCAAGTGTATGGAACATGACGCTTTTTTTGCCACGCCGTTCTTTCGTGCATGCAAACCGCTACATGCCAACACGCCACGATAAACCGCGCGAAATAACGTCTGTGTATGGCCAGCTATTGAATCAAGAAAAAGACGCAGGTTCAATCCATGAATCATGAACAGGAAAAAAGACAATTAATACTTAATATTGACCAGAAAGTTAAATCATACATCATACATAAAGATTTTAATTTTGCCGAACACATAATTACAATACTTTTAACATTGAGATTGAAGTGGTTCTATTGATTATTAATTTAAATTAAATCAATTTTACTAAAAATTAAATATTCCAAAGAATGTAATTTAATTTTTGGATAAGTAGGAATTTCTTTTTGCCAAAAATTCTATATTTTACAAAACTACAGTATTTTGCTTCTTATTTAAAAAACAAATTATAATCATACTTTTGCTAACAATTTCTAAAAATTATAAGAGTATGGTTTGTAATAAGTATAATTATTGCATCAAATATTTTAGGCATTAGCCTTTTGGTTTATTGCAATAGAGATATTTAATACTACATTAAAAAATCTGAAAATACCTATAGGTGTACAATAAGTCAGTATGTATTACAAAATTATTTATTTTTATGAATTACAAAGTTATAATAATTTTAATTATATAATATATACCTACATGAACTGTTTTTTAAAAGGAACCAATAAGTATTAAACTATTGTTTATCTAGAATGTATCAAATATTTTGATGGTTTGTAATATGTTTTAGAGTTAATTTGTTTAATAAAACTTTGCTTTTTTATTAAGAAATCTTAAAATACCTATAAAGATTGTTATTATGTGGCACAAAATTAAATTTTTTGAAAATGATCAATTAAATGTCATACTTTTTGATAAATTATACCTAAATAATTATAAATTATTATACATGTTTGATAAACCTTTTTTTTTTAAATTTTACTAAAAGTAATAGAATAATTAACTTTGAATTTCTCTTCATTTAAATATTATTGGTTGGTTATAATTTAATTTAAAATTGAATTAAGTGTATATTTTGTTTAATATATTTATAAAAAAACAAAAATGTGCGTTTTTCCACTTAATTAGTGGAAAATAACCGAAAATTGTTGAAATTTTATATTTTTTGATTTTTAAAGAACAATATTAACTATATGGTTCTTTATAATTCCATATTTTAAATAAAAATTCAAAATTCGCGCCGCAGAAATCATGTGGATATTTCCACCAATGGCTTACAAGCACCTCGGTATTCCAAGCCTGCTAGATTTAAAAATCAAACAATGCCTGTTGCCACTTTTCACTACAGCGATTTTAATTCTCTGTAATATACTGAAATATTTACAAAAAATATTAAAATACCTACTCTATTGACTGATGACATCAAGTTGCCCAAATTTTGTAGAATCACCCATATATCTAATATATATGTCAGAACTTAACGAGGGCGACTTAGGGTTAGGCTGCCTGGACATTTTAAAATAATGCACAACACTGGTTTTTAATAAAAACTTTTTATTATGAAGTTATTTAATAAAGCACCTAGTCAGATAAATCCGTACAGAACACAAATTAATAATAATAGTCCGAAACGAATTATTAGCTATAAAAAAGGTAACCAACGATCCGCGACCCGCTAGACCAGCAATAGTCAATCAAAAATCAATTAAGAGATTCAACTTATCTCACGACAACTCAAAATCTATCTGACAGGCGCGTTCCGTTCGCTACACTGAGAAATGAATTTGTTAAATGAAAAGTTTCATAAATGCTATGCCTTTTAATATTAAAAAAATAAACATTTTCTTGACATAAACTTAAATTTTACTTTCAATTAATGATTTGAGAATGTCAAATTAAAAATGTTATCAACCCTAAACGTATATTAAATAAATATTGTTAAGAAATTTGATTAAATCAATTTTCTATTAGTTAAATGGATATACACACAAAAATTAAACGAATATGTAATTATTGAAGCGATGTTCTTTTGTATTTTGCCTTTACAAACTTAGAATATTGAGTCAACATATCTTAGTAATTATTCTAAAATTGCAAGATATTTTGTTAACATTTTTATCTTATTACTTCAATGTAAAGATAAATCAACCGAGAGTAAGACTGTTAATTTAACTCATACGGAGAGTTAAATGAATTGCCTAATAATTATTGTTGTATATTACGTCGTTATATAGCGCAGCATGTTCTGCCCTCTTTCTCTATCTCTGCCACCACGCCATTGTTCGTTCTAGTGTCGTTTAGGCGCAATTTTACAGTGAAAAAACTTGGTAAGTGTGATTTTTTTAAATATATTTTTTCTTTTACAATACAGAATGCCTCTAATACTCTAATATGTTTAATATTATTGTTTTGTAATAATAAATAAAAATAAAGACGAAGACGAAGTTTATAGTCATATTTTCTCGCGTTACCATGCTTGTGACATGATTATTACTCACCTATAGGTATACATGTTTAAATATAGCATTCATAATTATTATAATATAATATTATTATAAACTAAATGTTTCATAATTAACTTTTATAGCAATGGAATCGTTATTATACAAATGGGTATTTGCCAACATAATTGATTTTTTTAAAGGTAGGTTTATTAATTGTAATATTATTTTACCATAAAATAAACTTTATCGTTGGACATGTATCGATGAGGAAAAGCTTTTAAATATAATCGCTAAAATTTTAAAAGACTTCATTCCAAAAGCAGGTCCTCAAATAAGGTCTAGAAAATCGAAGAGGACAAATGGATTAAAATTTTCATTTTTCGACCAAAAGTCATTTTTCATAAAGTTTCAAGTTTCAAGTTCCGCTTGTTTTGAAAAGTCTTTTGCCATACTTTAAATTTGAAAATATTATACAGGGGAGTCAAAAAACAAGAAAACATGAAATACTATAAACCTTTATTTTTCATTTTGGAGCATAGTGACAAAAAAAATATTTTAAATTCTATCCAAAGACTACTAATTATTGTATAATTTCAAATCAGTATTCGAATTTCGCAATTAATATCTAAAACTGTGTCACTGTGACATTTTTTGTCATACGTAGGTAGGGTTCCGAACTTCTGTAAAAATCCGGGGCATTTAGTGTAAATTTACCTTTATTACAAAAATGACACAATCAACAATAATCAAGTAACGTCAAATTGACAATTTGCATTGTAACATTGTTTATTTTTGTAATTAATGCAAATTTACACAAAATGTCCGGTTTTTTTGTTTCACAGAAGTTGGGAACCTCACACATAGGTAAAGTATTTATATATACTATACAGACTGTATAGAATCAAGTAGGTAAGGCTGGAGACAAGGATGACAAATTATATTCTGATCAGAGAAAAAGAAACAAACTTTAATTGGGCGTGGTTTAAACCAAGCCATTCGTAATTACGAACCATAGTTGCCAGGTTGTTTTAAATCAGAAGAGAACGATTATAATTATTTAATAAATAGTTCAATTTTATTTGTTTGAAACTTTAAAAATAACAAAAAAATTAATAATATGTCAAAAATAATTTGATTTAGTTAATTTTCTTACTTTTAATATTAAAAAATAGGAAAAACAACCCTTTTAGGAAACAATAGTAGCATATGGCAACATCGCGGCATGCAGCCAGATACAAGGGCATGCAGTTTGATCTACTGTGTTTGTTCAGTAGTTTCGACGCTGTCGTAGGGAAATGTGTATAGTTTTTAAGAAATACATTTTCGCCATTAACTGGAATTTAATGGATTTTAAACAATATTTATTTGCAGAAATGCATTAAAACAAAACAAACGAATTCGATAAAAATAAAACCTATAAATTCTCAAACAAAAATAATTTTAAAATAACGAAAATAACTTTTTTTCTAAATTAAATGTTCAAATAGCAGCAGTTAAACAATACCCTGGCCTATCATACAAATTCCTGCGCACGTTAAACAGCATTTCAGGACTAATATCTCCCAATGTATTAAAGATTTGCACCCTTAATTCATCGAGATTATTAGCCCTGAGCTCTTGAAATCCATAAATTTTCGACTTGACGTATCCCTACCACAGTGGGCGGGGTTTGTCACTTGTTTTATTTAAGTGTATCTATTCGTTTTAATACACACTGTATATATAAAGTACACCTACGTGAAATGAGACACAAAAGTATAAATTAGAAATTGAATTTTATAACTTTAAAAGAAAAAGAAAATTTGGAATACTGAGTTGAAATTTTACAATTAGTCTTTGGAAAGGATTTAAAATCTTTTTTTTTATTTGTCACTGCTCCAAAATGAAAAATAAAGGTAGTTTACTCTTGATGGTATTTCATGTTTTCTTGTTTATTGACCCCCCCCCCGTAGTATGGCAATTGACTTTTTAAAACAAGCAGAACATTTTATTCTTATGAAGAATGACTTTTGGTCGAAAAATAAAATTTTTAGTCCATTTGTCCTATTGAGACATACTGAATAGTATACTGTTATATATTGGGATATAACAAAAGAAATGATATTTTTCTGGTTTAACTTAAAACCTGGAATACCTTGAATAAAACACTTCGTAAATTTAAACTTCCTATATTCAAGTCTCACAATCGACTCCTAATCGTAATTGTAAAACATAAAAAAAAACAAGTGCAAAAAACTACTTATCCTTCAATGGTTATAAAAACTTTACATTTAATAACTTAAATATACATAACATCCCTCTACCCTTAATTAACTAACTAATTTTATACATTATACCTAACAACAATGTACAAAAATTTACAATCATATAAATTAAAAATTATAAAAATAAATCTATTTGGTATATCCGAACCTTACTGGAGGTTTTACTACCCTTTTAGGATATCTGGATATTTTCACTAAATTTTATACATCCTCAGGGTCAACTGGTAACTTTGGTTTATTTTGATATACTTTTAGTTGATTAACATGACGTTTCCAGTATTCTCCGTTATCCATTTTAATAACATAAATACTATCACTTATTTTATTTTCTACCATCCCCGTTAACCAAACAAACTTATTATTTTTAAAATTTCTTACTAAAACCTTTTCCCCAAGAGAAAAATTTACAATTCCATGGCCCTTAAAATTTTTAATTTGTCTCTTCTGAGACATTTCTACACATTTTTTTACATAATCATTGCACGAAGGGGAAAGAAGACTATATTTGTTATTTACTTTATGTCTAAACATTAACTCCGACGGAGTTACTCCGTAGTACTATGTACCCAGTTCCTATAATCAAACAAAAAATTACACAAAACAAGATCAATGTCTTGACTATTATTTAAGGTTCTTCCTTAAAAGAGCATTTTTAATAATTTTTACAGAACTGTCTGCATCACCATTGGATTGAGCTTGATATGCTGGGCTCGTCATATGCATAATATTGTTATTAGACAAAAACTCCAGAAATTGATCACTGGTAAAGGTTTTTGCATTATACCAAAACTTTTGGATATCCAAAACGAGCAAAAATGTGTCTTAAAATTTGTATCGGATTTTTAGCTCTTAATGAATTTACTATAAAACATTCCAACAATTTTGAATGAGCATCAATTATCACCAAAAACATTTTACCAAAACATGGTCCCAAAAAATCTACGTGAATCCTTTCCCATGGTTTTTCAGGCCATGGCCAAGGATTTAAAATCTGTTTGTTAGGCGTTGGAGTATTTAAATTATACGATTCGCAATTTTTACAATAATTTCTATTTCCCTATTCATATTAGGCTACCAAAAATAAGATCGTGCAATACCCTTCATTTTAACAATACATAGATGTGTTAAATGTAATTCCTCTAGGATTTTTGCTTGTAAGATGTCAGGTATTACTAATCTATTATTCCACATTAAGCACTGGGATTCTATATATAAATCATGCCTTTTTAATAAAAATGGTTTATATTTATCGATTTTAAAAGTGTAACTTGGCCAACTACCCTTTTTAATAAAACAAATAATCTTTTGTAAAAATGTATCTTTTTGTACTGCCAATGAAACATCCTCAAATCTCATTTTGAATTCAGGATCATCATGAGGTAAGTACTCGCAATAGTTTAAATCAATATTTTTCCAATTTTCTTTTAAATCGTCTGAATATATGCTGAGTCAATCCAAATGAAAACACCAAAAATGAATTTAAAAGTGCGCTGCATGATTTTTTATTTTAATGAAAAAATTTGATGATGATCTTTTAGGTATCATATATGAAAAACCGTTGCCGTTTTCATTTTTATTTGCTTTATTTTTAATCGGTTAGAAACCTGAAATCGTGTCATTTTCTTACTCTTTTATAAGAGGCTAAAACTCTTATCTATGGCAATTATTGAAATGATTGTAATTTTGTTTTACTGTTCAGTAAGTGTGTTTTCGATATGAATTATTATTATCCAATTAGTTAATCTCATAAAAGAATGGTAAACCACTAAAGATTCATGATAATTTGCCAATTTTTGTGATTTTTGTCTGGCTCCTGTGCCTATTCTGCTAAATCTAAAAAGTTGCTTTTTTTCAGGTATCAAGTACTTATACAATAGAAAACGTAACTATTATTTTAAGTTTCTACCCCATTTGGTGTTTTTATTTGGAATGACTCTGCTCTCTAAAAAATGACTAATTTAGTAGTTATTAGTGGCTGATTTTTCACTTGTACCATTGTTAACCATGGAATACCATGGTATCCTAAAATTTAACAGCCAATTCATATGTAAAATTGTCCCCTGAATCCGAAAATACCGTCAAAAATTATAAAAATGGAGCAGTTTTTGATATATAGTCAATTCCATATTAAATGGAAAATTGACTATATTTTAAAAACTGTTCTACTTTTTTAACTTTTGACGACATTTTCAGATTCAGGGACAGTTTTACATAAGAATTGGCTTTTAAATTTTGGGATACCATGGTATTCTATGGTTAACCATGGTACGAGTGAAAAAGCAGCCACTAATAACTATTAAATTAGTCATTTTTGACTAATTCATTTTTAGAGAGCGGGTAGCCTAGATAAACAGTCTGCTTTATTTTTTCCAGAGGGAATATACTGGATAGTATAATTATAATTTTGTAAAATAACTGCCCATATTCTCAAACGATTTGCAGAAAAAGTGGGAATACCTTTACTGGGGTTAAAAATATTTAATAGTGGTTTATGGTCAGTCTAATATAAATTTATTTAAATATAAATAGTTAAACTTAGATAATCCCAAAATTATCGTAAAACCCTTCTTTTCGATTTGACTATAGCGAATTTGAGCCGAATTTAGGTATTTTGAGGCGCAGGGCCGTTCCTGGCGAGCGTGCAGTGCGTGCACAACATTTTGGGGGCGAAAAAAATATAAAGAGTCAATCAGTACTTTGTAACGATAAACTTTCTTGCAAATTAACAAATACTTAAACATACATAGGATAAAGGTTACTGCCTCTATTTGCGTCGGCCGCATTAAAGCCCTATGCCGCTCTTTTTTACAGCCGCTATAAAGCGCTTTTTGCCGCTTTGATATTGAAGGCTTAATTTTTGTTATATGAGTATCAAAAGAAAAGGTAAGAAGTTGTCATAATATTTTTTTCTACAACCGAGCGAAAAGTACAAATTTGCGCTTCCAAAAGAAAACGCAAAGTTGCACTTTTCCCAGAATCACGCGTTTTTTTACTTTGTCGCTCATAGTAACCAAAACGCTCGCTTAGTTACCATGCAAACCATAATAACGAAACTTCTAGTATACAAAAGTCAAATTTGAGGTTATAAATAATTATTAATTATTACAAAACATTTTTATAAAAACACCGCAAAAAATCCTGCGTGTAATTCGAGCGCAAAGTGACATTGACGCTCGCGTCGCGCGTCAAACTTCTTCCTCAGAGCGACAATATATTTCTTTGCGCACTTAATATCAAATAGCTATAGTATTTGTTTGATAGTTGCAGTTAACGGAAGCAAAGTTTAACAGTTGTCTACTCAGTGCATGACTTGGTAACGAGCTTACTCTCTAAAATTGAATAATAATTATCGCCAACAGCAATTTGTATCCCGGACATTTAGCAGCCAACTCTTATGTAAAATTGTCGTCAAAAGTTATAAAAGTAAAACAGTTTTTGAGATATAGTCAATTTTCCATATAATATGGAATTAAATATATTTTAAAAACTGCTCTACTTTTATAAATTTTGACGGTCTTTTAGGATTCAGGGGAAAATTTTATAAAATTGCTGTGGACTACAGTTATTAGTGACTGCTTTTTCACTTGTTCACATTGTTTATGGGCCATTTCAGGAATGCGGACGGGACAAACCACAAAACTGGCATGAAAATTGTCAAACATATTCTTATTTTATTAGGTTATACCACAGACCTATGGTCTATGGTCTATGGGTTATACATTAAATTTAAAGAAAAACGCAAGAAATATTTTGTAGGGTGTGGACGGTACCTACGGGACAAGATAAATCTTTTTTTTTGTCCCGTCCACACCTTTCAGTTATTACAATTATCTCTACTTTTTGTCTCTACTTTTATAAAATATTTCTTGCGTTTTTTTTATTTAATGTATAGCCTAATAAAAGAAGAATATTTTTGACAATTTTGATGCCAAAATATTATATACCTAATAAATTATCTACAATTTTTTTATAAAAATAGTTTTGTAATTCGTGAGTTTCGCGCGCCTGAAATGGCCCTTATATGTTTTTTTTGTTTTCTTTAGAGCAGCGGTTCTCAAACTGTGGTACGTGAGGCATCCAAAGGTGGTACGCGAATAGATAATAGATGTACTTGCCTTCAAATAAAATTATCGTTGGCTCAATTTTATTGAAAATTTTTTGACAGTTCAAACAGCCATTTAAATTGTGATATTTTTCGTCATGTGAAACAAATTACCCAATCATTTCAACATTTAACTGACAATACAATTCATTAATATTAGAACCAATAAAATGCCAGTATTCCATAGTGACGTATTTTATCACAGCGGCAATAATTTTTATCATCTTGTTTACACGTTACTATGAATTTTGACGTTTTTTTGATTTGACATTTGTTGTCATTTAAATTCTGTTTTTGATATATATCAATAAAATAATGAATTATAAACTCTAAAAGATCGATGGGTTGGTGTAAACGATAATGAAATTAAGGTAAGTTTGAATAAATAAGGTTTATTAAAGTCTTTTTATATTTTAAAGCACATTTTAATTTCAAATGTCAAACTAAAAATTCGTTAAATCCTAAAATTCATTATATTTTCTCACTAAATATAACTCGTGGTATGATTAATTATCGATGATATTTACTCATTAAAACCGAAGCAGCACATTTCACTCGTCCTGCGGACTCGTGAAATCTGCAGCTCGGTTTCAATTCGAAAATATCATCGATGATAATCATACCACTTGTTATATTATGGGTGATAACAACACTCAGGGAAGTTTTCAATCACTATGACAATATGACACCAAGACTGTCAATTTAATAAAATAAATTTCAATATGTCACGTTTGTTTATATACTCTTTATGTAAGTCAACAGAGGCGAGATTTAAGAACATCACGTGATCCACACCGCCTCTGCCGCGATCGGTATACACTATGCAACCAGGAATGCACGGCAAATTGTTTTAATCGTTTTAACAGAGTGCCTTAGGTTGAAGTAACTCTTATTTTACAAACAACATATTTCTAAAATTGAACCATACAGCGGGTTGGTTTCACTAAAGTTTTCTGGGTTAATTTAACCAGTTAAAAAAAATAAAATAACTATCTGGTTTAGTACCGTCAAACTAATCTTTGTTTATATTAACCTTCCCACAGTTGATTTAAATAAATACTTATGAGTCAACTAAATTAATATAGTTAAATGAACTATTCCTTTTTTTCTGTGTAGGTGCACTTCTCAAATATTTTTAGATAAACACCGTTTTGGTGTTTGCTGTATATAACAATTTCAACCATAATTCATGGTGTTTATATTAACACCACTTGGTGTTGGATTTTGACACCATTTTAAGATTACTCTTTACACCACAGATATTTTAAACAGTGTACATTACAATTTATGAATTGATTCGCAATTCGCCATTCCTTTCGCCAGCGCGATACAGGGGCAATATTCCTGGGGTGATTTGTGTGTAAAATGTTAAGGACTGTCAGGTTATGATTTTTCCAGATTTTTTAGAAAGCTGTTGTCATAACCCATTCGGCTATCAGCCGCTCTTATAAAAATCAATTTTATTTATCAATAAATATTGTTCATAAAATTGTTGAATATATTATTTGTGTTGCTGTTTTGAGCTAACTTTTTTGCATCTTTATTTGTTTTTATGGGTCATTTTACCATGGAGTTTAGGTATATGCATTTAATACAAATAATACTTTGTTGCTGGCCGCAAACTATTAAAGAAATTAGTTACTTTTTACTCTCAGAAATATGGTGACTAATCTTAAATTAGTCAAACTTTAACTATTTACGTAGTAAGAAATAACTATTTAAAAGTGAAAACGACTTTTTTATTAGTAAAAAATGCCGGTACTAGTAGAATTTTGACTATTTCATTTTTAGAGTGAACTTCCTATATTCAAGTCTTACAATCGACTCGTACCAATTTGTGCGTACCCAGCAAACACACATGGCCGGAATAGTGTATTTGCTGGGTACCTACAACATAAAAAAAACAAGTGCAAAAAACTATCCTTCAATGGTTATAAAAACTTAACATCCAATAACTTAAATATATAATTATACCGCGGAACTTTTCCAGCGTTGACGTCAAAATGTTTACAAAAAAAAATCAGAGTTAAAAAGTAAACACTTATCTTTATACATGTGCAAAAAATAACTATAATATCACAATATAATCATTTTTATGTAATCGCTGGAAAACTTCCGCGCTTTATATATAATATATTATGTATGTATATATACATACATAACACATACATTTACCTTTTATAAAAGTTGCACATATACAGGCCCGTTCCTGGGGTGTCTGGCGCCTACGTGCAGCATTCTTTGGTGCGCCCCTTTTATATTTAAATATAATACATTAAATATTTTAATTCTAAGCACTACAATTTAAAAAAATATATATTTTGCGACAAACTGGCAATATGTAATTGAAAATGTAAAAAAATCTGCTGAAATTAAGCATAAAATATGTTTAAATATATAAATTACCAAACAAACAAAATCACAAAAAAAACAACTGGTTTTTAGTGACGTACTCTCTAAAAATGAATTACTCAAAAATTACTAGTTTTCAGAGTAAAAAAGCAGTCACTAATAACTAGTCCACAGCAATTTGTATCCCGGACTATATCTCAAAAACTGTTCATTGATCATTCAACTGCTAATTGTCCGGTATACAAGTTTCTGTTGACGATAATTATTAGTGGCTGCTTTTTCGCTATGACAATTAGCCATTTTTGACCAATTCATTTTTAGTAAGCTCGATACAAGGTCAAGCATTGTGTAGACTACTTTGCTACCGTCAACTGCAACTATTAAACAAATACTAAAAATATTATGACAATTTATCTCCTTTTATTTTGATACTCATATCAAAAAAAAATTAAGCCGCCAATAACAAAGCGGCAAAAGGCCAGTCACGTTCTAACTCTCGACATAGCAAGACGTCTCGGATAGCGACCTCTTAAAAACAAAAAGCCTAAAACCCACACTTAATTACTGTGTGCAAATAAAATATAGTGAGTAGAGACTATCCCACAATCCATTGTGGACTACCCTTAAGAAAGTGTAAAGTGATAAGTTTCAGCTACAGGGCGGTCTTACCACCTTTGTCAATTGGACGCTTTTCAGAAGACAAACAAAAGAGGACAACCAAGGGAGGAAAGAGCCATCTGCAAAATCAGATAAGTAACCTTAAACCTAACACAAAATTTGCAACATTGGACACGACAGTTACCTTAAAACTTAAGTTAGGCACTTTGCTTAAACTCTAGAAGAAACATAAAGTAAACAAAGTGCATCAGTAACAATAGTAACATTAGTAAGATAATATTGTAAACAAACACAAAAAATAAAGACAAATGCAAAAAAAACAAAACCCCCCATCCTACGGTCATTTACACGAAAGCTGATTAGGACAAGAACGCGTAAAGCTGGGTCTCCACCAAGGCAACACAAGTTGACGACATTGTCACCAACTTTTGTTGCTAATAAACATTTTCAAGAAATATCACGTTGTCCCCACTAAAGAAATATTGTTACCGACTTTATTTATCGACTAAAAATGGAAAAGTTCATTTAGTGTTTAGCAACATGTGGAACGACGTGGATCTAATTATAGTGTATCATTTAATAAATAATAAGGATTATAAAATAAAACCAAAATTGTGTTTTAAAAATATTTGTCTTATTTTTTAAATACTTTTGAAGAATTTTAAATTTTAGACCATGTTCAACTTATTTTCTACTTTAAAATTTTTCAATTATGTGCTTGCTCTTAGAAATAGAAACAGTAGGTTTTGGGTAAAGGTCTTACCAAACTTCACTACTGTCGGCACACCGTACGAATGACCAATCGCATCTAATTCGGTGAAGACGTGTTTCGACCTATCTGTAAACATTGTCGCGGGGCTGCTTTTTCTTTGATGTACCGCTTTTCGACGGGAAACGAAACAAAGTCGGCGACTTCAATTTGCGACATAAAAAGTCGGCAACTTTTTTAAATTTTCGGTAACTTTGTTGCCAACATTGGTCGCCGACAAATGTTGCTTTGGTGGAGACCCAGCTTAAGGCAATAAACCCATTAATTTAAGAGAACGGCCCCAACAAAATAAACTTTAAACTAAACCAGTCCAAATAAACAGACATAATACAAACTTAGCGAAAATGACTAACGTGCTAGGCCAACACAATAACAAAAAATTGTTAGAAATTTCGCACTACTGCGGTAATAAACATAAAAAAGTAATCCCAAATGTTTGGAGTAATACTGCCCTACTATGGAGAAAGGCAGTAACTGCAAAAAAATGCAATCTTGTGCTATGGTAAAGCTATGGACATTTTGTAACCGAATTCAACACAGAAATGCAGTCAAATATCTCATAAATTAAAAAAAATCAATTAAATACCTACTGCTTTTTATAAAAATGTAGTTTATGCTAATTTCCCACAACAACTGCATGGTCTAGGGGGATACCGCGTCGTACTTAGATTTGAGTGGGCGTAATTGTCCCCCAAACACCAAAATGTCTATCCCTCCCGTCCTACCTCCTTCATGACCCTACAGGGAGTATAGCATCGGCCCGGCGAACGCGGGAATGGCTATTAAAACTATTGGCATTTCGCTCTCGAGCCCTAAATAGGGGACAGTACGGTCGCCGAAAGAAAATCGGCGTAAGAAAACAGAGGCCGGGGCCAGGGAACGATGAGGCAATGGGGCCGGTTATACGTCTCTTATACTCATACTTAATAACAATGGGGCAAAAGGCGCTTGATAGCGGCCGAAGAAAGAGCGGCAAAAGCCTTTAATGCGGCCACGCAAAGAAAGGCGGTAACCTTTATCCTATGTATGTTTAAGTATTTGTTTATCTGCATGAAAGTTTATCGAGTACTGATTGACCCTTTGATTTTGCGCCCCCAAAATGTTGCGCCTGAGTGCGTGCACGCACTACACGCTCGCCAGAAACGGCCCTGCACATATATATCACGTATATTGTTTCGTTGCGATTCGGAAACTAAACTTTGCTAGAAAATGTGAAGCGTTCGGCGTTGCTTCTTTACATTCCGGTTTACCCGATTCATTAAAAGTCTTGGCAGTATTAACATTTTTCTAAAAATCTACTTTTTTAGTAGTTTTTCAACATAATTTTGGTAGGCAAAAAATTATTATTAAATTTTTAATACAAGTAATTAAATTTTTTGTTTTTCCACGTAGTAATTTAAATTTAATGCTAATTTTTTGTAACGAATTTCTATGAATTCAAATTTTTAACAAACTTCAATTCTCAAATGTGCAGATTCCTGTAACTAACTAAAAATATATCCTGTATATTACAGATAACTGTATTTACCACTGCGTTTCAGACTTTTTCAATCAGGTTAGTAAGTATAAAAATATATAGCCACACTGCGCAAATAACACAATGGATTGTGAACCGGTAATAGACCTATCCCATAAAACAGACTTTTGGATAGCGCGTGCCTGAAGAAGAGTGGTATCTCTTTCTCTTTTATATAATTAAAAAAAGACGACGTGCCTTTTCACGCACGCGCTATCCAAAAATCCGTTTTATGGGATAGGTCTATTCATCACTTGGATCCGAAACTCATAACCTAATAATTCAGGTTATTTCAATAACCGGGTAATAGGTTATATCATGGGTGACAATATTATGTAAAAAAAAATAATTGTTTGATTTGGTTTTTTCATTATTTGAATTTATTTAGTTCGCCCTGTTGTCAGTGGCAGTCTTATCCCCTGCATAACCAGGGGTTGAATTTACTAAAAAAATAAATAAAAAACTATAGTTTTACTTTAGGCTTAGCTGTATATTCATTTATTAGCAAAATACAAAATGTTATCGGACTAATGTGAAAATGGAAAATTGCAATTAGGAGGATCTTACTCTTAATAGTAAGAGCTACGTAGATAGGTTTTATTTAAGGTGCTCAGCAGCCAATTTTTCCATATCATAAGTCAAACAAAATAATAGTAGATTTTTTGAGTCAACCTAGTATATATACATGTATCAAATTTTTATCGCCTGTGTAATTAACCTTAGGTCACAAAACGTCTCGGAGATAAAATTTTGCTATATAAGTTTTAGAATGTGCTCTCAATAATTATAATTTAAAAAACCCATGCCTACATTAATTTTAAAATGAAATATACAATTTTAGTGACATGTGCCGCTGTGTGTCTTTCCAACGCAATTGTTTGTGTGGCTGAGGTAGATATTTTCAATAATTAAAAACCAAGCAATTGTAATGTTTTTTATATCGAAATAAAATGCAAATATATATATATATATATATATTAGGGTGGCCCAAAAAAAAAGAATATTTTTTTTCTTCTCGTCTCTTGTGAAAATATGTTGTTTTATCATGCTGTAAGAGCCCTTTCAAAATATCAGCTCGATTAAAAATTTTGTAGGGGTCGCTCAAGATTTTTAAAAAATTTCAAAATCGTCAAAAATTGAATTTTTGTTTTATTTTAATTCTTTTTCTCGTCTCGATATTATTTTTTAGGTTGAAAATAATAAAAATTCTGTAAATTTTAAATCAATATTTTGATTTCTAAAGGTCGCTAAAAGTTCGTTGATATTTATATTCAGAGGTCGCTCGAAAACATTCAAAATACTCTACTTTGAAAGTTAAAAATATCTTGAGCTACCTTTAGAAATTAAAATATCGATTTGAAATTTTCAGAATCATTATTATATTTAAATTAAAAAATAATATCGGAACGAGATAAAAATTAAAATAAAAAAAAATCCAATTTTTGACGATTTTGGTAATTTTTAAAAATCTTGAGCGACCCCTAAAAATTTTTTAATGGTGCTGATCTTTTGACAGGGCTCAGATGGGCTTAAAGTTACAATTTTTTAATTAGTTATATTTTTTAGCAAAGTTCATTTTCCGAATCGCAACGAAACGAAATACGTGATATTTGTGCAACTCTTCCAAAAGGTAAAGTATACTACATATAGTTTTGTCGGAAGATAAATTAAAATTCTTATCTACTTCTTTTATTTAGAAAAATATATTAAGAGGTCTTGAATGATTTTTTGACTTAGCTAGCACCTCTACATTTTCGACCAAAGTATTACTTTTCCCCTTAAGAATTACAGCAATTACACACAAACATATTTTAAAACCAAAAAATAAACTTACATTTATCAAAAAACTTGACAGGGTCTCCTGGACTAGATGGACTTCCTGGACGTCCTGGACTAGATGGACTTCCTGGAACTCCTGGATTTCCTGGAACGTTTGGACTTTTGGGGCCCATAGGGCCTCCAGGTGAACCAGGTACATAACATTTTGACTTTACACGTATTTATATTGCCATGCATATTATCTAAACTAATTGTATTATTAAACAAAGTCATATTAACCTTAGTTGTATTGAACAGGCCCAGGGCTCAATAAAAGGATTACGTTTTATTTTTTCATTCCATTTACTATTTTGATAAATAAATATCCATATTTCATGTTTTCATATACATATATTGGTATTATCTTCTAAAAAATAGAAATTCCAGGATTGCCAGGGTATAATGGAGAGCCTGGGCATCCAGGTATTCCAGGCGAAAAAGGTGCTAAAGGAGATCTAGGAATCGCAGTCTAGGACTTTTTTAAAGGAGCTTCTGGGGAAAAACGCAAAAAAATCATTAAACTTGATATAATATAAGGTTTTTTATGTTGTTTTTTTAAGAATTAATTATCATACCTAACCCTCAATAACCGCAAATAAACGCAGATAACAACAACATTGATATTTAAAAAGGTAGGTAGATAAACCAATACGATCCATATATAATATTTTATTAAATTCAGAAAATAGGACGAAATCGATGTTAAATTGACAAAAACAAAATCAGAAAAAAAATTACTTACAATTACTTTATTATTTAAACGAAAAATAACTCTATCGTAAAAATTGCATATTTTGTGTAAACAATTCTTAGATTTTAGAAAATAATATCTTAAGCTCAAATTAAAATTGCCGCAAGGCTAGAAAAATCGCATTTTTCACTTTAATTGAATTTTGAGGGTCTTTCGTCTAACAAAAAAGTTTAAAAAAATATATCGTCAAAATTCGAAAAATCAATATTAGGAAAATATTATTTTGATGTAGAGAATAGCTTGACAAAATGTAAAAAAAATTGGCGGGACCAAACCAAAAAAAAAAAAATATTTGGAATAACCTATATGTCCAAGTATCCTTCTTTGTATGAGTATCTTTTTTTATTTAAAGAGCTCAGAACCTAAAATCTTTATAAATTCGTTATATCTTTTAAAATAATACCTTAATACTATAATTTGCTTAATTTAAACCACAACCAGTAAGGTCTGGTCGGCTTCCACAGAGGAGGCTCGGGTTCAATTCCCTGTGGAGAAATAGTAACAATTTCAAGCAGTAACAAACTACAAACTGATGTTAACAAACCTGATTTTTTTAACTGTGTATATACATGTTTGTTTTAACCAAATATATATATATATGTAGATGTAAAATATAACTAATTGCGCTCCTTAAAATAACCAAATGTTTATTTGGCTCTATTGAAAATAGTTAGGCTATAGCCCACAGAAAAAAAGGTTTGGTTATAACCAAAACTTTTTTTCTGTGGGCCAAAAGACAGCAACCTTCGGTCACCCGGGCGCGCCCCTCTGGGACCCCATTTGGCCTTAGGTAACTACGTCCTTGAGTTTGATATGGATTCCTTGACTTTTTTTCTACCTAACCATGCTTGGTTTTGAGATAGCCCACCACCATCTTTTGTTTTTCCTTTGGCCACCCTATTGTAATCTTACATGGTTAGGTAGAAAAAAAATCAAGGAATCCAAGGCGAAAAAAATCTACTAAAACGAACGAAATCGAAAAACACAAATTGTATGAAAATGTAGATAAATGTGTATGTTTACATGTAATTTACATGATGTAAAACTTACTTTTTTTCAAAATTTACAGAAATATCGATTTTTGGTTTTGACAGGTTTTCAGTTTTTTTTTTTAATATTTAAGAACCGCTCATTTTTTTTCTAATTTTTAAATGCCATTTTAATTGACTTTTAATTACTCAACCTTTGTCTTATTTAACCGACCTTGTAGCTCTTTAAATAAAAAGATACCCATGGGTAATGTATGCATACATTAAAGGATACTTGGTGCACCCTGTATATACAGGGTGCCTATATAAAAACGTTTCTAGGATATGTGAAGAAGGGAATCAGTATGGCCACAAAAATGTCCTTCACTGGGGCTGTAGCTGTATCTGTAGCTGTCCTTCACTGGGGCTGTAGCCACCCCAAATCAATTATTTTAAATGGCAATGCCCTCTTTGTAATATCTTATTGGAAATCTCTTGAAAATTGCTTTTTAACAGTGAGTAAGATCACCTCAAGTGGACCCCTATTTCCCACTTGATCGTGGAATTCAAATTAATATATTTTAATATAAAGCGGTAACTATCAATAATAAAACTCTAAAACAGTTTTTTAAAATTTTCATTTTAACCACATTTTTTTTACAATGAAAATTTTGTAGACTTTTAATTAAAATATTTAATTAAAATATTTCAAAAAAACCGTTTTTAATGAAATTTTCAGGATTTATTGTTTAATATTTACATTTTAAAAAATAATTCAAAATTTGAAATTATTTATTTATTATCATATTTCGAATTAACTTTTAAATAAACAAATGAAAATTTTAATGACTTCTTTGTCAAATTATGAATTTGTTTTTTTTTTATTTAGTTATATGCATTGTACACTTTAGTTAAATATTCTGAAAGAAAATTTCACTGCCCGCTATTAGTTTAAACAATAAGCATTTATTTATCCCCATGCGCGAGCGCTGTCGGTATAGCGCGCTACCGCGCGCCGCACAGTGGTCTAAAATCAAAAAAAGCTGGCCAAAAGCCAAAGCAAATTTAATAAATAGTTGTGATGTTTGAGTATGTAAAATGGTAAATGGACCTATTCTACAGGAAAAATTAGGTAGCTTCGGTACTCGCATCTGTAGGTCAGTTACAATTAAGCTCCGCCAGAATAAGTATTTCGACGCGCCATATGTGTTTAAATAACTACAAGAGTAACTACTGAAAACAAATTATCGCGGTGTCAGTTTCCAAATCGGTGTGATGGAGGGTGATCCTAAAGGTATGTAAAATAATCTCACACTTGTAAATCCTAAATTAAGATATTTTATGAGATATAAAAATGACATTGAATAAGCAACTGTATAATATGAACATTTATCGATTCGTCCTATAAAAAGCATTGAAATAGTTATCATCCAACGAGATCTTATGCTGTTGTAAAATTTCAAGTTGAAATATTGATATAACAAATTTGTCGATTTATATTAATATAAATCGACAAAAATTTCTTCTGGCTTTCTGCGGTTTTGGCTGTAGCATTACATTTTGTAGAGCCGCGCGTTTTTCTTTTAGTAGAGGAAGTGGGGGTAATTCGGAATACTGTTGGTAATTTGGAATACTTAAATATTGAAGCTATGCTTAGCGCCATCTCGTTAAATATGAAATAAACTACTAGAATAGCCTGTATTTTGTGGACATGTGATTTTGTAGATATTTTGATTTATGGTAGAGGGCCAACACATGTGAAAAATTAATTGTGGGATAACTAAAACTTTTTTAGTGGTAATTAAATCGGCAATTATAGCTTCGATTTTTATCTTTAAATTAACTTAAATTGTATCCTCAGGTAAGTAAAGGGTTATATTTTTAGTTGTTAATTGAATTGCCGGAATGCACAACCGACGCAGCGCGGGGCCAGTATACTGGCCTATAGCCTATAGGCTACTGCACGGAGACCGTTCAATTTCAACAAAATTCTTTAAATTAAACTCGCGATAACTCCTTAACTAAACGTGCGATTTTTATGAAATTTTGACAGAATACTTAGATTGATACAGCGATGCTATTAAAATAAAAAATACAAAATTTTAACCACAATTAATTAATAAATGCATCAATATTATTTAAGTCATAACTATGCTTAAACTAGTAGATGTTTATAAATTATATACATATATATATATGGTTTTTTTTCTTGGTAAAATAAAGAAGTTTTAGTCCGAATTTGACAATTATTAATAAATTATTATAGCCGTAATACTAATAAATAAGAGAGCCTGCGGCGGCGTAAATAGCTTAATTGCAACAAATCATTTATTATCAGTAATTATTACTAAATGTGTTTATATTGCACACTGTTCACTGTACAATATAAAACAGGAATTTTATTTTGAAATAAAATTATTACCATATCTTTTAACTTTTAGCAACATTTGCTTCCCACAAATTATTATTCTTCGATGTTTTTCGTCCGAACAAATCTAACATATTTAAGATGAAGCCTCACTAATGCATACAATATATACAATTTAGTAAGGGATGAAATATGTTTAAAATATTTGACATTTCTAAGTACAAAACCAAGTACCCTAAATGCCTTATTTAGGTACTATTGTATTGTAGGTAGAGTTGAATTTCATATTTAATTGCAATTTTACACCCAGATCTTTACATTAATAAATTCTACTTAAGCTAATGTTATTTAGATTATATGTACTATTAATAAATTTATATTTACGTGTGTTATAATTGCACACTTTTCTACGTTAGCAAACATCTTATTTACTTGAAGCCATTCTGATACATAGTCTAGGTCTTTTTGTAACATTTCGTTATCTTTTTCGTTGTTAATCTGTTTATATATTTAAAAATCAAATCAAACAGTAGCCAAGATGAATATTTAACACAGTAGCGGCCCTAGGTAATCATTTTATTTCAAAATAAAATTCGTGTTTTATATTGTACAGTGTAAAGTGTTCAATGTAAACACATTTAGTTATAATAAGTAATAATAAATGATTTGTTGCAAATTAAGCTTTTAACGTGATAAATCGAGTTTAGTTTCGATTCTTGTGCACTTTGTTGTCTTTACGCCGCCGCAGCGCGCCGCGGGCTTTTTTATTTATTTGTATTACGGCTATAATAATTTATCAATAATTGTCAAATTTGGAGAAAAACTTTTTTATTTTACCAAGAAAAAAACCGTATATATATATAATTTATAAACATCTACTAGTTTAAGCATAGTTATGACTTAAATAATATTGATGCATTTATTAATTAATTGTGGTTAAAATTTTGTATTTTTTATTTTAATAGCATCGCTGTACCAATCTAAGTATTCTGTCCAAATTTCATAAAAATCGCACGTTTAGTTAAGGAGTTATCGCGAGTTTAATTTAAAGAATTTTGTTGAAATTGAACGGTCTCCGTGCAGTAGCCTACTGGCCCCGCGCTGCGTCGCGACGCGTCGGTTGTGCATTCCGGCTATTCAATTGTACTTCTTCGATATGTTAAAGCATTTACTTTTTTTTACATATTATGGCGTAGGTCTTTATATTGCTAATTTGGAATACTATAAATAATGCAAATTTGAAATATTCCAAATTATATTCATTTTTTGTAATATTTGATAATTATCAAATTTTCTCTTTTAATTAATATTTGGTTACCTTTTTAAAATGTTTTATTAACCTTTTTAATATAAAACATTTGCTGCTACTTTGAAATATTCCAAATTGGTGGTATTCCAAATTAACTTCATGTTACGTAAACAGAGATTTTGTACACTTTTTTTTTTTCATTAGTGAAAAAATCCTTTTAAAGTATTTTAAATAGTTTAAAATTTTCGTATGGCATAGTACAAATGTAGATCTTGGACATGTTATTTATTTTAATCGAAATAATTTAAATTTAAATTTTTTGCTATTTTTTTTTAAACTACCATTCCAAAATACCCTCACTTCCTCTACATAACATAGGGTGGCTACTTTCTGGAAAACCGAGAAATATCAGGGAATTTATTTTATCAGGAAGTTTTTTTTTGAGAAGTGGTGGTCTTCTTAGTATTATTTATTTTATAATGAATATTTTGATAAAAATTATATTAAATTATATTAAAATAGGTATACTGCGTTATTAAAGTATATTGCGTTGAATAAATATAATTTAAATCATTGAATAAATGTCTATTTTGCATCGTTATTTTGTTTATTCATCTTAAATTCAATGTGTTTTCTAATCGTTAATCCTTTCATAAACCAAAAAAAAGTCTAAATTTATTTGAAAAATGTCGGCCATATTGGATAAGCCATTTATATAAGAAAATTTTTTTGAAAAAAAATGTCCTTCATAATGGCCATTTTGTTTTTGTAAAAAAGGATATCAAATTCGTAATCAGTGACCATGTTTTTGGGCTTTTGGACCACTGTGCGCGGTATACTTGGCCTCCGCTCCAATCAGTATTGATAGTAAATAAACTGTCTTTTACAATAAGAAACAATGTTATTTAACAAATTTATTTTTTAATGTAATAATTATAACAAATAGATATAATATTTGTTTTTATTTATGATTAAAGACTGTAAAAATGAACAAGTAAATAAATGAAACATAAATCTCCCATTTTTTCTTAAAAATTTTATTAGTTGTTATTTTTAAATCTTCCAAAAAAAGCTTACACTGAAGTGATACACCGTCTAAAGCTTTATAATATAATGAAACTGGCGGGTATTTTTTATAGTAACACATTGATGAAAACGTAGTTTGTTTTGTAGTTCGTGAGAATCATGTTCCTCTTGAGGGCAAAAACCTAAAGCAATTTTTTTAAATAAATTTTCGGCCCATTTAAATAATGACTGCAGTAGTGATGTGCTTATCAATGTCGCGTTGGAGACAGGCACGATAAGCTTGTATTTTCAGTGAAAAGTTTTCACGCTTCCTCCCAAACCATCACATGTTCCTTTACCGTGAGATGTCGTGAAATAGTTCCATTCATCTTCAACATTAGTCGTTTTTGTGATTAACTAAATTTGTAAAATTATATTTTTCTTATACTGTGAAGCTGCTCCGTCAAAAAAGTAAGAAATATTATTACATTAGGTCCGAATTTATTTTCTTTTAATTTTAATTAACTTTGAATTATTTAAAAAGATGAACTAAGCTTGCGTCATGAGTAATTTTTCTGAAATTATCACTTGATTTTCTGAAAATTATTCTTTTTTTGTACAAGACGCAATTCAATCTCATCATTGCTCGAATAATCAGGCTACACTTCACCCCTATTATAGACTCTATAATATAGAGAGAATGACTCATGACGCAAGCTCAGTTTTTTTTTAATTCGAAGTTAATTAAATTTTTAAAAATTAATTCGGAGCTAAAATATTAAAAAAATTTCTTACTTTTAGTAGCTTCACAGTATAAAAATAAATATAATTTTGCAAATTTAGTTAATCACAAGAACGACTTTAATGTTGAAGCTGAATGGAACTTTTTCACGACATCTCATGGTAAAGGAGCATGTGATGGCTTTGGAGGAAGCGTAAAAAGACAAGCTTATCGTGCTAGTCTTCAACGCGATAAGGAAAAACGAAAATTACGAAATTTTGTTCAAGTTGTTGGAAATTTTATTCAAGTGTTTGTTCTTGTAAAATATTAATTAATTATATTAAAATTATAATAATTATAATATAGTTATAGGCAGGGCCGAGCCTAGGGTATCTGCCGCCCGGGTGCAAGAATTAAATTTGCCGCCCCCATTAATGTAAAAAATTAGGTTGTCGGTAGGGAAGGAGTTCATAATTTATCATTCAAGTATTTATTAACAAATACATAAAAGAATAAAATAAAAATACATTCAGAAAAAAAAACAAAAATAATTAAACTAAACTAAAAAACTAAAATCTACTTTTCTCGCTTTTTTAATAGCAAATTCCCTAATCAAGTCGCCTACATCCAAGTTGTTAGAAATATCTTCTTCAATACTTATAATTGCTAAATTTGAAAGCCTGAATTGACTCATATTGGATCTTAAATAGGTCTTAATTAGTTTTAATTTCGAAAATGACCGCTCTCCATGGGCAACAGTAACTGGCATCGTCAAAAATATTCTTAAAGCTACAAATAAATTCGGAAAGATGCCTTTTAAATCATTAACTAGTTTTTAACGCATTAAAAGACAAAAGAAACTACTATGTTTGCATCCTATTTCTATATCCTTTTTCTATGATTTGCCTCACGTTAATAGAAAAACTAAAAATTGCTGAAATACGCAGCCGTCAAATCGGAAGAATTATGCTTTAACTTAACAGTTCAGCTTGTAAACAATATCACGTGGTACACAGCGCGCCATTTGATTGGTTTCCCGTAAGCCCGTAATATGATGCCGCCCTGTGTTAGTGCTGCCCGGGTGCCATGCACCCCTTGCACCCCCGGCACGGCTCGGCCCTGGTTATAGTAATACTAGACCTGTTTCTAAAAGGCAATGCTCTTTTACCTATTCTTTTACAGGTACCTACCAATAACAACTTTTTAGGCATTTAGGCAAATGTTTCTAAAAATAAATACAATGATGCCGAAGACATCGAGAAGGAAAAAAAGACATTAAAAATTTGTGACAAGAATATAAAAAAATTAAGAAACAAACTAGAGGATAACATATGTTAGTTAATGCTTGATATACATAAATTATGGCTTCAGAATAAATTTTTTTAATCTAAAGGAGGGAGCTATACTCGAAAATTGCATGTCCAAAAAAATTGTGCTAGAAAATGGGTGGGAGGTTTTGTAGCATGCATATAGTTTACCCTTGCCTGCCCCCCTGAACAAAATCCTGGCTACACCCTTGGTGAAAATGGGGCAAGAATCCCTGCTTTTCTAAAAGGTTAAATTAAACCCAATAAAAAAAATTATGCATGCCTTATACACTTTGTTTTTTAAATAATTTATATTGAAAAATATTTATGCACTAATTTTAAAAACTGTTATTTTAATAAAGCAAGCTTTAAAATTTGACTGTTGCAGTTCCAGTCCAGATTTGTTTACCCTGTGTATTTTATTTTAAAAATAAAAATATTGTTTCAGTGCATATTTTTAATTATTTGTCAAATAAATATTACAAATGATAAAAACAATTTGAACCAAAAATATAAAAAAAATAGTTTCATACACTGTGCCTGTTTTTGCTTTCGAGCAAAAACAATTGTTTTTGCCTATATGTATACAGGGTGTATTTATTTAATTAAATCTTTGTTATAGGTATGTTTACGTTCTGAATTTATTTTTTTATATATATACAAACAAAAATACGGTCTATTTTTATCCATATTTTAAACCAGTCGCAATCCGAAACTGCGGGTCCGCAAATAATTAACTTTCTACGTTGACACAACCAACATCCTCGGCGGGAGCGACCTTACCGTTCCCTCACGCTTGCGGCACCTGCTACACCCCTTTCTACACAGCACTTTTCGCTCTCGCTTGATAAAGCATGCTAAATAAGTGTCTTCTTGGCACCACTGTGGCCCGGGTTATTTGTTCTGAGAATTAAGAGTAATTTGACTAAATTTTAATTTGAATTTATTTATAAACATTACATTACAGTTACATTAGGAACCAAACAAATACAAAACTTGTAATAATAATTATTATAAAAAATAATAAAGATAATTATGTTATAATCTTACCATTAATTTTGTTCAAGCTTTTAAAGTGGAAATCAGTTCTATACCTATATATTTAATTGTCCAGTAGATAAAATATTTATTATGGGGTTTAAAAGAGGATAAATTTACTAAAAATTGAAATATACGAAATAGGGCAATATTTTTCTTCATAAAAGTTTTTCAGTCCTGTAAAAGTAATATTTATTAGGTTTACGTATTACTATAGTAATACGTATACGAAGGCGGAAAAGGGCTAATAAAATTTTAGCCAAAACTAACTTTGATTTTTGCAATTTCTATTCTATAATTGAGGAGGTGCATTCCAAAACTCGGCTTATCCATATTAGTTGTTTTTGAGCAAAATGTCAAAAATCTTACACGTGAGTACACTGAAAAAACAAATCTGTTTTATCAACCAATAAATTTTTTGTTGCAATTGTTCTTGTTGGTCCTAATAAAAAATTTGTTAACCCAAGTAAAGTGTTTAATACATTAGTATTTGCAACAAAAATGAATTTGTTGAAAAGAATTAGTTTACCCTACTGACAATATGCGTCACCGCTAACAGGTATCCTTAAGTAAACATAACAAATATATTTTTGTTGTCAATTTTCGCCCAAAATTGGCATGACGTGACATTGAAATTTATTTTCTCGATTTTTATGTAAGAATGTCATATTCTCGCACGCAAAATCGTTGAAGAATGAAGCTCATTCTTAAACGATTTTTGGTAACATTTAGTTTTTAAGTATTGGTACCCCCAAAATGTCAAACTGTTTAATAACCTCAAATTCATTACTTTTATTGAAAATGAAGCCTTTATTATTGTTTTGTAATATTAAGTTTGCTCCAACAATGCATTTTAATGCAAAATTTTAAGTTTTATGTGAAAAAGTGCAGTTCAGGTTGTACTTGTGCAGGATAACAAATATTGTCATTTTGTGTTGCCAACTGACATTTTGCGAGAAAAATCCCCCAACTAACAACGACCACAAAACAATTAAAAAAACCTAAATAAAAGTTAAAATCGAGAAAATAGTATAAATCACACGTTGCAGAAGGCTATTCTCGCACTCATTCGTTCGTCCACTCGCTCCTTCGTCGCTCGAGGCCAAATTTCGAATTCGTGCGAGAATATGTGGCCTTCTGCAACTTGTACTTTAATATACTATTCTCGATTTTTATGTAAGAAAGTCATATTCTCGCACGCAAAATCGTTGAAGAATGAAGCTCATTCTTAAACGATTTTTGGTAACATTTAGTTTTTAAGTATTGGTACCCCCAAAATGTCAAACTGATTAATAACCTCAAATTCATTACTTTTATTGAAAATGAAGCCTTTATTATTGTTTTGTAATATTAAGTTTGCTCCAACAATGCATTTTAATGCAAAATTTTAAGTTTAATGTAAAAAAGTGCAGTTCAGGTTGTACTTGTGCAGGATAACAAATATTGTCATTTTGTGTTGCCAACTGCCATTTTGCGAGAAAAATCCCCTAACCAACAACGACCACAAAACAATTAAAAAAACCTAAATAAAAGTTAAAATCGAGAAAATAGTATAAATCACACATTGCAGAAGGCTATTCTGGCACTCATTCGTTCGTCCACTCGCTCCTTCGTCGCTCGAGGCCAAATTTCGAATTCGTGCGAGAATATGTGGCCTTCTGCAACTTGTACTTTAATATACTATTATAAAGTTGACCGACTTGGTGCCATGGTTAAAGTTAAGTCTTGGTGTCATAGTGATTGAATAATAAAAAAATAATTTGTCACTGTTAAAAAATTTTTGTGCAAATTCTAGAGGAAGCAGGTTCGCGTTAATTAATTTTTGTGCATTGGGCGTTATGGATGAAGGAGTAAACCAAATATTAACCGAGTGGGGATTTTCTTCATTAGAAAATACTTTTAAAGGTACCAAAATAATTTTTGTAAAAAAAATCAAACAATATTAACCTATACCTACACAATATTGTTAATGCAACTCTTTTTATTAATTAGTATTACATACTGATAGAGTTGCTTTAACAATATTGTGTAGGCATAGGTTAATATTGTTTAAGTTCTTTTAACAAAAATTATTTTTTGGTGATTAAAAGAACTACCAAATGTTATAACAACAAAGCAACAATGTTGTAGTTACTCATTACCATAGCTTTTCCAACAAATTATTTTGTATGAGATACCAATAATATTAGTTACTTTAAACAAGACGCCATAGTTTTGTCAACAAAAAATATTAGTTACTGTAACATATTATGTCTCAACAAAAAAAATTTGTTGTTGTAACAAAGATTTTAGTTGAGGCTATAGCTACAAATAAAATTTGTTGGCGCAACTTTTTTTTAGTTGCTTAAACAAATTATTTTTTTCAGTGTACTAACCCATATCAGGCCAACACAATAATTTAAACGAAATATATAGGCATAAGTAAAACATTTATATAGGTACCTTGATTAAAAAGGTATAGCTCCAATTTAAAATAATTTAAAATTATAAACGTATATGCTGAGTTCTGCATGATATAACCAATAGATAAGGCAAGTTTTGGAACGATAGTCAATTTGTAAATGAATTTTAAATGGAATAAGTTGAGTTTTGGAATATTATGAACTCTTCAGGGTATAGGGGGATACATGTTAAATGTACAGACACCACTAACTCATTTTTATTAAAAACTGAATAAGCCGAGTTTTGGAATGGACCTTCTCAATTGTAACTTGAACCTAAAATTTTAACTTAAACTTGCAATTGTAACTTAAACTTACAATTGTAGGTTCAAGTTACAATTGTAGGATAAACCTAAAGGTAAGTTTATTGTTTCTTCTCTCTATATAACCAATTTAGTTTTTAGTAGGTACACATGCGTTTTTTCTGCAGAAAAAACGCTAGCATAGCATGAATGGCTCACCCATTAAACCAATGGGATCTTGTAATCCGTATTCCTGAATAACAGTTCCTATAATACCAATAGGTAGTTAGCACTTGGTTTTTAATCGTTTACTGTTTTTAAATTAACAACAAAAGTTATCGCTTCTAAATCTATTGATATTCATATTTATTTGTTAGAATGGTAGAATGTGATTGCATTAAATACTAATTTGATTTATTTAATAACGTTACTATTGTATGTATACTATGTATACATTTAACGCAATAAATTCTTTGACATTAAGGCAAAATATTTCCCTATTTTGGTTTAATAGTAATTAATTGAGCAAATAACAATTTAGATTGCTTCAATTTTAATGCATTCAATGACAGCGCTGTTCTTGGTACTATGTTAGATTTTTTTCTGTGTAGCTATGGATTTTGTTGTTACACTAATAAAACGATATTTCGAAATGGGGCTTTAGCAAAAAGAAATATTATCATTTCTTAAAAGCAAGCATAACGTATTTATAAGCCCAAGAACCTTAAAACGGCACCTGTGCAGACTCGGTCTTGTAAGAAGGAAATTTAGTAATTTAGATAATGTTTATGCTTTTATGCTGTCTTCTGCCCAATTACGTGGATGCATTTGAGGTGTATTCAGCATGGACTTTTCGTTAGTCAATCAAAGTTAATTTTGGCTAAAACTTGTAAAATTTTTGTTAGCCCTTCTACCCCTTCGTATCAAAAGGTAGTGCAACAAATACTTCTTGAGGTAGATCGGAAGGGCGTAGAATATCGAAGAAGAAGATTAAGACGTCGTCAATATAGCAGCAGGAGACCAAATTATCTTTGGCATATCGATTCCTACGACAAATTGAAAAGACATGGTTGTATTGACGTTTTTTTGAGGGCGCTTGTTTTATCATATGCTGCATTTGCCAATAATAAATAAAAAGTTGCAATTGTAAGTTCAAGTTACAATTATAGAATAGAAATTGCAAAAATCAAAGTTAGTTTCGGCTAAGACTTGTAAAAATTTTGTTGGCCCTTCTACGCCTTCGTATATTACATATTAGTAATTTACTATATTATAGCTGGCTAATCAGTTTTTTAACTAATTTATAAACAAAAACCTTAAAATTGATTAAAATTAAAAAAAAACCTAAAAATTGATAAAATGAATGTTTTATATAATAAAATTTAAATGAAAAATTTTAGTTATCAATATTGATAAATTAATTTATTTATTGCTGTCGAATTAAAATTTCATTTATTTTTTATTTTCTATAAATTGGTAAATATTTTATGTTTTTTATAAAAATAAAAATAATAAGAAAAGTTTTCTAAGAATTATAAAGAATTCTGGCAAATTTTTTAAAAATTAACTCTAAAATAATTATAAATGCTGGATCCGCGCTGGAACCAGCTGGATTGATGTTGAACCAGCAATAATCCAGCTGGATTAAAAACCCTGCTGGATTGCAATTCCTAGCTGCAATATCTACGGTAGCCAATTTATACAAAAAAATATAATTTTTATTATATTTATTTAATCAATGATAATTTTTTAATTGGTTAGATAAAATCGGAACATACCTTGTCCCGCTCGGGACAATTTAATTTTTCCTAAAATTCGTGACGTCTAAAAATGCTGATTACCTATAATTATAAAATAAATTCCAAAAATTGTGTATGCTGTGTATTAAAACATTTTTTAAAAGTACATAGTTTAAAAAAATGTGACAATTAAAATGGTTTTTGTTTTATTATTTAAATAGTGTTAGATAGAAGTTATGACATTAAAATAATAAAAATAAAATTTAAAACTTATAACTAAAAAAAATGTTTATCGCCTGTAGGTTAATTAACCTTAGGTCAGAAAATGTCTCGGAGATAAAATTTTGCTATATAAGTTTTAGAATGTCCTTTCAAAAGTTATAATTTATAATAACCCATGCTTAATGACATGCCTAAATTAATTTTAAAATGAAATATACAATTTTAGTGACATTTGCAGCTGTGTGCCTTTCCAACGCAATTGTTTGTGTGGCTGAGGTAGATATTTTCAATAATTTAAAACCAAACAATTTTAATTTTTTTTATATCAAAATAAAATGCAAATATATATGTATATATTAAATTTACAATTTTATAATTATTTATATTTTTTAGCAAAGTTTATTTTCCGAATCGCAACGAAACGAAATACGTGATATTTGTGCAACTCTTACAAAAGGTAAAGTATATACTATAGTTTACAGGGTGAGTCAGAAGTAGATGCATTAATTTAAGGAGGTGATTCTACAGATTATTTGGAAATTATTATTCCAGGTAAAATTTTCTTTAATTTGCTTCCATATTAAATTTTAACTTTAATAATACAAATAATACATCAAGACCCATTACTACCTGGAACTGTTAATTCTAGGGTTAACTAAAACCTGTATGTGCCTTACAAAGGTGACATTTTCTATCCAAAAATAATAGTTTTTATGGACATATTATACATCATTCGAAAGGTAATACATTAAGAAAGTTTTTTTAAACAATTTGCACGCAAAGTGTATAGTGAAATTAAAAAAAAAATCCTGATGAACTTAAGAAGTCTTCCAAATTCGCGAATAAAATTTTATTTTATAATGTTGTTCTGAAGTTCCATATGTCTTTTACTATATGGCATGTACCAATGTATGGGCTAACTACTAAAAAAAGAATCGTTTAATTAACTTTAATTCTTATCGAGAAATTTAAATAAATGTAATCCTGGACACGATTTTTTACCAAAATCACAAAAATTCAAATAACTCCAAAACTAATAACTTTTGGATAAGGCAATATGGGGTTCAAACGACTCAAAATAATCTGTAGACTCACTCTGTATATACTATATATACTGTATATACTATACTATAGTTTCACGAAAGATAAATTAAAATTCTTATCTACTACTTTTATTTAGAAAAATATATTTAGGGGTCTTGAATGATTTTTTGACTAGCTAGCACCTCTACATTTTCGACCAAAGTATTATTTTCACCCTTAAGGTGTAAGAATTACAGCAATTATTAACACTCATACATATTTTAAAACCAAAAAATAAACTTACATTTGTCAACAAACTTGACAGGGTCTCCTGGACTACATGGACTTCCTGGACTTCCTGGGCGTTCTGGACTTACTGGGCCTATAGGGCCTCCAGGGCTTTCAGGTAAACCAGATACTTAACATTTTTGCTATACACGTATTTACATTGCTATGCATATTATCCAAAATTAATTGTATTATTAAAAAAGTCATATTAACCTTATAGCATTGACCCTATTTCTTCATTCAACGCTTATAGTTGTATTGAACAGGCCCAGAGCCCAAACTTTTTTAATAAATAAATACTCATATTTCATGTTTTCATATACATATAAGAGCCCAAAATCATATCGTTTGGCCAAGACAATATTTTATATTTTACATTATTTCAGGCACTATTGGTAAACGAAAATAAAAAATCTATTGAATCCAACTATTATTATAATAATAGTTGGATTCAATAGATTTTTCTTTTGTGTTTAGTAAACACTCTTTACCAATATTGTCTGAAATAATGTAAAAAATAAAATATTGTCTGGCTCAAATGATATCGAGGGCGTCATATCAGAATGGCGTAAGCGCCACTATGGTCGGATTTGGGTTTTTTGGGCGTATGAGCTTATTGGTTCATATGCATAAGTAAAATGGGTTGATATAGAGTGCTGATGTTCATTAATCTATACGCCCTTCTGATATATCAAGCGGAATAATAAAATAAGTCCATACGCCCAAAAAACCCAAATCCGACCATAGTGGCGCTTACGCCCTTCTGATATGACGCCCTTGATATGATTCTGGGCTCGTTTTGGTATTATCTAAAAAATAAACATTTCAGGATTGGTAGGGCTTATGGGAAAGCCTGGGATAAGGGGAGAGCCTGGGCGTCCAGGTATTCCAGGCGAAAAAGGTGATAAAGGAGATGTAGGAATCGCAGCCTAGGACTTTTTTAAATGAGCTTCTGGCAAAAAACGCTAAAAAATCATTATAGTTCATCCAAATAAAAGGTTTTTTATGATGTTTTTTTTAAGAATTAATTATTATAGGTACCTAACCCTTAAATAACCGCAAATAATCGCAGATAACAACAACATTGATATTTAAAAAGGTAAATAAATCAATATGACAAATATATAATATATTATATTCAGAAAATAGATGTTAAACTGACAAAAACATAATCTCAGTTATCTGAAAAAAATTACTTACAATTAATTACTTTATTATTTAATTGTTATTTAAACTAAAATTGCATATTTCGCATTTTTCACTTTCATTGAATTTTGAGGGTCTTTCGTCTAAAAAAAGTTTAAAAAAATATATTGTCAAAATTCTAAAATTCAATATTAGGTAAATAAAAAAAAATCCGCGGGGCCAAACCAAAAAAAAAAATAACCCATATATCCAAGTATCCTTCTTTGTATGGGTATCTTTTTTATTTAAAGAGCTACAAAGTCGGTTAAATTAGACCAAAGTTGCTTAATTACAGGTCTATTAAAATGGTATTTAAAAATTGGTAAAAGGTTCACAAATAATTTAAAAAAAACTGAAAACCTGTCAAAACCAAAAATCTTTATAACTTCGATATTCCTACACATATTTTTTTGCCTACTAGATAGATTTTAAGATACCACCACCTTCTTTTGTTTTTCCTACGGCCGCTATATTTGAATTTTACATTGTGAGATGCAGTGGCGGCTGGTCAGGTACGGCACGGCCGTACCATCGAAAATCAGGAAGAAAGGGATTTTTAGTTTTTCCTAAAAAGCTTGTCAGATTTTATAATCAGCAAGTTGAACTAAGCGCCAAAACTATTATAATCTTTGAATAAAAAACGTTTTTTATTCAAAGATTATTATGTATGTAGGCCACTAACAATAGACCGTCTATTATAAACATGGGCCACGTGACCTGGGGCTGGCCGCTAGCTGCTCTTTTGTTGTGAATCAAGTCATAAAGTACGATTTTAACTTAACGCTGTTCTAAAATCATGAGACCAAGCTACCGGGAAGTTGAACGTAGGACCTACGTTCAACTTCCCGGTAGCTACGTCGTAGGTATAGTTTAAAGTTTATCGTTTTGTATGTAGGTGCGGCCGACACGTCATTCGCCCAATCCTGCGTGTAGAGATTTATTTATTTTTATTATATTTAAATTAAATAGGCATTTCTTTATTTTAACAAAAGTTACAAAACCAAAATTATTATTTGCCTATTTATTCAATACCGAAATAAATAGGCACAAATAAAAACATTAATCGCTTGATTATGATTAAAATTTAATTATTAAATAATAACTTCGATATTCCTACACATATTTTTTTGCCTACTAGATAGATTTTAAGATACCACCACCTTCTTTTGTTTTTCCTACGGCCGCTATATTTGAATTTTACATTGTGAGATGCAGTGGCGGCTGGTCAGGTACGGCACGGCCGTACCATCGAAAATCAGGAAGAAAGGGATTTTTAGTTTTTCCTAAAAAGCTTGTCAGATTTTATAATCAGCAAGTTGAACTAAGCGCCAAAACTATTATAATCTTTGAATAAAAAACGTTTTTTATTCAACGATTATTATGTATGTAGGCCACTAACAATAGACCGTCTATTATAAACATGGGCCACGTGACCTGGGGCTGGCCGCTAGCTGCTCTTTTGTTGTGAATCAAGTCATAAAGTACGATTTTAACTTAACGCTGTTCTAAAATCATGAGACCAAGCTACCGGGAAGTTGAACGTAGGACCTACGTTCAACTTCCCGGTAGCTACGTCGTAGGTATAGCCTGTCTAGTTTATCGTTTTGTATGTAGGTGCGGCCGACACGTCATTCGCCCAATCCTGCGTGTAGAGATTTATTTATTTTTATTATATTTAAATTAAATAGGCATTTCTTTATTTTAACAAAAGTTACAAAACCAAAATTATTATTTGCCTATTTATTCAATACCGAAATAAATAGGCACAAATAAAAACATTAATCGCTTGATTATGATTAAAATTTAATTATTAAATAATCCCATATAGGTACCTATGTAAAAGATATCAGAAAATAAGGTTAAAAAAACAATAACTAAACCAATATGAAAATGAGTGAAAAAGAAAAATAATGATTAAAAGGCTATATAAATCCAGCTTAAAAATGAAAAATAAGCTATTAAAAACCAAGATTAGCCTATCAAAATCAAAGGAATCGCTTAAGTTAAAGGAAATTTAGGAACTAAACTTGAACCCGCAATACCAAAATTAAGGTAAAACTAGTTGAACTAACTGAGTCTAAGTAAGCCAAAATACTGAAAAATCCTAATCAACTCTAAAAAGTGAAACCATCGAAAACCCAAATTAGCCTAGCAAAATCAAAGGAATCGCTTAAGTTAAAAGAAATTTAGAAACTAAACTTGAACCCGCAATACCAAAATTAAGGTAAAACTAGTTGAACTAACTGAGTCTAAGTAAGCCAAAATACTGCAAAATCCTAATCAACTCTAAAAAGTGAAACCATCGAAAACCCAAATTAGCCTAGCAAAATCAAAGGAATCGCTTAATGATTATTTTTTTTAGTTTCATTACATTTTTTATTTTTTGTCATAAATACATTAGTTACATTAATTTTAAATTCATTCCCTTATTTGTCAAATTAAAAATTAATCTATGATTAAAATTTAATTCTTAAATAATCCCATATGGGTACTGTAGGGTGGTGACCCACCCTTAGTATTCTCTGAAAATGTCACTTGTCTTTACGAATTCTGTTCTTATCTCACTTATATTTTTGTAATATTAAAATATCCCTAATTGAATATTATTATTTAATTACAACTTTAGGCTTTTAGTTATAGGCAACTATTTGTACAGCTGTGTATTTTTGGTTTTATAATCATTATTATTTCTATAAAAATGTAATGATTAGGTTTAGAAGATTATTGTGAATTATCTAGTTATCGTAAATAGGTTACTTATTTAATTAATATTTGAAGTAGTGCTGTTAATCTTTAAAAAGAATTGACAGAAACTTCTACGATGCGCATGCATAAAGAAGTTTCTACGGTTTTTGGACGAGTCCATTATTTGATGATGGTGGGAAGGAGGCTCGAAAAATGTTTTAGATTGAATTATTATTAGGGACCCTAAGTTTTTCTGTTTATTAACATTCGCCTCAAGTGTGTAGTCACCAACAGCCAACACCCTAATTTAGGGTGTTGGCTGTTGGTGACTACACACTTGAGGCGAATGTTAATAAACAGAAAAACTTCTAAAAGAATAGAGGGATCTTCGTACATTGTGGTTCTTTCATATTAGAAGAATATACAGGTTAGTCTGATATTATTTATAATACATATTTTGTTGTAAATGATTGATTTACATGTTTTAAATTTCTCCAACGGCTGCCATTACACAATGCTTGTAGTCACGTACCACAAACAAATGCCTATTTTTCTCCATTATTTATTATTTAGAAAAATATTGAATTAACATTTGATTTATATTTTAAATACTATAATAAACATACGTTTACAAATAATACAAATTATTAGAATGCATAATTTTAAACATTATTATGAAATTATTAAATAACACACTCTTAAACTAAATTTGTACCTATCAATTTTATATTTAGTATTATTATTGTGATTGGTCCAGTTTTACAGTTTGATTAATATCTTTGTTTTCAATTGACTTATCGAGACAAGTGAAAAATAACACTATTTATTATTAGGGTTTAAGGTCCCTTGAGTTATGTATATGATTTGACCATGCTCCTTGAAGATTAAATATAAAAAAAACAATAATACATATGTCGCCTAAATGGCACAATAACAAATATGTCGCCTAAATGGCACAATAACAAATATGTCGCCTAAATGGCACAATAACAAATAGGTCGCCTAAATGGTACAATAACAAATATGTCGCCTAAATGGCACAATTAAAAGTATATTACCTAAAGGGTAAATACAACAATATTATTACCGAAATGGTTTACAAACTTGCCTAAATGGCTTTAAACACAATAAGTTGTTAACACCGTCGTTATTTTTATCGACGAGGTTCAGGGTCTCAGTATATATTCTTGGTTGACCACTTTACCTGCACGGTATAATTGTAATGATTTTGACTACTATTAGGTTTTGGATCAGGGCCTCCTTGGATTGACCATAATCCTAACCTTATTTTAACTACGCGAATCCGGCACGTTATAATTGTAATGATTTTGACTACTATTTTGGTTTTGGATCAGGGCCTCCTTGGATTGACCATAATCCTAACCTTATTTTAACTACGCGAATCCGGCACGGTATAATTGTAATGATTTTGACTACTATTTTGGTTTTGGATCAGGGCCTCCTTGGATTGACCATAATCCTAACCTTATTTTAACTACGCGAATCCGGCACGTTATAATTGTAATGATTTTGACTACTATTTTGGTTTTGGATCAGGGCCTCTTTGGATTGACCATAATCCTAACCTTATTTTAACTACACGAATCCGGCACGGTATAATTGTAATGATTTTGACTACTATTTTGGTTTTGGATCAGGGCCTCCTTGGATTGACCATAATCCTAACCTTATTTTAACTACACGAATTGCAGACATTTAGATCTTGTTTCGAGCATTGATTGAGTAGTAAAATAATTTATTTAAGCACTGGACCAAAGAAATATTCAAAATTACTTATATGTTCATACAAGTGTACAATATTGACAAGATTACAAATGAAATTAATTAACTCTTTATTCAACGTTTTACCGGGTATTTGGCTAGAGGATTAGTGGAACCTTTGATCTTATAAATAAATAAGCCATAAAAATGAGCACGCTTGTGTTTTATTTAAGCAATTCCTGGCAATAAGTAAGTATGATACCTTGAAAAAGAACTGTAGTTACTATGTAGTTTTTTAGTTAAACATTTCACAACGAGACGATTACAGCTATTTGGCCAATTAAATTAAACCTTATTTTATTATTATTTTTTTGTATTACCCTTTTTCATTAAACGATGAGGCAGGGGTCTCCACCTTACAATACTTATGTGAAATGAGTTACAAAAGTATAAATTAGAAATTGAATTTTAAAACTTAAAAATAAAATTTGGAATACTTAGTTGAAATTTTACAATTAGTCTTTGAAAATGATTTAAAATCTTTTTTTTATTTGTCACTTTGCTCCAAAATGAAAAATAAAGGTAGTTTACTCTTGATAGTATTTCTTTTTTTCTTGTTTTTCGACCCCCCTGTAGTATGGCAATAGACTTTTCAAAACAAGCAGAACTTTTTATTTTTATGAAGAATGACTTTTAGTTCATTTGCCCTGTTGAGCCCTCTATCCGTGGACATACATTACCTTTTATAAAAGTGCACAAAAATCACGTAATTTGTTTCGTTACGATTCGAAAAATAAACTTTGCTAAAAAATGTTACTAATTAAAATTTTGTTTTAAATTTAAGCCCCCTTGGTTTTAAGTATAGCGGATATTTTTACATTTTATATCGATAAAAAAAACATTAAAATTGTTTGGTTTTTAAGTATTGAAAATATCTACCTGAGCCACACAAAAAATTTATTATAAATTATAATTATTTAAAACACCACAGTGCAAGGGTAGCTTATAAAATTAATTAAACAGAGCGTCCCGAAAATGGCTCAAAACATTTATTTGATTTTTAAGTTAAGGAATTCGAATTTTATTTTTATTATTCTAAAGTTATAACTTATAAGACTAAGTATTTAAATAATAAAACAAAAACAACTTTAATTGTCACATTTTTTTAAAGCTACTTTAAATAAAGAATACACAACGTACACAATTTTTGTGATTTATTTTAACGCGACCCCTTCTGAATTTTAGGAAAAATTAAATTCTCCCGAGTGTGACGATTTTATCTTGCTAATTAAAAAATTATCATTGAATAAAGGAATCTATTAAAAATTATATATAGAACTCGCGCCACAGAGAAAAAGGGAACGTGCCAAAAGTAACGCGAAACACATTTGAAAATTAAAATTGTCTAAAGCAAAGGATAAGCGAGGGTAAAGATTTCTCTTTACCCCAGGTTCGTTTAAGTTTTATGAAAAATGGATAAACTAAATATTTTGTGGCTTTGGCTCGTGATCGTCTTACCCAAATTTGGACCTCTACGTTGTGTTTACTTACTTGTTTTATTAAATGCATCGCTTTAAGAATGATACGTGGGAGAACTAGGTTTATAAGAAATAAAATACAGTGGTTTAGTTTACCCGAATTTAATTTACGTTACTTTTTACAAACAAGCAAGGGGTGGCTCTTAGGAGGGTTCGGCCAGGGAAAAAGAGCCTGAGAAAAAAACCCTGGTCGGCTATGAAGTAGCGAAGGAATACGCGGTCAGGCATTGTACTTTAAAATTTACGCAAATTTAATGTATTGGCGATATGGCTCGATACTGCATTTGACAGCCCTAGAGAACCTAGGACAACCTGTTCCCCTCACGGGAGAAAATATTAGTACATACAACAAAGGCCCACGCACACAAACAAAGAGTACTCAAAGTTGAACAATAAAGGTCAGCACTCCTGTTTAAGCACCGAGTAATTTCGCACTACATCAATAAATTTAGACTAATCATAAAACAATGCTTAACCACGTTATAGAAAAGGATCAAAATGTTGGGTTATGCACAAAACAAATTACAATGTACATTCGAGCAGTACAAGCATTGAGCATAGCAAATTATTAAAATTATAGTGATAAAAGTAAAAGCAAAAATAGGGGTGGTAACAGCTAAAAGAAAAGGGTTAAAAATAACGTAAAATACAGCTAAAAGTAAAAGTAAAGGATAAATGAGGAGCATCCGTGCAAAACCGGCTATATCCATTTTAATAAAATGTTGGGAAAATGGCAAAAACCCCGTTTTCTGGCCTTTACAGATAAAAAAATGCATCTTGAGTTTTGTGCCCAAAAAACTTAATTAAGTTTTTGCCATTTTACCAATATTTTATTAAAATGCATATAGCCGGTTTTGCACGGATGCTCCTCAAATATACTCATAATAGCAATAATCATATAATAATAATATTAACAATTTTAAAAATGCACAATATTACGTTTAGTTAATTTTACTACACATTAAGATAGATTAAATATTTAGAACTAACCTTGTAGAATACACTAACACTTTTAACTATGATTTTAGAACAATAACTTGACTTTACAATTTTACCAAAGAAACAAGTTCAAAACGCTTCTGCCTCATTTCTCCTTTTCAAAAACCTTCTTCGTTTCCCTCTGGTGAAATTTCCCCGGCTAATCTGTTTGCCACATGTACGCTTTCTCAAGCTTTTGTTTGCTTGACAAATTTTCTACCTAAATTTGTAATTTTGTTTGCCTTAAAATAAAATTTTATAACCTAGTTCTATTTTAAAATTAGAAAAAAAAATATTTATAAACATGTATTCGAATAAATTTATAAAGGGGTATTTTTTTACGGAATCATTACACGAGATAAGAATAAAAAACGATAGCCAATCGATGGCCATACACTGAGAGAACAGTTTATTAACAATTAACTAGATTTATCAATAACTAATAAATGCTTTATTCGATTATGGCGGAATAAACATTTATTTAGGACAAACAAAGCATTGATTAAAATTGTTTAAATAAATCTTGTTATTAAAAAATAAAGATAAACTTATAATAAATATGTTTTTTTTGAAAAAATAAATGCTTGTTTATAATAAATAAAGATTAATTTATAATAAATTTGTTTTATTTGTGATAAATAAATGCTTGTTAATAATAAATATTAAAATATTTAGAAGACATAATATGTAATTAAGCTTTAAAGCTTTAAAGCTTTATTTGTAAAACTTATACTTCAATTCACTATAAATGTATCCAGCAAGTCGTTGAATCCATTGCTTTCTAAAAATTTGCATAGCTCGTCCATGGTTTGCAGATCTTCCATGTTTGGACTAGCCGGCACACAGAAAATGAGCGGTATTTGTATTAATGCTATTACAAAAAGATTTCAAACGAAATACTGAAACACTGAAATAACAGTTCAAAGAACAGAATCACTAAACTAAACAGTACACAGAACATGTTCTGCAGAATCACTAAACTTGGCAAGGCAAGTGGTATACCATAGGCACGCGGTACACCACGCAGACCATTCCAGAAACGTCTATGCTGTTTTGGTGCGTTTTGACAGAAGTTTAAGTACAATAAACAAGAAATAAATATTTATTTATTGTTAATGTTAATTCTTACCTAAAAATAAATTCTAAATTTATAATAAATAAATTTTTAAGATCGCTTAAGCAAATAGGTATTTATTATTCCCAAATTTGCATTATTAATAATAAACATATGGACAACAAACAAAGTATTTGTTTCTGCTAAATAAAAAATATTACGCAGATTATTAATAGTTAAAAAGGTTGATTAACAATAAATTTACTTTATTTATTGTAAATAAATGCTATCCAAATAAAGATTTGTTAAATATAAACTACACTTTTTCTCTCAGTGTAGGGAATTCCTTAAATTGCTAGGATACTTGGGTTGAATTGTTGATAATAAAAAATATGTAAAATATTTGATCGACTGGAATCCAATTCATTGTGACATGCAGTCAATCAGTGAAAAATGAAGAAGCTATTTTGAATGCCTTTGAGGAAAATATTAGAAAGAGCATAAGGGAAGTTGCTAGAGAACTAGATATTTCCCGTTTTACAGTTCAGCGGGTTATGAAAACCGGAAGATTATCCGCTAGAGTGAAATTCTGCCGGTGGTTGCTATAGCTCTATAGAGCAAGAAGATCTCCAGCCAAATTTTGTCTATTATGTTTTCGAATGAGTCAATTTTTGCCAGAGAAGGGTGCTTCAATGTACATAATTTACATGTATGGGCAAATGAAAATCCGCATGCTATATTCCAACGGGTTTTCCAACATCGATTTTCTATTAATTTTTGGAGTACTATAATAGGAGATCGTGTTGCATGTAAACAATTTATTTTTTCTTTTGATTCTTGAATTGGTCATTTTCCTCTAGGTTGGTCCTTTTGAATTTCCTGCACGGTTCACAGGCCAAATTTAACAGACTTCTTAGAAAACGATTTAGAGAATTTGTTAGGCGACGTGCCACTGGTATATCAAGTGAATGAATGGTTGCAGCACGATGGGACACCACGACATTTTAGTCGAGACGTTCGGCGAATCTTGGAAGGGCAGTATCCTGGCAGATGGATTGAACAATGTGGATCACAAAATTGGCCTGCTCGTTCACCCTATTTAAATGCTCTAGATTTTTTTCTTTAGGGACATGTCCCTAAAGAAAAAAAAATTTTGCACGTTAAAAACTTTATTGAAACAGAGGATCAGCTCAGGAACCGCATCCAAGACGCTTTTGCGACGGTTACTCCCAAAATGGTCATGGGGTCAAAATCCAGCGACAATATTTTTTTTGTCAAGTGGTTAATAATGCGCCGAATTTTTCGAAATTTTCAATAATTAATGACATTCATTTCTCCCGCTGTGAACAATCTTATTCCTTCCCCTGTATATATTTTCATTCCCTCCCGCTATAATGACGACTTTAAATGTAAACTTCAGATTTATATTAAATATTTAAAAAAAATTGACAAAAGTTTTTTTAATAGAGTTAAGCTTAAATAACTTGAAGTGGTTAAGCTTACTAACTTAATTGGAACGACTTTAGGAATGTAAACGTCAGTTTTTAATTAAATGTGACTTTTTTAATTTTCTAAAATTTAATTAATAATTAGCACCACTTCGTCACCCTAATATAACAAGGTTGTATGTTAAAAAACCGAAAAATTTGAGTTTATGCTTCTACAAGGTTTTATGCAATCCACCCTTGACATAAAACTTAAAAATAGCTCTATATATAATATATATAGAGTTATTTTCAAGTTGTATGTCAAGGGTGGATTGCATAAAACCTTGTAGAAGCATATTATGTATACATAGAATATACATTCTATAGAATTATTTTTAAGTGCACTGAGAGAACAGTTTATTAACAATTAACTAGATTTATCAATAACTAATAAATGCTTTATTCGATTATGGCGGAATAAACATTTATTTAGGACAAACAACGCATTGATTAAAATTGTTTAAATAAATCTTTTTATTAAAAAATAAAGAAAAATTTATAATAAATATGTTTTTTTGTTAATAAATAAATGCTTGTTTATAATAAATAAAGATTAATTTATAATAAATGTGTTTTATTTGTGATAAATAAATGCTTGTTTATAATAAATACTAAAATATTTAGAAGACATAAAACTTTATTTGTAAACCCTATACTTTAATTCACTATAAATGTATCCAGCAAGTCGTTGAATCCATTGCTTCCTAAAAATTTGTATAGCTCGTCCATGGTTTGCAGATCTTCCATGCATGTTTGGATTTTTTAATAATCGCAAAGATACACTAGCCGGCACACAGGAAAGAGCCGGCAATATAGGTACAATTTAAATTAATGCTATTACAAAAAGATTGCAAACGAAACACTGATGCATAGATACAAAATAAATACAAAATAAATAACAATGCAAAGAACAGAATCACTAAACTTAACAGTACACAGAACAGAATCAGTAAACTTGGCAAGGCAAGTGGTACACCATACGCACGCGGTACACCATGCACTATTCGAGAAACGTCTATGCATGCTGTTTTGGTGCGTTTTGACAGAAGTTTGAGTACAGTAAACAAGAAATAAATATTTATTTATTGTTAATATTGATTCCTACCTAAAAATAAATTCGAAATTTATAATAAATAACTTTTAAAGATCGCCTAAGCAAATAGGTATTTATTATTCCCAAATTTGCATTATTAATAATAAACATATGGGCAACAAACAAAGTATTTGTTTCTGCTAAATAAAATATATTACGCAGATTATTAATAGTTAAAAAGGTTGATTAACAATAAATTTACTTTATTTCTAGTAAATAAATGCTATCCAAATAAAGATTTGTTAACTATAAACTACACTTTTTCTCTCAGTGTGGTATGTGAAGCGTAGGCCACGTATAATCCTGTAGAAACATAGACTTAAATTTTTCGTTTTTTTTAACATACAACCTAGTTATATTAGGGTGACGACTTGACAAAAAAGTATAGTGTTTACCTCGCGTGGAATCGTAATTACTCCCTTAGTGAATTCCTTCACTCGCCTGTCGGCTCGCTCGGAAACTTTCAGCATCGGGAGTAATTGATTTGATTCGTTGACATTTAAATCCTGTTTTTGTTAAAAATGATATTTACTCATTAAAACCGAAGCAGCACATTTCACTCGTCCTGTGGAGCTCGGTTTCAATTCGAAAATATCATCGATAATAATCATACCACTTGTTATATTATGGGTGATAATATTATGAAAAAACATAATTGTTTGATTTGGTTTTATCATTATTTGGATTTATTTAGTTCGCCCTTTTGTCAGTGGGAGGCTTATCCCCTGCATAACCAGGGGTTGGATTTTCTAAAAAATTAATTAAAATACGATAGTTTTACCTAAGGCTTAGCTGTATATTCATTTATTAGCAAAATACAAAATGTTTTTCATAGGAATAATGTAAAAATGGAAAATTGCCATAATGAGGAAGCTTACTCTTAATAGTAAGAGATCATAATATGATATTATGTAGATATTATGTAGATAGGTTTTATTTGAGGTGTTGGGAAAAAGGTCAGTGAAAAAAGTCGTCCTATTGCAATTGAACTAACGCTTTACAAATTATAGCTTAATATTCTCAAGGCTGCAAATAATCTAAAAGGCACCAACATCTTTGTCTCACAAGATTATACCCAGGAGGAATATCAAGAAAACAAACTTCTCTACAAATATAAAAAACGAGCATTGGCTGAAAATAGTGAGGCTTACATAAAAAATAATAATCTTTTTATTAATGGTGAGATATATCTATAACTATAGTTACTTATGAAGAACTTTTGGAAAAAGAGAATTTAAGTGAAGAGTTGGAAGAAAGTGAAGCAGAAGAAGTTGAGGTCTCAGCTGGGAATTCCAAAATAGTAAATAGTAAAAATAGTAAACGGAAAGAAAACCCCTCAATCGAAGAAGAAACCGACAACAAAAATAAAAAACCAAATAGGGGAAGGCCTGCTGCAAAAAAATAAAACCTATTTTTTATTTTTTTTTTGTTTCTCAAAATTTTTGATTTATTGTTTAAATCTTAATACAAATTTAGCCTTCGTACTTTTTTTTACTCTGTTTAATTATTTCTTTAAGTTGATATAGGTATAACAATTTTTTGTAAAATGAATTATATCAAATGCGCCCATTTAAATGTGAGGTCCTTGCTGCCCCATTTTGAAGACGTAAAAAATATTATTTCTACGAATAATTGTGATGTATTTTGCCTAACTGAAACTTGGTTAAGTAGAGACATTGCAAATTCCTTGATTAATATAAATGATTTTACTGTGATAAGAGCCGATAGGGCAACAAGAGGGGGTGGAGTAGCAATTTATGTTAGAAATTCACAAAAATTTCCTTAAAATCAAATAATACTGAAGAACTGTGTATTTATAGACCTCCAAATAACAATCTTCAACATTTTTTAGATTCTTTTGAAACTTCAGTAATAAACATATTACCTACGGTTAATAATCTTATATGTGTCGGAGATTTTAATTTTGACTCTGTGGAATCAACACAAATCCAAGAACTATTTAACAGTATAGGCCTAAATCAGCTAGTTAAATTGCCTACTAGAATATCAAATAAATCTGCTACTCTTATTGACTATATATTGTGCTCGAATAAAACAATAATTTCAAATATCGAAATACAGTCAGTTCATGGTTTTACCGATCATGAATTAGGTATGTCAATTCAATGTCAACACTAAATCAAAGAAACAGCAACCTAGATTTGTCACCAAAAGAAGTTTTAAAAACCTCAACCTTGCTTAATTTGATTATGATCTTAAAGCTATTCCTTGGATAAACATATTTGACATTGAAGATATTAATAGTAAGGTACAATTTGTTACTGAAAATATAACTGCTCTTTTAGATATACACGCACCAATTAAAACTTTTCGAGTGAGTAAGCCTTATGCTCCCTGGTTAACTCCTACAATAAAGTCCATGATGGATGATAAAGATAAGGCATTATCCAGTTTCAAAACCCATAAAACAAACAATCTCTGGGAATCATATAAAGGGCTACGTAACATGGTTTCGTCTGCTATAAAAAAGGAAAAAAAGCATACTTTAACTTAATTTTTGCTAAACCAGATAAAAAACTATTTTGGAACAATCTAAAACAATTAAATATTTCTAAAAAGCCAATTATCAGTTTGCCCTTAAGTCTTTCGCATGTCGATCAAATAAACAATCATTTTATAAATTCTATACCGAAACTGAGTTCAGATCCAGATATTCTTAACTTTTATAATAATACAAAAATTAGCAATTCTACTTTCAGTTTTAAAATGGTCAATGAAATTGATGTCCTTATAATTATCTCCAATATTAAAAGCAAAGCTCATGGATTTGATGGTATAAATATCTTTACTTTAAATTTATGTCTCCCATTTTTACTACCATATATTACTCATATTATTAATTATTGTATCACTCACTCAGTTTTTCCCATTGATTGAAAAAAAGCATTAATAGTGCCTCTTCCAAAAACTTCAAGTCCCACAAGTCTAATTAACCTACGACCAGTAAGCCTGTTGTCGAACAATTACAAAGTCCCGTCCGTTGCGCTTTAAATTATTAGTTTTTAAGGAATTAAACAGTCAACCACGATACCTAATTTTGCCAAATAAAAACCTTGTTAAACAGCTTTAGTTTAGAACTATTTATAAAAATTTGACATTGGTAATATAATAGAACAATATTATTTTGTAAATAAAAACACGGCAACTGTCCTATCCGTTACGCGTGGAATGGCTCTTATACAAAAGCATTTGATACTATAAACCATGAGTTACTTATATCAATTCTTAAGTATTTCGGAGTTTTAGAAGGTGCATTAGAATTAATAAAGATGTTTTTGTGTAATAGAACTCAGGCGGTGCCATATAATGGTAAGTTATCAAATTTTCTTAAGATTGAATGTGGTGTCCCTCAAGGTTCTATTTTAGGACCATTATTATTTTCTGTATATATTGGTAATTTTAATTCAATATTAACCTCGTGTTCTTCACACTATTATGCTGACGATACACAATTGTATTTAAGTGTTGATCCAGATGAAAGTACTCGCAATAAACTATGATTTAAGGGAACTTTTAAAATATTCCACTCAACATTGTTTGCTCTTAAATGCCTCTAAATCAGCGGTAATCATATTTGGTAAAAGTAACCTTCGAACAGCATTTAAAATTAATCACGAGCACGATATTTTATTAAACAATGAACCCCTTAAATTTAAAAATTGTGTAAAAAATTTGGGACTTTTAATGGATGAGGATCTGCGTTTTTCTGAGCATGTTGGAAGTCGCTTAAAAGCGGCGTACTGTAACTTAAAGCAAATTTACCATGTAAGACATTTGTTAAATTTAAAATCCAAGTCAATGTTATGTAATAGTTTGGTTTTATCCTTATTAAATTATTGTGATACTGTCTATGGTCCATGTCTTACAAAATAAAATGCTTTCCGAATCCAAAAGTTGCAAAATTGCTGCCTTCGATTAATATTTGGCATAAGGATGTATGATAGAATTAGTTACACCCTAATAAATAACAAGTGGTTAAATATGGAACACAGGCGCAAAATGCATTCAATTTGTTTCTTTCAGAACCTTCTAAAAACTAAGGCACCAGGCTACTTACATCGAAAAGTTTCGTACCGTCCTGATATTCATAATATAAATATTAGATTTAAAAACGCCATAACAGTACCGATTCATCGTACTGAATTATATAAAAGGTCTTTTTCTTATATCCTTCCTAGCTACGTTAATGGCTTGCCACTTAATTTACGGTCTAATATGTTGAAATGGTCACAGCGCTTGTTTAAAACCAAAGTTTTCGATATTCTATTTATGGAGCATGACACTCTTAATATTTATTTATGTCTATTTGGGTTTATTTTTAAGTTATTGTAAACTTGGTATTTCTACTTAGCATAATTGTTTTTTTTTGTTATATAGCTATTATTTTAATAATATTGTAGCCGGTATAGCTGGCATTTTTTGGTTGAATGTAAGAATGAATTTTTACATTTTTAATGTTTAAATTCAAATTCCGCCATTTGGAATAATGTATTTCCTTATTTCAATAAAGACGTTTATTATTATTATTATTATTATATCACAAGTCAAACAAAATAATAGTACATTTTTTGATTACCAAGAAATAAAATAAGATTAAGATTTATTAATAATACTACAAATATGTTGACCTATAGGATAAACTTGTATATTCATTTATTAGCAAAATTACATTTTTTGATTACCAAGAAATAAAATAAGATTAAGATTTATTAATAATACTATAAATATGTTGACCTATATATAGGATAAACTTGTATATTCATTTATTAGCAAAATACAAAATGTTTTTCATAGGACTAATGTAAAAATGGAAAATTGCAATAATGAGGAAGCTTACTCTTAATAGTAAGAGCTCATATGTAGATAGGTTTTATTTGAGGTGCCCAGCAGCCAATTTTTCTATATCACAAGTCAAACAAAATAATAGTACATTTTTTGGTTACCAAGAAATAAAATAAGATTAAGATTTATTAATAATTCTATAAATATGTTGACCTATAGGATAAACTTTCACAGAGAAAAAAGATGTTTTAAGGCAAACAAGAATGTTTGTTTAATTTTATTTATTACATTTAAGAAAATTATATTAATATATTTAAAATAAAAAAGCAAATTTATTAAAATATATACAAGGACCGGATTTTAGGCAAAATTTTGATTTATTGTCCTAAAAGGACATTTATATGCGCCTAAAATGGGCTCTTTTAATTTTTCAGTAAAAAATATATTTTTCATTTCGGAAAAGTAAATTATTTTTAATTAGACCCTGCTTTCATGCTCTTATTTCGCCTAGACGCCCTTGGCGAGTACGAGGACCACAAATAACAAAACTAGTGAAAACCTAATAAAAAAAGTAATTGTGTTTTTGCTAAATATTTATTATAAATAATTATGCATAATATTAGGTTTGTAAAATAATGGTTGAAAATTATTATTTACTTTGTTTTTATAGGTTTTACTGTAATTTCCATATTTGTATTACATATAGGTATGGTAATTTCAGACTTTAACAGTTTTTAGTAATGCCATCTATGGTATAATTAAATAACTCTCCACAATTTACAGGTGGTAAAAGATTTGCTTTAAATTTTACAAGGAAGGTTTTCATTTTCTTTATTCATACGGGCAATTGTTTGCAAGAGTTTTTATTATTTTTATTATGTATTTTTTGTTTTATTTTTATTGATAGAACCTGAATAAATGTTATGTTTAATCGTGTTGTTTTTATTTCATATCGCCTATTTTATCGGTTGAGGTCTATTTTAGACACTTTCGGTCTAAAACGGCCTAAAATGTAGGTTTTTATTGCCTATTTATGTGTCCTAACTTCCAATTTTTAAGGGCCTCAAATCCGGTCTTTGAATATATTTAAAACAAAGTACCTCTGACTTTTATTTCAAAATTGCACTTATTCTGTTTAAATAAAAGTTGACTTTCTTAAATTATAAAAAACAATTTACTTCTTTTAAAAAATTAAAAAGTTTAAATTAAATAACAAATAGGTATTATTTTTTTTAAAACATGGTTTAATTTTAAAATATGATTTTAATTTAAAAAAAATAATTATTTAATTTAACCAAGTTATTATTTAAATACAAAAAAATTGTGATTTAATTTAAAGAAGAGGTTTATTTAAACTTTTTTGCTCACGTCGAAGTAGCATGACTTGCATGAATACTTTAGTTCTTATTGGTTGCTGTAAATCACGCGACTGCAGATAGCCAATGGGCTTTCCATTTTGTGTGTACATGATTTTAGCGACTCCAATTTAAATTAGAGCAGGCTGTTGATGACTGTGGCATTTAATCAATTATAATATAATAACATTTATTTGGGTATATCGAAATAAATAATTTAAATAATCTTTTTTCTCTGTGTGCGCACTATAAACAACCACTCGTTCTTTTCGTAGTGATTCCCGGAAACATTAATAGTAGATATGGGCAGGAATTGGGGATTGAAATTGCTGGATCCCTCATCCCGCAATCCAGAACTGCGGGTCCGCAAATAATTAAGTTTCAAAATTATGGCGCAAAAGTCTACGTTGACACCACCAACATCCTCGGCGGGAGCGACCTTACCGTTCCCTCACGCTTGCGGCACCTGCTACACCCCTTTCTACACCGCACTTTTCGCTCTCGCTTTATAAAGCATGCTAAATAAGTTTCTTCTTAGCACCACTGTGGCCCGAGTTGTTTGTTCTGAGAATTAAGAGTAATTTGACTAAATTTTAATTTGAATTTATTTATAAACATTACATTACAGTTACATTGGGAACCAAACAAATACAAAACTTGTAATAATAATTATTATAAAAAATAATAAAGATAATTATGTTATAATCTTACCCTTAATTTTGTTCAAGCTTTTAAAGTGGAAATCAATTCTATATATATTTAATTGTCCAGTAGATAAAATAATTATTATGGGGTTTAAAAGAGGATAAATTTACTAAAAATTGAAATATACGAAATAGGGCAATATTTTTCTTCATAAAAGTTTTTCAGTCCTGTAAAAGTAATATTTATTAGGTTTACGTATTACTACGAAGGCGTAGAAGGGCTAATAAAATTTTAGCCAAAACTAACTTTGATTTTTGCAATTTCTATTCTATAATTGAGGAGGTGCATTCCGAAACTAGGCTTATCCATATTAGTTGTTTTTGAGCAAAATGTCAAAAACCTTACACGTGAGTACTAACCCATATCAGGCCAACACAATAATTTAAACGAAATATTTAGGCATAAGTAAAACATTTATATAGGTACCTTGATTAAAAAGGTATAGCTCCAATTTAAAATAATTTAAAATTATATAGGTATATGCTGAGTTCTGCATGATATTACCAATAGATAAGGCAAGTTTTGGAACGATAGTCAATTTGTAAATGAATTTTAAATGGAATAAGGGGAGTTTTAGAATATTATGAACTTTTCAAGGAATAGGGAGATACATGTTAAATGTACATGTCTGCAGACACCACTAACTCATTTTTATTAAAAACTGGATAAGCCGAGTTTTGGAATGGACCTTCTCAATTGTATCTTGAACCTAGAATTTTAACTTGAACTTGCAATTGTAACTTAAACTTACAATTGTAGGTTCAAGTTACAATTGTAAGTTCAAGTTGCAATTGTAGGTTAAACCTAAAGGTAAGTTTATTTTTTCTTCTCTCTATATAACCAATTTAGTTTTTAGTAGGTAGCTATGGATTTTGTTGGTACACTAATAAAACAATATTTCGAAATGGGGCTTCAGCAAAAAGAAATATTATCATTTCTTAAAGGCAAGCATAACGTATTTATATGCCCAAGAACCTTAAAACGGCACCTGTGCAGACTCGGTCTTGTAAGAAGGAAATTTAGTAATTTAGATAATGTTTATGCTTTTATGCTGTCTTCTGCCCAATTACATGGATACAGGTGGATGCATTTAAGGTGTATTCCGCATGGACTTTTCGTTAGTCAATCAAAGTTAATTTTGGCTAAAACTTGTAAAATTTTTGTTAGCCCTTCTACCCCTTCGTATCAAAAGGTAGTGCAACAAATACTTCTTGAGGTAGATCGGAAGGGCGTAGAATATCGAAGAAGAAGATTAAGACGTCGTCAATATAGCAGCAGGAGACCAAATTATCTTTGGCATATCGATTCCTACGACAAATTGAAAAGACATGGTTGTATTGACGTTTTTTCGAGGGCGCTTGTTTTATCATATGCTGCATTTGCCAATAATAAATAAAAAGTTGCAATTGGGTCATTCCACGTTACTCGGGGATTATTGTCCCGCCCGTCACAATTAAAAATTGTGAGTAAAAACTACACGTTATAAAATTTATTTAAAAATATTGTTTTATTATGCTTTTAATAAGTTATAAGCACAATAAAAATAATATTATAAAATATTAATTTTATAACTTGTGGTTTTTACTCACAATTTTTAATTGTGACGGGCGGGACAAAAATTACCGAGTAACGTGGAATGCCCCAATTGTAAGTTCAAGTTACAATTATAGAATATAAATTGCAAAAATCAAAGTTAGTTTCGGCTAAGACTTGTAAAATTTTTGTTGGCCCTTCTACGCCTTCGTATATTACATATTAGTAATTTACTATATTATAGCTGGCTAATCAGTTTTTTAACTCATTTATAAACAAAAACCTATACAAAGAGTTTAAAAAATTTAAAAAACCTAAAAATTGATAAAATTAATGTTTTATATAAAAAAATTTAAATGAAAAATTTTAGTTATCAATATTAATAAATTAAATTAATTTATATATTGCTGTCGAATTAAAATTTCGTTTATTTTTTATTTTCTATAAATTGGTAAATATTTTATGATTTTTATAAAAATAAAAATAATAAGAAAAGTTTTCTAAGAATTCTAAAGAATTCTGGCAAATTTTTTAAAAATTAACTTTAAAAAAATTATAAATTGCTGGATCCGCGCTGGAACCAGCTGGATTGATGTTGAACCAGCAAAAATCCAGCTGGATTAAAAACCCTGCTGGATTGCAATTCCTAGCTGCAATATCTACGGTAGCCAATTTATACAAAAAACATAATTTTTATTATATTTTTTTAATCCCCGCTCGGGACAATTTAATTTTTCCTAAAATTCGTGACGATCCCGTTAAGATCAGGAAGTCTAAAAATGCTGATTACCTATAATTATAAAATAAATTCCAAAAAATTGTATATGCTGTGTATTAAAACATTTTTTAAAAGTACATAGTTTAAAAAAATGTGACAATTAAAATGGTTTTTGTTTTATTATTTAAATAGTGTTAGATAGAAGTTATGACATTAAAATAATAAAAATAAAATTCAAATTTAAAACTTATAACTAAAAAAAATGTTTATCGCCTGTAAGTTAATTAACCTTAGGTCACAAAATGTCTCGGAGATAAAATTTTGCTATATAAGTTTTAGAATGTCCTTTCAATAATTATAATTTATAATAACCCATGCTTAATGACATGCCTAAATTAATTTTAAAATGAAATATACAATTTTAGTGACATGTGCAGCTGTGTGCCTTTCCAACGCAATTGTTTGTGTGGCTGAGGTAGATATTTTCTATAAATTAAAACCAAACAATTTTAATGTTTTTTATATCGAAATAAAATGCAAATATATATGTATATATTAAATTTACAATTTTTTAATTAATTATATTTTTTAGCAAAGTTTATTTTCCGAATCGCAACGAAACGAAATACGTGATATTTGTGCAACTCTTAGAAAAGGTAAAGTATATAATATATATATATATATATATATAGTATTATAGTACACAGAGAAAAATGATTTTTTCAATCAAACAACACCATTTGTTTAAACCATATTTATCAAACTCAAAAAACAAATGCTACAATAAAATAAATGTTCTTTAGTTATTAATAAATTAGTTTGTTTGAAATTTTTTTACAAATTGTTTGACTCAAATGAAAGCAATTTCTTTAAATTTAGGTTATATTTTTTTAAATTAAAGAAATATAATGTCCAATAAGTAAAGGTATGAGGCGCCGTTTGTGCCATAATTATGATTTATAAAATATAGAATTATTTGTAAAAATATAAATATTTTTTTTAATATAAATAATTTGTTTGAAATATATATATATTTTAACTCATTTTCTTAGATATATATTAGTTTTACTAAAATATATAATATTTTAACTAAATAATATATATTTAAAACAGTAATACTAATAATATAAACTCAATACTAATAATATAAACTAAGCTTACAAGACGTAACGCTAGGAGGCGCTGGCAGCTTTATTTAACTTGGCAACGCAGCCTTTCTTTCATTTCATGTGAGAATTACAGTGGTGTAAATTAAATAACTTTTTGCCGCACTTTGGCTTTTTGTTATTTTTTATATGTTTAACTGGATGTTTATTGTCGTGACTCTCTTTTTAAACAATAATTTTTTATTCCTTAATTCTGGGCTACGCAAAACTATGTCGTCGATTTGGTTCCATTACTGCGGTGAAATTTTAAATGACCTATTAATCTGTTAGATTTTAATTTAAACTTATACCCAAGTGCTTTATTACGTACCAGAGGTATTATTATTTTTAATGTATCTTCTAGTTTTATTTAATTTACACCACAGTAATTCCGACATGCAATTACAGACAGGCTGCGTTGCCAAGTTAAATAAAGCAGCCAGCGCCTCCTGGCGTTACGTCTTGTAAGCTGAGTTTATATTACACTGTGCGACAAATTTTGACCTTACAATTTGAACTGGGATGAAATGTGGAAAAATCGAATCTATGCAACCCCCAAAACTAATCTTTAAAGGGGTTTTGCTAGTTTAGCTCGAATAATGGAAATATACAGGGTGTTTCTTTTAACTTGAGACAGCTCAATATTTCGAGAAATACGCATTTCACGGAAAAATGTCTTAAATAAAAGGGTAATGTGACCAAAGGGGACATTATTTGGTGCTACCGCTAGCCACCCCCTACCCCTCCTTAAGGGTGAAACTTTGGAAAATCAAATGGAATGACCCGATTTTCACAGAGTTTGGTAGTACATAAAAAAATGAATAACTTTTATTTGAAAGTTTTTTTCAATTTTTCAACAGATGGCGCTGTAATTCAAAATTTAAGAAAAAGGGGTATCCTTGTAAAATGTATTATTTGAAACGTTTGAAAAACAAAAATTAACATTAAATCAACAATAGTCGGCTCTGAAAACAATTTATAACAAATGTTCGAAATGTCGTCCTTCCTTTTCAACACATTTTTGAATGCGGGTAATGAATTCTGGCACACAACGCGCCAACATGTCGGGCGGTATCGCATTCCATTTGACTTTCCAAAGTTACCCCCCGTTTCACCCTTAAGGAGGGGTAGGGGGTGGCTAGCGGTAGCACCAAATAATATGTCCCCTTTAGTCACATTAACCTTTTATTTAAGACATTTTTCCGTGAAATGCGTATTTCTCGAGATATTGAGCTGTCTTAAGTTAAAAGAAACACCCTGTATATCTCCATTATTCGAGCTAAACTGGTAAAACCCCTTAAAGGATTTGTTTTGGGGGTTGCCTAGATTCGATTTTTTCAGATTTGATCCCAGTTCATTTTTTGTGTTGCACAGTGTTATTAGTATTAAAATTATATTATTAGTTCAACTGTCCAAATATATAAATATCTTAAATATATATTATTTTATAAAAATATTATTATATTTTAGTAAAACTAATATTTATGTTATAAAATAAGCTAAAATATATATATTTTAGATAAAATATTTATATTTTAAACAAAATATATATTTATTTTAGAAATTATTATATATTTTACAAATCATAATTATGGCACAAACGGCGCCTCATATAAAGGTATCAAAGGTACAAAATATTTCTTCTATTCTAATAAATAAAATATTCGGCAAACAGAAAATTTTATTTAAAAAATCCAAATATTACAGGTTTTATACCATTTTAAATATTTTTTTATTTTAATAAAATAAATAATAAAAATTTAAAATTGAATAAAATCTGTAATATTTGGATTTTTTAAATAAAATTTTAAATTTGTCGATAAATTATGGTAGATAATAAATTGCACCACTTTAATTTGAATTATCTCAAATATGGGGGGCCTGGAGGCGGGTGAGGCACCAGGAAAAACTAACTTTTTTTCGAAAACTTCAATTTAAATTCTGTTTGCGCCGAACTTGTTTATTTAATGTCATTATAAACTATAATAAATTTGGTGTTTGAAAAGATAATAAATTGGAAACTCTCCCACCACTGCCCTCTAGAGCTACAATACCTGAACTATTTGTAAATTGCAGACATCTGTACAAACGCTATTTGCAAATGTCAATGTCAATCATAATTATTGATGTCGATCATAATTTTTGAATTATTAAATATATTTTTGCGCCTTAAAAGTGATAAAACGTGTTAATGGTAGTGAAATGTATTGTTGTTGGGAGCGGAAATGTAACCAATTTGTAAGTATTGACTATCCTGCCGTTCTAAGCCAAACCTAAAAATATGACCGAAATAGTATATTACACTACAAGGGCAAAAAGTGTGAGATTTCTGCACTGCGCAGTTCAGGGCTCTCACACTTTCTGCCCGTGTAGTGTATACTATTTTTCTTGCTATGTGTATAAAAAAAACTTGTGTCAAAATTAAAATCTGACGTTTAATTTAATTCTGACGTTTACATTCAAAATCAATCAAACTGCTACATGGTAGCGGGAGGAAATGAAACTTTTCTTACTACCTCGGCCGAAAATACGTATAGCTTGACCAATGCATAAAACGTAAACTTTCTGCCGTGGAATCGGGGACGAAACAACGTATTTTCTGCCAGGTAGCAAGAAAATAATATTTATTGTCTCTAGGGTCGGTAAACTCATATCGTCCCTAGGGCCGCTAAACTTGATTTTTGTAGTTTTTCACAATCTAGACACCTTTGACTGACATTTATTTATTTTGGCATTTCACATTTTGACATTTGAGATTTTCAGACGTTTGTGTAAATCAAAATAAAAACGGAAAACAAAAGTATAAAATAACAATAAAACCTAATTTAAATTTTGTAATAAAGTGAAAATGAATGGTAACTCGGACAGTGACGAAAAATTTACGAATACTTGACCAGATTTAAAAAAGAGTGGGACCAGAAAATTTCACGAAATCACCGATTTTGAAAATAATCACATTATTGTGTAGTAGGCATGACTCATATGTCACAGTAAAAAAATTATTTTAAAATTCGTTTTTTTGGTAATGTTATTAAGGTTGACAATTTTGTCAAACTTTAGAGCACGGTAAAATTGAAAAAATAGAATCTCTGGAACCACTATGTATAATTGAATTAAATTTTACACATTATTGTAGAAATGTTTAGACTATATAATGATCATTTAATTAAGGTTAATTTGTTTAAATAAAATAATTTTGCAAACATTTATTATAAACAATTGAAATTTTGTATGTGTTCTTCACGGTGAAAAAAAATTAATCTTGTGTCATAATATGCGGCAAACGTTCCCGTTTAATAAAATGTACTCAAAAATTTGTCCTTCATATTCCGGAGATATTAAATTTTTTGTCCCGCTGTGCGCTTGATCAGTACGCGGCGCGCTTCGCTGCTAGCTCGTCGTCAGGACACGGTGTGCCTGAACGAAGTTTAAGTCGCATAAAAATTCCGCAGTTTCTTGTTCGGGACTCTTTGGTGACTTAAAAATAATATTTACCAAAATCCTAGCTGCTCCTTTTTTCGAAACATTTTGAAAAATCTTTTTTATGGATTATGCGTTTTACTATATAAAAAAGTGATTTTTGTCTAACCCTGTATAAATCTAATGATGTGCTCAGTATAAAAACAGTTTCTCTCATTTACAATATCGGTGTACAAATGTGTACTCTGGCAAAGGTAGACTTTGCGATAAACAAATAATTTAAAAAAAATGAGCGTTATTTTATTAAATTTTATTACAAATCTATTTTTCTTGTAAAATGTTAATAAAAATGCAATTTTGTAACCTGATAGACGTAGAAATATCAAAAAAAAAATTGGGGATAAATATTTTTCGCGTGTTATGCTATAAGTAATCATGAATTTACGCTTTTGCATTATTAAAAATAAGTGATTTTTGGCTAACCCTGTATATACCAAATGATGTAAACAATATTAAAAAGTATTCTCTAAGTCTCCTAAATAATTTACTCTAATTTTATAAAATCGGTGTGCAAATGTGTACTCTGTCAAAGAGATAAACAAAAATTTAAAAAAATAATCATGAATTTTCGAACAATTTTGAAAAGAGTAGCAGCTAGAACTTTGGTAAATATCATTTTTAAGTCACCAAAGGGTCCCGAACAAGAAACTACAATCAGTTTTTGGCGGCATTTTTATGTGACTTAAACTTCGTTCAGGCACACCGTTAAAACGTTAGAACGGACGAGCTAGAAACGAAGCGCGCCGCGTACTGATCAAGCGCACAGCGGGACAAAAAAATTAATATCTCCGGAATGACATAGGAAAGACAAATTTTTGAGTACATCTTATTAAACGAAAACGTTTGCCGCATATTATGACACAAGATTAATTTTTTTTCAGCGTGAAGAACACATACAAAATTTCAATTGTTTATAATAAATGTATGCAAAATTATTTTATTTAAACAAATTAACCTTAATTAAATGATCATTATATAGTCTAAACATTTCTACAATAGTGCGTAAAATTTAATTCAATTATACATAGTGGTTCCAGAGATTCTATTTTTTCAATTTTACCGTGCTCTAAAGTTTGACAAAATTGTCAACCTTAATAACATTACCAAAAAAAACGAATTTTAAAACAATTTTTTTACTGTGACATATGAGTCATGCCTACTACACAATAATGTGATTATTTTCAAAATCGGTGATTTCGTGAAATTTTCTGGTCCCACTTGACGTGGTTTGCAATGGTACGAAAAGTGCTATGAATTATTTAAAAACTGGAAAAAGGATCAAAAAGCCAAAAACTTAACAGAAAATGTATTAGTTGCTTATCTATCGGAAAGATCAAAGATAATTCTAATGAAACATCAACTTCATCTGTAGAAATAAGCCTTCAAATTCTGGTACTATCCACAATTGTGCTCAAGGCATAATTAACATTAATTACAACAATAAATAATTTCGTAAATTGTTACTAAAGTTTTTTATAAAATTTAGATTATACATATTAATAAAATTAAAAAAAAATAATTTGTTTGTTGCTAGGCGAAAAACAGATGTGTGTCACACATTCAGAAAACGCATTAGCAACCCTTAGCTATCAACAGTTGATAATATCAACAGTTGATAATCAACTGCCCTCGCTTCGCTCGCTCGGGCATTTAATAGCCGCGGGCTGCTTAAGCTAGTTTTCTGCCCTTGAGACACAATATACTATATTTAAAATACAGCAGTAAATACAATATATAAAGGCACCCTACTAAGCATCAACATTCAAATATGGCGCCAATAAATGTTACAAAAATCTACATCAATTTTTGGCATTACTAAGGGTATTGTAGACCTAGGTGGCGTTAATTTACTTTAGCCTTTTGCCGCTAGCGCTAGTGCCATTTCCAATCTATGGGGTGTTTTATCTTTGGGTCCCATGTCTAATAACTGAGATATTGGTATACATAAAATCCACCAGTATATATACTAATACTATTAGTATTAGTATATATACTATAGTATATATACTATATATGAGTACATTTTTAAAAATATATATTTTATCCTATTTATGTACATTACTGCACTGCCTACAGCATACCTAAGTAAACCAGATGTATAAGTTAGTATTTGTAGAATAAAATACATTTAAAAACTTAACGCAGATGCAAAACTGGGTATTTGTTTCTTCCTGTCGGATGCAAAACTCGGTATTTGCTGTTGACCAATCACGTCGCTAGTATACGCATTACGTGACGACCTAACAATCACCTGATTAATTGTTATTTTTTGGTATTTGCACTTTTCACTTGCAAAACTTGGTCTTTGAACGAGGAAGATGCAAAACTATGTTTTTAAATCTTTTGATTACAATTATTTACTAAAATACCTAATTTTAAAAGATTTTTTCTTACTTTTTTGAAAAAAAATTATGCAAAAGCACGTCTATACAATTTTTGCATTTTTTTTTAAATGATCTTATGAGCGGTTTTTCATGTTTTTCTTAAAATCCTGCAAATACAGAGTTGTGCATCTAATGTACTCATATACCTGTATATACTATACTATAGTTTTCTCGAAAGAAAAATTAAAATTCTTATCTACTTCTTTTATTTAGAAAAATATATTTAGGGGTCCTGAATGATATTTTGACTTAGCCAGCACCACTACATTTTCGACCAAAGTATTATTTTCACCCATAAGGTGTAAGAGTTACAGCAATTATTAACACTCTTACATATTTTAAAACCAAAAAATAAACTTACATTTGTCAACAAACTTGACAGGGTCTCCTGGACTAGATGGACTTCCTGGACCACCTGGACTACCTGGATTCACTGGACTTACTGGGCCTCCAGGGCATCCAGGTAAACCAGATACTTAACATTTTTGCTATACACGTATTTTTATTGCTATGCATATTATCCAAAATTAATTGTATTATTATTAAAAAAGTCATATTAATCTTATAGCATTGACCCTATTTCTTCACTCAACGCTTATAGTTGTATTGAACAGGCCCAGGGCCCAAACTTTTTTAATAAATAAATATTCATATTTCATGCTTTCATATACATATACGAGCCCAAAATCATATCGTTTGGTCAAGACAATATTTTATATTTTACATTATTTCAGGCACTATTGGTAAACGAAAATATAAAATCTATTGAATCCAACTATTATTATAATAATAGTTGGATTCAATAGATTTTTCTTTTGTGTTTAGTAAACACTGTTTACCAATATTGTCTGAAATAATGTAAAAAATAAAATATTGTTTGGGTCAAATGATATGATTCTGGGCTCGTATTGGTATTATCTTCTAAAAAATAAAAATTCCAGGATTGTCAGGGCCTATGGGAATGCCCGGGGTTCCAGGACTTCCAGGGAGAAAGGGAGAGCCTGGGCGTCCAGGTATTCCAGGCGAAAAAGGTGCTAAAGGAGATCTAGGAATCGCAGCCTAGGACTTTTTTAAAGGAGCTTCTGGCAAAAAACGCTAAAAAATCATTATAGTTCATCCAAATAAAAGGTTTTTTATGTTGTTTTTTTTTTAAGAATTAATTATTATATCTAACCCTCAAATAACCGCAAATAATCGCAGATAAGAACATTGATATTTAAAAAGGTAGATAAATCAATATGACAAATATTTAATATTATATTATATTCAGAAAATAGGAGATGTTAAACTGACAAAAACATAATCTCAGTTATCTGAAAAAAATTACTAACAATTAATTACTTTATTATTTAATTGTATTTAAACTAAAAATTGCATGTTTTGTGTAAAAAATTCGCATTTTTCACTTAATTGAATTTTGAGGGTCTTTCGTCTAACAAAAAAGTTAAAAAAAATATATTGTCAAAATTCTAAAAATCAATATTAGGTAAATAAAAAAAATCCGCGGGGCCAAACCAAAAAAAAATTATTTGCTGGAATAACCCATATATCCAAGTATCCTTCTTTGTATGGGTATCTTTTTTATTTAAAGAGCTACAAAGTCGGTTAAATTAGACAAAAGTTGCGTAATTACAGGTCTATTAAAATGGTATTTAAAAATTGGAAAAAAAACAGCGGTTTACAAATAGTTTAAAAAAAAACTGAAAACCTGTCAATCCAAAAATCTTTATAACTTCGTTATTCCTGGGAATTAAAAAAATGGTATTTAAAAATTGGAAAAAAAATCAGCGGTTCACAAATAATTTAAAAAAACTGAAAACCTGTCAATCCAAAAATCTTTATACCTAACTTCGTTATTCCTGGGAATTAAAAAAAAAAATTAAGTTTTATATGTAAACATACATTTTTTTGCCTACTATAATGCATCTAACAATGTAAAATTCCAATATAGCGGCCGTAGGCAAAACAAAAGAAGGTCTATAGATAGATTTTAAGATACCACCACCTTCTTTTGTTTTGCCTACGGCCGCTATATTGGAATTTTACATTGTTAGATGCAGTGGCGGCTGGTCAGGTACGGCACGGCCGTACCATCGAAAATCAGGAAGAAAGGGATTTTTAGTTTTTCCTAAAAAGCTTGTCAGATTTTATAATTTGCAAGTTGAACTAAGCGCCCAAAACTATTATAATATTTGAATAAAAAACGTTTTTTATTCAAAGATTATTATGTATGTAGGCCACTAACAATACACCGTCTATTATAAACATGGGCCCCGTGACGTGGGGCTGGCCGCTAGCTGCAGCTAGCTCTTTTGTTGTGAATCAAGTCATAACGTACGATTTTAACTTAACGCTGTTCTAAAATCATGAGACCAAGCTACCGGGAAGTCGAACGTATAGCCTGTCTAGTTTATCGTTTTGTATGTAGGTACGGCCGACACGTCATTAGCCCAAAAGTTACAAAACCAAAATTATTATTTCATTAATACCGAAATAAATAGGCACAAATAAAAACATTAATGACTTGATTATGATTCAAATTTAATTATTAAACAATCCCATATAGGTACCTATGTATAATAAAGATTATTATTTTAGTTTCATTACATTTTTTATTTTTTGTCATAAATACATTAGTTACATTAATTTTAAATTCATTCCCTTATTTGTCAAATTAAAAATTAATCTATGATTAAAATTTAATCATTAAATAAGGTAAATATAGGTACCTATAGGTATACATATGGTCAAAAACGTTACATTGAACCCCACACAGAAAAAACGCTAGCATATCATGAATGGGTGAGCCATTAAACCAATGGGATCTTGTAATCCGTATTCCTGAATAAGAGTTCCTATAATACCAATAGGTAGTTAGCACTTGGTTTATAATCGTTTACTGTTTTTAAATTAACAACAAAAGTTATCGCTCCTAAATCTATTCATATTCATATTGATATTTATTTGTTAGAATGGTAGAATTTTATTGCATTAAATACTAATTTGATTTATTTAATAACGTTACTATTGTATGTATTCTATGTATACATTTAACGCAATAAATTCTTTGACATTTAGGCAAAATATTTCCATATTTTGGTTTAATAGTAATTAATTGAGCAAATAACAATTTAGATTGCTTCAATTTTAATGCATTCAATGACAGCGCTGTTCTTGGTACTATGTTAGATTTTTTTCTGTGCATTTTTTTACTTGAAATTTTCGAAAACACGGAGAATTCGATATTTTAAATATTTTATATGTATGTCACTAAAAGAATCCCTTTCAAGCAACATTTTTCATAATGATACAAATTTTCGTATCTCTCGTTATTTCGGAGTGATAAACCCAAACAGATAATGCCCAGTAAACACACATACGTTAATAAAACGTTTTTTTTAACCCGTAACACCATTTTGTTTTTACGTATATTTTTAACGTACAATCAACTTTAAAATGTCGCAGATTATAACGTTTAACAATACTAATAAATAAACGTTTAATTTGGGCGTTAAGAAAACGATCATTACACGTTTCGAAATGTTATATTTAAAACGTTTAATATACGTCTATAAATAACGTAAATTAAAGATTGTTTTTGCCTCATTTATAACGTTTATCTAAACGTTATATTTAAATTCATATTAATGTCCTTTCTAACGTTAGTTCTATAATAAATAAAACTCCACAAATTTGTTTTTACAACGTATTTATTAAACGTTCGTTTAACGTTAACTGCAACATGATTACAGGGTGTTTAAAGGTTGTAGACAATGATTTTTTTAAATGAAGGAAAGGTTTTGGAGGTATCTCCAGTCGTCTTTAGGTGAATCATTTTTATCGTTCGCTGGAAAATTTAGCTGCTTCTAAAACACAAAAAAAAAAATTGTTAAACGATGAAAAATAGACTAATTTTTCGAAAAACCCTATCAGTTATTATTATTATAATGGACTCTTTCCACAATTTTAACATCTGTGCATTTATGACTATTGTGTTTAATCTAAATCAGTTTAATGTTAACTTAATGTTAATTTAACTTAAATGTTAATTTGTGTGAGTTAATATTTACCTACCCCACAATACTTAATAAACATTGAAAATACGTAGGAAACGTCTTTATAATTAACATATTAACTCTCATATTATTAAAAAAAGCTGGCCAAAAGCCGAAAATTTTTATGAATAATTGTGATGTTTGTGTATGTAAAATGGTAAATGGACCTATTCTACGTATTAAACTACAAGGAAAATTAGGTAGCTTCGGTACTCGCATCTGTAGGTCAGTTACAACTAAGCTCCGCCAGAGTAAGTATTTCGACGCGCCATATGTGTTAAAATAACTACAAGAGTAATTCACTGCAAACAAATTATCGCGGTGTCAGTTTCCAAATCGGTGTGACGGAGGGTGATCCTAAAGGTATGTAAAATAATCTCACACTTGTAAATCCTAAATTAAGATATTTTATGAGATATAAAAATGACATTGAATAAGCAACTGCACGGAAAAAAATCTATACTGATTCCAAGAAAATTCAACTCTATCCAAGTATAGCTTATAAGCTACTACTATAGTTTCCCTATTCCGCAAGTAAATTTATACTTGTTTCAAGTATCCTCATATTCTTATAAAATAAAGATAGCTTCGGTTTAATCTAAGATTACTGCTATACTAAAAATAAGAAACACACTAATTTTGAGATAAGTATACAAATTTGTCTTCAATGAAGACTACGGTATTCTTGTTTTAAGAATATACTTTCTTTAAAATTTATTTATTTATACTTATTGTAAGTACACACTTTACTTGCATAAAATTCTTGTATTCTTACTTTTCCTTTTTTTATATTTGATAAAAGTATAGTATATATTTAAAATAACTTTACACTATTCTTAAAAAAAAGTGGTTGATTAGAAAAAAAAATTCCCTCGTCTAGCGACTCGAAATAATTTTTACAAAAAAAACATTCGTGACCCTGAAAAATATTTGTATTAATTATCCTACCACTACGGAAAGTGAAAGTGAAAATATAATCGTTATGACAGTAATTTAACAGTATTTTTGGCATATTATTTTAATTATTTTAATGTACTAAAGTACTAATAAGTATAAAAGGCACTGATATCACCTAACAGTCTTAGAGGTATTAGAAAAAGTACTGTCAATTTATAAAAATTCATTCTTTCACGGTTAATTAACATAGATACTATATTTTACATTTTATTTTTTTAAGTACCTAGGTATCACATTTTTGGTGCTATATGTAAAGGTAAGGTTTTTAATCACAATAGTTATTATTTTTTTAAGTAGGTATTTTTATTGTCAGTAAAATTTATCTCCAGCTAAATAATTTGTAAAATGAGTCTCTAAGAAGGCTACCATTATCATCGTAGATGGTTTGGTGTTAATTCTTCAATTTTTTCTCTACACTTGATCCTCAATCCTATTTTGGGAATTAATTCCTTTAAATTCTCCTCGCTTAGGTTTACCATAATATCGAGATCTAGCTCGTTTTCTAAAACAAAAATAATATAGCTGAATTGGAGGCTATAGCCTTTCTGCTGTTTATGTGCTATTGTCTATTACCTGTCTTATGCTATCCATTTTACACTAAAGTATACCTATCCATTTTACACTACATTTTTACGATCATGCCTAGTTAATTACTTTAAATTAATATAAATAAATATTATTTACTTACCCAAAAATGTGTCTAGTAAACATTCTAAGCCCCAATTTTTAAGTTTCTTCTCCATTATTTTTTATTAAAAATAACATCCAGACCGAAAAAAGAAAAAAACGAACTGCCGGCGCCGACACGTACACACGCTACCACCATAGAACACAGGACAGAACTGAACACAGAAACTGCGTCTTTTCTTTTAGCGAAGCGGTCTTAGAGGGTGGACGGTATTTACTTAAGCGAAGAATTAGGTATTTGTTTTAATAATAGCTATACTTAAATAAAGTATAGTGTATTCTTTGTTCTAGAGGTCTTATACTTAAATTGAAGTATAAGCGTTCTTGTATTAAATATACATATATTTAAATAAAGTATACCGAAATTTCATACAAATATACAGAATACTTAAAATAAGTGGCAATATTCCGCTTTGAGTAAAAAACTAGAGCTCTTTCATCTAAGCATTATTGTATATTTGATTTAAGTATACCAATTTTCTTTAAAATAAAATACCTTTAAACTCAATCCAAGAATACTCATCTCAAATCAAGTAACAGTTTTTCTTAAAAATTAAGTATATCCCATTACTTAGTTTAAATGTACGCTAATCTCATAGAAATAATAAATATACTTAAATCAAGTTCCTAACATGAAGTATAGAACTATTCTTAAACCTAGTAAGGGATTTTTTTCCGTGTGTATAATATGAACATTTATCGATTCGTCCTATAAAAAGCATTGAAATAGTTATCATTCAACGAGATCTTATGCTTTTGTAAATTTTCAAGTTGAAATATTGATATAACAAATATAAATCGACAAAAATTTCTTGCGACTTTCTGCGACTTTGGCTGTAGCATTACATTTTGTAGAGCCGCGCGTTTTTCTCTTAGTACATGACAAAGCGTGGCTACTTTCTGGAAAACCGAGAAATATCAGGGAATTTATTTTATCAGGAAATAATTAATGAAATTGTTATAAAATTTAATGTATTAAAAGAAATGTTTTGCCAAAAGATTTAAATAAGTTACAGCCTATAGCAAAATAAAAACTAAATTATTAGTGGTTCTTGGAAATATTAAACAAGTTTTTTTGAGAAGTGGTGGTCTTTTTTCTTCTTAGTATTATTTATTTTATAATGAATATTTTAATAAAAATTAAATTAAATTAAATTAAAATATACAGGGTGCCTCAGGTTTAATATTTATATCCCAAGTTTAATATCTATATAAAATGTTATAAAACCGTATTGATTATAATCTGTATGTAGTACCTAGTTATAAATAAAAAATATTTAGAATTTTTTCTTTTAATCTTTCTAAACTTTTAAAAACTGTTTGATTAATTTATGTTTTTTAATCAAATTACTATTTTTAATGCAATAAACAATATACTAAAAAAAATATAAAAAATCGCTGGAAAAATCCTTATCATTATAACAGATTAGCCTACAATGGTTAGGCGCTTGTCCCCTTTATACCTAACGTTCTCTTAAAAAAGTTCTAAATCTATGTACAGGGTGTTTGTTTCTAAGGCAATAAGTGTTTATATTTTTAAATTCAAGAATGTATCTTAAACGAAGCTAATTACTATGTATTAAATATGTTTGTATTACTTTGCACTACCCTGTACTGTGACGTACACGCAAGGAAATTTAGGAAGTGGTAAAAAGAAATCAGTGAGTATTGTATAATATTTTTTTATTTTAGATTTATACTCTAGATAAACTCTATATCAGATTTTGTGTTTTATCAAAAAATTCAGAAATCAGTAGGATATTTTACAAATTAAATGTTTTACATTAAAAAATAGAGACAATTTCAATTAAATATTTATATATTAAAGTATACAAAATTGTCAATTATAACATTCAAATAATATTCATATTATGTATTTATAACACAAAATCAAAATATATAAAAGTATAAATTTAAATTTTTTAAATTTTCAAATGTAAATGCAAGATTCAGGGATCATCTTTTTTTAAATTTCAAAGCGTTAAAGATTGTGATTTCAATTTTCTTAAAGCGAATATTGGAGTTATATATTTACAAATTTCCTATTTTTTACATTAACCAAATATTAAGTAACTCTTAATTTGTGAGTTATGTGTGCAAATTTTATACACATAATAATTTATAAAAAAATAGTTTATATTGCGTTGAATAAATATAATTTAAATCATTGAATAAATGTTTATTTTGCATCGTTATTTTGTTTATCCATCTTAAATTCAATGTGTTTTCTAATCCCATAAACCAAAAAAAAGTCTAAATTTATTTGAAAAATGTCGGCCATATTGGATAAGCCAGTTTGTTTTTGGAATAATGGATAACAAGTTTGTTATCAGCTACCTCATAAAACACAGGTTGCTAAATTTGAGCGATATCAGAACATTTTTTTGAAAAAAAATGTCCTCTATAATGGTCCGCCATTTTGTTTTTCAAAAAATAAATATAAAATTCGTAATTAGCGACCTCAAAAACCACACGTTGTCAAATGTAAGCGATATCAGAATATTTGTTAAAAAATGTCCTCCATATTGGATCCGCCATTTTGTTTTTGGAAAAAGGGATATCAAATTCGTAATCAGTGACCCCAAAAATGTTTAAGTCCCTGTTTTGGTAAACATATAACTAAACCTTCATATTTTGACCATGTTTTTGGGCTTTTGGACCACTGTGCGCTGCACAAATTATAATAAGGACAAAATCACACTCCCCCGAAAATTAGGAAATAAAACAATGAATCTGCGTGATATTAACAGTGCGTATATTTTAAAACAATTACATTAAAGTACTTACCAAAAGCCGGACGAATTTTACGAACAGAAAACACTTAAAAAATGCACCTTTTGATAGCAAAATCAAATCGAAAACTGACCTAGCGAGCAGCTATGGCATGGCAGCCTGCCATTGACAGGCCCAATCACATGATGTGTATTCGGCCAATCAGATTGCGTTTTATATGGGCATGTATAAACGTATTAAGTACGTTTATTTAAACGTATTAAGTACCTTTGTTTAAACGTATTAAATACGTTTGTTTAAACGTATTAAGTACGTTTGTTTAAACGTATTAAGTACGTTATTTTTATCTATTACATAACTGTCTAGTTTTAAGAATGTTAATAAAATAATGCACTTTTTAAAGCAACATTTGTGGATGAGTATAGTGTTCTGCCTAAAACTTACTGTATGACCACTGACTATAGTATTACTTATGCTTTTCTGTAGAATGTAATTTCTAAATTTCATTTAATATTGTTTATATAGGTACCTATGCATATTGTTTATGTATGTATACATGTTGCACCAATTTATTAAATATTAAACGTTATAAATTCTTTTTAAACAAGTTATCCCATTTTAAAGAAAAACGTTGTGTATAAAAGTTTATTTGTATTTAACAAAAACCGTTTTATAAATGTTATAAAAATATACATATATATATATATATAATTATTCATTTAACATTCATTCATAATTCATTTTTATACGAACAAAATTCTTAGATTTTATACCTTCAGATTTTAAAATAAGAAGTCATATTGTCTACGTGTGTAAACTAAGCAAAAATTTAGCCACTATTAAAAAGCACATTTAAATTAACGTTGTTTTAACGTTTAAATTAAACATTTAAATACATGGTTGACTGAACACCTTAATACAACGTTATTGTAACGTAAAAGTTAGGCCCTATTAAAAGCATATTTAAATTAACGTTGTTTTAACGTTTAAATTAAACATTTAAATATATGGTTGACTGAACACCTCAATACAACGTTATTGTAACGTAAAAGTTAGACACTATTAAAAAGCATATTTAAATTAACGTTGTTTTAACGTTTAAATTAAACATTTAAATATATGGTTGACTGATCACCTTAATACAACGTTATTGTAACGTAAAAGTTAGGCACTATTAAAAAGCCTATTTAAATTAACGTTGTTTTAATCTTTAAATTAATTGATGTAAATTTATACATTCCCACGTTTTAAATACGTTTAAAAAACGTGTATGTGTTTACTGGGTGTTACGTTACATAATTTTGGCAGTAGGTTTTGAAGTTACTGTACATTTGCCAAAAAGTCTGCTCTTGCTTCAGAGTATTTACAGCGTCTACTGCATAATTTTCAAGCTTTCTAATGAAATTGATAAATGTTTATATCAAATAAGAAATAAAAATTGTTTTTGTTTTTTTAAAAGCAAAAATGTTTGGACTGTTACGTTACACAAAAAGACTGTTACGTTACCTGTGTGATCGCTTTTGACACAAAAAGTAAACTTGAGCAACAAAAAGGTTTTAATCGTTTAATTTTATAATTAAGGTAGTTGTCGTGCTGTAAGCATACCATCAGAAAAATTTTAAATTTTTGTATACTTATTAAGGACATGACAATACATATATCCTTAAAATTTGAAGTCGATTGACCGTCTATAACCCGAGATAAAGTCAATTAAAAATTGGATAATTAACATGGATTGTATAGGCTTTCTGTAGTTCTGTACCAGTTTCTTAGTTATACAGAAAAAACTAACTGTCAGAAGCTTTCAAAAAACAGTGTTTTAATGTATTTTTTCTGAGTTTAAAAAAAAATAATTAAAAATTTTTGACCGTCCAATTGTTTATAAATAACCGTTTAAAGTTCAACAATTTGTAAAAAATATACATCACTAGTGTCAGATAAAAACAACTTGGCAACGCTGTACGCGAGTATAGATATTATTTCCGCAGTAAATTCAAACACTGATTCAGTCTCCAATATATCTATTGGTTGAGCATAAGCGACGTTGCCGGATTAAAACTTATGAAAATATTTTAAAGTATTACGTAAAGGCAACGTCTCCAGGGTACAGTCTTGCGAACAAATTATGAATCACTTAGCTACAAGCTCGTATACTTTTACGGTGCGTATAATCTAAAAATTTTTGACAATATTGTACCACGACAACTACCTTAATAACATTGATTTAATTATTTTACGATTATGCCTATAAGTAGTTAGAAGTAATTCGAAGGCACGAATAATTTTTCAATTATTCAGTGAACTCATAAACATTTGTTAAAACTGGCATACAAAGTTAAAATAAGATATAATTATGAATCGTATCCTTGTTTTGAAGTGTGGAAAGTGACAACTTTTCCATTAATCACTTGAATCTGATGAGCCGATGCTATGTCACGGATATTTTTTACACTGTCGAAAATAGCAATTTATATCAAGAAAATCATTCTCAGTTACTTCTTCGATAGTGATTTTAGATTCAGTAAGATTAAATGCAGAAACAAAATCCGAAGCACAATTTACAATGCATTTGCGAGACAAAATTTGCTTTTTCACTATCATCTTGGCAGTTGCACCAATACCATCGATGCAACCTTTTCCGTGAGAAGTTGCAAAGTAGGTCCAGTAGATTTTTATACCGAATTTGTCTTCTAAAACAGGAATGACTGCAGCGATGAATTTATTCTTGAAATGGGAAGATGGCCCGTCGCTCCAAATTTTCAATATTTTCACTGATTCGGGCACTCCTGAGAGCAGTATGTACATGTAAGGAACGATGGTTTCTTTCGTGTGTGCTAAATTGTTCGACACGAAAACCTTTGATTGGAATTTTTCATTAAAATGAAAGGCAGTAGTAAATAGAGTGAGCTGTTTTTGATTCCAATGTGCACTTTGTACTTCGTCTTGTCCCTCACAGACAAAATTTTCAGCAAAATCAACTTGCAACGTTCCTTCCTCACTGAGCTGTTCATCTGTTGATCTTGGGCAATCATAATTGTTAAAAATATCTGACTGCTCGCGTTTTACGTAGCTATGGCGTAAAAATTGTGGCGATATTGTTGTTATATGTAGAAGCAAACTCTCTAGCGAATCGGATTTTTCATGTTTTTCGATTCGTTTTGAAGTGTCATTCTTGACGGTAGTATTCAGTGCCATGCCACCGATATATTTCTTGAGTAGTTTGATCGGAATTCCATTACATTCATTGCATTTTGAAAACCAACAATCTATGTTCGCAACTTTGCACAAAAATTGCTGAAAAAATCCATTGTTATACGTTGGCATGGACGGAACAAATTTATGGAGAGCAGCGACAGCTTCAATGAAATTGGCATGATAAGAGCACATGCACATTAGGGTGGAGCGAAATTTTTTTTTCCTTAGCCTGGGGGTGGAATATGTAGCCTAAAAAAAAAGAAAATTTTTGAAAAAAAAAAATTTTTACTTAACGTCTTGAGGTGGCCCACTAATTTTTTAAATTAAATTTAAGTTAACCAGTAACCGGTACTGTACAACTTTTAGGTCATAAACGGTACCAAGGGGTCTGAGAGACACCTGCCTTTTAAAATTATAATTTATATTATTTTTTTTCATCTGAGGCTTTGGGGATACTAGGAACTATATATAAAGTTAGAATATCACCAAAAATAATACCTAAATAAAAGAAAAATTTAAAGGTTTTAATCAAAACATGTACAAAAGGTGCAGTAGTGCAAACTTTGTGACTAAACCAGTGGCGGCTGGTGGATTTTAAGTATACCAATATCTCAGTTATTAGACATGGGACCCACACCAAATTTATAATAGTTTATATTGACATTAAATAAACAAGTTCGGCGCAAACAGAATTTAAATCGAAGTTTGCGAAAAAAAGTTAGTTTTTCCTGTCGCCTACCCTGCCTCCAGGCCCCCCTATTTGAGATAATTCAAATTAAAGTGGTGCAATTTATTATCTACTATAATTTATCGACAAATTTAAAATTTTATTCAAAAAATCCAAATATTACAGATTTTATTCGATTTTAAATTTTTATTATTTATTTTATTAAAATAAAAAAATATTTAAAATGGTATAAAAACTGTAATATTTGGATTTTTTAAATAAAATTTTAAATTTGTCGATAAATTATAGTGGATAATAAATTGCACCACTTTAATTTGAATTATCTCAAATAGGGGGGCCTGGAGGCAGGGTAGGCGACAGGAAAAACTAACTTTTTTTCGCAAACTTCAATTTAAATTCTGTTTGCGCCGAACTTGTTTATTTAATGTCAATATAAACTATTATAAATTTGGTGTGGGTCCCATGTCTAATAACTGAGATATTGGTATACTTAAAATCCACCAGCCGCCACTGGACTAAACTATAAAAAAATATTAAACCAAACAAAATAAACCGATCTTTATTTCGAAGAATATACCTTAAAAAATACCATAAACAAAAAAAATTCAAATATATCTTTTTTAAACAGCAAAAATAACTGCTTCAAACTATAGCTGATTTTTACAATTATTTTTTTCGTAGTAACTTTTTTGTTTTTTTTTTCAAATTCCTAAAAAATTTTAAATTCTTCACTATTTGACCTTATACAATTATTTTCTATAGACTCTTCACAGACAAGTCTTGAATAGCTGCTGTGATTATCGTCAACGACATAATCACTATAATGGTTATGTAATATACTACAGTCATCTATATCACTTATATCGCTGTCGATTTCATAAAACTACTACATTACAGTTTCCTTAAAGCCCTTCTTATCACTTTGGACACTTTTAGAAGGCCCTTGTTGCGAATCCATAAGGAATTAATTGTTTTATAAAAATTACGTAAACGGTACCCAGTGGTCTACTAGACACCTCAACACTTTGACTCGTAATAATTTGTCCGTTTGACAATCCAACTTGTTCAAAGTCTAAGAGCATATTGATAACTGCTTAACTTAAAAGTATTGGAAGCGACAGATTTTTAAAACAAAAGGTGAGGGTGTGACAGCGCTTTGTTCGTTGATGAGTGTCTCCCAGACACCACAGTACCGGTTACGGGTTAAAATTCTTTTGATTAAAAAAAAAAAAATTTTTGGCTTGTAATCTTCAAATTTATCTAAAAATAAAAAAAATTTGATCGTGTTCAACTCGAAATTCGCTCTATTGCCTCAGTAACATGCATGTTACTATTTTGGAATTTTTTTAAAAACAACAATAATGACCACAAAATTTTTTTTAAGTTTATAACTGTTAATTAGCAAGAAAGAGGACACTCCGCAGTTTCTGGAACACTTTTGAATTTTTTTTTTATTTAACTTAAATTTAATTTAAAAAATCAGTGGGCCACCTCAAGACGTTGAGTAAAAAATATTTTTTTTATTTCAAAAATTTTCTTTTTTTATAGGCTACAAATTCCACCCCCAGGCTAAGGAAAAAAAAATTATTTTTTTTTCGCTCCACCCTAATGCACATGTCATGAGGAAGGTCCTTATTCAGTTTGATGTGATTTGGTCGATGTTCTCCAAAAAAGCTCAAGCCACAGCCATCTGGAGAATGTAAATAAAAGTGACATACTGCAATCACATGAAGGAAGAACCTTTTTCAGGATTCTTGCAAGTTTATATTACCTTTCGCTGCAGTTTTCCTTTCCTTATCAAAAATAGCAAAAGCTTCTTTGACTGTCAACAGCATGTGCCTTGTTGGAAGAAGTATCTTTTCGCCAGTTTTCAGATCAAAATATCGCTTGACATCTTTTATTTTTGGTGAAATCCTGGAAATGTCATCGCGTTCATAAAATTTTCCGATTTCGTCGACTAGCTCAGAGTCGGCATCCTTTTTTTTCTTAATCCCAGATGGTGAAACGATATTTTGAAATTTATTCCTGTCGTCATCGTTCATACTTGTGACAATCTTGGCTTAAACCGCTATTTTACGTGTGTCCATAACAGAAAGTGCTTTCATGGTTTTCTTTACTGCTTTACCCAGTGCTTGTGTGGATTGATAAGATCTTGTCACATCAGTAGCTGCATTCTTGAAGTGCATTTGTTTTTGATTTTTTTCTGTGGTTTTGTACTCTTTGACGAACGGCTGCACGACGTTTTTCGACAATTTTCTTCATTTTTTTTAATGGGATTTCGTCTTCTGCCTCCTTCTCCTTCTTCCGCCGCTCTTTCTGGGCTAATGCTCGTTTTGTCTTGAAATCATCAAATTTTTGCGTTTTTTTTCAATTTTTGTATATACTTTTTATTTTTCTCAGCCTTACTCAACTTTTCCTGAATGCAAGGAATATTTTTGAGGTTAGTGCATCATCATAGTTATGAAATGTTGATTATCGAGGAAAAAAGACTGCTACGTTACACATTTTTTTAGTTTAAAACACCGACACAAATGGAAAACATGGCTGATTTTCCATACTTTTTGAAAATTGACCAAATGTACTTGAAAGATATCAAGAATATTTTTTTGTCAACGTGATGGATTTTTTCTCAAAAAACGTTTTCGAATTTTGGACTGTTACGTTACATGGAAAAAAGCGCACTGTTTTCTTTCAAATTTATTTGAACCTAATTCTTTATAAAAAAAGCGAATGGCACAAATAACATAACAATCTATAAACACAACATACCTTTTTGATTCGAGTACCGTAAACACGGGTGGCTTTGGCTCACTTTCAAACTTCAGCTTAAAATTTTTGTGGTTTTAACAATCATAAACATTAAATTTTGTATACCAAAATTTGAGTCTTGAGTTGCTCTTTCATAATAACTATGTTATAATATTACATAGGGCTGAGTTTCAAAAATAAACCTTAAAAACTGGGTGTGCAAAGTTACCCCCTGGTTGCGGGTTACTTTGTCTCACAGTGTTTTTTCAGTATAAAATGAATGTAATATTATATTTTATTTTTATTAGACACGTCTTAGCAGCGACATATATCTATTGCAAGGGATTACCAATAAAAAAAATAAAAAAAACTACCTGTAGTTAACCAAGGATCATCATTCCAATGGATTGCGCATAATATAGAAATTGTAACGCGTGTATTTCTAAGAGTTTTGCACTGATACGATATACATACAATTGAGTCGTATAGATTCAAAACCAGCCAAATCCATTTATTGAAAGTAAAGGACAGTAGATATGTTTGCAATACATATTAATTATGTTGTTATGGAAACATGTCTTCTGTCCTTTACTTTCAATAAATGGATTTGGCGGGTTTTGAATCTATACGACTCAATTTTAAAGTGTAATAAATCCCATTTCTTTCTTTAAAACACTGATTTTCCTGTAATATAAACTCAATAGAATCGCTCAATTGACAGGTTTAGACCAACAAATTATAAATGTTAATTTTATCGAGCGCGAAAAGATTTTTCATAAATGGGTGAAGAAGATACGAAGCAACAATCTCTAATTTTTTCAAATAAACAACCCATCTCGCATTGACATTTATGCTACTTGTTACTATGGGAGATGTATAACCTCAAAATAATGAAATACCCGCGTAATTTGAAAAATAAAATGTTTGCCTGTGGTTTCGTTTTCCGCGTTTTTGACCATATGTATAATATATAATAATATACGAGGTGTGTTCAGAAAATATCGGGAATTTTAGTTTTTTGAAACAAATATTTATTTATTCGTCTACATTAATGTTTTCGCCTTCAAAATAGTCCCCATTGGATATTATGCACATGTGCCAGCTCTTCTTCCAATACTCGAAACACTCGATCTTTGGGATAGCCTTTAGTTCTTTCAGCGATGCGCTTTTAATGTCATCTATGCTTGCAAAGCGACGGGCCCTTTAAGGTTTTCTTTATTTTTGGGAATAGAAAAAAGTCAGACAGAGGTATGTCTGGAGAATATGGAGGCTAAGGCATTATTACACACTGAAAGAAATATATACTAAAGTTAAATAAAAAAATAATTAGGGGAAATATATTTTATGTTTCATATTTGGACTACCACATACATTGCTAAAACAAATATATTCGTTTGGTTAGCAGCCTATTGCTGCCCTAGCAATATAAATGTGTTTCTAGCAATATTTTTTTGCTGTAATTCACTTATAGTTTACATTTTATAGTAAGGGTAAGTTTATTTTTATTTAGATCTAACATATCTTCTTTACAATAAATGTATTACAAAATTTAGTATACATTCATAATAAACAGTAGTATAAATGTGTAAAGCACTAGTATAAAATTTTTAGTATAAATTTGTGTTTACTTTTAGCAACAAATTTCTTTCAGTGCAGTATTGTTTTTGGCCAAAAATTTTGTTCAAAATTTAACAATTTTAGAACAAATTTTGCTGCCACGCGTTTCATACCCAAAACATTCGAAAAAATTTCATGGGATGAGACAATCGATATACCAACATCATCAGCGACTTTTCTGATGGTTTATAACCATTTTTTCCACTTTTTCCATGTTTTTATCGGTTGTTAATGTGCTTTTGCGTTCGGGGCGTTCGTCATCTTCAACGTCTTTACGGCCATCTTGGAAACTCTTATACCACTTGTAAACTCTTGTTTTACTTATAGCAGACTCAGGGGCGTAGCTACCGCCGTATCAGCCGTATCAATGATACGGGGCCCCCGGCTAGGGGGGGCCCCCGATTGGCTTCGACATGCCTACGAAAAAACATATTACCCACATGTTAAAAAAATTGAGACATAAAATTAAATAAATAAACAATATTATTATTTAATTGTTTATACTTCGATTTATTAAATTATACAAACAAGGCCGTGAACTCATACGAATTGTTTGTGCCCGCACCTTTCCGCTATTCGTTGTCTGCGGCGCAGTCTGCGCATATTGTTCTGTGCTCTGCGCCGTATACTGAGTCTGCTTTGCGTGTTATTATCATAGGTTATATTAATAGCAAATTAGAAATGGGGTAGTTAAATTTTTTCTGACCTATACTTTTTATGGTTTTATTCAATGCGTTTTGTAATATTAAACATTTCTGTTAAATCAGAATTTCAATTAAGTTTACCGTTTTCGAGATATTTACAAAAAATATAAATTTTTATGACGTCACAAACCCCGTCATGTGACCAACATTCCAAGATTTCTATTGGTTGAAAATTACCCTGTTGTCAAGTTGTCTTGTTAATGATTTCATTCGGTTATGTCAGAAAATACCCGAAGAGGTTATGTACAAATACTGTCACTGTCAGTTGAGTGAAAGAAGAAGAAGAGAAGGTTAAAGAAAATTCTGAAATTAAAAGTTTTATTGATAGGTTTACACATTGAAACACCGTGTGAAACATAATAAAATGTAATAAATAGGTACCTAATAACTGTCTAAAGCAGAGTTTAATTTATTTCATAGGAAAAAGTGGCAAAATAAAGCTGAAAATGAATGAAATAAATTTACAAAAAATAATAATATATCTAAAAGAATATAAAGACCTAGGCATTATACCAATGAAAAGCATTTACGACAAAATATGATTATAATTATAGGTACTTACTTTTTTTGTTTAAAAGCTCCAATGTTCAATGTAACCAACCATTCCACAAGATTTCTCTGCTTTGGAGTCCGTTATTAATAAATCACTTATCTAATATCAATTACAAATAACATAACAATAACATTGATTTTCAATAATCTAAATTAAAAAAAAAACAACCCGAAAAAAAGAAACGTCAAAAAATCAATTCTTCTTCTCAACTAAAATATTATAACGTGGCGCCATCTATCGTAAACTAAACACACTGGCAACCATAGAAAAAGCTGGCAACGTTGTCAATAGCCTAGTGACGTAATTAGGAGATTTTGTTTTGTAAATATCTCGAAAACGGTAAACTCAATTGAATTTCCGATTTCACAGAAATGTTTAAAATTACAAAACGCCTTGAATAAAACCATAAAAAGTATAGGTCAGAAAAAATTTAACTACCCCATTATTATTAGCGTTACAATTATTTCAAATGACGCCTTTATTTTAAAATATAAACCTCTTAAAAGATGTTGTAGAACGGTAAATGTCTAAAACCAGACCAAATTTTAAAATTTTCCTGTACATAAAAGGATATACATATACATCTTTTGAGTATTTTTGAGTTTTTTTGCTCTCAGTTGCTCATAGTGTTTAAAATAAATTTTAAAAAAATATAAGTTTCAAGTCCCAATATTAACCCTTGCCACGTTGCAGTGTAAGTTTCCTATATAAATAACAGGGTTTTCGGCATTGAATAATTAATTATTTATTTCGGCCACAGTAAGTTTTCAAAAAAATTAAAACTTGTCAGAATTTAACCTTGTAATAGTAGCTATTCCTAAGAATTTTTACAGATTTTTAGCTATAATTTTTAATTATAGTTTTAAATCATCTATCTGAAACTTTAAAATTATAATAACTAAGTCTGTAAAAATTCTCAGAAATAGCTACTATTATAAGGTTAAATTCTGAAAAGTTTATAAATTTTTAGACAGTTACTTTGGCCGGAATAAATAATTAATTATTCAATGCCGAAAACCCTGTTATTTTTATAGGAAACTTACACTGCAACGCGGCGCGGGTTAATATTGAGATAGGGACTTAAAACTTGGAAAATATTTTTTTTATTTATTTTGAATACTATGAGCCCCTGATAGCAAGAAAATTCAAAAATTCTCAAAAGATGGACTACCCTAGTATACATATTAGGGTGGTCCTTAGCTATAGAGGTAAAAGATATACTTTTAATATTGAATTGTCCCACCCCCCCATTTTGTTATAACATAAGAGAAAAAAAATTACACTAAAATTTGAATGGCCAACTCAACCCCTTCACGTGCCTGTGAGGGGTTGAATTTTGACAAAATCCCCAATTTTTAAGGTTTTTGCCATTTACTCCGCAAAAATCGCATATCTCAAAAAATTTTACTCATTAAAATCTTTTCGTCTATTAAAGGTCTATAAAAATTGTCTCTTGAGATTTTATCATAGAAAGCACCATTTCGTGGAAAATTGCATTTGTGCATAATTACCACAAATTTAAGGTTTCAGTAAGGGGCTGTACTTAAATTACGTAACGTTTTTAAAACGACATTTTTACCCCTCCCCCTATGTAAAAGATCGTAACAAATTCGATTCCCTTGGATCTTCGTTAAGGAACATTGTTGAAATTTCAAAACGTTTAAAGAATTTAACCGTATTTTTATTGACGAAAAAACTTAAATCCTGAGATTTCAATATCGTTCCCGCGTTATGTGGTTTGATTACCGTACACCGCTTTACACTTTCTTCCTCGTCTTCCTCGTCATTTTCAACTATCGGAATCCCATCGATGACCTAAGATTTTATATTGAAAACAAAATAATTAAACAAAAAATATAAATAACTATTCGAGTTAGGTACCTTTTTTGCCGTCTGAGCCTTAACTTCCCAATCCACATCATCGTCAAAAAATCCAAATGCAACAGTTTCGTCAGCAAGGTACCATAAATGATTACAAAATTTTTGGAGAACAATTTTTGAAATTAGCCTATCTGGATAGTCAATGATTTGTTTCAAGAAAATCAGATCTTGATTGGGAGACTTCAGAGCTTCTGGTGCTTGGAACCAAGCTCGAATGTACACTCTGATAAGAAATATATTTACATCTCTCAATCCGTTTTCATCTTTTTTGTTTAATTTTAATTCTTTTCTTAACAAATACATTTTAAGTGAGTAAATAGCTTTCGCCATCCATCTTGCGTGATGAATTGCTCCCGGTTGCCTTAAGGTAATTCCATGAGTGGGACTTGCCCCCAAAAATATAATCGATAACTCTAATAACTCTTTGTAATCGTCTCTGATTATTTTCGTTTTATTTTCCAATAGACCATTACAAAAACTTATGATATCATCTTTTATACCCTCTAAGTTGGACTTAACTACATCATAACCTCAATACCAGGACTATATTTGGATATGTCAATATCTTTCCATTTAGTCTGCAACATTTTGAAAAGAGCGACGTCGGGCCCAGAAGATGGCTGTGTGAATTATAAATTAAAAACGCTTCTGAGTATTATTTCAAAAATATGATGACGACATGGAAGGTATAGTATGTCTCGCTCTAAAAGTTGTTCCAGGAGAATGCAGGCACCATTTCTTTTGCCGGTGTTAGAGGCAGTCGTATCACAACAAAGCGCTTTAACACTAGAAGAAATATTCCATTCTTGTAGTAAATCAAACACAGCATTGGCCATTTGTTGCCCTGTTCCTGAAGGCAAATTTGGAACTCCGAGTACTTGCTCGACGCCATTAAATGATAATACTACGGGCAACCGATCATTTAGCGTGAAATTCCCACAGGGCAATAGTTTTCCATCCCAGTGTACAACTATAGCCTTGCAAGGAGTTGAAGAAGTTTGTATAAAATAACTTTTTAGATTTTCCGCCAATGTCTTTCTGGTGCTTTCTCGTCGTCTTTTAATTGACGAACGATTAATAATTAAATTTGAAACATCATGGCCAAGTGCTTCTGCTACTGCAATTAGTAAATGAACAGCATTTCTATCGCTGATTTTGCAACTATCGAGTGCAGAAACAATCCTGTTGTTAATAAAGTCAACTCGAGATCTTTTATTTTTTGGGTTCGTTGATTGAACGACTTGCATACTAGAAGTAGATGGCAATGGATGATCTAAAACGGAATCTGAATCATCCGAAGACTCTGAAGACGCTAAAACCATTGATTCATCTAAAAAATTAATATTAAACCATACTTATGCCGGACATAATCACACAAGATTTAAATTTTAAATAAATTAATTGGTAATATTTACCTTGAAAAGATATTTCGTTTTCTAAATGTTTTGAGTATTCAGCTTGCAAACGGTCAGTTTTTCTTTTTTCTTTATTTGATAAATTTAGATCTACACCTGCCATAATACCTTGTCTACCTTTTTCTCTTTGCGCGTTTAAAAAATCTTTATCTTCTTGAATTTCTAAAAATATTATAGATTACATACCGGATGATATAGAAATTAAATAAATCTTACTTATTAAGCTTAAGGCGTCTGCATGAGCAATATCGAACAAATCGTCCAGTGTTTCAGAAAATTTGTTTTCTTTAGTTTTTTGCCACTCTGCTCTATTGCAAGCGTTCTTCTGTATCTTACGCCAATCATTATAAACTTTTTCAAGTTTGGTAACACAGTGATCAACTCTCCTTGTAGGTATTCGTGCTTTATCCCAGAATAATTTTGCTTCCGTAATTGCCAATGAAGCGCCCTCATGGACACTGGACAAAAGTAAATTTTGTAGAATAAGTCGCATAATACAATTTTTATTTACATTGGATAGCTAAATTAATGAAAAACAATGTTTTAAAGTTTTTTGCACTCCTGCACTACCAGGAAGCCCCGCCTGCTTAGGCGAAATTCGGGTTCCTCGAAGTGAAATTTATTAATTTCAAGAATTCTTCGAAATAACAATTTTTTGGACTTTAATAATGTTTTTACTATATACTTACTTTTATCTATGGTAAACTTAATTTTATTATAAAAAAACGCTTAAAATAAATATGAAATAATATTAAATTTTTACGTTAAAATATAAAAATTTTGGAGTTTTTGGAATACTTCCGGGTGCGTCCCGGTTTTTATTTAATTATTAATTTACAGAGGATTTAACTAAATATCAGTAAAAGAATTGGTTCCGGATTTGTCCGGATTACCGTGTTAAGCTGTTTTTAAGATAGGCACGTACAATGTGAAACACTACGGTTAAGGGAGGTATTCCTCCCTTAACCGTAGTGCTTATTCTTATCTCAAAAACTTCTGAAATTACAACATTTATAGGGAACAACATTTATAGGGAACAAAAAATCATGAAATAATACCTATAATTTTTTTAAATATTATATTTTCACTTATACAGGGTATTCGGTTTTTTAAATGGCATAAGATGCTATAATATAGTTATTGTTATACGATTTTAAACAGTTATAACTCGAAAAATTATTTTGGCCAACTTTTTAGTACTTCTTCTTCTTCTTCTTAAATTTTATGGCCTTTAGCTTCTTAGGAAACTATTTGGCCAGCTCACTATGTTTTGTGTTTTGGTAAAACTTGAAGGCCCCCAATTAAGTGGATCTGGATCTATCCATACCTTCAAGTGGGACTTTATTTTTGTAGTTTTAAATAGTTTGAACTAAGGTAGTTTGTATGTATAGATTTTGAAAAAATTAGGAGTTAGTATGGACGGCACAACATAGGAAAGACTTTTCACGCTCAGGGGCAACTGCCAAGCGTCTTACACACCCCAGGATGTTGCCTCGGATGGGGCCCAGGAAAGAGATTGCTTTTGAGGAGGATCTATAATGTAATATGAAGATTAGAAAAATAAAAAAAAAGAAACTGTTAGAATTTGATTTTCATTTCATCCATAAATTTTAGAATAGTCTTTAATGTTTTTGTATCACCTTCTCTCAAGATGTAATTCCATTAGATGCTAAATCGAAGTATAGGTCATAATTTTGTTTTTTGGTTATGGGGCACTGGAGTAGGTTGTGGGTGATGTCTCCAATCTGACCGCATTCACAATAGGGGTCTTCTCTAATTCCGATCTTAAACAGATGGGCGTTAGATAGGCCATGTCCGGATCTTAGTCGAATTATGGTCGTGAGATGTCTTTTGCCTTTAATTTTGTTTGTGTAGAACCAGGGATTTTTGGGAAATTCACTGACTATTCTTCCATACCAATTACCCTTTGTTTCGAATATTTTTTTCCATTTCTTGTTCCAGTCTTGTTTGATATGTTTTTTGATTTCTGGTAGAATGTCATTTGTTTCAGGTAGAATATTGAGTGGAATGTTAAGTTCTACTCCTATTTTTGCTAATTGATCCGCCTTGTCGTTTCCCTTGATGTTCTCATGTCCAGGGACCCAACCCAGTTGGAATTCGAAGTCATTTTCGTTGGCCGTTGCAATCAATCTTCTAGTTGCTAGGGTAATAAAGTCATCCTTTGCATTATAATTAATGTTAGTTATTTTATTTAAGGCACTAAAAGAGTCAGATAAAATTATATTTTTGTGCATGTCTTTGGAAACCGCAATTTCTACACCTTTGCAAATTGCTAGTATTTCCGCCGAGCATATTTGTAGGTCGTCCGATAGCCTTGCTGCGAAGTGGATTTGGTTACTCTGACTGTATACTCCCAGACCAGTTCTATGGCCTTTTCTGGAAGCATCGGTGTAAATGATATTGAAATATTTGAATCTATCGATTTCCGAGTTAAAAGTGGTATTATTGGTAGGATCGTGTTTTTTAAGATTAAGATTAATAAGTTTAATTTCTTTAAATTGATAATTATATTCCACTTCGAAGCAGGGCAACAAACTACCTCTTCTAACTTTGTTTACATACCTTTTCAACAGGGTCAGTGATTTGATTAAATTGGGGTGTTCTTTGTTATGCCAGTATGTCGATGATCGAATGCATTCTCGGTTGAGGGATGTGATAATTGACAGGATTGGGTGAGTCTTGAATTTCAGGATTTTAAGGATGAATTTGCTTGCCAGCCAGATTCTTCTTTCCACTAGGGGCATCTCTGCGCACTCTGCCAACAATACGTTTGTGGGGGTAGACTTCATTAGGCCAGTTATTGCTCTGAGAGCTTTAAATTGTGTAGAGTTTAATTTATTGATTAAATTTTTTTGTAACGGGTTTAAAATGAGGCTTCCATAATCAAGATGCGACCTTACGATGCCGTTGTATAAGATAAGTAAAATTTTTGGGTCTGCTCCCCACCAAACTCTTGAGACAGCTCTTAATGCATTGATGCCCCTATTGGCTCCATTGATCATTTTGTCAACCTGTTCTCTCCAATTAAGTGACTCTTCAAATATCATTCCCAAGTATTTGATCTTGTTTTTTCTGGGAATTTCGTGCATTTCTATTTTAATTTTGGGGGGGGGGGTGATTTTCGATTTACGTTTTCTAAACCAGATGTATTCCGTTTTTTCAACAGATATAGGGAGGTTATGTTGATTGAGCCAAACGTTTATATTGTTCAGAGCTGAATTTGTTTTTTGAGTCATGTCCGTGATACAAACACCTCTTGTAAACAGCGCGAGGTCATCTGCGTAAGATAGTAATATATTATTTTTTGGAATGATTTTGAAAATGGATTGAATATAGATGTTGAATAATAATGGGCTTAGAGGTGAGCCCTGGGCAATTCCATTCCTGATCGTTGTAGGGCCATATGACTCTCCTTCATTATCTTTTATATACATGTTTCTGTGAGACAGAATGTTGTAAATTAGATTAGCGTAATTGGTGGGTGTCTTTAGTTGTAATAGGTATTTGTATAGTTTTGATATGTTTACGTGATCATAAGCTGATTTGATGTCAATAAATGTTGCTAGGATACTCTCATTTCTGCTGAATGCCAGTTGGATATTTGAAGTTAAGAAAACCAGATTTTCAGTGACGCCCATTCCCTTACGGAAACCTGTTTGTAAATTAGACCAGACTTTTGTGTTTTCAAAATGCCATTCCAGCCGGTTTTTTAGGATGTTCTCCAGGGATTTTAAAAATATTGACGATAGTACTATTGGTCTGTAATTGTTTACAACGTTGGGAATTTTATTGGGTTTTAATAAAGCTATGATCATGTAGTCCCGCCACTGATCAGGAATGGATTGCTCGCTCAAACACTTATTAAATATATTGGACAAGATGGTAAATGCCTTTTTAGGGAAGTTTTTAATAATTAGGTAGGAGATCTCATCAATTCCAGTAGCAGAGTTCTTTTTGTTTCTCACATTGGCTTTTAGTTCGACTGTGTTTATTGGTGGTATGCATCCGTCAGCCGACATCAGCCGCATGTTTGGATCCAAGTTACTAATGTCTAGTTTGTCTAAAATAAGTGGGGCAATTGTTTTGTCAGGAAGTAGTGATTTATATGATCTATAGATCATATAAATCACTACTCTATAGAGTTATTATTTGAGAATTTTTTTATTTTATTCCATATGTAAGTCATACTGGATACTCTATTTAAGGATTCGCAGAAAGTTTTGAATTTATCTTTTTTTTTTCTTTTTTAGTATTTTTCTGGTAATGGCTATTTGTTTTTTGGTGTTTAAATAGTTCTCAAGACTTGGCTCCTCATTAAATTTTTTTAACGCTTTTTTCCTATCTACTAATGTCGACTGACAGGTTGCATCCCTCCAAGGGACACTGACTTTGTGAGTTTTTATTAAGTGAGTCTGTCTAGGGATTAATTTCTCTTCATTCTCGGTTGAGGGATGTGATAATTGACAGGATTGGGTGAGTCTTGAATTTCAGGATTTTAAGGATGAATTTGCTTGCCAGCCAGATTCTTCTTTCCACTAGGGGCATCTCTGCGCACTCTGCCAACAATACGTTTGTGGGGGTAGACTTCATTAGGCCAGTTATTGCTCTGAGAGCTTTAAATTGTGTAGAGTTTAATTTATTGATTAAATTTTTTTGTAACGGGTTTAAAATGAGGCTTCCATAATCAAGATGCGACCTTACGATGCCGTTGTATAAGATAAGTAAAATTTTTGGGTCTGCTCCCCACCAAACTCTTGAGACAGCTCTTAATGCATTGATGCCCCTATTGGCTCCATTGATCATTTTGTCAACCTGTTCTCTCCAATTAAGTGACTCTTCAAATATCATTCCCAAGTATTTGATCTTGTTTTTTCTGGGAATTTCGTGCATTTCTATTTTAATTTTGGGGGGGGGGGTGATTTTCGATTTACGTTTTCTAAACCAGATGTATTCCGTTTTTTCAACAGATATAGGGAGGTTATGTTGATTGAGCCAAACGTTTATATTGTTCAGAGCTGAATTTGTTTTTTGAGTCATGTCCGTGATACAAACACCTCTTGTAAACAGCGCGAGGTCATCTGCGTAAGATAGTAATATATTATTTTTTGGAATGATTTTGAAAATGGATTGAATATAGATGTTGAATAATAATGGGCTTAGAGGTGAGCCCTGGGCAATTCCATTCCTGATCGTTGTAGGGCCATATGACTCTCCTTCATTATCTTTTATATACATGTTTCTGTGAGACAGAATGTTGTAAATTAGATTAGCGTAATTGGTGGGTGTCTTTAGTTGTAATAGGTATTTGTATAGTTTTGATATGTTTACGTGATCATAAGCTGATTTGATGTCAATAAATGTTGCTAGGATACTCTCATTTCTGCTGAATGCCAGTTGGATATTTGAAGTTAAGAAAACCAGATTTTCAGTGACGCCCATTCCCTTACGGAAACCTGTTTGTAAATTAGACCAGACTTTTGTGTTTTCAAAATGCCATTCCAGCCGGTTTTTTAGGATGTTCTCCAGGGATTTTAAAAATATTGACGATAGTACTATTGGTCTGTAATTGTTTACAACGTTGGGAATTTTATTGGGTTTTAATAAAGCTATGATCATGTAGTCCCGCCACTGATCAGGAATGGATTGCTCGCTCAAACACTTATTAAATATATTGGACAAGATGGTAAATGCCTTTTTAGGGAAGTTTTTAATAATTAGGTAGGAGATCTCATCAATTCCAGTAGCAGAGTTCTTTTTGTTTCTCACATTGGCTTTTAGTTCGACTGTGTTTATTGGTGGTATGCATCCGTCAGCCGACATCAGCCGCATGTTTGGATCCAAGTTACTAATGTCTAGTTTGTCTAAAATAAGTGGGGCAATTGTTTTGTCAGGAAGTAGTGATTTATATGATCTATAGATCATATAAATCACTACTCTATAGAGTTATTATTTGAGAATTTTTTTATTTTATTCCATATGTAAGTCATACTGGATACTCTATTTAAGGATTCGCAGAAAGTTTTGAATTTATCTTTTTTTTTTCTTTTTTAGTATTTTTCTGGTAATGGCTATTTGTTTTTTGGTGTTTAAATAGTTCTCAAGACTTGGCTCCTCATTAAATTTTTTTAACGCTTTTTTCCTATCTACTAATGTCGACTGACAGGTTGCATCCCTCCAAGGGACACTGACTTTGTGAGTTTTTATTAAGTGAGTCTGTCTAGGGATTAATTTTTCTGCTATCTTGTATATTTTATTAAAGAAAATGGTAAAATCGTTACCTGTTTCTGGAATTGATGAGATTTCTGAGTCCAATTCCGCAGAGAATTCATCCCAGTTTGTCTTGTTAAAGTTCCTTTTAGGTTTTATATTGTAACTATATGTGGGTTCCAAATTCTCTCCGGAAATTGTAACGAGGGTTGGGAAATGGTCGCTAAATCCACTATCTGGAATGCGTTCCCAGTGAGACTTGAGTGCCATTTCAGCTGAAATAAGAGAAATATAAATAGGATTGCAATTACTATTTGAGTTTCTTAGTCTAGTATCACTGCCGTCGTTCAAAACGCAGAGATTGTGTTCTTCTATTAGTCCCGATATAATTTTGCCGTTGTAGTTACTATTAATTCCCCCCCATAGATTATGGTGGGCATTAAAGTCACCCATGATTAAAATGTGTCCTGTCATGTTTCTCAGAATGTCATTTAAAACCGATTTATTCAATTTAGTATTGGGAGGGCAGTAAGCACCAACTATATTTATATTATTAATTTTAATTGTGATATATTGAAACTTGTTAAGGTTGTTAATTAATGGATTAATTTTTTGGAATTTTACATTATTTTTTATTAGTATTGCCACTCCACCATAGCCGTCTGCTCTGTCTGATCTTAGTACTTCGTAGCCTGTAATACTAAATGAATAACTCGGTTTAAGCCACGTCTCGTTTAGGGTAATTATGTCTGGGTTAATTTCTCTCACTAGTTGTATTAGGTTGAGATTGTTTGAGTTAATACTGCGGATGTTCCATTGGAGTACTTTCATGAACGAGAGGATTAAAACATTTCATTGTCTGAGTTCCCAGACAATGAGTTATTTTTATCTGCGTTTTTATGCAAGTTTGTTAGTGAGATAGTGTTTATAGTTTTTTCCTGGGAAGTATATATTTTTTCAAAAGTATTAAAGTCTTTAATGGGGATATCTAAGGATTTAGATTGGCCAGGTGTGTTGTTAGTGAGGGGGGATGTTGGAGAGTCCAGTGTTCTCCCATTTGGGGAGTTTAAACAAGATTCATATGAAGATCTATGAAATCCCTCACTGTTGAGTGACTGTTTTCTTTTTTTTTTAAATGGGGATGATTTTGTGGGTTTTTGTTGACTTGGGAGCTTGTTGTTTGGAATCTAAATCTAGAAAGACTGGGGAAGTCCAGAGGGTGAGCCCTGAACTCAGGAGTTGGGAGATAGGATTTGGGGCACTTTTCCGATGCATCAAAGTATGATAAATTTTCATATGCCATTTTTTTTTAATTTCTTTTTGTCTGACAAATTCTGGGCATGATTTGCTTGTAGTTATGTGTTTGTTACTGTGGCAGTGATGACATTTGATGATACATTCTAACTCAGCTTCATGAATTCGGCTGCATTTTTTTTTACCTTTACAGTTTTTTTTTGTGTGCCCATATAGTAGGCAGTTGTAACATTGAGTAACTGGGGATATATATGGGTTTATCCTTATCCCCAGGTTATATATACTAATCGATTTAGGTAATATGCTCCCTTCGAAGGTGAAGAGGACTGAAAGTGATGGTTCATAAGCAAAAATTGGCTTACCTAAATCGTCTAATTTGTCCGTTTTTACCCTTCTATTTAGCCTTTTAACTTGTGTTACTTTAAAAGAAGAGGATATTGCACTGGCCAGTTCCTGTTCGGTAATGTCTTTATCAATATTGATTGCTACCCCTTTACATGTGACCCTGTTGTAAGGAATGTATATATTATATCTGTTAAGTTCTGTATTTTTATTTTGCACAAAATTATTTGCTGCTGTATAATTTTTGAAATGAATACTTACTCTGTTAGTGCCTTTAGATTGAATTTTGGATATATCTTGAATGCCAAGGTTAAATATATTCCTAGCAATAGATATATGATTGTATCTTCCAATATGTATTTCTTTATTGGTTTCCATCCATACTTCATAGGGACCACATTGGTTTTCTTTGTAGAAAAGCGTGGGTATGGTGTTTTTTTTGTTGCTTCTACCATTTTGTTCATGTGCGTTCATTGTTGGATTTAGCAAGAATGTTTGAGTCACAGACAAACTGTGGTTTGAGCTTACCTTTAGATTACAGAGATGGGTAAAAAACACAGAGGATGTTGTTAGTAATAATTGATTTAAGAGATTATCTATTTCTATTTAGTCGAGGAAAATTTTATATGCGTGTTGCCGTTACGATGATCAACGCGCGAATGAACTTTTTAGTACTAATACCCCTATTTGCGACGTCAGAAATAATACTGCGCACAGATCGCTACTGCGGGAATTCACTGCGTAGTCAGGTGCATAGAGTAGTAGGATAGAGTACCTACCCCACCTACTTTATTTGTATTCCTAAGCGCCACAGACCATTTTAAATCTTAAGACCGTATTACAGCCGGCAATTCTTTCGGCAATTGCAATGAAAATTGCCGTAGGCATGCGCGGTAGATACATTTCGACGAATCTCTTGCAATTGCCGAAAATCGGTCCGGATGGATTTTTATTGCCGTTTTACGGCAATTCTGGGGTGAAATCTGGTAACTTTTATGTTACCAACCCTACTACAAATTCCCTAGAGAGACGCTGTTTGACAAACAGTTTAAGGATATTTGTTTTATGATTAGCATTGTGTTCAAAGTTCTAGTATCCATTTCACTCATTAATTTTTAAATATATCTACTAAATAACAAATAAACTTAGTGTTTACAAAATCGTATATTTTTCTTCGGTTGGTAGCACGGTAATAAACAGCAAGTTTTCTTGCCATTGCCGGCTGTAAAACAACATGCAAGACGGCATTGAAAACTAGATGGCAAGAAAAATTGCTGCAAGAAGAATTGCCGGCTGTAATACGGCTTTTAAAATTTACCCAAGATGCATTATTTTGCTAAATCAAATGACTAATAAGATATTTTTGAAAAACAAGCGAAAGTTACTTCAATGTAAAATTTGTGTTATTTGTGCATTTATGCAGTTTTCTACGAAACGGTGCATTTTAGGATTATATAATAAGGTACCATTTTATAGACCTTTAATAGACGAACAAATTTTATTCTGTAAATTTTTTTGAATTGGGCGATTTTTAAAAAAAAAAGTTAATGCCAAAAACACTAAAAATTGAAGGATTTTGTCGAAGTTTAATCCTTTACAGGCACGGGCCCCTACCAGATTTTCGATACGGGCCCCCCTCGATGCTAGCTACGCCACTGAGACTCACTATAGGCCTTTGTTAACATTTCACAGAATTTATTTCATTTTTTTTAAGCATAATTGAATACAAATTCTTTGATCCATTTCTTTTAACGAACGAAAAATCGCCGAGCTCATAAAACACGTCTAACCTTAGCGGCTGCCACAGACAAAGTAAATAATGAAAACAGCTAAAGTTTTTATCATACTTCGGGGGCATGTATACCAACATAATAAAGAAAATTTTATGACAACCGGACCCTCCGAACCCGAACAATTCCCGTTATTTTCTGAACACACCTCGTATGTATAATAATGATTATTTTTAGTTCATCTCTTAAATTTTTTATTTTGTTATAAATACATTTTTATTTTGTTATAAATACATTTTTATTTTGTTATAAATACATTAGTTAAATTAATTTTACATCCATTCCCTTATTTTTAAAATTAAAAATTAAGGGATTAAATTAGTAGGTGCGGCTCGCCGTTTACTTTGAAGCCTGCACGTTAGGGTGGGCCGAAAAAATTATTTTTTGAATTCAATTTAGGGGTACCAAAAAAAAGTTTCCTTATGCCAAAAGTAGTTTGTAAAAAAAAATTTAGCATTCTAGCCCAATATTTAAGGGCCCCCTGGGGGCCCAAAATAATATTTTTTTATATTTTGTTTGGGGTGGCAACAAAAAGTTACATTATGTTGACAATAATTGTAGAAAAAAAATTAGCGTACTAGCCCAATATTTAAGGGTGCCCCGGGGGCCCAAATTTTTTTTTATATTAATTGGGGTAGCCACAAAAAGTTACCTTATGTTAACAATATGTTTACAAAAAAATGTCCAATATTAGAATTTGACGTAAAAAATTTGGAGGTTTAGCAAATTCTAGGGTTAAAAATGTTTATAAATTTGGAAATGTTTTTTTAAAATAAAAGAACTAAAAATATTTATAAGTCAAGCAGACGACTTCTATATAAGGTTCGGCAAGTTTCCCTTTCACACGCAAGAGGTGGAAAAGTGTGTGAAGCTTGTAACAGAAGCTGCATTAAAAATTTGCTGTGAGGTAGCAAGAAATGGTTATATACGCGGACATCTTTACCGGCCTATATGACAACAAGTCTCAATATTATTTAAATAATAAAAAAACTGGGTGGGAGGAAGCGGGTGGAACTCGAGGAGCAACTAGCCAATTAATTAATAATAATAATAATAATGATAATAAAAATACTTTATTGCGTAAAACACAAAATTAATTACACAAAAGGCTGCGTTCGTAAGGACGTTCTTCCATATGGTATATACCACCTACTAAGAAATTAAATCTATTTTATTTTGCATATAACATATTAATTAAACTAAATCCTATAATTTCATACTATTTACTTAAGTTTTAAATATCACACATTATCAAAGTTACTAACAAGTTTTTGTATTTTGGAGTTGACCTAAGTTTTACAAATCACCAGTTAATAACACATTTTTGTACTCTAAATTAAATATGTTTGGATATTTAAATATTATGTTAAAGAATGTTTTATCGTTCATAAGTTCTATAGACAGGTCTATAAACGAATGCTTAGATTTTGTGACTAAGTATTTGAAAAAGATTGTGTCTTAAATCATATTCAGGCAATTATTAGGTATTTAATTTCTGAACTAATTTTCCAAAATTATGCTTGTAGGGATCAATTATTTTTAAATGCTTGTTTTCCAAATAGATTGATGTACCTAATGGGGTCAAATTTTCCGAGTAAATATATAAATCTAATACATGAGTTTATTTTTAAATGTTTCAGTATTATATGAGTAGTAGACTGGCATGCAATAGTCTATAATAGGGTGTATATTAATGTTGAGACAATTTTGCACTTGGTGTTAGAATTTAGAACATACTTAAATTAATATAGTGATTTCAGCTTCATATAACACAAACTAAGTTGTCTTGTAACATGGCTTTCAAAGTTCAGGCTTGTATAAAAAATAACACCCAGATTTCTTGCTGAAGTATTTCTATATTATTTATATGTATGGTATTAAAATTATATTGTTTTGATTTATTTATCATATACAGGGTGTCCCGGAAAATATGGGAAATCTCTCGGATTCAGATAGAACATTAAAAAATAAGATGACAAGTTCCCATAAATTTTTTTCCTAGCGGTCCTCCCTACGGAGATACGGCCTCCTAAAGGACGCCACTGGAAATCAGATTTTCTTGAATAACTTTTAAACTACTTAATATAATTTAATGAAAATTTAATAGGATAAACAGTAGTAAGGACCTCTTAAAATACTGTCCTTAAAACATAATTAGCTTGTTTAGTTTACCAGGGGCGGACTAGGTTGTACATTTTAATGCTTACATTTTTAACACCCTGTATAATAGGGAGTTAAAAAAAATAAATTTGGATACCTTGAACATTAAGCTAAAGAAAAGGTACTCTTGTTTATTGTCCATAAAATGAACCGTTTTCGAGAAAAAAAATAATAAAGAATTAATGTTTTATTTCTAATTAATGTTTTATTTCTAATTAATGTTTTATTTCTAATTTTTTGTCTGCAACAAAGTGTGATACGAAAGTCATTCAAAGGCACCTTAACAAAAATTATTTTTAGAAATATGTTTTTCTTGAAATTATTTAAAAAACAACCTTAAAAAATGGGTGACGTTCATAATATCGAAATTCACTTTATCGAATTCAAAATATCGAACACTTTTTATCGAAAATCAAAATATCGAAAATACAAAATGTCGAAAATCAAAATATCGAAAATTAAAATGTCGAAAATGATAATATCGAAATTTTATTTAATCGAATTTTCAATTTATCGAAAATAAAATATCGACGTTCATAATATCGAAATTCACTTTATCGAATTCAAAATATCGAACACTTTTTATCGAAAATCAAAATATCGAAAATACAAAATGTCGAAAATCAAAATGTCGAAAATACAAAATGTCGAAATTTTATTTAATCGAATTTTCAATTTATCGAAAATAAAATATCGACTGCTTAAAATATCGATTATAATAATATGGACATATAAAATATCGAAATTACTGAATATTAAAAATTACAAAGTGACTAGAAGTACACCGGGAGTATCGCCATTAAACGTACACCGGGTGGAAAAAAATTCTTATTTAGCATATTTGTCAATTGTATAATATTAAATGGTCGTTCAATTTCGCGTTCAATGATCTACTTCCCTATTTTTCACAGAAAAAAAACAACACAAACCCAAACTCCATAATATGGAGTTTGGGTTTGTATATATATGGTAATCAACAAATTTTATTTTTGCTAACACAAAATATATAGCTGTAGAAGTAGGCTTTTTAACGGAACGCCATGACAATTTAAATATTTTAAGTCAAAGTTTAATCAACGTTATGGACAAAAACGATATTCAATTCGTTTTAAATCAAAAAGGCAAAAAGCAAATCTACTTAAATGGTTTTTTTTTTCACCCAAGAAAAAACTAAAGGCGAGACAAACTACTGGAGGTGCACCAACTACACAAATGGGTGCAAGGCTAGAATAATAAATAAAAATACAGATTACAATTTTAAGAATGATCACAATCATGAAGGTAATCCTAAAAAATTTGAATTTTTCAAAATAATCAACGAAATTAAATCTGATGCTACTACATCCCGTGATGCCCCCAGAGCCATCATCTCAAGGCAGTGTTCTGAAGCTGGTGAGGTTGTTTGTGCATCTCTACCAACCGTCAGTGGCTTAGGCCAATGTGTGCGCCGTAAAAGACAACAAAAAAATAAAGGAATTAGTGTTCCAAGTACGATAGAGGAATTAAAAGTTCCTGAAGAATTAACGAAGACAAAAAAAGGTGAAAATTTTCTTTTATTCGATTCAAAAGATAAAAATAGGATACTTATATTCAGTACCAATAGTAATTTATCAATTTTAAATCAAAGTAGTGAATGGTACATTGATGGTACTTTCCAATGTGTTCTTTTGTTTTTTTACCAAATGTACACCATTCACGCAAAATTTAACGAAGAGTATTATCCCTTGGTATATGCACTTTTGCCAAATAATACTGAAAAAAGCTACATTACCACATTTGAGGTATTAAGAAAATCATTAACTTCACCAAAAGTAAAAACTATAATGTCCGATTTTGAAATAGCTGCCATAGCAGCCTCAAAGCTTTTGTTTCCACTGGCAACTAATAAAGGATGTTACTTCCATTTCAAGCAAAGTATTTACAGAAAAGTTTGCTCCTCAGGACTAAAGAAACTGTATGACAGCGACGTAACATTTCAGTCGGAAATTAAAATACTGATCGCTATTGCTTTCGTACCCGTAAATCATGTGTATTATGCATTTGATTTTATTGCAAAAAACGGTATCATCCGACATGAAGGAAAAGTTATTCTGAATTACTTTGAAGATACATGGGTGGGCCGCCGCGAAAGGCTTAATGAAAGAAAGGAACCAAAATTTGAGCATCACCTATGGAATTTTTACGATATGACATTAACCGGTCAACAAAAAACCAATAATATAGTTGAATCGTGGCACAGAAGTATAAACCATCAATTTTCAGCTAAAAAACCATCTATATGGAAGTTTCTCGAAGGTATTCAAAATGAGCAGGGGCTGACTGAAATGAAAATATCTCAAAGGATGTGTGGCGTAACAATTTTAAAGCCAAAAAAGGCCGAAAGTCATTCAGAAAGGTTAAAGACGCTTGTAAGCAACTTTCAAGACAATTATCAAAATGAACCACATATTCTATTAAATTATTTAAAATCCATAGCTTTTATTCTATAAGTATTTATTTTTTGTTTAAATTTTTAATAAAGTTAATTTTTTATTTAGTACCTGGGGTTATTATTCTTACTTTTATTTTTACAATTAATGTGAAACTAAACCATATTTTCTTATTTTGAATTTGATATTTTGTTTAAATATTTCAATTAATCGACATATTATTTTAATCCGAAGTGTATATGTACAGAGGCGCCTCTGATATAGAAATGTACTCAAACTCAACAACACAACCCAACCGACCCCGCCCCATTGGCCCCCCCCCCGCCCCATTGAGCAAAAAACCCAACTAAAATGGGCTAATTTATGTAATTAAAAAGTGTTTTATTTTTATCGTAACATGAATTTGCCCATTTTAGTTGGGTTTTTTGCTCAATGGGGCGGGGGGGGGGGGCAATGGGGCGGGGTCGGTTGGGTTGTGTTGTTGAGTTTGAGTACATTTCTATAAAACGCGCATCTCTAGGAGCCAGGGAGCCAAGATAATTCGGTGCATAACCATAATATACAGAGGCGCCTCTGTACATATACACTTCGATTTTAATCATACATTTTAATTTTCGATATTTTTAAATCGATATTTTAATTTTCGAAATTTTAATTATTCGACATTTTCAAATCGACATTTTAATTTTCGATATTATCATTTTCGACATTTTAATTTTCGAAATTTTAATTATTCGACATTTTCAAATCGACATTTTAATTTTCGATATTATCATTTTCGACATTTTAATTTTCGATATTTTGATTTTCGACATTTTGTATTTTCGATATTTTGATTTTCGATAATAAGTGTTCGATATTTTGAATTCGATATAATGAATTTCGATATTGTGAACGTCACCCTTAAAAAATAATGTACAGAAAAATTAAATTAGAAATAATCAATTAAAAACTTCATAAGTGGGTTCAATATGGGCTCCGTGAACTCTGATACACTCGCGGGCACGACGAATAGAGGACTGCTGTACTCGCCACAACAACCCAGCATTGTTCCTTATCGCATCACAATGAAATGTGATTCTCTGTAAAAGTTTCTCCCTAGTATCAACCGGAGAGGAATACACCAAGGTTTTGAGATGTCCCCACAGGTGAAAATCCATTGGCGTTAAGTCGGGAGAGCGTGGAGGCCAGGCAATGGGACCTCCTCTGCCTATCCAACGGTTTGGATAGACGTTATTCAGATAGTCCCGTACAGCAACACTAAAATGAGGTGGGGCTCCATCATGCATAAAATACATGCGCTGGCGGGTTTCAATTGGCAAATGCTCTATTGAATCCAGAAAAGCATTCTGAAGGGACTGTAAATAAATTTCACCATTCAATCGTGGCGGCAATACGCATGGTCCAATCAAAAAATTGCCAATTATTCCTGCCCAAACATTAATTGATTGGAACTGATATTGATAATGATGAACAACAGTGGCATGAGGGTTTTCATCAGCCCATACATGCGAGTTATGTAAATTTACAATACCATTTTTGGTAAACCCTGCTTCATCGGTAAAAAGAATAGAGCTAATGAAGTTTGGATTTGTCCGTTGCTGATCTAACATCCAGTTTGCGAACTGGATTCTACGAGGAAAATCTTGAGGAAGTAGTTGATGCACTTTTTGCAAATGATAAGGTTGTAACAACTGTTCTTTAAGTACTTTATGAATTATCGTTTTTGACGTATGAAGCTGCGAGGCTAATCTTCGAGTGCTTATTGAAGGAGTATCAGCTACACTATCCAAAATATTTTCCTCCAATTGCACCATACGTACTGTTCTTCTCACACCAGCATCAGTACTTGTTTTCCCAAAACTTCCTAAAAATTATTAAAGAAAGTCAATAATGTTGCCTTATTAACTGAGAATCGCCCACGTTGATCAAGTCGCTGAAATGTTTTCTGATTTGGAATATTGCCATCAGGATATCTTTCTTCATACAACCTTCTTGCTTCCAAAGCATTGCAAGATGCAAGCCCGTACATAAGATGCATATTTGCATACTCACTAAATGTGTATCCCATTATTTAATTAAATTTACCAAGATATTCAAAATTCAATAAATTAATATTGAAGTAAAGGATCAACGTATAACAATATGAAAGATGACAAGATTTAAAATACACACGTCAATGCAAGATATTTATTATTTCGTAGGTACCATAGTAACGTTTGTAAAAACAGTGCGTTTTTTAATGCTAATGACAGTTTTATTTCAATTACTTTCGAATCACACTTTGTTGCAGACAGTGTTAGGTACAACATTTTTTCTACAAGCGTGCGGAAAGTGTCTACAAGCAGAGAATCTCGAAATTTTCTTTATCGGTTTCCATTTTAAGTTTTATTTTTTTTTGTTTCCACACGCATAATCGTGCGAAAAGTTGCACTTTTCCGCTTGTAGAAAAAAAATTAGAAATCATGGTCTTTTTAATAAAAATAAAACATTAATTCTTTATTATTTTTTTTCTCGAAAACGGTTAATTTTATCGACAATAAACAAGAGTACCTTTTCTTTAGCTTAATGTTCAAGGTATCCAAATTTATTTTTTTAACTCCCTATCATACAGGGTGTTAAAAATGTAAGCATTAAAATATACAACCTAGTCCGCCCCTGGTAAACTAAATAAGCTAATTATGTTTTAAGGGCAGTATTTTAAGAGGTCCTTACTACTGTTTATCATATTAAATTTTCATTAAATTATATTAAGTAGTTTAAAACCCAAGCAACACAGAATGGTATATTAAACGTTTAAAACGATCTACTACCATCCGTCACTTCGTCGTATATGTGAAACGTATTATAAACTGCAGAATGTCCGCGACTTCAACGTATATATACAGATTTCTATATTCATTTCATTAACGTATTTACATATATGATTTTTTTTATGAAATGGTAAACGTATATTAGCAGTTTACATTTACAGGTTTTACACGTATTCCAAATACGTTTATTAAATGTTATGTATTATATAAATTTATACGTATACCAAATACGTGTATTAAATGTTATTTTTCCTTATTCATTTATACGTATAATGAAAGGGTTATTTTTCTTTTTCGTAACCTTTTAGACAAAAAAAAAGAAGGTAAATTCTCACTTAATTTTATTCGAAAAATACATTTTCGTCTTAAAATTAAGTGAGAATTCACCTTCTTCTTTTTGTCAGAGAGGTTAGGAAACACCCTGTATAAACTATAAAATGTATTAGTCCTTAAGTGACCTAAAATAATTAAAAAGTTTGTTCTTACTGCACGGCCGTGCAGTAAGAACCGGTACTGAAATAATAACTCGTATACAAAAAACAAAACATATATTCTTTAAATAAACAAATTTGTTGCACAAATGTGACAAGGAAACAAAGTTATAACTTATAATAAAAATAACGTATCTACGGGTTTTACATTTTTTCTCTGTTATGCGGATGCCGGTGTTTGCTTAATTTCAGCCAGTCTTTTATCGCTTGGGATATTACAGAATCGTTCAAATCAAGAGGTTCTCTTCCTGAATATGAAAATTTTACAGCTTCTAAAAAATGGAAAAAGAATATAAATAATTAGTAGGTAGTACTTGCCATTAATAACTCCAGCTATTGTTGTTATACTAAATGGACATAATTATGAATAATTAATGTTAATTATGATAAATTAATTAAGAAATACCTACCACCTAGAAAGATAGGTACCTATATGAATTAACAAAAAAACAGAAGAAAATTTTAGAAATAACTCCAGAATATTAAAAATAAAAAATTGAAAAAGGAAAAAATTAAAAAATATAAAAATATTTTTATTGCGACAATTTTTTTAATTACATATTTTAATATGTATAAAGAATACTTTCTTTTGTATACAAAAGAAAGTATACTTTATACATATTACATAGTATATATACTTTTTTTTGTTAAAAATTTAAAATTAATAAGACAATTAATTATTTAAAAGTTTATTACAAAGACGTTTAAAAAAATATTTTTCTAAATTTACCTTACGAACAAATATTAGTTTACATTGTAAACTAATATTGGTTTTAATTTAATTTTGAAATGGGGTAAATATTTAAAACATAAAAAGATTCTAAATTTTAGAACAATAAAAATTATATGGTAAAAAAATAATAATTATAATTATAATTATCATTGTTTATTTACTACTTATATCATATTTTTATTGTTTTAAAATTTAAATATTATAATTATTTTTAATATTCTAAAACTTAATATTTTTTTATTTTAAAAATATATAAATAAAAAAGATAAAAGTTTAATGGTCTGGCACTTTAAAAACATAATTAATTTAAAAAAAAAAAGAAAAAAGTTTTTATATTTTCCGGCACCCAAATTTTTCGGAAATTTTGAATCTCTAGTATAGAAAACTAAAATTTCCTGCATACGGTCACCCTTTTTAACAGGCAGTATGTAAACGGTATACAGTATACAGTATATATACGTATACGAAACCTTTACTTGACACTAAAAAATCGTTTAATTTATTTGACTTGCCAAATTTTAACATATAAAGATAAAAGTACCTACATGAATGCATTCATGTAAAGTTAAACAAAAGCTTCTAAAAGATAAATTAAAAACTTACCCTCAACTCCTTTTCCAAAAGATAAAAAGAACTAACCCTTAAATTTGTTATCCACGTGTAGTAAGATACTTGCCTTCTTTTTTCTTCTGTAATCGAATAAAACCATGTATAAAAACAACAATTGAATACAGCAAATCTTTTTTAAAGTATTTAGGCACACTTACCTAGGTAATTATAATTACTTTGCAATGCCTGGAGCCCGGCGTTTTCACTTCACAACAGGCTTTTCTTACAAAATGACGCCACGGGCGGAACCTGTAGCTGTTTGGGTTAAGACGCGACATCATTGGGTAAATTTAATCATGTGACTAAATTTTGCAGTGTTCAATATAGGTTTTGTACACGTATACTGTATACGGTATACAGTATACCGTTTATATACCAGATTGTGTAGTGTGGAAAATAGGTATACTTTATACCATTTAAGTACAAAATTTAAACACGTGTTATATACGTTTTTAAAATTTAGTTTTTTTAAATAATTTCTTAATTACAGCTCAAATTTATCCGATATTCACAAAACAAGTTTTGTAAGGGCCTATCATACTTTTCGAGTCAGAACCATTAAAAAATTAGGCTTTTATTTGACTTCGTGTCAAAAATGGAATATTATATACATATAATATATGTTTCTTATATACGTTAAAAAAAGTAATATATTTTTTGCTATAATATACGTATATGTTACGATAAATTCATCATTTAACTGAAGTTAAAGTCCTATAATATCCGTATATTATACGTTTCATATAAAAAAGTAATATGAAAAACGTATATTATTTATACCTTTGAAATGTTATACGGTTTTTATACGAACAATACGTTTAATAAACGTATATACTACAGAGCCGTGTTGCTTGGGAAGTTAGTCAAGAAAAACTGATTTCCAGTGGCGTCCTTTAGGAGGCCGTATCTCCGTAGGGAGGGCCGCTAGGAAAAAAAATTATGGGAACTTGTCATCTTATTTTTTAATGTTCTATCTGAATCCGAGAGATTTCCCACATTTTCCGGGACACCCTGTATACTGTACCAATATTTATTACAATACTCTTTTTGGCATTTAACTGAAATCTATGATTAACTGACCAAGCATTTACTTATTTTAAGAATTTATTTATTTCGTTAGTGGTTGTGTTAATTAATTTAGAGTAACGCAAAATCTTTTTTAAATTTAATAAAATCAAGCTAAGAGTTGCTATTTTTTTTCATCAAAAGGCGTTTTAAAAAAATAATAAAAAAAACTTAGACTGATACAGACATTTGGTTTGTCTAAGCAATAATACATGGGGTAACTGTTTGTTGCCATTTCAATTAAAATATATATAAAAAAGTTTGGCCCCCCCAGGGCACCCTTAAATATTGGGCTAGAATGGCTATTTTTTTCTAAACATACTGTTAACATGAGGTTACTTTTTGTGGTTACCCCAATTAAAATATGAACAAAAAATATATTTTGGGCCTCCGGGGCACCCTTAAATTTTGGGCTAGTACACTCATTTTTTTTTTAGAAAAACTGTTAATATAAGGTAACTTTTGTAGTTACCCCAATTAAAATATGATAAAAATAAATATTTTGGGCGTCCGGGGCACCCTTAAATATTGGGCTAGTACGCTCATTTTTTTTCTAGAATTACTGTTAACATAACGTAACTTTTTGTTTCCACCCCAGTCAAAACATAAGAAAAAAAATATTTTGGGCCCCCGGGGGACCCTTAAATAATGGGCTAGTACGCTACATTTTTTTCTAATAAATTACTTTTAACATAAGGTAACTTTTTATTGCTACCCAAAAATAAATATCTCAAATATTTTTTTTTTACGTTTTTCGGCCCACCCTACTGCACGTACACTGAAAGAAATATATGCTTGTTTTAGCAATTTTATGTGGTTCATATATGGACTACCACATACATTGCTAAAACAAACATATATTATATTTAGTTTTAACATAATATGTTAAAACTAAATATAAAAATGGTTAAGGTAAATATATTTTATGTGGTAGTCCACATACATTGCTAAAACAAACATATATTTCTTTCAGTGTATCATTCAATCTCAGACATTTGAATTGTATCTTTTGAAATATGAAGCTAAGAAGATTATATTCAGGAGCTTCAACTCCATAGAAATTTGAGGAGTGGGGGGACCATATTTACGTCGCACGTGTACAATGACCGAGAACGTAAAATTAAGTTATGCGCATCTCCCCTCCAATTCTTTGAAGAGATAAAGAAGGTATCTTTTTAACCTCTTATTATTTTTTGCATCTGTCAAGCGTCAAATGTGTCACAACAATGTTTTCTTACTACCCGGCAGAAAATACGTTGTTTCGTCCCCGATTCCACGGCAGAAAGTTTACGTTTGATGCATTGGTCAAGCTATACGTATTTTCGGCCGTGGTAGTACGAAAAGTTTCATTTCCTCCCGCTACCATGACAACGCTACAGTTTGATTGATTTTGAATGTAAACGTCAGAATTAAATTAAACGTCAGATTTTAATTTTGATACAAGTTTTTTTATACACATTTAATTTTTTCCCGTATTTTCTGCCGGGTAGCAAGAAAAATAGTATACACTACACGGGCAGAAAGTGTGAGAGCCCTGAACTGCGCGCTATGATGCCCTCGGCTTCGCCTCGGGCATCATGGCGCGCAGTGCAGGAATCTCACACTTTCTGCCCTTGTAGTGTAATATACTATTACCTTTACGATTAATTCACTCAACGCCTTTTCCAAATTCGTAAATAATAATAAATAATATTATAATAAAGTCTTATTGGAACATTTTGCTAAAACAGTGAGTAAATTTATGAAATGATCAGTATGTAGAAAGCGTAAACTGAATGATTTGGTTATCAGTGACTCAGATTTTAAGGCGATTGTCGAACTGCCAAACTTCGACGGTACAAGGATGTCCATCCACCCAAAGAACTGTTTAATATTATATAACTGATTGACATGAAGCGAATTGGTTGCATTGTTTTTACAACATTTCTTCACGAGATTTTTACCTATAAAATTACTGAATTTTGCAATGTACAATGTACGATTGGTGGCTTGAGTTCAAGTAATCTAAAGACAGAAACCTCGAACTACCATGCATCAAAACGTTTCCTGTTAGTAAACTTATGATTAGGGCTTTAGACCGTGCTTATGGTGGATTTATGCATTAACATTAAGTTAACATTAAGATTAAGATTAACATTAACATTAAGAAGTTAAATAAACGTAATCCATTGGAAGCTTTTATGCAACACATTAACATTAACTTTAGCATTAAGTTAACATTAAGAGATGGCCAACTTTTATCTTCTTAATGATAATGTTAATTTTTATTCCTCCTGCGCAGGTTTGCGGCGTATTTTTTAAATAAACCGTGTCAGTAATGCCAACATACCCAAAAATAAAATGAAACTTATTGCTGATTCAGCAATGCTGAATGATTGATTTTTTATTCAATGATTGTGTTCTTTGGTTTATTGTTTGACGTGGAGTTTATAGTTTTAATTTATTTTACTTAACAGATGCTAAAACGGGATTAAAACAAAATTCAAACAAACAAAAAATGTCAGATGTCAAAATTACTTTAACTAATACGCATGCTTAATTTGCTACTAATTTTGCTGCATAAATACCCTCCTATTATTGTTAAATTAATCTTAATCCTAATGTTAATGTTAAAGTTAATCTTAATGTTAATTTGTGCTGCATAAATCCACCATTAGTTAGCCTTTAAATTAAATTTAATTTTGTATTTATAGTGTCATATTAATTTAACCTGCCCATTATTTACCAAGTAAACATAACCTAACTTTAACTTTATATGTACTTTATAAATATTTTTCCTTTTTAAAACCTGTCAAAGAAAACTGTGCGTACCCAAATACAACACGTTCAGGCAGGTACGCACAAAGATAATATATATTATCTTTGTGCGTACCTGCCTGTTGCCATTGGGTGACCTAAAAAAATATTCTGACCAGCTTGATTGACTATATTTGCATTAGTTACGTTAATACTCTAGGTACGATATATTTTAGATTTGCCTTAAATCTACAAATTTAAATAAGTAGTAGCACAATCTTCCAACCAATGCGTGCACTGCAGTTAATCACGTGAGTCGACAGTCTATGCGAGGTTGATTAAAAATCGTTTGTGCGCAGTGTACACCAAAGAAGACGTCTCCTCCTTTTAGACCAGTGCAGAAGCCTTTAAAAATGGTAAAAAGAGAAAAAAAATAACAGTAGGATGAAACCCATTGGAAAAGGAGGGGAATATAATAAAAATTAAAGGAAAAATAAATTACGGGCGATCTGAGTTCGGGAAGTGGGAGGGGGGGGGTTTTAAGGGTAAAAAATGGTTTATCTCGATTTCCGGCAAAACTACAAGTCCTATGGAAAAAAGTTAAATATCAAAGTTGTAGGTAATAAAAAGATCTACAACTTTTGTATTTACAATTTTTTCACATAACCTCAAAATTTATGTCAAAAATTCAAAAAACCAAGTTTTTGGTTTTTTATTTTTATCTTTTTCAAAAAAAAAAAAATTTCCACGAAATTTGGTGAAAACTTACCTTTTTATGTCCCAAATACACTGTAATTTATTTGTTTTGAAATATTTATTATTTCGCCTTTTTTTGACTTAATATCAAAAAAGCACCCTAATTTTCAATCGAAAATTCTCGCGTCAAAATATCAGCTTTTTTCAAAAAGTCAGTGTGCTTTTTGTTCGAAGAACTCTCTACTTTCTGATGGTGTAAAAAAAATATACATTACTATTGTAAATGTTCTCAGAAAATACAAAAAATATTATAATGAATAACGTAATCAGAATGAAGTATCTAAATTCAATAGTATGATTTACATGTATTTTTATATTTTATGAGATTTTCTGACATAAATGGTATTAGAATTTTATAAATAAACTTTTTAACTAAAAAAAATTGCAACAATCACATTTTTTTGATGAAATTGTACATAATGATTAAAATAAATTTTCGAATTCGAGTTTTTTTCGTTATTCATTATAATATTTTTTGCATTTTCTGAGAACATTTACCATAGTAATGTATGTTTTAGAAAGTAGAGACTTCAACGAACAAAAAGCACACCGACTTTTTGAAAAAAGCTGATATTTTGACGCGAGAATTTTCGATTGAAAATTAGCGTGCTTTTTTGATATTAAGTCAAAATAAGGCGAAATAATAAATATTTCAAATCAAATAAATTACAGTGTATTTGGGACATAAAAAGGTAAGTTTTCACCAAATTTCGTGGAAAAATTTTTTTTTTGTAAAAGATAAAAATAAAAAACCAAAAACTTGGTTTTTTGAATTTTTGACATAAATTTTGAGGTTATGTAAAAAAATTGTAAATACAAAAGTTGTAGATCCTTTTATTACCTACAACTTTGCCATTTAACTTTTTTCCATAGGACTTGTAGTTTTGCCGGAAATCGAGATAAACCATTTTTTACCCTTAAAAATCCCCCCCTCCCACTTCCCGAAGTCAGATCGCCCGTAATTTATTTTTCCTTTCATTTTTATTATATTCTTCTCCTTTTCCAATGGGTTTCATCCTACTGTTATTTTTTTTGGTTTCAAAAATTATCGACCCTGGTCTATTTATCGACGCTGCCAAGCCGCTTTTCTATCTATTATCAAATGCGGAGTTGAAGCTCCTGAATATAATCTTCTTAGATGGAGCGATGATATGCCGCGATCAGGGCCGGCCCGACCTTTTTTTCCGCCCCGGCGAAGATATTTTTGCCGCCCCCATTTTATTCAGCAGGAATTGAAAAAAAGTAGTTTAACGTAATTATTTTTTCAAATTTATTAATTTTTTATAAGAGTTTGTTATGCTTTAGAATTACTAGGTAAGGCAATATACTGATAAATATGTGTATAACATAATTGCATCACTTGTCAATGATTATATCCTGTATATTATTATATACTGTAAATAGTGTCACTATTATAGTGAGTATAATTAAACAATATTTTTAAATTACAAGAATTCTTTGGTTTGTTAAAATTTACTTTCGCAATATTCCGCAATAGCTCAGATTATTACATACATAACTGGAGTTAAAATATCGTATTTTTAATGTTAAAGTGTATAGACCGAGTGCACCCGAACATTTTAAGTAACTTACTTCAGGTGAATCATCTTTAAAAGTAAATTAACTCAATAATTACGTAATGATACATTTAATTTTCTTAGTTTCTTTAAGAAACTTTCTTGACCCATTACTGGTAATATTCATAAGTTCATTACGTAATGAGTTTAGCGGACTTTGGCAAAACCGAATGCTGCTGTGATGCACGTCAGATCATTGATTTTAGACCTCTAAAAACAATGTTTAGATGTACACAACAAAAATATAACCTCATTTTCATATAAGCAATATTGTTTAATTATAGTATAATTATAATAATAATAATTATTATACCTGCCTACGATGGTTTTTGCAAGAATTTGGAAAAGGTTGGTGCTAGTACTCGATTTTCCGCCGCACGCGACCTTCTTTTGTTTTTATAACAAGTTCCTGAATCTTTTTTGCGTTTTTCAGACATTTTATACTTCTAATTATCAAACTACCTTAGCAATGCACTGATTTTACAAGCCCAATCGTGATATAATATTTGTCAATTATTAATTGTCAATTGTCAAACAAAAGTATAAAAAACTACAGGATGTGATTGAAGAAACGAATGAAAGAAAGCGTCTCTTTCAAATCTTTGTAACAAAGATATTAAATTATCTAAAATGCATTTCTCGAGCGTAATTCTTAATTCTTGATTATTATTATTCTTGAATATCATAAACAAATCGTAAAAATGCCGCCCCCCCCCATTATGCCGCTCTGGGCCGTTGCCCGGTTCGCCCGTACCTCGGGCCGGCCCTGGACGCGATACCTACCTATGTCGAAAATTGATGGATGGATATAAAAACGTATTATTGCTGTCTCTGTGCCTCAGTGTTGCCATCTTGGAGAATTTTTCACCATTTCTGGTGATTTTTTGTTCTTGGTTGAGAGTTTTCAAGTTAGATAGCGACAAGTCTCAAACCTGGAGAATTTAAAGATGCATCGGAGAGTTTTTAGCGAATTTTTAATAATTAAAATACAGAATAAAAAAAATTGAAAGTTTTGGTTGGGTGCGTTGTACTAGTGATTTTTTAATTAAGTTGGTTACCCTGCAAGAATTTGACCGGTCGGAACTTTGATATATCCTCCAACTTTGATATACCCTCCATCCACATATTTAAAAAATATGTGATTCCACCATTCATTAAAGTTATTAATATATGCCACCATCTGCACAGAACAGAACATAAGACACTATTAGTGTAATCACAGAACATAAAGTGTAATATGTATTACATATCCTACACAGCACATATATCCATTGGACGTCTAGCGGACGGCCATTGTACATCCAAACGTCCAATGTAAGTCCATTTGACATCCACTGGACATCTTGTGCTGTATGGGATCATGTATCAGATACAGCAGTATATTAGTAGGTACACGGAGAGAAAAATTTTGCCAAAATAACTATCCAAAGTATTGTTAAATGACGTACCGTGAATTTAGTCAACTGTTTTATTAAACTGAGGATCTGTATAGCTGATTTAGCCATACAAATCCTCAGTTTAATAAAACAGTTGACTTAATTCACGATACGTAATTTAACAATACTTTGGATAGTTGTTTTAGCAAAAATTTTCTCTCCGTGTACTATCTAAATCCTTCTACAGTTTATCCTAAAATATATTTATTTTGATCTGTACCTACATGACGTTAGCAAAGTTTGGCCAGCAACTTTTGGGACATCCTAGCTTTAAAAATTATTATTATTTCCATGTTAAAAAAAATGTTTATTTTATAAAAAGGCATTAAAGCCTCATATTACAAAGTTATTTTTTTATATATTTTTTGTTAACTTTTTAAATACACTGTTTTATATTTTTTGCATTTTGTGTCCATACTAACCTCTTTGTTTTTGCCCATTAAAAGCATAGAAAAATAATATAAGAAGGGCGACCACTGTGTTAAACTTAAGCAACACAAACGTCATATTAAAACGCCTGCCAATTAGGGCTGTACTCCAAATATTTTATTAACTTTTATACTACAGGGCCGGCTTTATCTATTTTGTATATATTAATAAATATAATATTAATTTATTTAAATTTGACCAATAAAATAAAATAGTTGCAAAGATTTATATATAAAAAGTTATAATACACTAATTTTAACAATAAAATAAATTAAAGAATATACAAACAGTGCATCTGTATTTTGAATGGGTTCAGAAGTGAAAGAAGGTATAAAACTTCCCTCCTGCATCGGTATACATACATGTATTAAAAAAACTGTGATGTCCATTAATGCATTAAATTTTATAACAAAAGTAAAAATTTCAATAAGTTCTTCCTGTAATTTATTACGATTAGTTTTTTTGCAAAAACTCAAAAAATACTTAAAAGCTTCCCAGATAGCACAAAGAAGTACTAAAAACGTCCTGAGTATATCTTGTATCAGACATTAGTAAGTTCCGAGTACGTCCGAATCAGGTCCTGAACCTTCCCCAGGACGTTCCAGGGACATCCGATGTTACCAAATCGTCGGCCCCCAGAACGTCCTAAGGAAGACATCCTCTGGCCATCCTGAAATGCTTTATTGGGGACTAATGGACAAGCTTTACAGAATTGAAGAGTGGTATTCCCAAAGGCCCAGACAGCAATATGACGTCTTAATTAAGTCTTATTTTATTAATTTGTTAAATGGATTTCATTAAAATCATTTTAATAATTTGCTCGTATTCGCTTATTTTAGAAATTTCGATTACTTCGTCTCACTTTTGTTTAAATTTAAGCGTGCTCTTCACCGGCACCGATAGACGGCCTGTTTCCCTCTTTTGGAGTTCGTCAGTATCGGGTAGCCGTTTACGTAGGTCTAAGACCGTTTGGTATGAAGCACGCTCTAAATTCTACTTCGCCGCTTCTTATATCAAACACAAGCAGTTACAGCGGTGAGAAGAAAGAATCGCATTAAAATGTCATTATTGTGACGTCTCCATGTTGACGTCTTAAAGAGTTAATAATATGATTTCAGTAAGAAGTAAGAAAAGAGAATACTGTAAGATATCATATAACTAAAGTCTTATTTATGATACCCTTAGTAGCTTCTAATTTTGATTCCAATAAGAGGTCAGAAAAAAAGATACTTTAAGATGTTAAAAAATTTACTTCTTATTTATGAATTCATCAATAACTCTTTTTTTTTGAGCTCCTAAAAATGATTTTTCTAAGATGTCATATTGTGAACTCAGTAAGATGTTTTTCAAAAGACTTCGTACAGAAATCTTTCTGAATTGGATGCTGTCTGGGGGGTCTAAGTTACAAAAATAACATTGTGAGTTATCAATGAAAAACAAATATTTTGCAAATGTAAATGTTGAAATGTCTGAAAAACGTTTAAAATTGCATATTCCGCTCTCCTGAAACCGTCAAACTCGCCTTCGGCTCGTGTGACAAACTCTTCACTCGAGCGGATATGCTGTATTCCAAACTTGTTACAGAGTAATCCTAAAGAAAATTGGCAACGGTTATTAGGTTGGTGACACTGATTCTATGGAAATAAGGTTATGTTTCATGATACAAACAACATTTTTACCATTTTTAAACAAATTATACTACAATAATTGTTAATAATTATTATGAAAATTATGAAGTTATTTAAAAAGATTATGCAGAATACCATTCACACCAACAATCCAAACTATCGAATGTTTCTATTTAAATATGGTTGTATGTAAATTAATTTATATTATTAACTTATGTTATTAAGTTTTTAAGGTTAAAATAAATTACAAAACGCTGTGACTAGAGGTACGCTAACGTGCCGCGATTCGAAATGTTAAAAATGTTAAAGGCACGTTATCTCATAATTATTTTACGTAATTCCAAAAACATAACCTTATTACATTGCTGCCATCGGGTTGTGTTTGTATTGTATTTATTTTTCTATTGTGTTTGTTGTGTCCACGTGTTATTATAGTTATTATAGGTATAAATATAGTTATTATAGGTATAAATTGATAAAAGTTATTAAGGATTTCAGGTAAGTGTGAAAAATATAAAGATTAAATCATAACAAGCATTTTCCCATCATAATTAATTATTTTTCTTGGGATTTCACAATAATTTAAATTATTAACCTGTGCATTTTTATTTACTTTAAGGTTTTTATTTGCTTTAGGATTTAGGATTTTGTGATTTTACTTTTGTGATTATTTAGTTTAGTATTTTTAAAATCACTTGATTAATTGATCATCTGCTTTTTTATTTACATTAAGATATATTTAATTTACGTTTGTGATATTTATTTACTTTTTTAAAGTGATTTTGATTAAAATTTGCATTTTTATTTACTTTTTCCCTTTACTTGAATATATATGAATATATATATATATACAGGGTGTCTCACAAGCGATGGTACCTTAGACGTTTACGGAGAACTGCTAAGGATATCAATTTGAAATTTTTATAGCAATTATTGTACAATTTAATCTACCTTTTAAAATTATTTTGAATAAAATTCCTCTTTAATTCCGGTTTAACTTTGTTATTTCCAATGGAACACCCTGTAAATTTTTTTATTTTTAAATTTTTCATGAAATTCTTAATGAAATTGCTGTACCATTCCCTATACCTAAACTTAATAGTTTTCGAGTTAATAATTTATAGATTGCCTTCCTTTCTTCAAAGGGGATGATATTCCCTTCCTCCCCTATAAGATAAACAATACGAAAACCGTAGTGGTGTTTATGGATTCCCGTACCCTAATCTATAAACAGCACTACGGTTTTCGTATTTTTCATCTTTTACGGGAGGAAGGAAGGAAGGCAATCTATAAAACTGACTTAAGTGTTACTTTTTCCTTGGTTTTCATTTTTGACCTGAGACTATTGTTTTGTTTTTATTTGTAAAAGTAAGGCTTTTTATATTTATTTATTTGTCTATGGGCCAGTATATTCATCTTCCACTAAATTTACCCAATGCTACATTGTCATAGTTACAATTGTGTCAACAATCTGAACTATGATAGTTATCCATCTAAGTCGTTTTTTCGCGTAAATACTATGTAATACTACGGTTAAATAGGTCATGACGTCACAGTTAATTCATATAACCATGGTTAGGTTTCTAACATTTGACATTTGTTTACTTGTTCATAACCTATAATTTTTGAAATGTGTTTTTACCTATTTATATTTAATTTATATGCTTTTACAGGTGTAAATAAATTTCTTTGCCTCTTCTTATATATACCTTGTATATTCTTTTTCTATGAACCCTAGTTCTTATACCTACCTTTTCTATACCTCTTTTTATATATAAACAGTTCTTCCCTGTTGTTTACCATAACTAAAATCCAACAGTGTTTATACGAAAATTATTATTGTGAAACTCAAAATTTAGAATGGAACCCCAAAGAAAAAGACGAAGGTTGGCGGTATGTTTTGGAAAAGATATGTTTACACAACCATTACACAACCATAGATAATAAATCATACAACATTATTCCTACATAAACATATTAAATATATATATTAAAAAGAGAAAGACTATTAACCACGTTGAATAACTAGCTCAGCGATATAGTTTTATGGTCTGGTATTTGTGACGTCATAGTTAGGATTTTTGAACGCACTCTAAATGCAAAAATGCCTTAACTATTAACCAAGGTTAAGTTTAATGACCATAGTATTTCATGGTATTTACGCGAAAAAACGACTCTAGTAAATTTAAAGGGAGGTGAGTATACTGGCCCTTTCTCTATGCCCTATATCATAGTTTTCATGTGTTTTTTTTTGTTTGTTAAATATTAAACTAAATTTCAAATTAAATCTTTATATGCTTTTGTTTTGTATATTTTTGATAATATGTTGTCTGTAAAAATAATAAAACCACCGTTTTTTATTTGAATCTCCCGTATTTTTTAACATCTGATGCTTTATTAAAAGACAACCAGGCAACCCTGCCTCGATCTAACCTTACTTTTGGTCGTTAATTTTGGCGCGTTTTGTAACAAAACTTCTGTTCTATTTGTGTTTATGCTGTTGTTCTATGGTTTTTGTGGAACGGGTTAAAATTTACGAACAAAAGTAAGGTTAGACCGATGATTTCGCGCCTAGTAACTTTTAGGGACTTTATATATGCGACGTCGTGCCAACATTAATGCAATAGTCGAGCATTGCTTATGCAAAACTCGAGTATTGCAACTAGAATTACCGAGCATTGTAACGAACTGCTAGTCTAGCAGTGCTTGACTGTTGGAAAGTGGCCAACATTAATGCAAAGCTCGAGTATTGCATTTACAATTATCAGGCACTGTAACCACTATACTCTTTCAAAATTGCCAACATTAAGGCAAAGCTCGAGTTTTGCATTTACAATTATCGAGCATTGTAACCGCTTAACTCTTGTAAAGTTGCCATTTCTTGCAATCTTTTACTGTTGATGGATAACCTAACAATTATTATGGATTATTTACTCCTGCAATCGTCACAGCGATTAATTTACTAATCTTATCTACTAATATCACTTTTGCTTTTAAAAAATTTAAAATATATAAAAGAAAAAAGATACTGATACAAAACGGATTGCGCCAACACAACACACAGTCATGTAAAAACAATTTTTTCATTTTACAATATTTGAATATAGCGAGCATTGTAATTCCAACATGTTGCTTTTAGCGCTACAATACAGTATGTTTGCATTACTTACAAATATGGCTTATTGAAAGGCCTATTACAAAGTATGATTATGTTATATTTTGAAACATGTTTGCATATAGTTATTAATGTTTGAAGTTAACCAAATTTACCACGGTTTTTCTCTGGTTTTTGATCATAAATATAAAATTTTCAGATATGGAATCTTTAAAACAATGTTTTAAAATTCCAAAAATCCTTACAGCATACCAGCAAACCGAATATCAAAAAAGTTATAAGCAATTTTTAATGAAGGTGCAACTGTCAAAATTTTACGAAAAAAATTATTAACTCGAAAACTATTAAGTTTAGGTATAGGAAATGGTACAGCAATTTCATTAAGAATTTCATGAGGAATTTAAAAATAAAAAAATGTACAGGGTGTTCCATTGGAAATAACAAAGTTGATGTCGCTTCCGGTTAAACCGGAAGAGGAATTTTATTCAAAATAATTTTAAAAGGTAGATTAAATTGTACAATAATTGCTATAAAAATTTCAAATTGATATCCTCAGCCGTTCTCCGTAAACGTCTAAGGTACCATCGCTGGTGAGACACCCTGTATATATATGTATTGGTGGTTTTCCGGGATCTGCTACGTGTTGTCGGTTTTTAAGAACCAAAAACCGACAACACGGAGCAGATCCCGGAAAACCACCCATACATATAACGCCCGTGGAAACTTTAAACAGAATATATATATATATATATATATATATATATCAACGGGTTTAAGGCAAAACGGCACAAACGCCAAAATTTTAAAAAAATTGTTACAGCTCTAGCTAGAGAATTTAATTATCTATCAACCTGTACTTCTAACAATTTTTCGAAAAATTTGGCGCTTGTGCCATTTTGCATTAAACCCGTCGTTATATATGCGTTTCCTTTTGAAATATACAACTTTTTTTACTCATTTATGTGCGCTGGAAATGCGTCGGCACACGTGCGCTTTAAATGCGCCGGCACACGTACGCTGCATATGAGACGCATCTGTGTAGTGATCTGCGCGCACGCGTGCCGTTTAAAAACGCACGCGTGCACTCACTGTGCGCGCATCGTGACTACATTTTGCTATCTGGGAATGCAAGAAGAGTTTAATTCATTGCAAGATATGAAGACATGGAAATTAGTTAAATTACCGGAAGACAGAAAACCGTTGACATGTAAAGTGTGTCCCATTAAGACCGCCTATTTTAAATTTGGTGTCATTTTTTTTGTGTCAATCGTACAGCGTTGTTGTTGAACAGTGGTCATGTGTGAACATTGAGGTTAAGTCATGGAGATTTACACGGACGCACAACGTATAGAAATTGTAAAAATCCACTATCGAAATGGTGAGAATTTTTCGGAAACGGTTTGAAGATATCGTGGATTTTTGGTGACCATAAAGCACCTTCTCGTCGTACTGTGGTCCGATTAATCGAGCAATTTGAAACGATTGGGTCAATTTAAACTAAAAAGAGACATGTCCGTGTTCGTGAAGCTCGGTCTGCTAAAAATATTGCAGCAGTTAGTGAAAGTGTTGAACATAATTCTTCCACCTCGATTCGCCACCGTTCCCAGCAATTGAGACTCTCTCGAAGCAGTTTACAGCGAATTTTGGCCAAAGACCTGCATTTTCATGCATACAAGATTCGGTTAAAACAATATTTAAAGACAGCAGACCATGCACAGCAACGAAACCATGGAATTATTGAGGACAAAATTTGAAGGCAGAGTTATCTCGCGCCTCGAGGATTTGATGTGGCCAGGCCGATCATGCGATTTGACGCCGTTAGATTTCTTTCTTTGGGGTTTTTTGAAGGAAAAGGTTTATGCTAATAACCCAAGAACAGTTCCTAAACTAAAACATGAGATTCGACGCTTCTTTGATGAAATTGAGCCGGCACTATGCCAAAATGTAATCGAAAATTTTGTCAAAAGAATCAACGTGTGCCGTCAGTCATGAGGCGGCCATTTATCGGATATTTGTTCCATATTTAACCTCCATGTCTTCCCTCTTTATTGCAATAAAAATATCTTAACTTTTTAAATAAACACGGCATTTTTTTAAATTTTAAAATAGGCGGTCTTAATGGAACATCCTTTAGATGGGTGTTACGAGAAAAAGCAGATGGTCGTGTAAAGGCACGTCTAGTAGCACGTGATCAACAACATGGAATAGATTATAATGAAACATTTGCACCTGTTGCTCGACATGCAAGTATTAGATTATTGTTAAGTTATGCAGTAAGAAAAAGAATGTATATTCGTACATTTGATGTCAACACAGCTTTTCTAAATGAAGAATTGTCTGAAGAAATTTATATGTTACAGCCAGAAGGCTTTGATGACAAGTCTGGGAAAGTCTGTCTACTAATAAACGAAGTTTGTATGGCTTAAAGCAAGCATCGAAAGATTGGAATAAAAAGTTTACTAAAAGCTTAAAAAAATTAGGATTTATAGACACAGATGACGCCCCATGTATTTTTTACAATGAAGAGAAGACAGTGATGATTGGAATATTTGTAGATGATGGAATAATGATTGGTTATGATGAAAGGAAGGTAGAACAAGTTTTAGTCGGATTAAGCAGAGAGTTCAAAATGAAGTTCAAAACTCCGAAGGGCAGAAAACTATTTTATCTTGGAATGGAAATTGAACTGATGAAAAATGGAATATCAGTTACACAGCAGAAATACACTCGAAAGATATTGGCACGTTTTGGATTTGAAGATGCACATCCGGTTTCAACACCAATTGAACCTGGAATGCAGACAGAAAATAAAGTAAATGACAAACTTTTGAAGGACAAGCCGTTTTGAGAGGCTATTGGTAGTTTGTTATACTTGTCAACAATTTCAAGACCAGATATAAGTTTCGCTGTAAATTTTTTAAGTCGAAGAGTCAGCAAACCAAGTGTTAGTGATTGGAAGATGGTCGAACGAGTTTTTCGATATCTCAGAGGAACAGAACACTTTGGTATATTTTTCAATGGTGATGCAAATTTAAAAGCATACACAGATTCAGACTATGGGGGAACAGAAGCTGACATGATATCTACTAGTGGTGTACTAATTGAACTTGGAGGACCGATTGTCTGGATTATTCAAAAACAGACAGTAACTTTAACTTCATCGGCAGATGCTGAATATCGTGCTGCTACTAGTGAAATTCAAGAAGTCTGTTGGATTCGTCGAATAATGATAGAACTTGGAATGCAACAGATGATTGAGCCGACTGATTTGCTTGTTGACAACAAAGCAGCAATTCATATGATGGAAAACTTTCTTAAATGGCGGCCCGGCAAGAAGTGATCCCAATCAAACTCGAGATCTATGTTTTGAATTCCTAATTCTTTGTTAGGGCTTTTGTGACGACATCTTTAAATTCGTCTCCTTCTGGAAGGTCAAACCTTTTTCGTCCACCAAGAGAAGCTATAACAGAAATATTTAGAACTCGATTAAAAAATTTATATATGTAAATTTACCATAAATTGCATTTTCAAAGGTTGTGTTTTCAAGTCTTACTGCCCCTTCTTTGTTTCCATTATAAATAACTTTTCGGCAGCATTGCGGCTGGTTTCTAATAATATAAGAATAATACTTACCAATTTTGTATTCTCTATGAAAATTTTCTGTTAATAGACACACACAGGACAAACGCACGTTTCTTTTAACAAATAACAGACGAATATGAGCCACGTCACGTGTACAATTTACTTGCGCATGCGAAATGGATTCATAGACAAGAAACAATAGACAGGGAACAACTATATAGGTCTATAGACCTATAACTGGTTGCAAAAACTGTCTTCAACATCCACAGGATTATTGTTGTCTATAAACAAACCGTGATTTTCGACCTTATATACTAAAACACAACGCGATTTTCGGCCTTATAAACCAAAACAAACCTTAATTTTCGACTTTCAATTTATGATGTGGCCAAGCGAAACACTGGACATTATACGTCTAGTTATGGTAGAAATAAGTCTTATTTCTACAATGCGTCTTTATAGTTCACTTATAATAATTATTACTTTTGAAAAAAATCAGCTGAAACGTGAAACCGGGTAATTGCGGGGTATTTCAATACGAATACGGTACTCCGGTTGATTGTACAATAACTGGGCAATTACTAAATATGTACCAAATGAAAATAAATGTATAGTACCTACTACAAAAATATCCTTAAAATAACCCAAAGAATCATCCTTAGGGATCCCTAGGGATAATTCTTTGGGTGATATTAAAGATATTTCTGTAATATGTAATGTTTGCTATAAATGTAGTTAATATTTAATAATTGCCCAGTCATTGGCCAATCAACCAGAGTACCGTGTTCGTATTGGAGTGTTCAATAATTGCCCGGTTTCACGTCCGGTTAATTGATCAATTATTAACAATTCGAATGGGCTAAAAATTGAGCAATGATTGATCAACGATTGGGACTTCATATACAATTTCAGTTAACTAAATAATGGACCATACAATTATTGCCCAATGATTGACCACTTCTATTAAATCAATGAGATTGGTCAAATATTGAAATCAACGCTGTGCTTACTGGGTATATATGTATATATTAAATTTACAATTTTTTTATTATTTATATTTTTTAGCAAAGTTTATTTTCCGAATCGCAACGAAACGAAATACGTGATATTTGTGCAACTCTTACAAAAGGTAAAGTATATACTACAGTTTACAGGGTTAGTCAGAAGTAGGTGCATTAATTTAAGGAAGTGATTCTACAGATTATTTTGAAATTGTTATTCCAGGTAAAATTTTCTTTAATTTGCTTACATATTAAATTTTACCTTTAATAATACAAATAATACATCAAGACCCATTACTACCTGCAACTGTTAATTCTAGGGTGAACTAAAACCTGTATGTGCCTTACAAAGGTGACATTTTCTATCCAAAAATAATAGTTTTTATGGACATATCAATGGTAATACATTAAGAAAGTTTTTTTAAACAATTTGCACTCAAAGTGTATAGTGAAATTAAAAAAAAAAATCCTGATGAACTTAAGAAGTCTTCCAAATTCTCGAATAAAATTTTATTTTATAGTGTTGTTCTGAAGTTCCATATGGCTTTTACTATGTGGCATGTACCAATGTATGGGCTAACTACTAAAAAAAGAATCGTTTAATTAACTTTAATTCTTATCGAGAAATATAAAAAAATGTAATCCTGGACACGATTTTTTACCAAAATCACAAAAAATCAAATAACTCCAAAACTAATAACTTTTGGACGGCAATATGGGGTTCAAACGACTCAAAATAATCTGTAGACTCACTCTGTATATACTATATATACTGTTTATACTATACTATAGTTTTCACGAAAGATAAATTAAAATTCTTATCTACTACTTTTATTTAGAAAAATATATTTAGGGGTCTTGAATGATTTTTTGACTAGCTAGCACCTCTACATTTTCGACCAAAGTATTATTTTCACCCTTAGGGTGTAAGAATTACAGCAATTATTAACACTCATACATATTTTAAAACCAAAAAATAAACTTACATTTGTCAACAAACTTGATAGGGTCTCCTGGACTAGATGGACTTCCTGGACTTCCTGGGCGTTCTGGACTTACTGGACTTACTGGGCCTATAGGGCCTCAAGGGTTTCCAGGTAAACCAGATACTTAACATTTTTGCTATACACGTATTTATATTGCTATGTATATTATCCAAAATTAATTGTATTATTAAAAAAATCATATTAACCTTATAGCATTGACCCTATTTCTTCATTCAACGCTTATAGTTGTATTGAACAGGCCCAGAGCCCAAACTTTTTTAATAAATAAATACTCATATTTCATGTTTTCATATACATATAAGAAAAATCATATCGTTTGGCCAAGACAATATTTTATATTTTACATTATTTCAGGCACTATTGGTAAACGAAAATACAAAATCTATTGAATCAAACTATTATTATAATAATAGTTGGATTCAATAGATTTTTCTTTTGTGTTTAGTAAACAATATTTACCAATATTGTCTGAAATAATGTAAAAAATAAAATATTGTTTGGGTCAAATGATATCGAGGGCCTCATATCAGAATGGCGTAAGCGCCACTATGGTCGGATTTGGGTTTTTTGGGCGTATGGGCTTATTGGTTCATATGCATAAGTAAAATGGGTTGATATAGAGTGCTGATGTTCATTAACCTATACGCCCTTTTAATATATCAAGCGGAATAATAAAATAAGCTCATACGCCCAAAAAACCCAAATCCGACCATAGTGGCGCTTACGCCCTTCTTGGTATTGGTATTATCTTCTAAAAAATAAAAATTCAAGGATCGCCAGGGCTTCCAGGGATAAAGGGAGAGCCTGGGCGTCCAGGTATTCCAGGCGAAAAAGGTGCTAAAGGAGATCTAGGAATCGCAGCCTAGGACTTTTTTAAAGGAGCTTCTGGCAAAAAACGCTAAAAAATCATTATAGTTCATCCAAATAAAAGGTTTCTTATGTTGCTTTTTTTAAGAATTAATTATCATACCTAACCCTCAAATAACCGCAAATAATCGCAATTGTATTTAAACTAAAAATTGCATGTTTTGTGTAAAAAATTCGCATTTTTCACTTTAATTGAATTTTGAGGGTCTTTCGTCTAAAAAAAGTTTAAAAAAATATATTGTCAAAATTCTAAAAATCAATATTAGGTAAATAAAAAAAAATCCGCGGGGCCCAACCAAAAAAAAAATATTTGCTGGAATAACCCATATATCCAAGTATCCTTCTTTGTATGGGTATCTATTTTATTTAAAGAGCTACAAAGTCGGTTAAATTAGATAAAAGTTGCGTAATTACAGGTCTATTAAAATGGTATTTAAAAATTGAAAAAAAGCGGTTTACAAATAATTTAAAAAAAAACTAAAAACCTGTCAAAACCAAAAATCTTTATAACTTCGTTATTCCTGGGAATTAAAAAAAGTAAGTTTTATATGTAAACATACACATATTTTTTTGCCTACTAGATAGATTTTAAGATACCACCACCTTCTTTTGTTTTTCCTACGGCCGCTATATTGGTTAGATGAAGTGGCGGCTGGTTAGGTACGGCACTGCCGTACCATCGAAAATCAGGAAGAAAGGGATTTTTAGTTTTTCCTAAAAAGCTTGTCAGATTTTATAATTTGCAAGTTGAACTATTATAATCTTTGAATAAAAAACGTTTTTTATTCAAAGATTATTATGTTTGTAGGCCACTAACAATACAACGTCTACTAGCTGTAGCTAGCTCTTTTGTTGTGAAAGTCATAACGTAAGATTTTAACTTAACGCTGTTCTAAAATCATGAGCCCAAGCTACCGGGAAGTCGAACGTATAGCCTGTCTAGTTTATCGTTTTGTATGTAGGTACGGCCGACACGTCATTGGCCCAATCCTGCGTGTATAGATTTAATTATTTTTATTATAGTTAAATTAAATAGGTATTTCTTTATTTTAACAAAAGTTACAAAACCAAAATTATTATTTCATTAATACCGAAATAAATAGGCACAAATAAAAACATTAATGACTTGATTATGATTCAAATTTAATTATTAAACAATCCCATATAGGTACGTATGTATAATAATGATTATTATTTTAGTTTCATTACATTTTTTATTTTTTGTCATAAATCGTTATTTGCATTAATTTTAAATTCATTTCCTCATTTGTCAAATTAAAAATTAATCTATGATAAAAATTTAATCATTAAATGAGGTAAATATAGGTACCTATAGGTATACATATGTATAATATACAAGGTGTCCCTAAACTTAGTGGCATAAATTTAGGAGCAGTTTAAGCAAGTCAAAATAAGACGAAAATCTAAGTAAATATTTTTCCTAATTACTTATTTTTCCAAGATACAGGGTGATAAAGTGTTACTTATCATATCAGTTTGTTTAATATAACTTCAACTATGGTAGACTTGAAAAGGTGATATTTTGCGAACAGTCACTTACAAGCAAAACACATATTCACACATAATTACAATTGTTCGAATGAACACAGTGTCGTAGAAACAGGGGTTGCTTAAGCTTATTGTCCCATACAAACTTTGAGGTTAGGTTTTTATAACATTTGATGCAATTTTTCGATTACACAGTTCGGCTACCATTAAAAAGGTGTACCTCTCAAACTTCGACAAAATAAACCGTTTCCGAGAAATTACAATAATTGTTATACCTATCGCATTATTTAAAAGGATTAAAAGGTATATGATAACAAATTTTATTTTTTAATTGAATAAACTAAAAAAGCATTCCATGAGCCTCGAGACTTTTTGCCCTGACCGTCACATTAAAAAAATTGTAGTTTTTTTCAATTAAAAAATTTGTTATCATATACCTTCTAATCCTTTAATGCAATATAACAATTATTGTAATCTCGAATATCTCGGAAACGGTTTATTTTATCGAAGTTTGAGAGGTACACCTTTTTAATAGTAGCAAAACTGAGTAATCGAAAAATTGCATCAAATGGTATAAAAACCTAACCTCAAAGTTTGTATGGGACAATAAGCTTAAATCAACCCCCGTTTCTACGACACTGTGTTCACTAAAACAATTGTAATTATGTGTGAATATGTGTTTTGGTAGTAAGTGACTGTTCGCAAAATATCACCTTTCCAAGACTACCATAGTAGAAGTTATATTAAAAAAAACTGATATGATAAGTAACACTTTATCACTGTGTATCTTAGAAATATAAGTAGTAGAAAAATATTTATTTAGGTTTTCGTCTTATTTTGACTTGCTCAATTTTTTCCTAAATTTATGCCAATAATTTAGGGACACCTTGTATATAAGCAGGATTATACTTACTCGAAACGAACGTCCATATTTTTCACACACTCAATATCGAATAATTTTTGAAACGCCTATACACTGCAAACCACTGTGGTTGAACCACAAACTAAAACTTCTGTCACTGAGCAACAGTGTTGTAACGTATCTAGTTACAAGTAACTATATACAGTATCTAGATACTTTTTATGTATCTGTTTATGTAACTAATTACTTATCCCAATCTAGTAACTATAACTGTAACTAGTTACAAATTCTAAGTAACTAGGTGTGTTAAGATACAAAGATACATTTTTAATTAAACTGGGACTATTATTTATTAAAAAAAAATATTATAAAAAATAAGTTATTTTAAATAAAATATTATAAAAAAAATAAAAATAATAAACATGTATATTTTTGTTGTCACTTTAAAATTCCCTATTTTAAATTTTTTAAAGCAAAAAATAATTTGTATGTATCTTAAAGTATCTAGATACTTTTTGAAGGTAACTGTATCTGTAACTAGTTACTGCAATAAAATATGTATCTGTATCTGTATCTAGTTACAAATTTTGGTAAGTAACTGTAACTGTAGCTAGATACTGAAAATATTGTAACTGTTACAACACTGCTGAGCAAGCATCGCGATGCATCGATACTTTGAACAAGGCCCATCCCACCCCCTCCAAGGCATTTCAATGAGTAGAAAAATGTTTAAAAATGGGTGTACTTCCCGTTGCCATATGGCTAAACACGGCGGAAATGTGTTAATTTTAAATTTGTGTTTTTAAATATATTGGCATTATTGAACAATTTAAATCCTCAATGGAATGTGTATGTTTTTGGTGGGTTTTTTGTATCAAATTTTTAAAAAAATACTGCTATTCATGCTGATTAGTATTAATATTTTAAATAGTTTTGTTTGTTTTCCAAAATGGTTCACACCACAGCTGAACGTTTTGAAATTATTTTTGGTGCACAAAATCGTTGTTTTCTTCGAACTGCAGTGGCGTGAACTGCTCACTGGCAAAAATGTACGTAATAAATATGTTCAAGAGCTGGTTGCAAAATTTAAACAAACGGGATCTGTTTGCAATCAAAAAAGACACCAACCTATGATACTCAATAAAGCCACCCATATTAAGGGTTTTGGTCAGTTTGGTGTAAATCCCACAACATCACTCCGTTCGGCATCTAGATTAACAGGGCTGAGTCTGTTAGGAAGGTGTTGAAACATTAAAAACTCCATCCATTCAAAATGCATATTATACAAGAACTTGGCGATCCCACAATATCACTCCGTTCGGCATCTAGATTAACAGGGCTGAGTCTGTTAGGAAGGTGTTGAAACATCAGAAACTCCATCCATTCAAAATGCATATTATACAAGAACTTGGCGATGATCATGCAGACTGGCGTTTAGAATTTTGTGAAATCATGACCAATAAAATAACAAATGAGTATGAGTATGAGTATAAGAGACGTATAACCAGGCCCATTTCCTCTTGACTCTCGAACCCCGTACAGGCTTATGTTTACTTACGCCGATTTTTGTTCTTCCCCAGCAACTGCACGGCTTCACCCGTGTTTGCTGGGTGCGAATGTCCATTGCGTTCCGTACTGTCCCCTATTTGGGGCTCGAGAGCGAGAGGCGAATAGTTTTAATAGCCTTTCCCGGTTTCGCCGAGCCTATGCTATACGCTCAGTGGGGTATGGAGGAGGGACGGGAGGGTGTTGGTTTTTGGGGGACAATTACGCCGACTTAAAACTAAGTACGACGCGGAATACCCCTAGACCAGTCGATTAGTATTACTCCAAACATTTGGGATTACTATTTGAAGTTGGGGAGTTGTTATTTCGCTGCAGAGGTGTATTTTCCTAGTCGAGGTCTTTGTCTTGTTCGTTATTGTCATTGCCCGTGTCCTGGTCAGATAGTTACTGCCCTTGGTAAAGTGTGTCAGTTGTTTTTAATAATTTTTGTCCCAAGCACGTTTTGTGGTAGAGTTCCGTCTTTCTTTATCAAATTCCAAAGCATTGCATTTATTCACTAGTTAAACAAATCACAAGCGCGATTATTCTGTTGTCTAATGTTTACAAATCTCGAGTTTGGCTATTAAGCCCTTTTTTTAATGTTTTAGAATTATGTGTTCAATGTTAGTTTACTCTGTGAGTCCAGTGTTTATTTTCGGTCTCGATTGGGACCGCCTTACGCATTTGTTATTTAATTATTGTTAATTTTTCTTTCTTCTTTATTTTTTGACCTTTAATACAATTTAGACTATTTGGACAGCTCATTATGGCTATCTTCTGTTATTTAAATTATTATAATTAGTTTCTTAATATTTCCTTAAATTTCTTGACGTAAGTATGTCATATTTGTAAGTATATTTTTTTATCATCATTGTTAATTGTATGATTGGTTATTATTCTACGTGTATAATTAAAGTAAATTCAAACAAAATGTCCATTTTTAAATAAAATCTGGTAACCCTGCATCTGTCAATAGATGATTAGTTTAAAATATTTATATATGTAGGTATATTGCAATTTAGTCAGACCTATAAAACTATATAAACTTATAAACTATATATAGCTAAGTCTAAATGTCAAAACTAAAAATTGAATCAAGGGACTCTAGTTTTGAATAGAGTCCCTTCATAACCAGAGTCGGGCCACGATTGTAAATGGCACGGTGCAAACATATATTTCTCTGCGTTTTTTTCAACCATTTGGGAAGAAAAACAGAGAAGGGCGTACTTTCAGGTTATATTTTTGATCGGTTTTATGAAGGGACTCTAGTTTTAACCAGAAGGAATTTTGAAAAATATCAAAACAATCAACACAACACAACAATCAATCTTTTTTGTAAAAATATCAAAACTTTTTCAAACTAAATTAAATGGCTTATTAATGTTTTTAATGCCAAATTGTTATATTTTATCATATTTAACCGACTTTGGATTTTCTTAAGATTTTATGATTACATACATAATATCTACATATATTATATGTATTTCCTAGACTGTGTCAAATAAAACTACTTTTGTTTTTTTTTTCGGTCCCATATAAAAATTATTTTGTTGGTCACAAAAAAATAATTGAGTCAAAATTTCAGCCTTATATCTTCATTTTTTAATTAGCGCTCGCCAAAATAAGAATTTTGAAAGGAAAATTTTTTCCCGGTATTTTTTGTTTTATAAGGAATTAAATATAACAAATAAACAAAAAACCTTTATACTGTTTTGTATGGGATTAAATTCTCTACGAAGATAACAATTCTAAAATTAATGATTTATATTTTTTAAATAAATTTTATGACCTAGAAGAATGGTTTTTATAGTTTTTATTGATCTCAATATTGTATTTTAAAAGACAAAAATAATTATACAAAAAAAAATCAAGTAAAAAAATATTTTCCTTAAATTTATTTTAATATCTAGCGTTAATTAGTAAGAAATACTTTAAGAGCAGATTCTACACACAAAACTAAAATAAAAAAGTTTCCAAAAACATAATTTATAATAATAATAATAAGGTAAGTTCCAAGCTTACTTAAAACCGTTTCGAAACGGTAACGCTCATGCACATAGGATCAATCACAGATCATAGGGATCAATTTCGGACACCATTTATCCTATGCGCATGAGCGTTGCCGTTGCGGAGCGGTTTTAACTGAGCTTGGAACTAAGATATAATTTACTTGAATTACCGTTAGAGTGGCAATCGAAAAAAAAGCGTGTTTTTTGCAGACGCTCAGATAACCTGCAGAGGTATAGGCTCCATGTTAACCGTTTAAATGATATTCCCTCATAAACGCTCGTGTTTATAGTCGGACGCTGAGTAAGAACGCTTAGAGACCGGACGCCCACTTATGCGACGTAGGTAAATATATATATATATATATATATATATAATATATATATATATATATATATATATATATATATATATATATATATATATATATATAATATATTATATATATATATATATATTTAAATATAGGTTTTATATAAGTTGATACGATTCAAAAACATATAAATATTGAAGCACCAAGCAAAGTTCGATATAAATTTTTTTTAGTTTGAAAATTTACCGAGCGATGGCGCTACTAGTTTATTATAAAAATCATAAACTAGTAGCGCCATCGCTCGGTGACTTTTCAAACTAAATACATATATATATATATATATTTGAATCGTATCAACTTTTATAAAACTTGTATTTTAAAATATATATATACAAAATTGTAGTAAATTTTACATATGTATTGTTTTTTCTGCCAAACATTTTATATATCGAATGAAATAATTATGAAATATATTGCTACTGTACACTTATAAAAACATTTATATTTGAAAAGCATCATTGATTTAAGTTATAAGTCAAAAAAGGTGGCCAATATCCGAAAAATTGAATGAAAAGTTGTGATGTTTTGTGTATGTATTATGGTGTTGAAAATATTGAAAACAAATATAAATCATCAAAAATTTCTTGCGACTTGCTGCGAGTTTGGCTGTAGCCTGACATTTTGTAGAGCTGCGCGTGTTTTTCTTTTGGTACATAACATAGGGTGGCTACTTTCTGGAGAACCGAGAAATATCAGGGAATTCATTTTATCAGGGAATAATTAATGAAATTGCTATAAAATTTAATTTATTAAAGGAAATGTTTTGCCAAATGATTTAAATAAGTTACAGCCCTATTAAAAAATAAAAACATAAATACCTCGGAAAATTATCAGTAATTCTTGGAAATAATAAATAAGTTTTTTTAAGAAATGGTAATCTTTTTCTTAGTATTATTTCTTAGTATTATTTATTTTATAATAAATAAAAATTGTATCAAAATATTTATTGTAAATAACAATATATTAGGTATTGTTATTTATAATAAATATTTTGATACAATTTTTATTAAATTATACAGGGTGTGTCTTAGGTTTAACATCTATATAAAATGTTATAAAACCGTATTCTGCCCTACTATGGAGAAAGGCAGTAACTGCAAAAAAATGCAAAATGCGTTTTATTGTGCTATGGTAAAGCCATGGACATTTTGTAACCGAATTCACCACAGAAATGCAGTCAAATATCTCATAAGTTAAAAAAATCAATTAAATACCTACTGCTTTTTATAAAAATGTAGTTTATGCTAATTTTCCACAAATTTCTTGTTTACCTACTGCCTTTCTCCGACTGGCGGATAGCCGTACCGAATCCACTTTGATTCCTCGATCCCCGCATGCGCGGTAGTGTTCTGTCACTTTTATTGTTATCGACAATCTTCACGCGGACATTTAATGTAGGGTTTATTATAATAATCTAAGTATAAAATTACTTCTTGCGAAGCTTCGAAACCAATCCAAACTCAACAACCCGACCCAACCGACCCCGCCCCGTTGGCCCCCCCCCCCGCCCAATTTTTCAACGAAGGAATTTTCATATAATTACATATTATATTATATAACTGTAGCAAAATGAATATTAAAGTAAAATTAAATAATAATCCTTTTCCCTATATAAATAAAAATAAAAAAAAGAAGTTGTAGGCGCCAAGAATCGAACCTGGTATCTCTCGCATACAAAGCGGGCGCTCTTCCATCGGAGCTACCGAGCTTATTAAATAATTCCTTTTGTTTTGAAAATAATACCAGTTTACAGTGTGTGACGTGTGAAGCATGCGGGGATCGAGGAATCAAAGTGGAATCGGTACGACTAGCCGCCAGTCTTTCTCCGTAGTAGGACAGTATTGATATTTGTATGTAGTTATAAATAAAATGTATGGTAGTTAAATAAATAAAAAATATTTAGAATTTTTTCTTTTAATCTTTCTATACATTTAAAAACTTTCTAAATAATTTATGTTGTTTAATTAAATTAATTTTTTTATGGCCACTTGCACCGTTTTCTCTAACTGATCAGTTAAATAAACTGCCAAGTAGTAACAGGGGATTAGTGTCCAAAATCTTGCACCGTGATTTTTTCACTATGGTTTAAAATTTAACTAGTGATCTAGGGAATTTGACTAAAAAATGGAAAAGATTGGTGCTAATAACTAACTTCACACTTAAGTGTAATAATTAGTAATAATTATTTGTGACGCAAATATATTTTGACGTTAGAGTTCGATTCTATTTCGTGTACGTCCGATTTAGTTGATGGCAAGATAGAATAATATGAATACAGAACCTGAAACAAAGGCGTAGAAGGGACAATTACACAAAATTTATTTTTAATATTTAATTCCGAGTTAGGTAACAAAATTAATTCCCCCCATTTAATTCTGCGTTAGGTAACACAGAATTAATTCCTTCCTATTTAATTCCGTGTTAGCTATCACAGAATTAATTCCTTACATTTAATTCTGTGTTAGCTAACACGGAATTAAATAGGAAGGAATTAATTATGTGTTACCTAACGCAGAATTAAATGGAAGGAATTAATTCTGTGTTAGTTAATGCGGAATTAAAGGGAAGGGAATTAATTCTGTGTTAGTTAACGCGGAATTAAATGGTAGGGAATTAATACTGTGTTACCTAACGCAGAATTAAATGGAGGGAATTAATTCTGTGTTACCTAACTCGGAATTAAATATTAAAAATAAATTTTGTGTAATTGTCCCTTCTACGCCTTCGTACAGATAGGGCTAAAACAATTAAAGCAGGAAATATTAACAATAAAAAGGATGAAAAAGAAATGCATCTTTCGGATTTAAAAGAAAAACTTAATATATTATAATAATAAACAAGAAGTGACTATTTATTTTATTTTAATTTTGAATAAGTATAAATTAAATAAAACATCAAAAATATTATTCACAATTTTATAAATTCGCAAAATAATCTTGTATTAATTGATTTTTAAACATAATGGGATCTTGTGGATGAGGAACCAGGGTACTCCAGTTCATGGCATTAATATCAGCAGGCAATGGCGGCTCTGGTTTATTCATGTCTCTAGCAGTATTATGTAGCACAGCTGTACTGTATCTAGTTTTAATCTTAAGCCATATGCCAGCACTGGAAACCTTCTTTTCCAAATTCCAAATACTCTTTCTATTATATTTCTGGTTCTTACTAAGAACTTCTTAGTAGGGACTCATTATAGAGTTGCTGACCTCTATACCTAAAACTATAGTTATTGGATTTGCTAAAGGTGTCAATAAATAATATCTTTGGAAAAAAGATCTTGACTACCCATGACTAGTACTTTTGAGGTTATAAATCGTTAACGGTGGATTAAAGTAATTTAAACCCCCGAAGTTGGGGGTTTATTTTAACAGTAGTTTAGGTATTTAAACAAGAATTAATTTACGGTGCAAGCCAGCTATGAAAAATAAACCGGTATTAAAAATTAAACCACTATCAAACTTAAGGTGCAAGTGGCCATTAATGCAATAAACAATATACTAAAATTTTTTTAAAAAATAATGGAAAACCGGTAAATGTTGGGGAAATTTGATTTAATAAAAAAGTGGCTACCATTACAACATTTTATCATACAATAGTTAGGCGCCCGGGCCCTTTATACCCGACGTTCTCTTGAAAAAAATTCTAAATCCATGTACAGGGTGTTTGTTTCTAACGCATTAAGTATTTATATTTGTAAATTCCAAAATGTATCTCAAACGAAGCTAGTTACTATGTATTGAATGTTTTTGTATAAGTGTAACCAAAAAATTTTTTTTTTTTAAATGTCGGCCCTATTGGATACGGCATGTTTTTGGAATAATGGAAATCAAAAACCACAGGTTGCTAAATTTTCGATATCAGAACATTTTTTTTTTGAAATATTTTCGCCATTTTAATTTTCGAAAAATTATTTTGTTTTTGGAAAAATTTAAATCCACATACTGTCAAATTTAATTAATATCATTTTTATTTTTTGGAAAATTGTCCGCCACATTTGATACACCATTTTTTTAATGCATATTAAGTTTGTTATCAGCTGCCTCAAAAGCCACAGTACACACTAAACTTAAGCGAAAAAAATATCCTCCATTTTGGATCCGCCATTTTGTTTTTCGAAAAAGAAATATAAAATTCCCATTTAGCGACCACAAACACCACATGTTGCCAAATATAAGCGATATCAGAACATTTGTTAAAAAAATATCTGCCATATTGGATCCGCCATTTTGTTTTTGGAAAAAAGGATATTAAATTCGTAATCAGTGACCCTAAAAACTCTCTGTTTTGGTAAACATAGAAATAAACCTTCATATTTTGACCATGTTTTTGGGCTTTTGGACCACTGTGCCCCGTTAAGATTTTGGGGGCGGGCGGGCGGTGTGGTTGCGGGTGGGGGCGTAAAGCGTACGTTAAAATTCGTCCCCCTAGAAATAAAAATTTATGTGTACAAGAAATGTTGTCCACATTCACCCATTAAAACGTTTGGGGGGTACAAGTTTTCGTTGGAACAACGTATAGTACCTACTAAGTTAGCACCGTAAAACGTATTCACATTTTCTCATTATATAAGGTTCAGATGTTGGTAAATTTAACTTTTTTTTTCAGAAAGTATTATAGCTCAATACATTTATTATTTTTTTTTAAATATGACTTACCTGGTTAAAACATTAAACACAATGTATTTATAACATTGATGTTATGCATTTTTTAAATATATTTTAAATTACCTGGTAAAACATGAATTCAAAAACTTTTACTTTTATTATCCCATAACAACGATAATTATTTTATTTGCGCTGCATATATAGTTTAAAAAATACATTGACACAATGAAAAAATACAAATCCGTGGAAATACTACCTCAAAACAATTTTCGTCCCCCTAGAAATAAAAATTTATGTGTACAAGAAATGTTGTCCACATTCACCCATTAAAACGTTTGGGGGGGGTACAAGTTTTCGTTGAAACAACGTATAGTACCTACTAAGTTAGCACCGTAAAACGTATTCACATTTTCTCATTATATAGGGTTCAGATGTTGATAAATTTAACTTTTTTTTTCAGAAAGTATTATACTTTTATTATTTTTTTTTAAATATGACTTACCTGGTTAAAACATTAAACACAATGTATTTATAACATTGATGTTATGCATTTTTTAAATATATTTTAAATTACCTGGTAAAACATGAATTCAAAAACTTTTACTTTTATTATCTTTTAAATAATACCCATAACAACGATAATTATTTTATTTGCGCTGCATATATAGTTTAAAAAATACATTGGCACAATGAAAAAATACAAATCCGTGGAAATACTACCTCAAAACAATTTTCGTCCCCCTAGAAATAAAAATTTATGTATACAAGAAATGTTGTCCACATTCACCCATTAAAACGTTTGGGGGGGTACAAGTTTTCGTTGAAACAACGTATAGTACTTACTAAGTTAGCACCGTAAAACGTATTCACATTTTCTCATTATATAAGGTTCAGATGTTGGTAAATTTAACTTTTTTTTTTCAGAAAGTATTATACTTTTATTATTTTTTTTTAAATATGACTTACCTGGTTAAAACATTAAACACAATGTATTTATAACATTGATGTTATGCATTTTTTAAATATATTTTAAATTACCTGGTAAAACATGAATTCAAAAACTTTTACTTTTATTATCTTTTAAATAATACCCATAACAACGATAATTATTTTATTTAATAATAATAATAATAATGTTTATTTCATGTCATAATATTACAGATATTTTACACAAGTCAAAAAAGAATTTAAAAGTACATGATAAAAAACATACTGAGATAAAATATAAATAAAAGTTTGTAGATTAAATAGGTAACATATTAAACAATATTATAAAATACTTAAAATTACTTAAAATTAAGAAAAAAAAACAGTTTACAATACTAAAAATCCATAAAGTTACTTCGGAAAATGTCCTCAGTATTATAAAATGCATTAGCACAAAGATAACTCTTAACAGATATTTTAAACGATTTAAAATCCAGTGCCCTTACGTAAAGAGGTAAAGCATTGAAAAATTTTATACAATAATAATTTGTGGAATTTAATGATCTTTTGAGTCTTAAATTTTTTAGATAAAGATTAGACTTATTTCTAGTTTCATAATTATGTTCGAGTGGATAATAGTTATTGATATTTCTCTTTATATAAATTAAACATTCGAGTATATACAAACTGGGAAAAGTTAACAAGTTTAATTGTATATAGGATCCTTTACAGTCATCACGATATCCTAAACCAGCTATAATCCTTATGGCTCGCCTTTGTAAACTAAAAATTCTTGTCCTAATGGTCGAGTGGCCCCATGAAAGGATACCATACCTTAATATTGATTCTATTAAAGAAAAATAGGCATTTCTAAGATATCTTAGCGATAGTTTATTTGATAAACTACGCAGCAAATATATATTGGAGTTGAGTTTAGCAGCAATCGCCTCTCCTTGACTAAACCAAAGAAGACGCGAGTCCAAATAAACTCCCAGAAACTTTCTACTGGAGGCTTCAGAGTTAAAGTCTCTCAACGAAAAAATAACATTTACCGTCTTTTCCTTATTTAAACTTAATCGGTTCGAGTTAAACCAGTTTAAAGCCTCCGACTGCGTGCTCAGACTCTTTGACATTGCTAGTTCAAGGGATTTGTCATGAACTGCAAATGATGTGTCATCAGCAAATAAAGTTATGTTATCTGCATTTAATAGGTTATTAGGCAGATCATTTATAAATATAAGGAAGAGTAAGGGTCCCAAAATTGAACCCTGCGGAACACCGTGATGCAGGGGCAAATTAGAAGAAAACTTATTTTTAAGAAGAACACATTGAGTTCTGTTTATCAAATAAGAATTGATAAGTTTTACACTTAAGGGGGAAAAATTATAGAAGTAAAGTTTTCGGACTAACAAATCATGGGACACGCAATCAAAGGCCTTGCTAAGGTCCAAAAACGTACCAACCATAAACTCTCCAAGTTCAAAACAAGTATTTACTTTATCGACAAAGGATATTATTGCATCCGACGTAGATAGTCCTTTGCGAAAGCCAAACTGTTTTTCAGTTAGAAGATTATTCTCTACAAAATAGTTTGAAATCTGCTTGAAAATGAGTTTTTTGTAAATTTTTGAAATAATAGGTAATAAGGATATTGGACGATAATTGCCCAATTCGTCTTTATTGCCTTTCTTAAAGACCGGTATTAGTATAGCTTTTTTTAAAGATATTGGAAATATACCCGAATTGATAGAATAATTAATTAACTTTGTTAATGGATAAAGAATTATTTCCCGTACTGAACGAATAATCTCAATATTCAAATTATATATATCATTACTTTTACTTGATTTAAGTTCTTTAAAGATGTCACGAACCTCGTTGTAGGTGACTTCTTTAATAGTAAAATAATAGTTTAAATTTTTGTTTAAATTTAACATAAAATTAATTGGATCAATTTTTGAAGGGGGTAAGGAATCCAGTGTTATTTGGGGTATACTACAGAAAAAATTATTAAATTCGTCGGGCTCTATATTTGATGTATTGTCTGTAGGACTATTTGTGTTATTATTGTTAACTAACTTCCACATGGCTTTTGAGATATTTTTGGAGTTTAAAATATAGTTATCACTGGCTGATATTTTAGTTTGCTTTATTTTTTTGTTATATTTCAATTTAAATTGTTTGAGTAGGAGACCAGTTTGTTCAGTAGGGTACATTTTGTAAGAGTCATTTATAAAGCATAAAGTTTCACGCATTTTTTTTAATTCTGGGGTAAACCAGGAGATTTTGTTTATTTTATATTTTTTACCTTTTACAATTTTATTAGGAAATGCCAGATTTGCTTTGGATTCCAAAATTGATAGAAATAAAGTAAACTTATTATCCAAACCATCATTAGAATCTATGAACGACCAGTCAATGAAACTAATTAACTCAAAAAATTCAATCTTACCTTTAAGCGTAATGGGCCTAATAGATTTTTTAATAATACTATTTTCAGAGTTAACATTTAAATTAAAATCAAATAGTATTCCGGAGTGATCAGAAATACTCGTATCAATAATCTTGACATTGTTAAAATTCAATATATTTGTAAAAATATTGTCCAATGTGTTAGTACCCCTGGTGGGAGAATTGACTAGAGGGAACATGTTAAAGCTTTTAAATAGATCACATATGCACATTGAGCTTTTATCCTCAGATAAATTAAATTTTACATTAAAATCACCTACAACTATGACACTATTGACTCCATTAACTAATAACTTTAACATTTTTTCAATATTTTCCACAAAAATGTCGAAATTTCCAGATGGGCTTCTGTACACTGTTACTACAGCTAACTTATGACTAGGAAATAAAGTAGCGGCTAGTTCACAATCCTTTTCAATGGATAAGTTGGTTATATTAGTAATATTTTGATTAACCCAAGACGCATTAACTAATTGCATTACCCCACCATGTATATGGGTACTGCGAGAAAAATACGAGGAGGTAATAAAATCGCCTATTTGAATTTTTTTTATTCATCTTCACATAGCCAGTGTTCCGCAAGACAAATAATATCTGTGTTTAATTCATTCATTAATGCATCAAATATATTTTGTTTATTTCTAATGCTTTGGATGTTTATAAAAAATAATTTTAAAGGGATGTTATCATTTACAATCATACAGTTAGCTTTACTCTTTGGTGCTGGGTTTACGAAAAAACGTATAATCTTTTACAATTACCCCTTGAGGCCACTTGTTCGAATCAAAAAGTAAATTTTTGTATTTATGTTCAATACTCACTTTAAAAGAGCTATTTTTTCCTTTATTTTCCAGGGTGTTTACTTGAAAAGACTGTTCTGGCCATGTTTCCTTTAAGTAATTGGATAATACATCGTTTGTCACTTTACCTTTTATATGTCCAATATAAACATATGCATATTTTTCTACGCCTTGAATTGTACCATGGTTTTCATTGGACCCTTTAATTAGGTTGGATTTAATCTTAGGTTTATTTTTCTTCTTTACTTCTATGAAACCATCATTGATGTCAGTCATTTGAGTGTTATCCGGTATCACTGGTGATTTTGGGGGTTTTAGTTGTGACGTCGAGGGTTTTTCATTAGATAAACCTGGAATTTTTATATTGTTTTGATACACTTTAGCTGCCCTCTCTTGGCCGGTAGATGATTCATTTGTTTTATTTATTTCTTCTACATTAACAATTGTCGATGCGATTACGTTTTTTCCTTTCAACTGTTTTTCAAGCATATTTACTTTTTCTTCCAACAATGTTTTATTTTCTATTAGAAGTGCATTCTTTTCTTCTAGTTCTTTAATTATTCTTTTTAAATGTGTGTTTTCGCAGCGTAAAATTTCGCTACAGCTTTCGTTAGGTGTTAGTGCCAGAGGTGGTCCAGGAGCAGGAGAGCAAAATAAGCAGGACCACTTACTTGGAACATCTTTTATTGTACACAATCTTCGGTTGTCAGGTTAGCACAATCTTTATGAAACCACTTCTTTGTATGCATTTGTTCTAATTATTTGCGCTGCATATATAGTTTAAAAAATACATTGGCACAATGAAAAGATACAAATCCGTGGAAATACTACCTCAAAACAATTTTCTCTTATAATCAGTTTTAATAAATCGGCCGTCATATTTGTAAATTTAATAAAACGCGAATGCGCGCCCCAAAACGTGAAGTAACACGGAGCTACCATGCGCAATAGCATACCGTGTTTATGTGTATCGCGTTTATAAACTGTCCACAAAGTTGATAATGCGTAGGTAACATTTTACATTTTTTTAGTGGTTTTGGTATATGGTTTTGGTATATGAAGCTACGATACCCATAACGTATAAAAGCCCATGCAAAGAAGAATTCGACGTCAATAAAGCTGAAATACAAAGAGAAGATTGTAAAGAAGATGAAGAGAGAACATTTTGCGAGGTACGGAAGAAGCTAGTGCTGCTGAGTCATTCTGTAAAAAAGGAACTTGACATCCGAAGAAAAGTATGGGAAAGGTAAAGAATCGAGAAAAATTTACAGAAGAGCCTTGGACTTTATTGGAGATGCCTTGAGTTGGTATTGTGGTGTCGCCACAGAAAGTAAAGTCAAAACATTGGTACTAGAGGGACGCGACCTGAAACAAAGAATAAAATTGCTTAATAAAGGATTGGATGGAACACTAAGAATCTTAGGAGACTCATCAAGAAAATTTCAAACATACCAGGAAGAGGTTCAGAAAACTTTTAACGACACAAAAAACAAAATGGAAGAAATATTAAAAATATGGACAATTCAAAAAGAAACATTTTACGATAAATATGAAGCAGACGTTCACGACTTATCCAGTTTTATTTTTAACAACATTTTAAGGCGCATTCATGCTCACTAAAATAAGAAATAAGAATAAAAAATAAGAAATAAGATAAAAAGTTAAAACTGTGTAAAGTAATGGTTGCGTTCATGCTCATGAAAATAAGAAATTAGAAATAAGAAATAAGAATAAAGATTAACAATTTTTAACTTTGGTTCTTATTCTTGCGTATAAAACTGCGCAAAGGACCAAAATGGGTCTGTGAATTATTTTGATGGGTTTTATGTGCTGGCCATGGAGCCATGGTGTTGGAAATCGCGTTGAGTGTCGCTGTCGATTGTTTACGTTTATAGCCAATATAATCCACTATAATAAAATATAATTGTGTGACAACATTTTTTATTTCTTATGTTAACAGCATGAATCCTTATTTCTTATTCTTATTTCTTATTTTAAGTGAGCATGAATACACCATCGCTATGGGACACCACATATACACAATTTCAAATTTTACAAGCCTGCAAAAACCACGAAATACCAACAACCAACACCAGATATCCTGAAAAGCGACCTTCTACGCCTACAAAAACATATAGAACAAGCCGATCAAAAGATAGCAATTAATCTTGAAGACATCCATAAATACTACGAGTTACCAATAACTGATTGTGTCATCGCAGAAGAAACAATAATGGTAACAGTAAAAGTTCCAATAAGAAGAGCAAATTCCAGATGGCAACTCTAAGAGTTGGTAACAAATCCATTTGCTTGGCACAACCAAACATGTCACATTCAACACGAAGCTTTATTTTTGGCAGTAGCGACAAGGAACCAGAGCGCTAAACATTTCTGGAACCAACCTACACCAATGCAAGCCTTATGAAAATAAATTATGCTATCTTCCAAGATTTTCATCACGTAACCTACATGGACCCCAATGTGCTAAAATGGTGTTTCACGTAGCCACCGTAGGTGGTGGATTTTATGTATACCAATATCTCAGTTATTAGACATGGGACCCACACCAAATTTATAATAGTTTATAATGACATTAAATAAACAAGTTCGGCGCAAACAGAATTTAAATTGAAGTTTGCGAAAAAAAGTTAGTTTTTCCTGTCGCCTCACCCGCCTCCAGGCCCCCCTATTTGAGATAATTCAAATTAAAGTGGTACAATTTATAACCTACTATAATTTATAAACAAATTTAAAATTTTATTTAAAAAAATACAAATATTACAGGTTTTATATCATTTTAAATATTTTTTTATTTTAATAAAAACTTCAATTTAAATTCTGTTTGCGCCGAACTTGTCCATTATAAATATTTTTATAAATTATTATAAATTTGGTGTGGCCGCCACTGCTTCAAAGTAATTAGTTACAACCGAAGTTAGAAAAAAACACATTTATAGTCACACACCCCCATCCAAACACTACCGTGATGTGTACAGAAGAACAACAAATAGAAGAAAAATCCCTTAAATATGGTATAGTAATATAGGTGCCATCAAACTGTCACTACCCTGCAGCTGTTCCTTAAGGGTAGGAAACGACATCCTCATAGAAAAAAGGTATCCTTGTAATGAAGAAATAGAAGAAGAACTGAAGATTTGTCACATTTTGCCGCCTACATGGACAAACCTGAAGTCATTTACACTGAATCCTAATTACAATCAAAAACCACCAACGTTTGGAAAGATCGAGGAGTGCCTATTATCCAACTAGTCACTCACAGTTCCACATATTAACTTGACATCCACTAGTAAAGAAATAGAAGAAATAAGAAGAAGTTTAGAATCTACTTACGCTAATCTATATTCCATCCATGGAGACTTCATGCTTATCCTATGGAATGGTAACTTTTCAGCGTGCGTGGTATTCCTCTTAATCAAGAGATACCCAGTAGTACTAGCAGCCACCATACCTCGAGCAGAAGCTGCAGAAATCTCAACTGCAGTAAATTTAATTGCTGGATCCCCGCAATACTAGTCATGTTTTTATTGCTACTAATAATGATGTATACATCATGTATATAATATATATTATATATCTTGTATACATCTGTAAAAGAAGAAATAAGAAAAATGTAAAAAGTATAATAAAAAATAAAATACCCAAAAATACTGGAAACCCTGGATATGGTTCCTCACAAGAAGGTATCCTGTACCACGTTTGTTGTGAAGATGACTTCAACCTTCCAGATCAATTCCAGCTAACACTCGTCCGAGCTTACCACAGGAATGACCAGGAGTGAGAGTTAGCAATTTACAATGATAACAAAAGGGAGCCCAGCGCAACGAGTCGCTCATGCGTTCCATGTCCATCGCAGGAATAAAATTGTTGGCTAGGTCAGTGGCTAGGTCAGTGTTAATATTAAATTACAAGCGCATATTTAAGATAAAAACTAGCTTGATAAACAAATTGCAAGTTTAATTTAAGCATTTATAAAAATAAACGTTATAGGGTATAAAGGGACGTAGTTCTTCACTAAATTTATAGAAACAATTTTTTTAATTTATTTATAGTAATGCATAATTTTAAAAACTAAATGAATAATTTTTATATATTTAAGATTTTTTTGGCATAGGCTATAGGCACTTGTAAATTGTACATAGTTTAGTTAATATTTTAGTTTAATTATTATTTTAAGAATACTTACTAATTTTTGTTATTTTTTATTTTCATGTGGAGGCCGACACAATGTAATGGTACTAGACACTTCACCACTTCAACACCACACCAAAACCAACATGTTTCACTTAGTTTCGGGCATTAAGAATTCATCATGGCGGACTTGAAGATGAAACTAAGTGTCTAGGACTATGTTGGCTTATGGGACTTCTTAAGAAGTAAGGGTGGAACTAAAAGAGCACTTTTGTATGTCGGCGGTTTATTGCAAATTTAGAACATGACACCATCAAGTCCACTGGCGTGCTTTCTAGGCGAGGGAGATGTCACGAAATAAGAATATATTATTAATTTATGATATTGTATTTAAATAATTATATTCCCACAGCCGAGCAAAGGAAGTTTTAGATTATTGAGATCCCAATCGTCACAATATATATAATATAACAATGTACAGAAAGAAAAACTGTATGTAAAATTAATAAACTGCTGTCGTCAAATTTTTGTTCATTAATATTATGTATTGGTGATTATAACAATGCTTTTTGATCATAGATTAATAACTAAGTACAGGGTGTCCCAAATTGGTTGTCCGTATAGGGTCATATCTCTTAACCTAAAAGAGCTAAAAAAAAATCTGTCGACACTAATGAATTCTTAAAGAAACTAAGAAAATTGAATGTTTACCTTAATGTTTAGCCCGTTTGGGTTAATTCTAGATTCCTTTAGGCCATATTAGTATCTGTGATACAATTGCTGTGTGCAGTCCCGGTTGCATAGTATGTACCGATTGCAGCAAAGGCCACGTCGTTTGACGGTGTGGATCACCTGATGTTCTTACATCTCGCCTCTGTTGACTTAACAACCGAGCATATAAGCTGAGGGAGTAATTTGTTTTGATTGTGTTCCACTACACCAAGTTGCCCGACACTGATGAGACCCAATAAAGGTCGAAACAGCTGTCTGTCGGTATTTGAAGTTGGTGGAACGCATTCGAAACAAAAAACTTTGGCGAGGTGTAGGTTTAATTTTTTCTTATATTCTTATGAATATTACCAGTGATGGGTCAAGAAAGTTTCTTAAAGAAACTAAGAAAATTGAATGTTTACTAATGAATTCTGTGATAAAAAGTGTCTACATAACATTTTAACCTGTATTCGTAACTCAAATATTAACGAAGCTACAAGCATTTGTCAAAATTGGCAAAAATTAAAAAAATAGGTATATCTCCTAAACAAATGGGAATCGAGAAAATTCAAAGACATCATCCGATCAATCTTTAAAAAAGACGACGGGGATGCGTGGTCGAATTTTTTCTAACATTTATATTTACTGACATAGCATATGAGACATTCTTTTACATATCGTACGGATTACAGAAAACATATTTTTTCAAATTTTTAAAATGACTTAATTTTTTTTTACAGCATCTTTTCATAAATTTAGCCGACCCCTATATCGGAATTTTTGCAGAAAATTTATTTTTCCAAAGATATATTGATTTAAACTTTTGATAAAATTTGAAAAAATGCTGAATTCTTTTGTACTTAAAATTCATTATCTCCGGTTCTACTGATCGGATCGATTTCATTTTTTTTTTATTTTAAACCATATTACATAGTATTTTTAGATAAATATTTAAAAAGTTTGTGTTTTGTTTATTATATGAAAAACATATTTTTTTTTGTATAAACAGATTTTTTGTGTTTGCCCCCTCTATGAAAAAAAATTAAAAAAATACTGTTCTATGCACTATTTATTACTCTACAAAATGAATTTTTCAGAAAAATGGAGACTTTTTTGGATCTGAAGATATTAAATATTTTCGAGCGCGTGACCGGTACAAGCCGTAAGGGGGCATCCATTAATTACGTGAGGCGTTTAGGGGAGGAAGGAGGTCAAGCCAAATCTCATCAATTCTCACGTAAGGGAGAGGGGGTCTCGGCAAATATCACGTAATTTTTAACAAAGTATGTTTTTTTAATAAATCCAACAGAATCAAGCAGTTTAACGTATAAACATTAAAAATAAGCATTTTTTAAAATCTCACGTGAGATTAGGGGGAGGGGGTTGAGCCAAATCTCATGACATCTCAGCAAGGGGGGAGGGGGTCAAAAAATCGCTAAAATTAACTCACGTAATTAATGGACACCCCCTAATCAGACATCTTCGAAACGCTAACACATTTAGGATAGTGTAAACTCATACATCGTTTTAAAAAAATACCAGCGCTTTTTGTAAATTAATTCTAATTTTAAAGGTTTTCAATTAATGAGTAAATTTATTAACTGGAAGAATTGACATTTGCACAAATAAGTCACCAATTAAAAGATTTCGAATCATGGCACTCTTATACAAAATATCACGTCACCCGCCACATGCACTAATACGATTGAATATTACGCGCTTGACAGTCCGCGCTCGAAAATGTTTAATATCTTCCGGTCCAAAAGAGTCTCCACTATTCTGAAAAATGTATTTTGTAGATAAAGAAAAAGCGCATAAAATATTATTTTTTTCCTTTTATTTTATAGAGGGGGGCAAACATGAAAAACTAGTTTAAAAAATTAATCTGTTATTAACTCCCTATACTTAAAAAAAAAAAATTAATTTATTTATTTGAAAAGCCTATTCAATAAGGTTTAAAACAAAAAAAAAAACAAAATCGATCCGATTAGTAGAACCGGAGATAATGGGTTTTATGTAGAAGAGAATTCATCGTTTTATCGCAATTCATAAAAACTTTATATCAACATATCTCTGAAAAAACAAATTTTTTACAGAAAACCTGATACACGTATCTGCTTATTTACTGAATAGAAGCGGTAAAAAAATTTTCATGCGAATCCAAACCCTGAAGTCAAAATAGGTGTACGATTTGTAAAAGAATGTCTCATATACGGACAACCAATTTGGGACATCCTGTACATTGAAACAATAAACTAGCCAACATTAAAAACGATCAATGCAAAACATAAAAATTAATTATTTCTTTAATGTAAAAAATTATTGAATTAACTACTGACGATCATTAAACGATGTTATTTATCTTTAAAACAATAAATTAATCGTCATTGATTCATGAGCAGCAAACATAAATAATAATAAGCCGTCTTCATTGTCCCAACGGTCACTAAACATTTTTATTTTACAAATTTAACCATTCAATTCTAAAATCGCGCCAAAATTAATGCTGCCGTAAGATGAATCAATCAACATAATAGTATATTATGTTTCAAGTTTGATAAACGCCATTTTATACACGAATTTAATTTAGGCACAATCGAGCTTGCGAGCGAGTGCTTAAATTAATGAGTGTATAGAAAAGTTTATAAACGGGGTGCATACTATACTTTTTCTACAAAGGTGCATACAAATACTTTTTATTATCTTAAAATGATTTAAATCAAAAATTTGTATAGAGCGCCATCTATGAAACAATAGGGGAATCTGTGTGTCACCGTCAAATGTCAAATTTTTATATTTTATAAACACAGATTATAAAGGTTATAAATCGAAATGTATTTCTTGAAAATTGACAGTTTTTCACAGTGAAAGTAAAGAAAATGTTTTATGAGCACTTTACAGTGGAGTCGGTGCCCTAATTTAAGTTATAGTTTACTGCCGGCGAAATTAAAAGGTCAGTACAATGTTCATTAAAATATTGGCGTTGAGAAACCATTTAATACTTTTGTATTTTTGTATTGAGATAATAAAATAATTTTCGCATTTAGTAGTAGTATTTTACAAGAAAGGCACTTTATTTTAACGATTGTATGACATTTGACAACTGTCAACTAACTTAAAACTAACTTCAGCCCGTGACTAAAGGGCAATAAAGCCACAACTTGTCAATGTGTATTTAAAAGGTCACTTAGTGTCATGAAAAAATGTACGAGAAAGGGCGTTTTAAAGGTGGAAGTACAAAAACATTATTATTACGGTCATTGCACCACTTTTGGGTGGCGAATTTTTATAGCGTTAAAATGTTAGTTCCGCGTTTAACCCTAAAGCTTTATTAGTGAAATTGTAATAAATATAAAAAGTAAACATTGGCGAAGCCAAGGTTTGTAAGCTGGTGAAGTTACTTTTTTGGATTAATTTTTAACTTTTTTGCCTAATATACGGATTGGACATTGACGAAACCGAGGTGTGTGAGCTTGTGGAGTTATTTTAAACAGTTTTGACTTTTTTGGATTTTTATTTTTATGTTTTTAGTAAGTGAGATTTTAGTGTTTAAAATTGTAGGGTGGTGACCCACCCTTAGTATTCTCTGAAAAATGTCACTTGTCTTGACGAATTCTGTACTTATCTTACTTATATTTTTGTAATATTAAAATATTCCTAATTGAATATTATTACTTAATTACAACTTTTAGTTATAGGCAACTGTTTGTACAGCTGTGTATTTTTGGTTTTATAATCATTATTATTTTTATAATAATGTAATGATTGGGTTTAGAAGATTATTGTGAATTATCTAGTTATCGTAAATAGGTTACTTATTTAATTAATATTTGAAGTAGTGCTGTTAATCCTTATAAAGAATTGAAAGAAACTTTAAGTTCTACGATGCGCATGCACAGGGCCGGCGTTAGCTTATTAGAGGCCAGGTGCAAAAGAAAAATGCGGGGCTTGAACTAAAAATTTACTCTTGAAAATTAATAAACCAATAAAACATCAAACGAAAAACCAATTGAAGGGATTAGAGCTAAAACCGCATTTTTAAGTCAAAATTTTTTAAGCGTGTTACCGGATAGTAGAAAATTTTGACTTAAAAATGCACTTGGGTGGTTCAGCTTTTCCCTTCAATTAATATAGAAATTAACGTTTAAGAAAAAATCACACATAATTTTTTTCTGCTTTAGCGGAAGCTCTTTTCCACCATCCTCTATTGACAATAGTCGTTCTTGGCACATACCTTCTTGATCTTAAATATGTATTTATTCATTTTAATTTTGAAAAACTCCTTTCCCGGCGTAATAATAATTGTTTTAAACGGATACAGGCAACTTCAAATACACATTTAGCAACATTGAACTGAATGATAATAGATGACGATACTTACTAAAGATACAGGGCCGGATTAAGAGTTTTGAGGCCCTGGGGCCGACATTTGGTGGGGGCCCTCAATATTTCTAAAATTTTTGACACTGAAACTCATGGTAAATTTTTAAGTTAGAGGAACTTTACGTGATTTTTTTATTATCTTTAAATCATTATTTAATAAACCATATAAATTTTAAACGAAACACCCTGTATCTCGATAATGAAGCATTTTCGGACACGTGTTTTTAGGAACTTTTTTTCATATTTCGATAAGAGGAATTTCCCCTGAGCTTTTGTCACCAAGTCTGAATCTATATTTTAAATAATACGAACATAACCTTATATACATTTTACCCAAGTCTGAGAAATTATAAATTCGTAAAAAAATTCGCAAAACTATAAAAACGTAGATAGTAGAATAGAATTGTGAATAAAAGTGTTTTTATATACTTTATATTTTATATATTTTGAATAATACGAACAAAACCTTATATACATTTTACTCAAGTAAAATATAAATTGATCTATTTTTTGTTTGTATTTATAATACTTACCCCAAACTGAAAAAAGTGCATCAAAAGTTGTATTATTTGTCTGTTTTTCATACAAAATCAAACAATAAAACAATCTTTTTCCAAAGAAAAGCACAAAACAGTATTTCGGATACATCGGAAAATATTACTCCAAAAATCTGGGACAAAAACTAACTTTAATATTAGGTTATAAGTAATTGACTGTTTGCCTGTATTTACAAAAACGTTACAAGCACTAAAGGAGCAACTGCTTGAAATTATTATGAGTCATAACTTATGACTATAGACTATATAAAAACGTCTTCGCGCGCCAAAACTTTAAATGTGATAATTTACATTCTGATTTGCAAGCGGATAAGTTAAAGTTAGAAAAATTAATTGAAAATTACAGGATTCGCGTATAACCGACCCATTTTTTAGTTTTTTCGCCAATTTTTTCATATTCGTTTCATTAAAAAGCTACATATTGCATTGGTGGGGGGCCCCTAAATGGTGGAGGCCCTGGGGCTGTGGCCCCGCTGGCCCCATGCTAAATCCGGCCCTGTAAAGATATTATCTCTGGTAATGACCAGATATTATTTTGTCACGCTGTGCTTACAGCTTGCCATGTTGCTAAAATGTACAATAATTTCGTTAAGACGACTTGAAGCGCGGGGCCGGGTGCAACCGCACCGTTTGCACATGCCTCACGCCGGCACTGCGCATGCATAAAGAATCTTCTACTCTTTTTGGACGAGTCCATTATTTGATGATGGTGGGAAGGAGGCTCGAAAAAGGTTTTTCGATTGGATTATTAGGGTGTTGGCTCAGCCAACTTGGCTGTTGGTGACTACACACTTGAGGCGAATGTTAAAAAAACAGAAAAACTTCGAAAAGAATATGGTAATCTTCGAACATTGTGGTTCTTTCATATAAGAAGAATATACAGGTTAGTCTGATATTATTTTATTTTGTTGTAAATGATTGATTTACATGTTTTTATCTATGCCAGTGAGATAAGAACTTCTTATCCCACTCATTTTGAGTGAGATAAGAAGTTCATTAACGCACGCGTTTTTCTCTGCTTTTAACCAATCAAATAAAAAAGTCAAAATGTCAAAATAACCCTAAATTAAAGTCTTAGATAAAAATAATTACCGTTTATTTTTCCATTTAGAGGCGTAGATAAAAATTTGTACAATATACGTGTGATAACGCTTTATTAACGTACTGTTGCGATTGCCCAACTCGTGCTACGCACTCGTTGGGCAAATTTCGCATGCGTACGTTAATAAAGCTCTTATCCCACTTATATCGTAAATAACTATAATTTCTCCAACGGCTGCCATTTCGCAATGCTTGTAGTCCACATATCAGAGTGCGTGCCTATTTTTCTCAATTATTTATTATTTAGAAAAATATTGAATTAACATTTGATTTATATTTTAAATACTATAATAAACATACGTTTACAAATATTACAAATTATTAGAATACATAATTTTAAACGTTATTATAAAATTATTTTATCTACGCCAGTGAGATAGGAACTTCTTATCCCACTCATTTTGAGTGAGATAAGAAGTTCATTAACGCACGCGTTTTTCTCTGTTTTTAACCAATCAAATAAAAAAGTCAAAATGTCAAAATAACCCTAAATTAAGTCTTAGACAAAAATAATTACCGTTTATTTTTTCATTTAGAGGCGTAGATAAAAATTTGTACAATATACGTGTGATAACGCTTTATTAACGTACTTTTGCGATTGCCCAACGAGTGCGTAGCAAATTTCGCATGCGTACGTTAATAAAGCTCTTATCCCACTTATATCGTAAATAACTAAAATAACACTCTTAAACTAAATTTGGATCAATTTTATATTTAGTATTATTATTGTGATTGGTCCAGTTTTACAGTTTGATTAATATCTGTGTTTTCAATTGACTTATCGAGACAAGTGAAAAATAACACTATTTATTATTAGGGTTTAAGGTCCCTTCAAGGGACTCCCTTGAGTTATGTATATGATTTGACCATGCTCCTTGAAGATTAAATATAAAAAGTTACAACATACAAATATGTCGCCTAAATGGCACAATAACAAATATGTCGCCTAAATGGCACAATAACAAATATGTCGCCTAAATGGCACAATTACAAATATGTCGCCTAAATGGCACAATAACAAATATGTCGCCTAAATGGCACAATTACAAATATGTCGCCTAAATGGCACAATAACAAATATGTCGCCTAAATGGCACAATAACAAATATGTCACTTAAGTGTCACAATTAAAAGTATATTACCTAAAGGGTAAATACAACAATATTATACCGAAATGGTTCAACAATAACAAACTTGCCTAAATGGCTTTCCACACAATAAGTTGTTAACACCGTGTGTTGGCCCGACTTTTGATACTCGTAAGGAAAAAAAGTGACAACCAACTATACGCACTTAGTTAAAGTCATATTGACAGAATGAGATGACATTGACAAATTAATTTCAATCAGTCAGCTGTGTTAAAAACGTTTAAAAGTTTATTTAAATTATATCGAGTCTTAGCGTGAAAGATTGTTAGTTTGAGTTGGTAATAAAAAATGGTCTCCTAGAGTAACAAGGTTGTTGATGGTAGTAGGCGAATGAATTTGAAAAAATATAGAGATTGATGATTATTATTATTATTATTATTAATTATTTAAAATGGTTGTAAAGCTTTGACCAAGTTTATTATTTTAATGTGGATTCCTAAGGTTTTAACTCTGATATTTATTTATCTAGTTCAGAAGACGTTATAATTCGTCTATTTTGTATCATAAGTCGATATCATTATATTAAATAAATTAAATCTTAATATTCCTTATTTTTACTATTACACACGTAATATTACTATGTGCCTTATTTTGATTATTACGTTGATATTATTATCTGCTCTATTATTATTATTATTATTCTTACTATATTTTCTATGATTACTATATTGTATATTATTACTGTTTCTCTATTTATTGCGCCATGTAATAGGATTAATAAGAATGAAGGTTTTGCTGTATAAAATTGAATTATATCTCTGTTTTCGACTGTTTATACAAAATGAGCTGATATATTGTTACTGATGATCATTATTATAAATTTAGTTGATATTACATTTGGCTTGGTAATACTTAAGAATCTGCATTTATTAAACCTTGGAAATAAAACCCTTTAACCTATAAACTTGGAAATATATATATATTTCTATAAATCTACCGTATTAAACTAGTCAATCTAAATTCCCCAAAGTGACAAAAAGCTAACTGAAACTAATAATCTCAAAACGTTTGATAAAACCTATTGTTAAAACTAATATTCAAATACAATGAATATAAAGCTGACAACCATTATTTGTGTGTTTTTATTACTTAATCTAATTTCCTCTCTCTGGCATCCTTCCTATCTAGAAGCGAATTCAAATAACACAACGTAGGTACCTTTCCGACTAGACTAGATGATCACACCGTTTTTGGCCACACTTGACAACATTTCGAAGTTGTTGAGGATATGTTTGAATTCGCGAGATTCTTAAAATCTCCTTGGGTTACTGCCGTTTCCATGAGTTTGGGGTCCCCACCCCGTGCCCATCACAACCGTCGTTATTTTTATCGACGAGGTTCAGGGTCTCAGTATATATTCTTGGTTGACCACTCTACCTGCACGGTATAATTGTAATGATTTTGACTACTATTGGGTTTTGGATTGGGGCCTCCTCGGATTGACCATAATCCTAACCTTATTTTAACTACACGAGCACGGTATAATTGTAATGATTTTGACTACTATTAGGTTTTGGATCAGGGCCTCCTTGGATTGACCATAATCCTAACCTTATTTTAACTACACGAGCACGGTATAATTGTAATGATTTTGACTACTATTAGGTTTTGGATCAGGGTCTCCTCGGATTGACCATAATCCTAACCTTATTTTAACTACACGAGCACGATATAATAGTAATGATTTTGACTACTATTGGGTTTTGGATCAGGGCCTCCTTGGATTGACCATAATCCTAACTTTATTTTAAACTACACGAATTGCAGACATTTCGATCTTGTTTCGAGCATTAATTGATTTGAAGTAAAATAATTTATTTAACTACTGGACCAAAGAAATATTCAAAATTACCTCTATGTTTATACAAGTGTACAATATTGACAAGATTACAAATAAAATTAATTAACTCTTTACTCAACGTTTTACCCGGTACCTATTTGACTAGAGGAATAGTGGCACCTCTGACCTTATAAATAAATAAGCCATAAAATGAGCATGCTAGTGTTCTATTTGAACAATTCCTGACAATAAGTAAGTATGATACCTTGAAAAAGAACTGTAGTTACTATGTAGGTTTTTAGTTAAACATTTCACAACGAGACGATTACAGCTATTTGGCCAATTAAATTAAACCTTATTTTATTATTATTTTTTTGTATTACCCTTGTTTATTAAATGATGAGGCAGGGGTCTCCACCTTACAAAATATACACTTTAAGTAATATTTTAAATATAATTATTCGACTTGTCTAATCGTCCGATCATCGGATGAATAAAATATATTAATCGTCCGATCATCGGATGAATAAAATATATTAATCGTCCGATCATCGGATGAATAAAATATATTAATCGTCCGATCATCGGATGAATAAAATATATTAATCGTCCGGTAATAACATAACGTTAGTTACGTCATAATTATAATCCGCTTTTGTTCACCGACCGTTTAATATTTGATAACAAGCTAGATAGCTTATATGGTAGGGCGTTCGCTTGTCATGCGAGAGGTCCCGGGTTCGATACTAAGAAGCTGTCGAATTTTTTTTATTTTTTTATTTCATAAATTTGTTGTTTCTTTGTTAAACAGTGTTCGGTTGGGTTGGGTTGGTTGGTTTGTTTTAGTTTTATCGTAACATAAAATCTACTAGAAGTTGTCGAACTTTTTTTATTTCATAAATTTGTTGTTGCTTTGTTAAAAAGTGTTTTATTTTTATCGTAACATAAATTTGCCCATTTTAGTTGGGTTTTTTGTTCAATGGGGCGGGGGGGGGGGCCCAATGGGGCGGGGTCGGTTGGGTTGTGTTGTTGAGTTTGAGTCCGATAATCTTTTTATTATTTATTTATGTTATTACCGGACGATTAATATATTTTATTCATCCGATAATCGGACGATTAATATATTTTATTCGTCCGATTATACGGACGACTAGCAATCGGACGATTAATATATTTTATTCGTCCGATTATACGGACGATTAATATATTTTATTCGTCCGATTATACGGACGACTAGCAATCGGACGATTAATATATTTTATTCGTCCGATTATACGGACGATTAATATATTTTATTCGTCCGATTATACGGACGACTAGCAACGGCCATAATTATTTAGGATTTCATGTAATTAAGGCGGTCGATATATGTTTTAAAATTATTTATATATTTATTCTTGACTTTTCAGAGGAAAGCATAATGCTTTGGAACTTTTTAGAATGAGCATTTTAAACCTCGTGAGAGCCCAAAGGTTCATATTATTTGTAAATTTCTCTTGCAATAAAAAAAATTATTCACCAAAAACGTCTTTATTTTAAAGAAACCTTGTTTGTGATTGATTGCTTGGTAAGATATTTTTCCTATTTCTTATTTTTATGTTGCTAAAAAAAATTTACCTGCGTACCCAGTAAACCTTTATTTTAAATAAAAAAAGAAGTAAATAAAAAGGTAAGTAAATTTGGCAAATAATTTTAATTGTGTTCGTCTTGGAATTTATCTAAATTTGAGTAAATCATAAACTAATGCGTTTTTGTTTGTAGTAGAAATCATACATCTATGGTAATTGTTTATTGATTCAATGAAAAATAATCATAAACTAATGTCGTTTATAATAATAAAAACATGCTTTCATATATCTTTGTTCGCTGTTTATTAGTAATTAGTTATTAGTTTATAGTAATCATAAACTTATGTTCAACGGTCATTATATTAACAACCGCTGTTCATAGATCCATGCTCATAGTTTATTAGTTTAACGTACAGGATTAATAAGCTAATGTAAATATGTTTATCGTTTTAATTACTGTCAAACATAGATCCATGCTCATTATTCATCAATTGAATGTACTATTGCGGCCGATAAAAAGTAATCGACTAATTTTCCCGTTGTAAATATGGTCACCAGTGTCATTTCAAAAATAATTTTATAAAATTAAGTAACGTCATCTTAAATTAAGTAAAGTCATTATTTAATTATGCCTTACCATACTTTAAGTGAAGCAGAGAAAGGCTATATTATCGCCAAAATTGGAGAAGGATGGTCTCAACACCAAATACCAGATGAAATAAACTGCAGCATAAGCGCTATTCAAAAATTAAACAAAAAGTGGGTGGAAACTGGTGATTTGAGTAGGGTAATGGGTCCTGGGCGTCCAAGAAAGACAACTTCAGTAAACGACAACGAGTTGGTTGAATATGTGAGGCAAAACCCATTTTCTAAGTCCATTCAAGCCAAAGAGGAATCTAACTTCCCAGCATCTGTTAGGACGGCAAGAAAACGTTTGCGAGAACAAGGTTTATTTAACTGCGTCACGTCAGTGCTAAAAAGCCTCGTTTGACGGATGTTAATAAAGAGGCAAGAGTGGAGTTTGCAAATAATTTTTTAAATCAAAACGCTGAATATTAGGAGCGAGTAGTCTTTTCAGATGAAAAAATATTTCAATCCTGCTACAATGGGCAACTGCGAGTTTATCGTCCCAGAAACCATAAGTTTGATGAAGAATACCTCCACAAAATTGACAACAGCGGAAGATCTTCAGGGGCTGGTATAATTCATATTGTAGAAATTCAGATTAACTGGGAACCGATACGTGGAAATTTTAAACGATGTAATGCTCCCGTCAGTGCAAGAAAGATTTGATAATGATTTTTTGTTTCAACACGTAACACTTTATGATTTATCTTTCCTGATCAAAAAAATATATTTTTTTCATTTTAAGGATAACTCGCCAGTTCACACTGCTTATGTGGTTCATAATTGGCTAGAAGAAAATCACATTACAACGCTTCCTTGGCCGTCAAGAAGCCCCGATTTAAACCAAATCGAAAATATTTGGGGATATCTCGTAAAAAATATATATAAATATGAATTTAGACCAAGAAATAGAGAAGACCTTATTATGAAATTCAAGAACAATTTGGAGGAAAATTACGATATGCAAAATTTAATTAGTTCTATGCCTAGGAGATTACAAAATGTTATAGAGAAGAATGGTGGTTCTACCAAGTATTAATTATTTTTTTTTAAATGGAGTTTTTATAGCATTACAAATGTGTAAGATTATGTAAGATAATGCCCGAGGGAGGGCTGAATGAAAAAATTGCCAGGGCCGGTTTTTCTGAGCTCATCCAACCCTGGTTGGCTCATCTTTTATAATTGTTATAGTCGTAGTATACTATTTCTTTTTAAGTTTAAATTTATTTATTTTGGTCGCCCAATAAATAATTTGTTATTTTTGTTTGTATTACGAATAAACATGCTTTATATAATTTAAGTTTTTTTTACTAAAAAATTAAATATGTCATACACCTATGATTTCTTGTCAAAATAATTTAATTGACATGACTGACGTAAAAAACCCTACTTACAATAGCCAATTTTTAAGAAAAACATTCAACTTGATAAAGAATCGATTACTTTTTATCGGCCGCAATAGTACTGTATCTAATGTAACTTTTTTTATTAGTATCACGTATCTTTTTCTTTCAGTCTTGTTTATTTCATAAATTTTCTTGAAATTTTGTAACCAGCATTGGTAATATGTAGTGGGAAAGCACGCAGCCCCTTTGACTGAGGTGTTTGATACATGGATAAAACTTATTGTATACTATATTTAATTAAAACTAACGGCTATACTATAGCCGCAATAGCTATTAGTGACGGCAGCGTTTTGTTGCGAAAATGGCGAATGCGCCGGGATTAATTAATATAGTTTATTTCCACCTTCTTAGTAAATGACATTTTATAGGTTAATTTTGTTGTTTTTGTATCCAAGTAAAAGATACATTATGGGGACAGACCTGTAATATTTTACGGGCTTGTATAAAAGACCTGTAAAGTTTTTCAGGCTTGTAGAAAAGCAATTTATGAAATGAAATGTCACATTTGACATATTAATTAAAATTTTAAATTTGAAAATCTTTATCTAAAGGTGAAAATAAAAGTTTGTACGTGTCACGCTTTGCAATTAATCTTTACTAGGCTCACTGTATTATGGGGTTCGCTCCTGCGTCGCTCACCCCACAAACTTTCAGCTCGCCCGTAAAGATTCATTTACAAAGCTTGACACGTAAATAACTATTACAGGATGTCCCTAAACTTGGCATAAATTTAAGAAAAGATTAAACAAGTCAAAATAAGACGAAAACCCAAATAAATATTTTTCCTAATTACTTATGTTTTCAAGATACAGGGTGATAAATTGTTACTTAAACCGTTTCCGAGATATTTGAGGTTACAATAATTGTTATATCGTATTATTTAAAAGGATAGGTGTAAAGGTATAAAAGGTATATTATAACAAATTTTATTTTTTAATTGAAAAAACTAAAAAGGGTAAAATTACTCATAGTTTATGCTGCAACAGTAGCATAAACATATTTTTAAAATTAATTCGTAGATGGAGATGTCTGTTTGCAATTTGTCTCATACGTAAGTTGCATGTACATAAGTGGTGACAGTAACTTTGTCATCGTAGGTTGGTAAAATTAAAGTTGTCAGCAATAAAATAATGAATAAATGACGCTCCTCACCCTAAGGCAAACGGTCGTATGTCTCGTTTAACGCGTTCGTACACCATAGTGCTACCACCGCACCGTGGGCCCTATGCCCAAACTAGGTTGCAATAAGTCATTATTGAAAATGTATAATTTGCCACTATTGTTTTATTAAAAACATATTCAAACTTGTAAAACATAATTGCTATTTGAAAATACTCTACGAAGACTTTTTTATAAATGCCCAATGTCAGATCTTTAAAAGAAAGTCTATTTTTAATGCAATCGTTTAAATTAAAACTACGATTTTTGCGAATTTTTTATAGCTTAGAGGGCCGTGAAAAGCAAAAGTCGCCTTGAACATTTTATAACTGACATTAGACCTGTCAATTAGTTGTGTTGGGTACATAAAATTATAGAAAATTCGTGTTTTTTTCTGTTTTTGGCAAGAACTGATAAGGTAATTACCATGAATATTTAATTTTTTAAGTTTTGCAGAGTAAAAAAATAGGAAGGAATGCAAAGCCAAAATATATATTTTTTATTAGACAAAGATGTAGACTACTAAAAACTGTTAACCAAAAAAATTGCAAAAAATCGCGAAACTTATCCCAGTCAAAAATGTAAACCTCTGAGAAAAGAAAATATTAACAATTAATATGAATCTTAAGTTGTTTATCGCATGTATTGCTTGGGCAATGAGCAAATTATATACATGGCGTTTAATATTTGTTAAAAGTGTTTACGCCTACTTTTTCTTTTTATGCATTGTTAAAAATTGCTCAAAAGGCATTAAAAAATTACATTTAAGTCCAGAATTATGTTAAGAATCCGAGAATGTAAATATATACAGGGGTTTCTATTTAATTTTTTGAACCTGGACCCATTTCCGGTGAAACCGGAAGTGACCGAAAAAAAAAATATGCGAAAACCCTCCTCTTTATACACCATTTACCTATTACCAACACTCTGTATTTCACTTTTTATCTGCTAAACGAAGCAACTGCGTTGAGTCAAATTGACCTATTTTCAGAAAAGGAATCTCTAGATTTATAATGTTCAAGTTTCGGGATATATCGAGAGTAGGTATACAGACATTACAAAATAATTTTTTCTGGCTAAACCGCTAATCGAACTTTTACAAGAGACAAAAAAGTTTTTAAACAAAGTGAGCTTTCTATTTGCTAGCAAACCATTATATCAACAGTAAAAAAAATACAAGCGAAAATTAGTACCTAACCTTGCTTTTCTGATTATTCTAATTTTTAAAGATAACTAAGTGTAGCACCAAACGACGTTAATTGGCAGTTAAAAGTTATATTCAAAAAATATTAAAAATACATTAATACGTTATTAAGATATTTTAAAAAATTGTTATTTTTCAAAACTTAAAGGCCCCTAACGACTAAACGAAGCAACTTAGTATATAGGTAATTTGGGTTAAATCGACTTATTTTGATCCGTAGATAACGTTAGTATGGTTTGTTACACTAGTTGAAGATAACCCTGTATTTTATAAATTAATTTCCAAAAATACTAATGTGGCAACACTGGAAAGTGTAAAAATAAATTATATAATTAATTACCAGCATTGGTTAGTCTCAAAGTTTAATTATTTTTAAAGTTTTAAGAAAATAGAAAAAAAATTGAATTAATGCAACCTAAATAGTTTGGACATTGGGCCCACAGTGCACCGCTATCGGTGTTCAAATTCATAAAATCAATTAATGATTATACACGTGATATAGCAGAACCAAGTGTAAAAAGGGTGCAAATTGCGTGTGGCACCTCCTCCTGGATTAAGACTCAAAGTGCTCTACCTGTGAAAAAGGGTTAGTGAGGAGATTGGATACAACGAATAATTTTTCCTGGATTACCAACACAGAAACAACACGTGCTAATAGTTGGCTGTCGAAGGTTAAGGAATAATTTCACAACAAGTCTGCATAAACCGGATAAGTAAACCTACCAAAATTGGATGACCTTGATAATACAAAAATACAAAATTTTTAATGCGAAATTCGCAACCTCAACTTATAAAGAACTCCACCAGGTAAAAATTAATTAGTCGCCAACAGTTTCCATAAGAACAGAAAGCATAGACAAAAGAACTCATAAATAAGGGCTTACATAAGAAGTCCTTAATCACTCAAGTTCAGATAAACACTTGGCAAAAGAAACTCATCCTAAAGAAATAAATATCTATAGATTACTAAGCACATTTAAGGGAACCATAAATTACGTTCTATGCGAAATAATAAACAACCGCACAGTGGGGTGCAACGTTATCAATAGTCAGCAAGCTCGGAATCCGACTCGGACAGTGAAACGGACACATACGAACAGGTAGTACTTTAAGACCAGCAAAGATAGGTCCTAGCAGCATACTAACCAACCAAGCCCCATTCATGAACCCCAATTGAATGGGAGGTAATTACTGAATCCCTGGTTGAGGGGGAGTCCGGATTGTATTTAGTTTTGGGTCAGTTCAATGTCCCTCAAAAACCAAATTATTTTCCCTCCTTGTCGGTACTCCACTTGCCTAAATAGTGCGTATGGCCGGCGACAAAATTCCGGGATTGGCCTTAACAATCAACACGTCATCCACGACCTCCTAGGCGAGATTTACCAGCCGGGGTGAAAATTTTGCCACCAGTGCAGTGGCGGGATACGTAAAAAAACTGAAAGGACGTTGCCGATGGGGCCAGTCATACGTTTCTTATAATATAATATAATATACCTATATATATTCATAATCAACATTAAAAGAATGAATAATTAAAAAATTGATCAACACATTTTTAGCAATACATACATATCTGCAAAATTTATGCACATATTTTCAGCAACACAGACATATCTCCTATATTGATGCACACCGTCTTCGGCAATACAGACATATCTACAAATAGCTTTTATCCAAAAAGGGTATTTTTAAAATGTAGTTTTTAACTAGCTCAGAATCTTAGTGTGGTTCTTCCTTTGCAAAGAAAATACTGTAAGTTAATACAATTTTATAAAATTGTATTAACTTACAGTATTTGAGAATTTTATTATTTAAAAATCTTTGACGGTCATTATTAGGGATGGGATTTTAGTTATTTTACCTTTTTTCAACCGATGTAACTATTTGAAAACCAATAATGCCAAAATGTATTTTAAAAGATTTTCTTTTATTTGAACCTAACTTGTTTTTACCTTTTTTACCTTTTTTGGAGGTTTTTGTTTTAAACTACCTTTTTTATACTTTTGTTGCCTATTTTTTAACTTGTTTTCACCGAGGGGTCAACCACCCAAAGGGAAAACGTCCAGGGATTCCCAAGTATTCCCATTATATTTTATTGTATTCCTATAATATAGGAATACATATATGTATTTCCATTGTATTCCTATGGTATTCCCCCTCTAAAATGTCCAGGGATTCCCAGGTGTGGGTGACCCCTCGGTTTTCACCTTTTTTACCTTTTTTGGAGGTTTTTGCTTTAAACTACCTTTTTATACTTTTGTTACATATTTTTTAATTTGTAAGTTTATTTTCACCTATTTGTTACCTATTTTTACGTATTAATACTTATTTTATTTTTTTGTGTTCTTAAATTTTGCGCCAATATTTTATCCAGGCGTGCAACCCAACGGTATAGAATTTTTTCTTATGGTCACAGACTGTAACAGTAACTTTCTTTACAGTTACCTTCTTTGTAGTGAGCTTATAAAGGTTCTGTCATAGAACTTCTGTGTAGTGAGTGTCACTCAGTGAAACACAGTTTATTGCATAGAAATATAGTTTATTGTGGGTATGTTCTGTGTTTGGGTATGCGGCTAAACAAAATTATAAACGAAACTTGAACTTTTAATGTTTTTTTTTACCTAAAATGCTGTTTTTTTAAGCTAAAATGCCTTTTTTTAGTACTTTTTTAGTTTTTAGTAAATGAAATGTAAGTAAAAATTTATAATTACTTGCCCAGAATAGGTTCATATTTTCCAATGTACTATAGTACCTTGGAAAATATAAACCTCCAGTTCCGACTTAATAAAAATTAATCTGTCTTTATGCGCCTAAATGAGAGTTATGCAAAAATGAAAAAAGGTCGACAAACATTACCGCCAACCTGGTCATAAAAGTAATATTAATTAATAATTTGAAATTTGTATTTAAGAATGGTAATAATTTTTTTTTACTTCTATTACATAATATTGTTTTTTTAATATACTTTGTAATACAGGAGTTTTGATGATAAATGTTTTTTTCGTAGATATACATTTTTTTCGTAGAAGACATAATACATTTTTTTTCTATTGTCAACCCCATCTGTGGCACACTATAGTATACAAAGTTTGTATTCTATACAGTGTGCCACAGATGGGGTTGACCACGGTCTTATATACAGGTCTTGCAACTTTAAGCTTCGAGGTGGCTTCCTTAACGTGCCAAGCCGCTAGGTGGCGCTAAGATCGAAGGGTCAAGTCAATTAAATGAACCACTTAGTTAAATGTGGAACTACTGCATAACCATAACCTAACTTTTTAAATTATTTTTCTATGTTTTGTTTACATTTTCAAAAATTTAATATTTGTGAGTTTGTTTCGGATAATTTACGTTAACAAAATAGGACAACAAAGTCTATACTCTATGCACAAAGTCCTCGGCCGTCACATGCCCAGACCAAACATGTAAGTAAAACATGTTAATGTATAAAATACATACGTATATCATATATATGTTACGGCTAATGTGTAAACATGGATAGTTATGCCGAAACAATAGCTTTGCTGGTTACATTTTGGCACAACACAGGACTTCATGTCTATTAAAAAGCACAAATACAAATGTATAACAAGAACAAATATAACAAGAACAAATATAGGGGAAGGTGGGGGAATTCTGCGCATCTATGCAAAATCTCTAGTATCTTTGTTAAGTTTAAATGTGAAATTTTGCAATTAATACCAGCGATAGTCTACTATGTTTACTATGTGTATATAATGCGCAATTTATAAAAAAAATGTTTGGTATGCAAAAACTACATTTTTTTAAATAATGCATTTGCGCAAAATTACCCACCTATCAGGGTAATTTTGCGCATCATAGTGGGAAAATTTTCGCTGTATAGAGAAAGATTTGTAGGTATCTAAATAAACCGTTTATTTCTATAATATTATTATAATAAAACATAAAAATAAAACAAAACTATTTTCTCTATGAAACAAACAAAACAAACAAAATAAAAAATAAATAACTAAAAATAAAATTTTTCTTCTTAGAAATAAGAGGGTCTACATGCAGCATTTGTCACATATGTAGTTTTAGGGTTTTTTTTTCGCTACACTCCGCGTGTGCCCAAATGGAACTGTTTATGCCGAACAATCTAGGCTCCTGTATACCAAAGCTCCCATATTGGCCAAATTTTGCAGCGCAAAATTACCCCAATATTTCAGCGTAAAATTACCCCCATTGCAAGAAAAATATTGTGATACTAAAAAACTTTCCAAAAGTTAACCTGAACAATTTAAACATACACCAGATTACGAGGAAAGATCATATAAAGTTGTGTTATAAACATTTAAGCGATTGGACAGAAATTTAAACTTAACTCGTAGCGGAAACGACATGGATTTCTTAGATCAAAGTACATGTATCACAGTTAGCTAGTGACCATGGTCACTAGCTAAAAGCTACAAGCTTAATTGCGGTACACTTTAGTCCCCGTATACCCAAAGCAACGTTTCCAAGTTTGCAACATTCAAAAAATGTATTATTTACTCAGGGCCGGCGTGAGGCATGTGCACACGGTGCGGTGCACCCGGCCCCGCGTTTTATAGGCCCCGCGCGCATCAAGGCGTCTCGACGAAATTATTGTACATTTTGGCAACCGGTAAGCGCCGCGCGACAACATATTATGTGGAACATAATATGTGGTCGATGCCAGAGATAATATCTTTTGTAGAAGAGTCAAAAAATCTTTTGACTATGAAGGTACAGATGAAACGTTCGAGGATAAAGAAGAACATTTTCGTGTTGAATTCTTCCTATTAGTCCTTATAGAGCAATAGAATCCTTTAAGGAAAGATTTAAATTATATGAGAATATTAGGAAAAAGTTTGGATTTATGTATGAATTTACAAAAATCAAAGATCTTCCTGATGAAGAATTGCAAAATAACTGCAAAAACCTACATTCTGTTTTATCCGCGGAAAATGCTGATTCCGATATAGATTACTTAGAATTGTTTGAAGAACTAACATCTTTAATTCCAATAATTCCTGAAATCAACCAAAGTTCGCTCTTAAACATACTAAAATACCTTCAAACTACAGAGCTGTTTTTGGCCTATCCAAATATCTGCGTCGCAATTCGAATTTTACTTACCTTGCCCGTCACGGTTGCCTCTGCGGAAAGAAGTTTTTTAAAATTAAAATTAATAAAAAATTATTTAAGATCAAGTATGTGCCAAGAACGACTAGTGGGTTTGGCTATATTGTCAATAGAGAAGGATGTTGGAAGAGAACTGGATATGACTTCAAAAACCATTGTGTGATTTTTTCTTAAACGTTAATTTCCATATTAATTGAAGGGGTCAGAGCTGAAACCACCCAAATGCATTTTTAAGCCAAAATTTTCTACTATCCGCTAACATGCTTAAGAAATTTTGACTTAAAAATGCACTTGGGCGGTTTCAGCTCTAACCCCTTCAATTGGTTTATTGTTTGATGATTTATTAGTTTATTGGCGCTAGGCGCTATGTTAATTTTCAAGAGTAAATTTTTATTTTAAGTTCAAGCCCCGCATTTTTCTTTTGCACCTGGCCTCTAATAAGCTAACGCCGACCCTAAATAATTTACTTCATATCTGGAAGAATTGTTTATGCGTAAAATTACCCACCGCGAAAAATTCCCCCACCTTCCCCTAACAAGAACAAATATAACAATAACAATAAGTAAAAACTCCCTGTAACAAAATACACAAGCATGTTTATAAAAATGTAGGTTATGTTTCTTAACACAGAACATAAGTAGGTAGTTCATTTGACCTTTTATCCCATAGACTTAGACGTTAGATTAAGTTAGCTTATTTGGCGGATAACTTTCATAGAAACCTTCTATCTAAGAAAATTATCCACCAGAGAGCTTATCTAACGATTGAAAAACCCAAAGATAAAGAAGGTAAAAACGACCTTTAAACATCTATGGTTTATCCATAACTCGATGCGCCATCTGGTGGGTGTCTCATTAGGGAGGTCACTTTTCCTATTGAAATTGGGCGAAGTTGCAAGACCTGTATATAAGACCGTGGGGTTGACAATAGAAAAAAAATGTATTATGTTATCTACGAAAAAAATGTATATCTACGAAAAAAACATTTATCATCAAAACTCCTGCTTGTTTCAAAAATAAGATAACTATACAAAAATTTTGAATTAAATGTACAGGCTGCTCAGAAACTAAGAAAACTTAAAACCTATAGAAGTGAAATGAATTCTTTATGAAATTATATGACGGTTTAAACTTTTCTTTATACGTAGAAAAAAAGTATTTTTTAGTACCTACGTAACCACACTTTTAAATTTTTTGGGACACTTAAAATAAAAAAGTTAAAGGGGGGCGACATTATAGGGGATCACCCTGTACATGTTCAGAAATTAAGAAAACTTAATTAGGTTTTTATAAAAATGCGTTTTAAGGAAAAATTAATTTTTATACAAACTTCTGATGGTTTAAAACTAAGATTTTCATAAACAATCAAATGGACAGGGTGCCCAGAAATTAAAAAAACAGTAAATTGCTTTAAGAGGATAGTACAATTTTTGAAACAAGCAAGAGTATTTAACGCATAATAAAAATAATATGTTTTCTCATTGTCAACCATCACAATAATTTAGCCAGAAAGTGGTTTAAAAAAATGGTGAAATGTGAAATATATGTTTAATACTTGGAAGGTTGATTGATTGATTTGAAGGGGAGCCTTTGCAGGCAGCACTTAGGCACACATACGGCCCATTGTGCAAACCCCCTTTTGGTGAAGCTCTGCCTTACCTTACGAGCCCGCAGCTTTTAAGAAAAGCGCAGACCCGCTCTGGTCGGGCATGCATTATTTCCTCTGGTTCCAAGTATCTGTCCCCTAGGTGTCTTAGTCTACTATTGACTAGAGCGTCGCATTCGCAGACTATATGCTCGGTAGTTTCGTCTACTTCGCTGCAGTACCTACAGTCCGACTCGTTGCTGAGTCCGGTTTTGTGTAGGTGGTATTTGACTACCCAGTGTCCTGTTAGGACTCCTGTGATGGTTCTTAACTGGTTCCTGTTAAGTTTCAGGAATCTTTTTGCCTCTTTGCAGGTAGTAGGACTCTTTATAAAGGCCCTTGACTGCCTGAGGCCTTGTTGTTCACGCCATTTTTTCTGGAACTGGTCGTTAGTCCAGTTTCTGATCTTGGTTTTTACCAGACAGGAGGCGACCCCTATGACAGGTTCCGGCCCCAAGAAGGCCGTGTTGCTGCCCTCACGAGCCAGCTGGTCTGCTTCCTCGTTGCCTCTGATGCCTCGATGACCCGGTACCCAGATAAGGTTAACCTTGTTGAGCACACTGAGTAGTTCGAGGGTTTTTATGCAGTCCAGTGTAAGTCTCGAGTTGACCCTTTCCGAGTGAAGAGCCCGGAGTGCTGCTTGACTGTCGCTGCATATGTAGATATGTTTACCCGAGTAGCCTCTCTGGAGATTCTCTTGGGCGCATATCTGGATGGCAAAGATTTCAGTCTGGTATACCGTTGGGTATCGACCTAGTGCAAGGCTTATTCTCGCCCCAGGTCGCTCTCCATATACACCAGGTCCTGCACCTTCTTTCATTAAAGACCCGTCTGTATACCAGATGAGCCCTTCCGGTTTGAGAAAGCCTGGGTCAGGCTCGCTCCAGTCGTTTCTGGAGGGGAAAACCACTTTATATCTCCTGAGGGGGGTAGACGTCTTTGGCATTGCATCCCTTCTTGTGAGAAGGGGGTCCCGGTTGATAGTCTCAGTCCAGGCCCTTGCATGCCCTGAGTTCTCCCCCCCGTGAGTCCACTGTCCCCAATCGTTGAGTCTGACTGAGGCCTCCCGAGCCCGTGCCTCCACAAAGAGATGTAGAGGCGCCAGTCCCAGTATGGCCATTGCCAGTGTTGGAGTGGTTCTGAAAGCTCCAATTATGCCCATGCAGGCAAATCGTTGGAGCTTGTCCATCTTCTTCCTGTAGGTGGGCTTGCTTAACGCATTCCACCAAACAAGGCTGCCGTATGTGATCATTGGCCTTATGACTGTTGTGTAAAGCCAGTGCACTATGTGGGGTTTTAAGCCCCAGGTGCGTCCAATGGTCCTTCTGCATGCCCATAGGCTATGAGTGGCCCTCTGGACGACCCTGTTGACATGTTCCTTCCAGGTCAGCCTGGAGTCAATGATGACTCCTAGATACTTGACTGATTTGGATGGGATCAGTCTTGATCCAAAGAGCGTGAGCCCCTCAGGGTTAATGTTTCTTCGGTTGGTGAATGGTACTACTTCTGTCTTATCCGGATTGACGGATAGTCCGTGATCGTTGCACCACCTTTCGACCTTATTAAGAGCTCTTTGCATGATCTCTTTAATAGTGTTTGGTACCCTTCCGGCTACGACGATGACGAGGTCGTCCGCGTAGCCTTGAGTGTATATGCCTTCCTCGTTTAGGATACGAAGTAGCCCATCCAGCACTAGGCACCACAGCAAGGGCGATAGTACTCCTCCTTGCGGGCAGCCTCTGGCTACGGTTGAGCTGATCTCCGTAGTTCCAATCGAGCTTGTAATGATCCTGCTTTCCAGCATGACACGGATCCATTTGACAATGGTATTCTCTATGCCAAAGCCTTCTGCAGCTCTATTTATCGACTCGAAGGAGGTGTTGTTGAAAGCTCCTTCAATATCTAGAAACGTGCCCAGAGCCATCTCTTTAGGACGAGTCCCTCTCTCTAGTCTTGTTACAAGGCTGTGAAGAGCGGTCTCCGTCGACATGGCTGTCCTGTAGGCGTGTTGATTGGGATGCATGGGAATTCTTTTTAGTGCCCCATCCCTAATAAATATGTCCACCAGTTTCTCCATAGTTTTTAAAAGAAACGAGGATAGACTGATGGGTCTATAGTCCTTTGCCGTATCGTAGTTACAACGTCCTGGCTTGGGGATAAACACCACTCGAACCTTTCGCCAGGATTGTGGCACGTAGCCTCGTGCCAGGCAGGCTCTGAAGAGGTGTATCAAGTGCGGTGTCAGTGGTTCTAGTCCCTTTTGTAAGAGAGCCGGAAAGATGCCATCTGGTCCCGCGCTTTTAAAAGATCCAAATGAGTGGATGGCCCACTTTATGGAGCTTTCTGTCACTACCTTTGCAGCTAACTTCCAGTCAGTCGGTCTTACGCCCGCTGGTGGAGCCCGCCTTGGTGGTTCAACAGTTTCCAGGATTTTTGAGCCTGGAAAGTGAGTTTCCAGGAGCCATTTAAGTGCCTCCTCCGCGGTGGTGCTATAGTCACCGGAGGGAAGCCTTAATGTCCCCAGCTCTCGTCCCGGATCCTTTGAGAGAATCTTTTGAAGCCTGGCGGCTGCTGGAAGCTTGGAAGGTAATGGTTTTTAGTTTATTCATGATAAAAAATTATGTTTGCGCAGAGTAAAATATTTTTTTAAAAATTATAAAATAATAAATTTAAAAAATGAATCATGTTGTAAATTTAGAAAGTATTTTAAAATATAATTACTTATTTCAAACATAAAAAACCATATATGGTTGTATAAGAAATGCACAAGTATTGAAAAAAATCATTTTATATCATTTAGCTAACTTCCTCAATACCAAATATTTTTGAAAAAAATTTATATCAGAAGTAAATTTAGCACTCTCAAAAACATAAAAAAGTCACGTGTTGTGAAAAATATTTAAATAAAAATTTTTGCCTCTCAGACCACTGTGCATCGTTTCGACAAACAAATATATAGTGGGAACTTTTTAGTCCTAAAATTTAGTAAGTTATTAAAAGGCAACTATATAGTTGAACATTAATAAAATAAATTAGTAAAAAACACGCTATATCGCACTAAAAAGTTTAAAAAAATTAACTTAAAATATTATCTGCTATCAATAAACTTGTCATGACAAGTGCACTTCTAAATGTTTAATGACTATGCCTTTGTCATAATTAGTTAATTAAAACTACATACTTATTAAACTTTATACATCACATGTGATGTATAAAGTAGGCCGTGGCGAAAAAACTATTTTTAGAAATCTCACTTGTCATAGTTAAAAACAGTTGTGAGAAGGGTACACCAACCAATAAGCTGTTTTTTTTTAATTAAAAACACTTTTTTGCCTCGCCCTAGTATACAGGGTGCACCAAGTATCATTCTTTGGGTATTTTTTATTTGAAAAAATACAAGGGCGGTTTAATTATAGAAAAGTTGTGTAATTACAAGCCTATTAACATGAAATTTATAAATTGAAAAAAAAACAGTGGTTCTCAAAATATTTTGTTTAAACTAAAAACCTTTCAAAACAAAAAATCCTTATAACTTAGTTATTCCTGGAAATTTTGAAACAAAGTAAGTTTTACATGTTAACATACACATTAATCTAAATTTTTGCTATCATGTTTTGAGTTACCATCTTTTGTTTTTATAATGGCCACCATAACTTATGTGGTTTGTTACATTGCGATGCATCGTTGCATTCCTTGATTTTTGTTCTATCCAACCATGTAAAATTCCAATATGGCGGCCATAGAAAAAACAAAAGAGGTGGGTGGTAATATGAAAAACTACATAAGTTTTGGCGGACATTATTTAAACAAAAGATGGTGATGCTAACCTAAAATGTAGAAGCGAAAAAGTTGGGTGAAAATGTAGATAAATGTATACTGAAAACTTATTTTTTTTAAACTCCCAGAAATAACGATTTTTGGTTTTGACAAATTTTCAGATTTTTTAAAATTATTTAAGAAATGCTGATTGGTTTCCAATTTTCAAATGCCATTTCAATAAACTTGTAATTACGCAAATTTTTTAATTTAACCGATCTTGTAGACCTTTAAATAAAAAAGAAAACCATACATAGAAGAATACTTTAATAATTTTATCTACTCCTACATTGACGAGCTGTGACTTTATGGCTTTTAGTCACGGGCTGAAATTAGAAAAGACCCACTGGCTTTTGTACTTTTTAGTTACGGGCTGAAGTTAGCTTTATTATAAACTGAGGTTAAATTCGAGTGACAGTTGACAGATGTCAAATTTTTTACAAATAAAATTGGCTTTTAATTTTTAATATTTTCTATAAAACAATAGAGTAACCATTCTTGGGAATCTGTATTACCGGCGCCCCGGTGAAAATGTCAAATTTGTATGTGTAAATCGATATATACCTTTTAAATCCGATATAGCAGTTTCTCTAAACTATTTAATACTTTTGTATTTTTGGGAGGGGAAACCCACTTTAAAATCAGCGAGATCAACGTTCAACGCTAAATGGACTTTGTGTTCTGATTTTTCCTTATCAGTCGTTATCAATATTGAAAAATCTTTATCAATAAGAAATGTCTCTTGGCAACAACCCCCTTTTTTATATCAGAATTTGAACGAGGCTATTTTTCTGATTACAACGATATAGAAATGATATCAGGTGGCTGAGCGTTAAACGTTAAAAAAATTTGTATAAAAGTTTTTGATATGGTTTTTATGAGGCTTCACATCGTTTACCTGTAATTCATTTTTAATTTGACATTCAGTGAAATTTTCACATGTAATACTGTGCTAATAGTAAAATAAATAGCTACCGTTTTAAAAAACAATGCGTAGGTACTGAAAAAAAAAAGAATTGAAATGATGGTTGGGTATGGTGACCGAACCCGCCAAGGAACCGGATGAGGTTGAAAAACCGAAATCTGGGGCCCAAAGGCGGAGGGCCAAGCCGCATATGAAAGAGCAAAGACCGCAAGGTCGAGCCAAAATCTTGGGGAAGGGCCTCCTAGGACCACCCCGGAAGTAGCAGAGGGTACACACCAGAAGTCTGGGGCGCGAAAGCGACACCGGTCAGACCGGAGCACACCACAGCAGATGAAGAAGAGGCTCAGAAACCCTGAAACAGGGAAACCAATGGCGAGTTACCGCGATGCTTCAGTGGGGACCAAAATGGCTATAACAGCCATTGGATACCCAACTATGATGGTTTTTGAGGAGCAGTCCCAGCTCCTTAAGCAATGGCTAATTGCCAAAATACCCGAAGAGGGGAAAGGTCCTCAGTTCGAGGGCATATACTACAGGGGGGAGTGGAAAAGTTGGCTCGTTGGTGCAGGAAGGAGCTCAACTCCAAAATCTGGAAGCGAGCAAACTTCCAAAACCCGTAAAGGTCCTCGGTTACTTAACTGAGGAAGTACAGGACAACGACCGGTTCTGCGGACGCTGTACAGTGTTTCAATTCTCGAAATTTTCGGCAAAATATCAAGGACAAGTCAGATTCTCCTAAAAATCCGTAAATAGAGGTTTTTGGGGTCGCTGATAACGAATCTGGAGTCAGAATTTCAAAAATCAAAATGGTAGATCCAAAATGGCGGACATATTTGTCAAAAAATTTAGGGAATAAATTGAAAATCACCAAACAGGGTTTTTGGGGTCGCTGATAACGAATCTGGAATCCAAAATTCAAAATGGTAGATCCAAAATGTGCGTTGCTCAAAACAAAAAGAGGGCCCATCTTGGTGGAACTCTGACCTAGAAAACCGCAGAAGGAAAACAAGAAAGCTGTTCAACACAGCGAAAAGAACGGGATGATGGGACCTATACAGACACCACCTAACCGAATATAACAATGCCATCAAAATGGCCAAGAAACTAGGTTGGCAAAAACTATGCCGGGAACTATCAGAGATACCGGCCTACTCCCGACTGCATAAAGCCAAAGGACCAAAGCAGACCCTAGGAACATACCCAAAACCAGAAGGAGAACACACGACTCCTAAAAGTGAGATACTTAGGCTTATGCTGAGGGCCTACTTTCCAGGATCAATCATACTCGAAAATTCGGAAATCCAAAACCAAACCACACTTGAAATTAAAAGGGGTAAAAGTGAGGACTGGATTCTATCGAGAAAAATAAAAACTTTCAAACCATTTAAATCTGCCGGAACTGACGGAATCATACCAGCCATGTTACAACAGGGCCAAGACTGTGCAAAATCCTAGCTCTCAATCACATACCGGAAGGATGGAGGGAGGCACTGGTGGTTTTATACCAAAACCAGCAAAAGCCTCCTATGAAAAACCAAAATCCTTCCGACCAATTTGCATAACATCATTTCTTCTTTTGTTTTATTATGTAATCCATTTTAGCAGTGGTATGTTTATATATTAAGGAGATTCTTCTAAATGAATCGGTTTTGAAAAAAAAAAAAAATTATACAAGCAGGGAAGTGTATTATTCATTTAGAAGAATCTCCTTAATATATCATTTCTTCTGATAACAGATTAAAAACTGATAGAGCAACATATACGGGAAGAAGTACTGTACAGAAGGCCCCTACACCAAAATCAATTTGCCTACCAAACAGGCAAGTGTTGCGAATCCGCCATCCATGAGATAACCTGAGCAATCTTTAGAAAACAAAAAAGTGGCCCTTGGGGCATTCCTGGATATCGAAGGCGCGTTTGACAACAAGTCATATGACTCAATAAATCGATCAGTATGAGATCGCAACATAGAACCTCTGGTTGGCAAATAGATCAAATAGATGCTGGCTCAACGACGAGCCAGAACCACTCTTAACAACACAACTGTTAGAGCTAAAGTGTGCAAAGGCACACCACAAGGGGGGGTGCTATCACCCCTGCTATGGAACCTCGTAGGAGTTTGGAAAATAAAGAAATATACGCAATAGGATAGGCGGACTAGATTATCAGAGGCAGCAACACAGCCCATGTATTTACCAAAATGCAAAGAGCGCTAAACGCTGTCGAAAACTGATGCAATGAGGAGGGACTTCGGGTAAATCCTACCAAAACTTCCCTTATTGCCTTTTCTCGTAAAAGAAAGTTGGAACCCGTGAAAAATCTAATCTTCTACGGGAAAACGCTGCCCTTGAAGGACGAGGTTAAATATCTAGGAGTTATACTGGATAAAAAACTCACCTATCGGAAGCATATAGAAAACATAACAAATAGGGCCATAAAAACCTTTATGACCTGTGAAAGAACATTTGGTAAATCTTGGGGACTGTCACCAGGCATGGTACAATGAGTGTACACAGTTATAGTCAGACCCATAATTACCTATGCGGCGCTAATATGGTGGCACGCAACAAAAACTAGGACTGTAAAACAGATACTCCTCAAAATCCAACGACTGAAGTGCTTGGGAATAACTGGTGCAATGACAGCTGCACCTACCGCAGCCATGGAAAACATACTAGGACTTCCCCCTCTACACGTTCAGATTAAAGCTGAAGCGTTAGCGGGAGCCCAGAGACTAATCTCAAATAAGGCAGAAGTTATTTACAACATCAGACATAATGCCATATTTGAAGAGCTAGAAAATACTGGTTATCTAGCCATTAGAACAGACAAAGCCAAGGTCAAGCACTTCAATAAAGCTTTTATCTCAAAAAGGATAAAGGCTGAGGAGATAAACAACCAGATTGCCCGACTCATGCAAGAAGGAAACCTAATCTGGTACGTAGAACACAAACGGTGAAAGACCGGTGTATCTGCGGACATAAAAGAGGTATCTCAGCAGGGCAGTCAAGAAATACTAAACCTGGGAAAAGAGATAACAGATCTCCAAGCGGGCATCATTGCCATACAACTGGGTTTCCAACGAATGTGGGAGAGCAATCCCACGGAGAAGTTGCTCACCATCATTACACACGAACTAGAACCAATCGAGGCACTGGAGGCATTTGAAATCAATTTAAAGGCCGTACTAGAATGTCTGAGAGATATGACGGTAGTAACCGAAGCACAAAACCAGATAACTCTTATCCTAGTGCAAGAAGAAGGCAAAAACACTTCGATGAGGTACAAGCCAAGCCATGCTGATGGGGCCACAACTGGAAGAGTCTAAACTCACACCAGAACTTTTAAAATTGCTCCCTCTGCCTCGGCTACTGCGCTTCATAGAAGCAACGGAGCTATAGCTGTATAGAGCTATGAAAGTAATACAATCTAGGGCACAATAGGATTGCGAAAGCAAATCGCAGTGCAGGGCTTTAAACCACCTAACGGGGGAGTTTTAGTGGGTATACGTCAATAGACGGAGTCCCACACTACTCGGGGCCCCAAGAGGAACCGAGTGTTCGTAAAGAATTTCTCCGCCGGCCAAAGAAAAAAAAATGGTGACCGAAAAAGGACTCATTAGTATATGCATTATTTAATGCCACGTATCCGGAAAAGGAGCCTCTGTCACAATCATGCGTAAGCAAAATTGTAAAAAAATGTCTGAAACCGGTGTGAAAAATAGGTCTAGAAGCGGTCGACCAAAATCTGCCACTGCTGGAGATGTTGCATTGAATGTGCTATTGCAAGTCCAGGAAGTACATACAGTTTCTTGTCGGAGGCTTGCCCGAGACAACGATATCAGATATGTCACATATCATATGTGTCAGTGCAAAGGTTATTTAAAAGAGAAAAAATCAGGATCTAAATTTCCCAAGAAAATTTTTATTTTCGGATGAGGCCACATTCACGCTGAACGGTTTTGTTAACCGTCATAACTGCCGTTACTGGTCCCACCAAAACCCGCATTGGAAAGAGGTAACACACACACAGCACCCTCTAAAGATAAATGTATGGGCAGGAATAATTGAGGAGCATCCGTGCAAAACCGGCTATATCCACTTTAATAAAATGTTGGGAAAATGGCAAAAACTCTCGGTTTCCTGGCCTTTGGAGAAAAAAGAAAAAGCAAACTTGAGTTTTGTGGGCTTTGTAGTACTTGATTTATTAGACATACTTTCGTTTTCAAAAACTTTATATTAAGGCCAAAATTTCTAAAAATGTTTTGGATATAGCCGGTTTTGCTCGAAAACCGAATAAAAAACGAATAAATTGTGAAAAAAACCTTTATTATTCAAAAATATTAACAAAATAAATTTAGTGCAAACATGAAAAAACAGAACAAATTTTAGTAGTAGTATCGACATATCCAAGCCACATATTATTATTTATTTATGGGGTCTATGGGCCGGGTTTGCTATAAAAACGTGGATTTGGCCGGTTTTGCTCCTAAAGCTACCTTTTAAATGTGATTTTAACATGGATATAGTCGGATTTAAACAGAATTATCTTGGTTGTCGATAGAAATGAACCCAAAGATGCGAAATCAAAAAAAAAAAACAAAAACTGAATAAAATGGATTTAGCCGGTTTTGCACGGATGCTCCTCAATTAAGCAACACATAATAGGACCATTTTGTATTGAGGGCAAGCTAACTGCAGAACAATATTTGAATCTCCCCAAGACAGATATCGTTCCAGCAGTAAGATCATTGTACCCTGGGGAAAATAATGAATTATAAACCATTTGGTTCCAGCAAGACGGATTGTTAGACGAGGGGCAATAGAGTGGTCTGCTATGTCTCCAGACCTAACACCATTGGATTTTTTTATGGGGTCATTTGAACTCATTGGTGTACAAAAATAGGCCGGCAATCTTCAAGTTCTCAGAGAAAGAATAGTTGATGAAATTCATGATTTTTAAGGCGTTTGGCTGCAAAATTTAACACAATAATTTAAAATTGTTTAGGGAACTGTCTTGCCGTTAACGGCAAACATTTTGAATACTTACTTTAAGTACTTTGGGTAATAATATTCTTGTTTTTGGGCATTATTTTGAATAAAGTTTTTTTTTTAATTCTAGGCCATTTTGCTTAAATATCCCTATGTAACATACTAATGTTAATATACTGTTGTAATAAAAAAAGCTTCTTTTAAATTCTGTAGTAAAAAAGGGGAGTTACTATTAAAAAAAAGTTGGCCCTGTTTGGGGGCTACGTATTTATATTTTTAAGATGATAGAGTCACCGCAAAATTTGAAATCAAAATTAAAACAAAACAACTTTTATTCAAATCATTTTTTTAAATTTTCGATATTTTAAAAGTTACACTTAAAATTCCAAACTTTTGAGCCACCCTGTATATTATATAATAAAATATTAATTTATAAAAAAATTATCCTTACAAATAAATTTTATTAACTAACATTAAACGATTTAAAATTCCAGACATACAGTGTTCAAAGTGTATTGAAAGATTAACCAAAATGTTTTGTGCATACTGTCATCTATATATAAATAATTATTATTCTGCACCGCGTCAAACTGGTCCGGAAAATTTGATTTTCCATCGGATAATTCGCTTGAAACATGATGAATTTTCCGGGGAAAGCAAAACCAATTAAAATGCCCGGCTTCGCACGCAAAATGATAAAACGCAATGTACCCCCTCGTGCGGCAAAAGCGACTTTTTCGTTAAAAGCTTCTTTTGTGGTCGTCGACTAAATCGATCCGTATCTAATTTGTCGTTCACGATGTCGCTTTGTCTTTTAAAAGCTTTCGCAAACCTCGTTAATTCCAATGTATAATTATATTTTGGCATGGCGGAAAATTACATCTAATTTAAATAACAAAAAAATGTCCAATTTGGTTTTGATTTACAGGGGAGTGAATTGTATGAAAATGCATACATTGTTTGCTGGTATGTAAGTAAACGTATACGTTTGTAGTTACAACTACAAATCTCCCGAAATTACGTAAACCGCCAAAATTTAATATTTTGCATATTTTGACGCTGGCGTATATTTTTTTTATTTTTATTGGCGGGAAAATGCTTAAATCGTTTATATGTACAAGTGTTCAACCGACAGTCGATTTTGTCTTTCGTGTGTGGTGCATCGCACTTTCATCTCTGGGACATTGCTCGATGAAAAGTGTGAAACATAGCTGACTTTGACCCAGGAGGGACAAAATTGAATTCCGGGTTTAGAAATATACCTGTATTTTTGGACAATTTCGCAAGCTTTGACCTTCTAGCGAGGTATTTTGTGATTTGTACAATACATTGAGTGGATGATCCAAGATTTGGAAAATTCACGTGTCTATGGGTGGATGGCTTCGTGAAGCGCATGGACATTAAAACTTGTCGCTGGTCAAAGTGTTTCATTGAAACCGAGACCATTAAGGCCTTAGGCCACCAAGGAAGAAGAAGAAGAAGAAGAAGTGTTCAACCACGTGCACACATAACCTTCAATTGTATATCTTTAAATATCATTTAAATAAGTTCCTTTGTTTTTCATTATACAAGGAATATTTTTGAGAAATACGGGTAAATTTATATACCGGGAAACCTATCTTGTCCCTCCTGTGTCGAAAATTCTCTTACCTTTCACAGTATACCATAGAGCGATGCATACACCACGAGAAACAAAACCGAACTCCAAACACACTTGAGCAATTTCACTGACAATTTTAACCTTGATGGAGATAGCAGACAAACGCCTAAATGCTTAAAAGACCATACCTAGACCAAGGGTTTACAAAAGGGTTTACAGATTGTTACACAAAACGTTAATCCGATATAATGTATCTTTTAAGTCCCACTATTGTTTTACCACTTCAAACTTGTATTTAAATATCTGAGACTTTTTTGTGCTGACGGGATCATCCGGTACACATATAGATATCAGGTTAATTCAGCTTTAACGCACTAGATGGCGCACGAGCTACTTTACAACAGATTTCTTGACACTGTGAATGGCTGCTAGGGCACATGTTCGACTTACTCAAAGTTACGCTTTTTCTTTCTATGCGAATACTGTGTTTTGGTTTGAAATACATTCGTTTCTGTGTGGAGATTAAAATAAGTGCAGTACGCGCGTAGGAACTATAACTTATCCGTGGTTTTAATCATGGGAACTATAAGTCCCGAGAGGCCTAGAACTGGTAAGCATTTCGTATTTCGGCTACAAAATTCGTAGCAAATTTGGTTCCTTTTTATAGTTTTTTGCATCAATAATTACTCGCCATAAGTTGCTGGAGAAGGACTCAGTTTCTAAGTGATAAAGAACTCTTGCAGCAGATAATAATATTATCACCGACGGAGAACTTAGTGATGAGGATAACCTTCAGAAAGATGAAGAGACTGAAATCCTAGAAGTTTGTGAACCAGAAATGGATAAGGAGGCTGAACCAGGAATGGATGAGGAGATAGAAATTACTAAAAATGAAGTGTAGAGGAAAAGTTTGCCAAGGAAGAAGAAGAAAGTTGAAATGGACAGAAAGTGGAAAAAAGAGATTGAAATGTAAGTATCAGATTATATAATCCCCGAAAGTCCAATAGAGAATTATTTTTCTTCTTGCCGCACACATACACTGATTACTTTTTGACAATGTTGGAACATTCAATAGTGACTCGTATTAAATTTCAAACTAATCTCTATGCAACTTAAAGGAATAAAACGCTAAATTTGAAAAAAGATAAGCTTCGTTATATTTAGTAAAAACTACTGGAGTTACTCTGAAGATCTTGGAGTGGAATTGAAAAAAGTGTATAAGCAGAAATAGATTCTCTTAAGTACTTTCTTACTTACACATGAATGACAACTCTACAATCCCCGCTGGTAATAAAGACAAAAATTCGCCAGCTTGTTGATCATTTGAACGATCAATTCTCCATGTTTACAAACGTATCAAGTCCATGATTCGCTTCAAGGGAAGATCTACACTAAAACAATATAACCCTATGAAGCCTATAAAAAGAGGGTACAAATTGTGGACACTAGCCGATCAAAAATTTTACGATATGAAGTTTCAAATTTATCAAGGAAAAGATGAACAGACCGAATAAAAATTCAGAGACTATGGTTTAGGAGCAAGAGTTGTTATTTTATTGTCAGAGAGTTACTGGAATCGGCAGCGGAAACTATTTTTCGATAATTATTTTACTACTGTAGAATTATTGGAGAAACTGAAAGTAGAAGGGACTATGGCATGTGTTACAATACGTAATAACAGACCTAGGCTGCCCACGAATATGAAGACTGATAAACAAATGGGACGTGGAGAATGTGACCAGAGAGTTTCGAATTTGAATTTGCTCTTTAGTAAGTGGTATGATAATCGAATGGTTTACACACTGTCAAATTTCTACGGTACTAGAAGCAAAGTCAACCTCAAACAGAAAGATGGATCTGTAGTCGAAACGGAATGCCCTGAAAAATTGTTTCTATAATAACTGAACATTTTTTATTTCTGTAATCTTTTTGCGTTTGACAATTACATTATATCTTTCTTCACAGCCTTTTACTTAGTATGTTTTTTTAACCCCCACAAAAATCAATTCAATTTTTTGGTCAATTGCAGGTCCGACGGGACTTGTGCGTCCCAACCCCCCAAAAATTAAGGGGTTCGTGGAAAAATTCACAAAAAATTTAGTGACAGTACTATTCAAATACAATGTTCAAAATTTCATGACCATTTTAACACCAAATTAACACCATACATGGTCTATATCGATACAAACCAAAATGGCGTTAAATAAGGTTCGTTGGTCCGGTGTAAATTCAAATACTAAAATGGTGTAAATTTAACTTTCACATAGTATTAAAATAAATTTTACCTGGTGTAAATTGAACCCCTTTTCAGTGTTAAATATAATGTGTTTTTGGTCAAATTAAATCATACTACACAGAAAAAAAGGAAACAGGAAGTTCCTTGACGCATTACAAGTATATTACCAATGGTATTATTCCAGAAAATTGAACCTTCAACTCGCTAGAGATAATTTTTTTTGTGCGTTCCACCAACTTAGTATTGACAGCTGTTTCCACCTATTTAAGGTCTCTTTAGTATCGAGCAACTTGTAGTGTCACACCAAAGCAAAGGACTACCTGAGCTTATATACTCTTCATGTAAGTCAACAGAGGCGAGATTTAAGAACATCACGTGATACACACCGCCTTTGCCGCGATCGTTACACACTATGTAACCAGGAATGCACGGCAAATTGTTTTAATCGTTTTAACAGAGTGCTTTAGGTTGAAGTAACTCTTATTTTACAAACAACTTATTTAGTAAACTGAACCATACAGCGGCTTGGTTTCACTAAAGTTTTCTGGGTTTAAAAAAATAAAATAACTATCTGATTTAGGACCGTCAAACTAATCTTTGTTTATATTAATCTTCCCACAGTTGATTTAAATAAATACTTATGGGTCAACTAAATTAATATAGTTAAATGAACTAACTATTCCTTTTTCTTCTCAAATATTTTTAGATAAACACCGTTTTGGTGTTTGCTGTATAAAACATTTTCAACCATAATTCATGGTGTTATATTAACACCACTTGGTGTTGGATTTTGATACCATTTTAAGATTACTCTTTACACCACAGATATTTTTAACAGTGTACAAAAACTAAAAATCAATTTTAAATTAAAATATGCAGACAATTTAATATGTTGTGACACAAAGGGTATATTTGTGTAGATAACTTTAAATTTAAAGATTAGGACGTTCAAAGTTCTCATTATTCCAGATTTTACACGACTATGAGGATTATTAAATGCTAAAACGGGATGTTTAATGCGACGTTGTCATTTATACGCCCCTAAAACTGTTAATAACAATTTTATAATTGTTTTCCCGATAAAAAATTGTATATGCCTTTATACAATTGTACAATGTACATATATTGTTTTATACAATTATATATGCTTTTACACAATTGTGTAATGGAATAAAATTACATATATTTGGACATTATTTTATTAATATAAATAACATATTTATAAAAATTAAGGGGCCGTTCACATATTCCATCACGCTCTAAATTTGTAACGTCACTTAGGACGCGGTGGTGGCACGTTTAGTGACTTTGACAACCAGGGTGGCTATCACAAATCGTGGGTCGTAATATGTGAACCGCCTCTTATACAAGTTAACATAAATATAATATAAATAAACATAAATTAATATCCTCTTCGGGCCCATCATAATAATAATAATAATAATAATAATCTTTATTGGCCACATTATGCTTGCAAAAAACATTTATGACAAGTCAATATATAATCAATAAATACATCCAAACACAATAAAAAATTACATGTGAAAGCACAAAAAAATAAAATCAATAAAATACAAAACACTTGTTTTAACAGTGGGAAATCACATTATAGAGGCTGTGCAAGGTATTTGTTTTATATGACAAAATTCACAAAGTGTGTGAAAGATAATATTTAACACTATAGAAACAGTTTTGGACAAGAAATTTTTGAGTTTCTTTTCTAAAATAGTTAGGGTGTTCTGTGTTTTTTTAATATTGGGGTAAGTTATTAAACAGCTTTATGCCCAGCGAATCAGGCGCATTTTGACCAATGGTGAGGCATCTGAAGGGTGTTCGAAGAGCATGGTTGCTCCTGGTGTTAATTTGGTGCAGGTCATTCTATCTGGTAAAATTTTGTTTGTTGCGGTAAATACAGGGTGTTATGTAATTAATGTTATATATTAAAATGGGTTGTTCCTTAGGGTCCATAAAGAAGCACCTGAAACTTTTTTTTTCTAAATTTCAAAGTCTAAAAATAATTTATAATAACCTTTATCCTACCAAAAAGTACGCCACTGATTGACTAGGAACTTTAGGTTAATCTGGTGGATTTATTATGTTATGGTTGGTAACAGTGTTTCCAAAATCTCTCAAAAAAGTTGACAAACATTGTTTAAATTTAGCTTAATTACAAAAATGACAAAATTAACAATGCAAATTGTCAATTTGGCGTTTTTATTAATTGTTGGTTATTTCATTTTTGTACTGAAGGTAAATTCAAACAAAATCTGCCAACTTTTATGACAGAATCTAGTGCATTTCTTTTAAATTTTAGGTTATGTTTTCAAATTGTAAATATCTTAACTAAGGGAAGTGCTTTTGGATTTATTTACACAAATTAATTGTTTAAAGTTTAACCTGTGAACTGGTCCCAATTTCATCTGAGTAAACAGAGAAAAAAACTGATGAAAAAATTAATTTTGTGGTTATGGATTTCAAATTTCAAAGGTACTAAATTTTCTAATCATTGCTTAAGCTGGATCAGTAAATAAATACAGAAGGGTATTAGAGCTTTAAGGGCATAAAACTTTTGTATTTATTGAGTTTTTATTTATTTTTTGCAAGAAAAATTTTTAGTAACAATTTTTTACACCTGGCAACGCATAGCTACTTTGTTGGTTGGTATCTATGTACTCACAAAATACAGGTGTGCAGAGATAAACAAGTGTGTAACCAGTGGCGTATCACAAAAAATATAAAAAACTTCTAATGCATATTTTTTCTTTATCTTTGGAAAAATGTTTTTTTAAATATTTTTCTTTTATTCCGTATGTCAAAAGGTATTCAGTATTTTAATATATAACATTAATTACATAACACCCTGTATAAAATATCATTTCAGTCAAGCTTTACGAAAGTAATCTCTGCATGAAGTTCGGTTTTTTAATTTAGCAATACTTCTTATTATTCTTTTTTGAGCAGTAAAAACCGTGATTGAATGAGATGAGCCTCCCCAAAACATTATACCGTATCGAAATCTTGATTCTGCATAGGCATAGTAAATTTGTATTAAGTATTTTTCATCAACTACATTTCTGATATTTTTGAACATGAATGAGATAGAATGTAGTTTTTGAGATAATGTTCTACAATGTTCTGACCATGTGAGTTTATCATCAAAAGTTATACCCAAAAACTTACAGTGTTTAGCAAACTCTATTGGCTCATCATTATTCTTGAGTTTTTGTGATGGGAACAAAGAGTTTGCAGTATGAAAAAAAATGCGCTAGTCTTTGAGCTATTTATACAGAGTTTGTTTGCAGTAAACCAATGAATTATCTGAGCAATAACCGTTTGGCAGTGAGCTATTATATTATTTTTATCTCCCCTAACTACCGCAGCAGTGTCATCTGCATACAAGTTGACGTAGGCATTGGAATCTAAAAAGTCCGGAAGGGTAGGTATTTATAAACAAAATAAAGAGAATTGGTCCTAAAATTGATCCTTGTGAAACACTTATATTTATGTCACATGGATCAGATAATATTTGTTTGTTTGCATTTATTGCCAATGAAATTTATTTCAGTGTACTGCTTACGATTTTTTAGAAAAGAGCATATCCAATCCAGTGAAGTATTGTCAAAACCATAGTAGCTTAATAAAGTACTTAATATTTGGAGAGTAGTATCATAAAGGGGTGGGCAAAATAATCAATTAATCTATTATAAATCGATTAATAGATTATCAAACCGTCGATTATTTTTTTTGTAATAATCGATTATTTTATTAAACGATTATTTCATTAATCGATTATTAACTAATCGATTATTTTTATTATTATAATAATTATTATTTTTATTTTTAATAAAGAATGTACGTACATTCTATCAGCATTTTTACTGCCATACCTAATTATCTAATTAATTAATTAGGTAATTGTTAAAACAATTAAATATTTAAATATGACTAATTGAGCATTTTTTTAAACAAACAAAATAAAAATAGTGATTTTTCAGAAAACACATTTTTATGATTTACGCTGGGTTTAAAAATGCTGCTAAAAATTTTAAACTTGTATTGCCTGCATAAAATAAGTCATAAGTATTAAAAAAATAAGGCAATTAATAATTTAATAGATTAATTAGTAATCGAATAATTAATTACTTGATAAATCAAATAATTGATTAGTTAATAATCGATTAATCAAATAATGATTGATCAATAATCGATTAATCGAAAAAATCGATTATTTTATGTAATCAATAATCGATTATAAATTTCGATAATCGCCCAGCCCTAGTATCATAATCCACACAATTTTATATGATAATATACTAGTATATACAATTGCATACGATTTATCAGTATACTTTAAAAAATAATGGGATATAATCTGCCGTACTTTGGCAAAACCTAGTAACTATGATTTTGTAACTTTTCAGGACAGCGTATTTTCTAACATTGCAGAGCCTTTCTTTGCAACAAAATATTTAAAATATGTAATGATCAATTCCTACATACTTTTTAACGAGGAATTTGAAAGAATTAAAAAATTATAAAAAAAATAAGTAATTATGCAAAAGATGGCTAGCTTCTATCAATTGCTAATTACTGTAATTTTTAAATGTTTGTAATATGATTGAGTAAAATATAGTAAATCGACTATAAGTTAAAAATAATTATTTAGGTTTTTTACCATTTTATTTAGTGAAAATAGAATTTAAAAAAATCCATATTATATTAAGTAAAATTGAACATTTAGATATTATGGTAAGTAAATCCTAATCCTAAATATGGGACAAAGAGTCTTTAACATTGTTCCTTTCTATTTAGTTTTTAACCCCAATGGTTCCAAATACGGTGCCACTGGTAGCCACTTAAGTAACACTTTATTTCCCTGTATCTTTGAAACATACGTAATTAAAAATAGTATATTATTAAACGAGAGATAATGCAGGCTATTATTCACGAGGTTTGCATCTCGAGCCGTCAGGCGAGAGACGTAATTCATCCGAGTAAATAATATTATATGCGCATTATTTCATGTGTAATACTATGATTTTTCTATTCCAATTAAGTAATTTTCATTGATAACAAAATTAATTATAACCTCACTTTTTCCCGATTTTAAAGATCATTATATTTGCCCCTCGTATATATAAACAAATCTGACATCTGTTAACCTTCTTTTTTTAGGCCAAGAAGTGGGTCTTTTTGTTCTGACCTTGGCCGAAATGCATACAACTCCACATTAAAAGTACAATCATTAAAATTAGAAAGTGAGGAATCCTCACTAAGGATAGAGCCGGCTGACAGAAGGCTAATTTTATGATTGGTCCAAACATGGTGCATAATAAAATTGTGACAAATTACAGACGCCTAACGCCTAAGAGTGTTGACAACATTAAAATTTAATTTATAGAAAAATAGTATATTTTTTATCAAGTTTGATAAATGCCATTTTAGTCACGAATTTTAATTAGGCACCAGCGAAGCTTGGGAGCGATTATTTAATAAAATAAGTATCAAGAAAAGTTTATAAAACAAGTTGCATACCTACTACCTATACTATTTCTACCACAAATATTACACTGTAGGGGGGTAAAAATATTACAGCTAAACGCTCGGACACGTAAACTTAATTTTTGGTCGTATATTACAAATCCAAAGATATTGGAAACACCCTGTATAAATTTAAAAAAAAATCAATTTGGCTGGACCCACACATCAGTTCCAAATTAAAAAAAAAACAAATTCTTGCAAAATTTGAAGTCAATTGATCAAAAAGAAACGGGTCCCTGAGGGTTTTTTTATAGATAATTTAGGAAATTCAAAATGTTTTTTTGCTAATTTTTTTATTGAGTAAAATTGAGAATATTATATTAATTGAAATAAAATAAAAGAGGTGAAATATTTTATTTTACAAATTATAATATACATGATAATAATATATATAATATAGTATACAATGTGTCCCCGGAACGGATTTCCGATAGGACCTGATACAGCTAAAACGGGTACGGATTTGGAATCTACGACCAAAAAAACTAATTTAAATATTTGTATAAAGCGACATCCACACAAAAATAGAGTAAACAAATTAGCGTTAGGAATCTGTTTTACTGGCTCAAAATGTCTGTAAGTTTGTCGAATTTTCCTGTAAAAATATAAATTTTTTTCCATAGAATTTTTAATTTCACTAAAAGGGCACTTTATTTTGACTATTATTTGATATTTAACAACTGTTAACTGACTTAAAGCTAACTTCGGCCCGTGACTAAAAAGCCTGAAAGGTTAAAGTATATATTTAAATTAAATACCTAAGTAACGTTTGACCATATGTAATATTCATTTTTATGTGTGCACATTTTTTTTAGAATCTATCATTTTTGTGCATTTCGGAATCGTAAATTTGGCAACAATGCGACAAAATTGTGGTGTTTGCCAGACTACGTGCCGGGCAAAAAAACCGCGTCTCTTTTGTCGAGGAGACATGTACGGATAGAGGACACACACAGGCAGGACACACGGGGGTTGGCCACCCCGTTTGGCGTTGCCTGGCAACCAGGCCGCCCTAAGGCCGTTGCTAGGCGACACTCAGGTGTCGCAGGGTCCAATCAACACGCCGCTCCTCAAGATCAATGTTTACAGAGGGATGGCGAGCGCAGAGGGGCGAAAGGGGGGTGTTAGAGGGCGAGGGGGTGAGATGGGTGCGTGTGATCGGGCACACCGCGGGTGGCAACGTAATACGGGGCGATTCAGAAATATTATTGTAAAAGTTGGGTTTAAAGTTTTAACTTTAAACACCGAAATTGTGAAGCATGCTGCAGTTGATTATAAAGGAATAAATCAGTTTTTTGTAGACGTTACACTATGGTCTAAATAGCTTTTTTTTAGCTGGAATTAATTCATACATTCGACTACTCACAATATTGTCATACCCATTTATTTAGTTTTATTCGATAGTTCTTGTAAATTGGACAAGAAAATAATTTAATCAATTAAAATAAGAATATTGAATTTTGATAAAAATATGTATATCCATGAAATTTACAGAACTGTAGGGATGACAGATTATGTCAACCATTTTTTTTATGTACAGAAGAAATATATTGATATATTAAATAGATTTTAATCGGGAAAATATAGATAATAGTCAGTAGAACTCGCAAAAATAAGAAGAAAAATTTATATGAACTTGTAGGTATGCTTTAAAGCTTTGTTTGCGAGATGCAGGGTCTTAAAGTTAATAAACAAGCCACTGATTTTTAAGTTTGTTATTAGATTAGATTAAGAAATTAAAAATATATCTTTTTGGTTTCTTGCATTTTAATTAATTTACTAGAAAAAAATAATTTCGTTTTTCCATTAAATAAACAATTAAAAAATGTAGGAGCACAAGTTTTTTTTAATTTCCTAATTTAAAAATAATTTTGAACAAAAAACAGGACGTACCTACCCAAATTATATTTTTTAATATCTACTTGGGTTGACCCAGCACCGCCTCTGGATTAACAAAATTATTTTTTTTACATTAAATTAACCCTTTTAAACATTATTAAATTTCTCTAAAACCTCATTCAGAACCTCGTAATTAGTGGAATAAATTAGTGGTTTCAATTAACGTAAAAGTTTGTCTTATTAATATACAGTGTTGATTACAACCAAAAAATTAGTGGTAGTACTTTTTAATTAGTGGAAAAAGTTTGCAAACTTCTAACTTTTACCACTAATTATAATTGGAAAGCGGCTTTGCGCATGTGCGCATGTCAAAAGCAAAAAGTTTGAAGATTTTCCAGTGAAGGAAAGGTTATAAAAATATTATTGTATTGGTTGTAAAAATATTATTTTATTATAATTAATATTGTTTATGTCAGGTTAAGAAGAATGGACAATCTTTTAGCAAATTCCCTTAATTTTAGATGTTAATTTTGCGTATTGTGAATGATCGTTTTGTGTTAATTATAAGTATAATTGAAACCACTAATTTTTTCCACTAATTTCGAGGTTCTGAATGAGGCTTTAAAGTTTTGAAATTTTTTAAAAAATTAATATTTTTTTAATAAATTTACCAAACTGTATCTCGATAATGAAGCTTAAAATATTTGTGAAATATTATGAGGCAACCCAGTACTTAATTTAATGTAAAAGTTTTGAAATTTTTTAAAAATTAATATTTTTTTAATTAATTTACCACACTGTATCTCGAAAATGAAGCTTAAAATATTTGTGAAATATTATGAGGCAACTCAGTACTTAATTTAATGTAAAAGTTTTGAAATTTTTAAAAATTAATATTTTTTTAATTAATTTACCACACTGTATCTCGAAAATGAAGCTTAAAATATTTGTGGAATATTATGAGGCAACCCAGTACTTAATGTAAAATACGTTTTTACCACAGTCTGTGTGAAAAGTGAGTACAAACGTTGTAAATTTGACTCAGCAATGTCTAATGAAGAATGTAAATGATTTACATATCTTTCATATTTCCTTGCTACATAGGCTGAGCGTTCGAAAAAAATGGATTTGGGAGGAGGGTTTACAACAGCATTACATTGCCCTCGGTGAGTCAGTATTAGAGAATGCAATCTTGGTATACCAGATCTCGAAATACCAAGATCTCGCACTAATTCTGCAAGAATAGTCTTGCACGAAAATCATGCGCGATCTCGCAAGATTTGCGAGATTAGGACGCAGCGCATTCCATGTGTGTTTTTTGAGAAGTCATTTTCAAAATAATGTTTAGTTTTTTCAATAAATAATTTTAGTTTGTTTATGTTTTTTGCTTCAATAGCTTGATGATATTATATACCACTAGTGGTAAAATTTTACCGATAAAATTTTTAATTTTTATACGAATAAAAATCAAAAATTATTTCAGAGAAAATTTTATTACGAGTGGTATTCGCGAGGGTATTCGGCAAGACTATTTCACGAATATTTTTTTAAATTAGAATTAACTGCTGATTAAATTTCTTTCTATTTTTTGACATTTTTATTTTAAAATTAGAAACGTCAACATTGACAATTATTTTTCGCATAGCAACCAATTGGTTGGTCGTATAAACGAGTGTTTTTTTACCTAAATAGGTATTTGTTTTATCGCTGCAACACTGAAAAAAATACTCGTTTTCTGAAATCTAATTGTCTTAAATAACCTAACAAGGTTGTAATACAAATAATTATACTATTTTTTTTATTAATCTTAAATCTGCGAGATCTCGCAAAATACCGAGATCTTGCGAGATTACACCTCTTAAAGATTGCATTCCCTATAGGGAGTATAGTCAGTATCGCTTTGCAATCGTAGGAGTTTAGAAATAAAACTTGTATTAAGAAAGTTATTATGTGGTAAAAAAAGTTGTTTGCATTTAATTAAAAATGTGTTTTATTAAAACAAATAAAAATAAAAAGATTCTTAAGAAATAAAAATAATTCCCGGCCCAATTCAAGCGCGCGAAAGGCACGAATTAAAAAACTTTTTATAAAAAAATTGTAGATAATTTATTATATAATATTTTGGCATCAAAATTGTAAAAAAAATTCTTCTTTAATTAGGCTGTACATTAAATAAAAAAAAACGGAAGAAATATTTTATAAAAGTAGAGATAATTTTAATAATTGAAAGGTGTGGACAGGAAAAAAAAAGATTTATCTTGCCCGTCCACACCTGGTAATTAATAAAATTGTCTCTACTTTTATAAAAAATATTTCTTACGTTTTTTTATTTAATGTATAGCCCAATAAAAGAAGAATAATTTGACAATTTTGATGCCAAAATATTAAATAATAAATTACCTACAATTTTTTTTTATAAAAACAGTTTTGAGATTTGTCCCGTTCATACGCTTGAAATGGCCGTTCCAAAAATTAAAAACCAAAATATTATAAAATAAAACGTAAAATGAAATTATTTTATAATTATAATTATAATTATAATTATAATTATAATAATTATAATATATTGAAAACTTTTAAAATTTTTGATTTCATATACCCCCAAAGAACAAATCCTCTGATCCTGCTGGTCACCAAATTATACGTCCATTTGATATTATTCTTTGAATATTGTCTAAATAATTATTGACAACAATGGAATTATTATTTATTAGTAAGGCACGCGTCTTGTTGAAACCAAACGTTATTAAGATTTCGGTTTAGGTTTACCCAAGCTGGCACAATTACGTTTCAAAGAAGCTCTAAATATTTATGTCCAGTTAATTTACCCTTAATTTTAAAAAATTTACCTATTATTACCCGCCCAAACAATCAATTTTACAGAATATTGCGTTCGAAGGCTTAATTGCCAATGCTCATTTTCATGGACAAAAACCTACAGAAGTGTGATAGGATTATGTTTACTGTGTAATGGGAACGTAGATTTATCAGTGAACTCAATATTTTTAATAAAATGTTCATCTTCGTTGGCGCGTTTTATTACTACAGTTATAGAGCGCTCGACACCCGGACACTTTTTTTTTTAAATAATACACACAAAAAAATCTAATCTCGAGTTGATACTATTAGCATCATTATGAAACTATCATAGTCATGAATAGGAGCAAGATTAGTGTATGCTTACGTTAAAATTACCTTATCTTTAACTTTTATACCATATGTATACCTACTTTGTATTTAACTTGAGAGTACTTATGTTATGGAGGTGTAAATTTAAATTTAAACTCGATTTAATATTAGCCTTAACTTCAATTTAAAACTATCTTATGGGTCTATTTAGAATTGGTTTTATTTAGATTAAATATAGTTTAAGTTCAAATTGAAAATAATTATTATATATGTTAATATAGCTTGTCTTTTATCGGAGTAAAACTATTTTTTAATTGAGACATATGTAGTTTAACGTTTAAATAAGAATATGCTGGGCAGCCCAATTTCAATATTAACATATAAGAATACAAGCCCAGCCTTGGCTTGTATTCTTATATGTTAATATTGAAATTAGGTCTTGCTTTAGGTTAAATTGAATTATACTAAATGTAACACTTATCATACTTATCATTTTTTTAAAACTTCTTTTTTTAGATTACTATATTTATTTTTAAATGAAAACTAACAAAAAATAATATGGAACGATTTATTTTCTAAATAAAAATACAAATTCTTAATACATTTATATAGGGTCTCTGATAACACAGTACGACAAAATTTGATTTTTGGTCCCTCCCATGAAAAATTTCTACAGATTCTAAAAATAGAGTTAAAAAAATGATACCCGTGTCTCGGCGTTTTTTCACATCACGTCATAATTTTTTTTTAAGGGCTATCCAATAAAATGTTATTCACACTATTCGCGACATAATTTAATATACTCGATAACAGCTGGACTGCATAGTTAAAAATATATACATATATTTACTAAATAGATAGGCAACCATTATAGATGCATTTTTAAATTATTTTAATCTTATACAGAGTTTTGCACATTTATATATATATCAAACGGTTTATTTTTAAACCAAGTAACAAAATGTTTCAATTTTAAGCCAATCAAAATGCTTTAAAGTCGGGTGATTAAAATTTTTATTTATTCAATTTTTTGTAAAAATTGAGCTTTGTTGAATTAACATTTTTAAAAAAAATCAAAAGATATTTAAATGAATTGATTTAAGTCTTAAAGCAAGTGTACCTAAAATATATTTAATTTATGTAAAAAAAATATTTAAGTATACGAAGTCAATTGAAACAGCAAAAAAACAAAAAATTTACACATCTGCGGCATTTATACATAAAAAGCATTGTTTTCAAAACAATCTTTATACGAGGGTAATACTTTTTTTTTTTAATGTTAAATAAAAACATTATTGCAGCGATAAATCGATACATTTTTCATATTAATTTTGATTGTTGAGTTAACCATCCATTTGAAATCAAAGTAAAAATGCAGTGTCCGAATCAAAATAATTTTTGTTATGTATGTGGTTTATTTGCACCTCCAAGCCATATGCGAAATATTACAAAAAGTGTAGTAACAGCTTTTGAAGACTATTTTTTGGTGACGTATATACCAAACTTATGGTGTGTACTAGAGGTTTTATGCGATTATTGTTACCGTTGTTTGCATGGATTGCAAGATAAATCACACAGTATGAAATATGTTGCACCAACAATTTGGCTTCGACCCGTCGCGACGTACCGAACACGCATCTGACCAGTGTTATTTCTGCATGTAAAAATTAAAAAGTTTTGGATTTCGATACAATACTAGAGAGAAAATTGATTACGCCGATGTAGAATCCGTCATTCTCGCAAGAGTGCGATCTGAAGATTATCCAACTGCTCCTTCAGAAAACATATGTGAGGATAAAAGTAAAAGACCTTTAACACCCAGTACAACCATTTTTTCCGAGATGGAATCTGAATTTATTCCCTGTAGTTCGGGTTATAAAGTACATTTTATAACACAGGACATGAAAGTACATATGTCACTGAAAATACATTTTCTCCATGCTCATTTGGACTATTTTCCACCAAATTTGGGCGATTTTAGTGACGAACATGGCGAACGTTTTCACCAAGACATTTTAACAATTGAAAAACGCTTCAAGGGAAAAGACGTTAGGCATTTGCTGGGTGAATATTGCTGGTCAATTGTTCGAGATTCTGAAGCAATATACAGCCTGTTCAGAATAAAACCGAATATATCTATACAGTGCTTGCAAATCCAAGTCCGACCGCGTTGGGAAGGATGGTTGTTCAATACCCGCGTGAAAAGAATAAGGATAGAATGCCAAACAGAATTTGATTGGTCAGAGCGTCAGGCGTGCGTATTGTAAGCGCCTTCTGTTTAGCGTTCTATCCTTGTTATTTTTACGCGTCCTTTCTAAACCGGTCGGACTTGGATTTGCAAGCACTGTATATATATGGGGCGTGGCCTCGCCTCCCTCCAAGGCGCGTCACAGTTGCTTGTGTGATAAACGACATGACGAAAGGTCGAGCAGGTAAGGACTTAAAAAATTAAATGATAATAATGCAAAAAATCTCATTAGCGATGCAGTCTATTTGCTTAGCTACTGTGTCGCGCGTTGGAGGGAGGCGAGGCCACGCCCCATATATATATATATAGATATATTCGGTTTTATTCTGAACAGGCTGTATAATCGTCAAACTAAACGACCAAGATTTTATTCCAACATGTATTGAATATAAGTTAAATACAAAAATGTGTTTCATTAAAAAAAAATTTAAAAAAATTATTAAAAAAAAAATCAAAATATAAACTTTTTGTATATTTGTTTTTTGCATTGTGTAAAAACAAACAATATTTACAAAAAAATATATTTTTAACCGAGTAAAAAATGTACAATCTGTATAAGCATAAATAATAATAATGACGGCTTAAAATTTTTTTATGACGTGATCTCGTGAAACTGTGAGACACGGGTACGTTTTTTTTACCTCTATTTTCAAAATCTGCTAAAATTTTTCATGGGAGGGAAATCGTGTTGTACTGTGTAATAAGTAAAATTTTATACACTCTAAACTACCTACTGCAATATACATCAAAATAAGACTATACATGTTTAGTACACAATGATAATACCTAATAGGTAAACAAAATATTTGTATAGCCACCAAATGTCATTTATGCTTTGCTGTAAAGGGTTAAGCAATACAAATGACTTTATGATGTGAAAAAATATCAAATATTTTTTTGTACTATGGTACTTACGTAGAAATGAATTTATTACTTCGTCAGGATACCCCCATGTTCTAAGCAATTCATCCATAATAGGTATTTCAGAAATACTATTTCTTTAAAAAATAACACAATCACCACCACAGAACAAACCACAGGCACAATAATTACACAAAACAGGTCAACGCGCATCGGAAGTTTACTTAATTATGCCAAAGAAGATTGATACCGCCCTCTTTGTAGAACGTATTTTTGCGCGGTTCTTTTGTTATGCTTAATTTGAAGATAGAGTACGTTTTTATTATTAAAATAATGATAGTGTCACTTTTTATTATTGGAATGATTATATGTAAGGATGTTTTAAGTATAAAGCAAGTGTTCACAGGGATGTTTTGTTATTATTATAGCTAAATTTAGTTATCTTTGATATACATAAAAATATATATTTTTATAATCAATTTAATGATTATATTTAACAATATATTATACTTGCTATGAATTAATTTTGGTAACAGAATAAACCTTATTTGTATTAACCTAAACCTAATTATTTGAAAATATGTTATTTGTTCAAATTGATATTAGATTTTTTTTGTGTGTACAATGTGACACTGAAAAATGTTTTATTATAAATAAATACACTTTTTATTACTTTTACGAACTATTGTTTTTGTTATGTAAATGTAAACATTGAATCAGTGGCGGATCCAGGCAGAAGTGCGCCTCGGTGCAAATCATAATTGTGACCCCTGTACCTTTGCCTTTATGACAAACTTTATTTTTTTTAAAATTTCTTACTTTTACAAAACAAATAAATTAAAAATAAATGTTTTAAACACAGTGCATTTTTGGACAATTAAATAAAAAATCAAAAAAATTGAAGAATTCAGATAGTTATGTAATGTAACTTTACTTTATTGGTGTTGACAAATCAGTGTTTTGGCTTTTAGGTTAAGTTTTCTTACATCGTTTTTATATGATTCTTTTGAATAATTTGTCTTTAAATGTAATTCCAAATAAGTGAGCAATGTTTAAAATTATATTTACATGTGTATGGTTTTAATTTTTTAATAGCTTGTTTAATTTAATCTACCTATTGTTTACTATTGTCAATATAACCAATACAATTTTAACAATCTAAAACTCCCTAGATCAGAGCGTAAAAATGGATGCCGATTATATCTTCTTTTAATATATTGTACACAAGGCGCAGTAGAATGCGCAAAGGTACAAACGCAATATGGTTTTATGTCCTCTAACCATTAAAAAAAAATTCAAGATCAAAGTGCCTAAGAACCTATTTTTAAGTGTAGGAATTTAAAAAAATATTCGATTTTTTTGAATCACCCTAATATACAATTACAATTTTTTTTATAACTAAACTAATAACAGTTTTTGGTGGTGGTAGAATGGTTTTAGGTCCTTTTTGCACTTTGTTTAAAATAATTATAATTGATGTATTACTGGTAATCATTCCTGTTGCGATTTATGATAAATCCTACATTTTTTTTCATTTATTTGAGAGGGGGGCCGGATCTAAGATTTGAAACCAGTGCCCCACGTTGTCTTGTTACGCCACTGGGAAATAATATTTAATGTGCAGAATATTGCTCAATAAAGTGTGACCCATTTGTTTGCGTCTTACCCCTGTATAATCTTTATTTATTGTGCGATTTTACCCGGATTTGTTTTAAAGTGTAGATCTTGATAAACTGTATTTTTGGAGCAAACATCATATTTTTACAAAGTACAATTGGCGTCCCCGAAATGTGAACGGCAAAATTTAATCGTGTAATATGGGCTTTGCATCAGTGTCGTCGGTCGTTGTCAAATTTGATAATAGTTGTCAATTGCAATATTAAAAATGCCACCCCACTTAACCGAGGCTCAGAGGTCCAGGGCAATAGCCAAATTAGAAGAAAATTATTCTTTAAGTGTAAATGTCAGTAAAAGCTGCATATTTTATATCAAAAAACGTTGGCAAGAACAACAAAGATTAAGAAGACCTATCAGGCAAGGTGTAGGAAAAATCTCCAACGAAAATGAAGACAATGCTCTTGTCGCACATATTAGGCAAAATCTTTTCAACAGCGCAGTTAAGGCCCGAGAAGATACACAATTTCCAGGATCTCTTCGAACAGCTCAAAAAAGATTGAAACAAGCTGGTTTAAAAAACTGTGCTGCTGCTCATAAGGTTTTTTTAACTGACGAAAATAAGCGCAGGAGAGTCCAGTTCGCCAATGACTATTTAAATTATGGAGACGATTTTTGGAATAATGCTATATTTTCGGATGAAAAAACGTTCCAATCTTGCAATAATGGAAGGCTGCGTGTATATCGTCCAAGAAACGCAAGATTTGAGGAGAACTATACATTACAGGGCTCCCACACCTCCTAAAATGCATAAAATTCCTAAAATTTGGCTTAAATCTTAAAAACCCCTAAAATTACCATCAATCTCCTAAAACTCCTAAAAATTAAATATAAATAGGCCAACCTGAATGCGTTTGGTAGTTGTGCCAAAAAAATTCTTTTTTAAGAAGTAGGTAATTTAAAAAATAGTGTGAAGTGGGGTAAGTGTAATCAAAAAAATGATACCTCAACTTTAAACTAAAATAACTAGAGAACCAATAAAGGTACAGGGCCTATTTTTTGCGAGATTATTGCTTATTTAGTTGTTTAAGAAATGCAAGTAAAACTATTTTTCTAACCGCCTTATTCTTTTATATATAAATAATAATGCTGGACCGAGTGTGCTGATTACACTTGCCCCAGCATTTGGGGCAAGTGTAATCACGACTCGTAGTTGCTAACTAGAAATCGTGCTAATGTGTCTGGGGTAAGTGTAATATAGAATACAAAATTCTGATTTTAACGAAATAAAGAACAAATTTATATCTTGTATGATAAGCAAGTTACAAGCTTTTTTGTGGTACATACTAAGGGAATAAAACTTTGGTGTTTTCCTCATTAAAAATCTGAAGCAAATAAGAATACATTACAAAATTATAAATTAAAGCCAAATATTAGAGACTGGGGCAAATATAATCACCGATTACATTTACCAATGACTCTGTGATTACACTTACCCCATGTATAGATTTTCTGGGGTAAATGTAATCACTACTGTAAATATTGTTGTCATCATTTAAATCAAAATCTGGTAGCAGGACTGAATTCCTCTTGTAAAATAACCCAGGATAGCAAAATATTTAAACCCTTTTTTTAATATTCATAGCAGGAATCTAAAATAAAAAAATTCAGGTGACACTCATAAAACAAGTATAAATAAAAGTTAACTTAAAAAAAATTTTGATTTTGCAGCCAGATCCCCAAAACAGGTAAAAAATCCACGAATGAGTAAAAGAAGGGTTATATTTTTGAGTTTTAAATAAAAAAATGCCAAAAATTTCATGAGAAAAAATACAGGGTGCCTGATTACACTTGCCCCAAGATTACATTTACCCCACTTCACTCTATATATTTTTAGGTTCTAGTTTATTAAATTATTTTTAAAATGATTTATGATAATCATTTATCACAACATAAACTTTTCTTAAAAAACAACAAAACATAATCCATGTAGTAGCTTCAGACTTCTACAAAATTGTCATGTTTAACCATATTTCTGTTTGTTTTCGACAAAAATATACCGTGTTATATATGAAACAAAAGGATTTTTAATTTTCTTTTAAATGATAACTAAAATAGTAAACAATCTAAAGAATGTTTTCTTGTATTAAGCAAACTTTATATATTTCCTATTATGAGATTTTTGGGTAACAAGATCCACATTACAATTATTGTTAGTTATTAACTAAACTGTTAACATTTTTTTTCTCAAAATATAAATATAACATCATTTGACTTTGGCCTAGTTTTTGTCACATCAGAAATTTCTACTGTATATACCTCAGATACTCGTATATACAAAATTAGTAATTTTACCCCACTTTTAATTTTATTTAAAAAAAACTATTCAATGTAACCTATTTGTACAAAAGAAGTAATGTTTATTTATACTTTTTTAAATAATTATTTATTTTTTAAGTATAGTTTAGAGTTGTTTTTATTTAATTACATAAACTCATTTGAATACTTTATTTCTCCTGAAATTCTCCTAAATTCCTAAATAAAATTTGTAATTTAGCCGTGGGAGCCCTGACATTAAGAACCTCAAATAGTGGACGCTTTTCCATAAATGTTTGGGCGTGGATAAGCATCCATGGTCCGGGAGTATGTTGGAAAATTGATGGTAGATTAACGGCTGAGCACTATACGAGGATTTTGGACAACGTTATGCTACCTTCAGTTAGACATGTGTTTCCAGAAAACTTTATATTCCAACATGTAAGAAAACTGTATAGTATTCAAAAACGATTCTAATAAATATTATATTACAGGACAATGCACCAGTTCACACAGCTCGCGTGGTTACAGAGTGGGTAAACAACAACCACATAACTGTTTTGCCATGGCCAGCTAGAAGCCCTGACTTAAATCCCATTGAAAACGTGTGGGGTTTTATAGTTAAAAATATATATCAACTGGACTTTAGGCCAGCAAACTGAGATGAACTATGGAGTGCTGTTCAAAATTCTTGGGATGAGCTTGCTGAGTCATACGACATGCGTGAGCTAATAATGTCCATGCCAAGAAGGTTGCAAAGGGTTGTGGCAGCTAATGGCTCTGCAATTAAGTATTAAAATAGCTTAGCAGCACAGTTTTTTAAGCCAGCTTGTTTCAATCTTTTTTTTAGCTGTTTGAAGAGATCCTGGAAATTGTGTATCTTCTCGGGCCTTAAATGCGCTATTGAAAGGATTTTGCCTAATAAGTGCGACAAGAGCATTGTCTTCATTTTCGTTGAAGATTTTACCTACACCTTGCCTAATAGGTCTTCTCAATCTTTGTTGTTCTTGCCAAAGTTTTTTGATATAAAATATGCAGCTTTTACTGACATTTAAATCTGCAGCTATTTCACTTAAAAACCAATTTTCTTGAGCAGTATGTTAATTTAGTTATGTTATTTTTATTGTGTATTTACCTACTTGTTAATTTATATTGTTGTATAAAACCAAATTAAAGTTAATTTATTTGTTATATTGTTCATATTATTGTTTGTTAAAATATTATTCAAAAATAGAACGATTTAGGATATTGTTCTTATTCTTAGTATTCTCCCTTCTATATGTAACACCACTGGTCGAAGCCAGGAATGAACGAATAAATTTTATGAAAAAAATCCATGACAACAAAAAATCGTTCACATTTCGGAGACGCCAATTGTACAAGGCCTACTATGTCAGTTTTTAAGAGAAAATTTAAAAAAAAATTAAGTAGGAACGATTTTGTAGCTCAATCAAAACATACATAATAAATATGTAGGTATTAATTTGAAAACTGTAAAATAGGTAATTTATTTAATCACAAAATACTACAAACTTAATTATTTATGATACAATTAAAATATAAATTGCAATTTTTGATGACAACAGCTGGTAAACCGCGGGTAAACTCGAAAAAACTGCTGACAGGTGCTGCCATATAGTTTTTCCACCTAGAAAAAAATTGTAATTCAAAATTGCGCGTTTGTGATTGGTAAAAAATAAACGAGGGAAATAGTCGTGTAAAACTAATAAAATTTATGCCTGCTATACTTTTTTATTATGCTTTCATTCCACTTACGTTAAACTGAATTCATCGAAATTAAAGCTTTTACTTTTTAACCAGAATAAAATTTTTATATTTCTACTAAAAATAATAAATCACGACTCCTGCTTTTTCATCTCGCATTTTCTGACATTTTTACAAAAAAGGAGAGATAAAAACTGAGACCGCTATATAATTTCATCCCCTAAGTGGTTTAGTTTGAATTAATTACCCAAAAGTGAAACTACATAGGATTTATATCAGAGGAGAGTCGACGTGAAAACTAACACCCTCATTAAATTTAATAAATCTGCTCTTCTTTGCTTTCTGCATGCTTACTTATTTTTCTTTATTATGCTGGTAGGTATTTAATGAATACTATTCATAAAGGAGAAATTAATACTTTTTTAAATTAATTTATTCACTGTAAAGAGGTTCTTAATTTAATTTAATTTTATGTATCAAGTTTGATTAACGTCATCTTAGTCACGAACAACGAATTTTAATTAAGCACGAGCGAGCTTGCGAGAGATTATTTAATTAAATGAGTGTCTAGAAAAGTTTATAAACGAGTGATTTAAATTAAATATTTGTATAGAGCGACATCTATAAGAAATAGAGTAACTCGCGTAACAATTTATAACTTGGGAATCTGCATTACCGGCGCCAGTCAAAGTGTCAAATTTGTACGTGTAAATCGAAATTTATCCATTGAAAATGGACTAACAACCGTTTAAATGGTAATGTAGAAGCAGTTTTTCAAAGTGAATGTGAAGAGAATGTTTTATAGGCACTTCACCAAAATTTTTTAATGTTTTTAGTTAAATCTAGTTTACTGCCGGCAAAATCAAATGTTAGTACAAACTTGCATATAAACTTTTAATAATAATTTCCACATTATTATTTCACAAAAAGGGAACTTTATTTTAACGATTCTATAGAATCGTTAAAATAAAGTTATATATGACATTTGACAACTGTAAACTAACTTCAGCCCGTGACTTGTTTATGTGTATTTAATTAAATTTTGTAAACATTCTTTAAACAATAAATATTATTATTATTATTATTAATATTATTATTATTATTATTATTATTATTATTATTATTATTATTATTATTATTATTATTATTATTATTATTATTATTATTATTATTATTATTATTATTATTATTATTATTATTATTATTATTTAAAAGGTCACTTAGTGTCATGGAAACATGTTATAATGGGCGTTTTAAAGGTGAGAGTAGAAAAAAGTTTTTATTCATAAAAATATTTAAATGGTCATGCTATTTACAGAATCACACATAAAATGCCAAATTAATATTTAACAAAAATTTTGTGTACATCACTGTACTAATCAATAATGGGTGTTTCTATAACTTTTGAAATATAAAAGATAATATATTATACGAGTATAAACCCATCGTTTAAAAGTTTAAAAAAAGTATGCATTATATATAATGTATTGAAAAATAGTAAAACTGTTTTAGGAAATAAAATTTGGTCTTTGTTCTTTATTATTGAATATTAATTACACAGAGAAAAACTTTTAAATTTTTGTTAACGATTATTATTAAAATTTTTACTGATACCATTTAAATTAGGTATATCTGAAAAAAAATTCAATATAATTGCAAGGGGAGGCAGGCCATATGTAAGGGGCGCAAATCATCTTGTGTGGAGATTTAAATGTTTATTTTGCAGAACAGGAAGCCTATATGAATAAATTTAATTAAACATTCAATTGATGGTGTATGCTTATATATTAACGGTTACGCGTCCTCTAAATCAAAATAAACATTGAAATCTCCACACAAGATGATTGGCAGTTTTTTGACATGCCCATACTTACGGCCTGCTCCCCCTAAAAATTTCCAACCCACACAGCTATCTTCAAAATATATTGGTAACTAATGTAATAAATTATTACTAATAACTAACATTTTATTTAATTTTAAATGGTACTTTTGAATAAAAATGTTGACAAAAAGTGCTATTACTATACTGCCCTACTATGGAGAAAGGCAGTAACTGCTAAACAAGAAATTTGTGGAAAATTAGCATAAATATACATTTTTATAAAAAGCAGTAGGTATTTAATTGATTTTTTTAACTTATGAGATATTTGACTGCATTTCTGTGTTGAATTCGGTTACAAAATGTCCATAGCTTTTCCATAGCACAAGAAAACGCATTTTGAATTTTTTTGCAGTTACTGCCTTTCTCCATAGTAGGGCAGTTAGTAAGCATTACACTGTGACTGTATCCCAAAGCCAAACTTATTAGGTAAGTCTATTTCACTTTTTTGCCTACTTTTTTCTGAACAAATATTGAAGAAGAAACACCTAATTTTAGTACATCCATAAAATTTGATTTTGTCAAAAAAACAATACAACAAATTGTAATATTCATTTTTTATCAATTTTTTTTTCAATTTGCTCTTGTATTGTTCATTATTATTTTTCTCACTTTAAGCTAGGTCACGCGTTTTACAAAACAAAATGTTAAAATAATAGAATAAAGCTTTTATATTGATTTATATTTTTTATATATTTTAACTTACTGTTCCATAACTAATTGTACACAGTAAAACTGCACATTTCTTGGGTAAAAATATTACGATTTGACCAAACTTAAGCTAATTAGCTTAGTTCGAAAGTTGATAGTAACCATAATCCACTCTAAAGTTTAGACAACTTTAAGGTGGTGGCAAAAGTGGTCATAACGTTTCAGATACCTGCAGTGGCGTAGCTAGCCTCGAGGGGGCCCCGTATCAAAAATCTGGTATACCCCTATAGGGGCCCTATACCGGAAAAGGTGCTGGCAAAAAAGTTTTTAGTGTATCATTTTTTTGCATTTTCAAATTTTTATAATTTAATAAATAATATATGTGGGTGAATCTCACGAAATGTCCCCCGATGATGTTAACCCGTGATATTTAATAAATCTAAATGAGTTTGACTTACACTTTTATTGTGTTTTGATCTTTCATAATTAACTAGATATTACAGCTCAGGTTCCAGATTTTTAACCGCAATTAATTATTTTTTACAATGTTTTAAAAGTCTAAAACCTATCATCCGTGAATGTTACTCTTTCTAGGTTAACCTATATGTTTTCAAATATCTGAGGTAGTAAAAGCTCCTTGAATCTGTTTTTGCTTTAAATTTTATGCAACGGATGTCGCTTTAATCATTTTAAATAAGCAAAGTCGTAAACAGAGGTTTACGAAAGTCGTAAACAGAGGTTTACGACTTTATAGATGCATGTGATTCCTGAAGGTCAGTTATAATTTATATGCAGATGAGAGTGTTGCTGTTTTATTATTTAAAAGTTTAAGTTCATTAATTTGCTATTTAAAAACCTGTGTAATATCTCACTAAGTAGATTTTTTTTATAAATATTTTATGTACATATGTACAATAGTATTTTTTTAAAATATTATAAGGTGTCAAAAGATACAATACCTTATTTCAAATATACGAAGGTTTAAAAAAACATACGAAATCCTAACCTCCGTAAAGCTATAGCTTTATAGATATATCTTCCTCTAATATTCAAAATGTATGATTTCTTAAAATTCTTGCATTAGTGCAGAACCACTTATGTTATGTTATTACTAGACCTGGTGGTCTAAATAAATAAAAAATAATCATTTTCACTTGGAGGACATCTCAATATATTCACCCATTTATTCATAGCTTTTTATGAATAGGCAAATTTTAAAATTTGGTCTACTTTTAGACATATACCCTTCTTCAACATCTTTTAAAAGGTCTCTATTTTAAAATAAAGGCAAGTCATGTGAAATAATTGCTAATAATTATTTCTAATTTGCTATTAATATACCCTATGATAATAATAACCAAAGAAGACTCAGGATGCGGCGCAGAGCACAGACTGCGCCGCTGTCAACGCATAGCGGAAAGGTGCGGGCAAAAACATTTCGTATGAGTTAACGGCCTCGTTGGAACAGGAGGGTATTCAGAAAAATTTAATTAATTAATTTAATTTAATAAATCGAAGAATAAACAATTAAATAATAGCCGCTACGGCTGATACCGCGGTAGCTACGCCCCTGGATACCTGACTTATATACCAAAAAGTATAAAGTATATATACTGGTGCAAATCACAGGATTACAACTATACTAATATAATGGCGTAGCTAGCCTCGAGGGGGCCCCGTATCCAAAATCTGGTAGGGACCCTTATACGGGTGTCACAAGAGTATTTTGGGCAAACAAAAAAAATATTTTTGCATTCACCATTTTTTTATAATTTAATGAATAATATATGTATACATAGCTTTTCATGTACAAGCAAATTTTAAAATTTGGTCTGGTTTTAAACATTTACCGTTCTTCAACATCTTTTCAAATGTCAAATTTTTAGATTATTAAGGTTATAAATCGAAATGTATTCCTTGAAAATATATTAACAACAGTTTTTCACAGTTAAAGTAAAGAACATGTTTTATGAGCACTTCACAGTGGAGCCCGAATTTAAGTTATATCTAGTTTAACGCCGATGAAATTGAAAGGTCAGTACAATGTTTATATAAACTTTTTAAATATTGGCTTTGAGAAACTATTTAATACTTTTGTATTTTTGTATTCAGATAATAAATTAATTTTCACATTTAGTATTATTTTACAAGAAAGGCACTTTATTTTAACGATTGTATGAGATTTGACAACTGTCGAATAAATTAATACTAACTTTAGCCCGTGACTAAAAACCTGTTGCTAACTTCAGCCCGTGACTAATGTGTATTTAAAAGGCCACTTAGTGTAATGGAAACATGTACGATAATGGGCGTTTAAAAGGTGGGAGTAGAAAAAATATTTTTTCCACCAAAATTTCCGGTTTTTTTTCAATTTTCGATTATTTTTGGGCAATCAATTTTTTCCAATTTTAAATATTCTGACTACAAATAAGATAAGATATTTTGACAAAAACAATCATTTTTTGCAAAATAAAATTTTCAGCGGGCAAGTTTGCCGTAACCGACGCCCAGCGCCGGTGAGAACGGCCGCCGCCATGGCAACCGTCGGCACCAACGGCAAAGATCGAACTTGTCCGTGTCAGATATACCACCCTGGAGTGTACATACGCCGGCTGGTACACTCCAGCCGCTCCATTATGTACAGTTCGCGTAGTAAATGTAGGGACCGTTTTGATGGCCCTGAGGGTGGGAGCGGGAGCGGACTATTTGTGGGTGGAAGGCGGCAGCCCGAGGGGACCGGCAAATGCAGCCTCTGTCTATAGCTTGTTTTCCAACGGAGTTGTTCCTAGTATCAAATGTTGTAACAATGTTTTCCTTTTTAATTATTTTTAAAGTTTTTTGTATCAAATTTATTCAGTTTTTCATGTTGTTTTAGCTTGTCTAGCTAAAGTTAACATTACTAAAACGGTTATGTAGGTATACGAGGTGCACCTGAAGATCTACAAGATCTGTTAAACTAGAGAATATAATAACAAGTCTATTAAAATGGCATTTGAAAATAAAAAGAAAACAGCGGTTCTCAAATAATTTGCAAAAAACTGTAAACATGTCAAAAAAAAAATCGTTATTACTTCGTTATTCCTGGGAAATTTGAAAAATTTAAAATGTAAACATACACATTTATCTACATTTTCATCAATCACAAATTTTTTTCGCGTACCTACTAGATTTTGAGTTACTTACCATCACCATTTTTGTTTCTCCTATCGCCATATTTTAAGGGTCCCAAAAAATTTCAAAGTGTGGTTATGTAGGTACTAAAAAATACATAAAATTGGAAAATTGATCAGTATACAGGGAAAAACAAAAAGTTTATTTTTTTCAAGGGATCACCCTATATATGTATTTGTTTTTCGATTCCTTGTAAAATTCTAAGCATATTTCATATAACATACCATATACCTAAATTCAACCGTTTTTTAAAAATATTTTTAAGATAATAAGTTGAAATAGTTTGTCTTTCTGTACGCAATTTTTACTTATTTAACAAGACATACTGACATAATGTCACTATAGTAATTTATTTTCAATACAAATTTTGGTATACTTAGGCTTCTTGATTTCTAACAGTTTAAAAAACATTTAGTGATAACATTTCGAATGCGAACAGAAACAGTTGAATTTAGGTATATGGTTTGTTATATGAATTATGTTCAGAATTTTACAAGGATTCCAAAAATAAATTCATATCTAGGGTGATCCATTGAAAAAAAATAATCTTTTTGTTTTTCCCTGTATACTGATCAATTTTCCAATTTTCTTTATACGTAAAAAAAAGTATTTTTTAGTACCTACATAACCACTAGGGTGGGCCAAAAAAAAACTTTTAATTTTTTTTCTTTAGGTACCATGAAAATATCGTCCAAGATGACGAAAAAAAAATTCTCCTAAATTTTGAGCTCTTAATATTAATATTAAGAGGTGGCTCATCGCGATTTTTTATTTTCCATTTAAATAACACGGGAAAAAAACATTTTTTTGTTTGTAATTTTATTGCGATTTAACGAATTAGTGTGTTGTAAAAATCAATACATATTCTTGTAGGGAATTGAACGATCTACAAAAAAGATCTGATATGATTTTTTGGTTAGTCGACTCTTTTAAAAGATACTTGAGGTTAAAGTTCAACCTCAAATAGTAAATGATGACTTTTATAGTTTTCCATGCTCTATTACGAAATATTGGCTCAAAAACATGAAATATCATATTTTTCGTGAAGTTTATCGAGTGTTCTTTGGTAAAACAATACAATTTCTACGAAATATCAATAATCAATATCAATAATTTTTTTTTCTACTTGATTTAAAAAAAAACTTTTGATTTTCTTTTCTTTAGCTACCATGAAAATATTGTCCAAGATGACGAAAAAAAAATTCTGATAAAGTTTGAGCTCTTAATATCAATATTAAGAGGTGGCTCATCGCGATTTTTATTTTCCATTTAAATAACACGGGAAAAAAAACATTTTTTTGTTTGTAATTTTATTGCGATTTAACGAATTATTGTGTTGTAAAAATCAATACATATTCTTGTAGGGAATTGAACGATCTACAAAAAAGATCTGATATTATTTTTTGCATAGTCGACTCTTTTAAAAGTTATTTGAGGTTAAAGTTCAACTTCAAATAGTAAATGATGACTTTTATAGTTTTTCACTAAATATTGTCTCAAAAACATGAAATATCATATTTTTCGTGAACTTTATCGAGTGTTCTTCGGCAAAACAATACAATTTTTTATAAAATATCAATAATCGTTAAAAAAACGGTTTTTTCCTATATTTAATTTTTTTTTAATTCGAAATTTTTTCTTTACCTGAGTAATGACAAAAAAATTAATCATTTCCTTAAAAAATAATAAATATTCTATTTACACTTGACTATTAGGTAATGTACAGTAATAAAAGCCATGTTTCAATAATTTTCCAATTAAAATAAAAAATGTTATTCCAACGTGCACTTTTTCACTATTTTGGAATCAAACTAAATTTTTCTTGGGATTGGGATATTTTTGCTGGTGGTTTTTAACTACTCGCTATAAGTATCAAATATACATATACATATTTAATATATTTGATTTACCCATTGACTTTATCAATAAGAATGTAGAATTTTGGACACAGGATGAAAGCTATCAAGATAATCTAGTATTTTTCAAACGTCTTAGCGTTCTCAATGATGTAGCAGAAAGAGGAGTTGCATTAATAGAAGAGTACAACAAATGTTTGATTCTAAGATAGTGAAAAAAGTACAAGTTATGGAATAACATTTTTTATTTTAGTTGATAAATTATTGAAACATGGCTTTTATTACCTAATAGTCAAGTGTAAATAGAATATTTATTATTTTTTGAGAAAATGATTAATTTTTTTGTCATTACTTATGTAAAGAAAAAAATTCGATTTTTTTTTTAAATCAAGTAGACTTATACTTATACTTACAGATTTTTTTTTTATTGATATTGATTATTGATATTTCGTAGAAATTGTATTGTTTTACCAAAGAACACTCGATAAACTTCACGAAAAATATGATATTTCATGTTTTTGAGCCAATATTTCGTAATAGAGTATGGAAAACTATAAAAGTCATCATTTACTATTTGAGGTTGAACTTTAACCTCAAATATCTTTTTAAAGAGTCGACTAAGCAAAAAATTATATCAGATCTTTTTTGTAGATCGTTCAATTCCCTACAAGAATATGTATTGATTTTTACAACACACTAATTCGTTAAATCGCAATAAAATTACAAACAAAAAAATGTTTTTTTCCCGTGTTATTTAAATGGAAAATAAAAAATCGCGATGAGCCACCTCTTAATATTAATATTAAGAGCTCAAACTTTAGGAGAATTTTTTTTTCGTCATCTTGGACGATATTTTCATGGTACCTAAAGAAAAAAAATTAAAAGTTTTTTTTTGGCCCACCCTAATAACCACACTTTTAAATTTTTTGGGACACTTAAAATAAAAAAGTTAAAGGGGGGCGACATTATAGGGGATCACCCTGTAGGTACATGGTTAGATAAAAAAAAAATCAAGGAACCAACGACGTATCAAGCTTACCACATAAGTTATGGCATCCATTATAAAAACAAAAGATGGAAACCAGGGGCGTAGCTACCGCGGTATCAGCCGTATTAATGATACGGGACCTCCGGCTAGGGGGGGGGCCCGATTGGCTTCGACATGGGTAAGCAAAAAACATATTACCCACATGTTAAAAAAATGAAGGCATGAAATTAAATAAATAAATATTATTATTATTTAATTGTTTACTATCTAAAAATAATTTAGTCAAAAATGACTAATTGTCATAGCGAAAAAGCAGCCACTAATAATTCGAACATTTAGCAGTAAATTGCCATGTAGAATTCCCCCTGATTCCGAATATGTCGTCAAAACTTAGAAAAGTAGAAGAGTTTTTAAGATATAGTAAATTTTCCATATAATATGGAATTGACTATATCTCAAGAACTGCTCTACTTTCATAATTTTTGAGGGTATTTTCGGATACAGGGGATCATTTTACATAAGAATTGGATATTGGGATACCATGGTTAACCATGGTATAAGCAGTCACTAATAACTGTAGTAATTAGTCATTTTTGACTAATTCATGTTTAGAGACACCTTTTAAAATATGTTGAATAACGGTAAATGTCTAAAACCAGACCAAATTTTAAAATTTGCCTGTCATAAAAAGCTATGTATAGGTACATATATTATTATATAAACTCAAAATATAGTAACAAAAAAATTTAGATAAATGTGTATGTTTTCATGAAAAACTTGCTTTTTATAAATGCCCAGGAATAACGGAGTTAAAATGATTTTTGTTTTTGACACGTTTTTAGGAATCGCTTTTTCCAATTTTTAAATTCAATCTTAATAGCCTTGTAATTACACAACTTTACACGAATATAAACGACCTTGTAGCTCTTTAAATAAAAAATACCCATAGAAACGCCATTTTAGTCACGAATTTAATTTAGACACGAGCAAACTTGCGAGCGAGTAACTAAATGAGTGTCTAGAAAAGTTTATAAACGAGTTGCATATGTTTGTATAGAGCAACATCTATAAAACTATATATAGTTTTATAGATGTTGCTCTATACAAACATATGCAACTCGTTTATAAACTTTTCTAGACACTCATTTAGTTACTCGCTCGCAAGTTTGCTCTATAGAGTAACCATTCTAACTTTTGTTCTGTGTGGGATGTCATATGTTAAATTTTTACGTGTAGGTAATTCAAAATTTATCCCTTGAAAATGTACTAACTAAATCCGATAGAAGCAGAAGCAGTAGCAGTAGAAGCAGTTTTTTACAGTGAAAGCAAATATTTTCACATTTTGTATTATTTTACTAGAAGAGCAGTTTATTTTAACGATTTTATGACATTACAGGGTATACCCTGTAATCTTTAGGATTTAATATAAATAGGGAAGGGATTTTAGAGTAAATTTATAGAAGAAACGGTTTAATTATTTCATTAATTTACTTTTATTGTAATTGTTATTTATAAATTATTAATCCTAATGTACATTATAACCGGATGGTCCATCTTCATGAGATTCTTGACACTGCTTTATATATTGCTGACATTTTGGTGACTCAAGAATTTGATCCATAAACATTCGAATATTCTCAACATATCAGGCACTTGCCTAGGGGCCCCCAACACTCGCATTTATAATTCGAATTTAAAAGTTACCGAGTAAAATAATTAAGCGAAAAACGATGGTCAGCCAGATACGAATATGTTAACGATTTCGTTACTTATGGGTCTAAGATATAAATACGTGGAATCATATATTTTTAATGGTTAATTCTAGTCAGTGCTAGATTAAGCTCTCAGGAGCCCCAAGGCAAAACATTTTGTGGGGCCCCCTCACGTTGATATATGTTCGGCTTCGGTACGTGTATCACCGCTTTGATCATTATCTTCATGTAAAGAATTTATTTATAAAGTGAAGCAAAAATATTAGCGATTCTTTCAGAACCCTTACGCCTTTGAAGTTTACTGTCAAAGTTACAAACAGTGATTTGGAAGTCGTAGTTCAAAAAAATTGGATTAAATATACTTAAGTATATAAATTGCACACAATGCTTTAGCTGGCGCATCTGCAGTGAAACGTTTGCTCTGCTATGATAGATCTGTCTCCGCCTGGTCTATAATGAAGCAGTAGATTTTGTGCGAGGCAATTGATAAGCTTTCTCCGCCGTGTTTTATAAACTATTTTTTTTATACTGGGGTTTATAATAGTTTGACTTTTGAACTATATAGTTATGAAGTCTTTCTATATAGTGTGTCCCCTTGACGTTGAGATAAGTCTCAACCTGGTTGACCTAAAATTACCACCAAATTACACAATTATTAAAAATATTCCCCAACACCAAAACAAAACACAAAGTGCTTAAAGTACTTTTTGCCAACGATGTTGGCATCTTCAGAAGCGAAGTATAACTGACACTTCGCTTAAAAAGATGCCAACATCGTTGGCGAAAAGTACTTCAAGCACTTTGTGTTTTGTTTTGGCGTTGGGGAATATTACTAATATTTGTTTAACATATCACCAAAGTTGTCCTTTTTCAAATACCAAATTACAGTTCAAAATTATTTCATTCTGCAACTTAAGCAAGGCTCCTGAATAAATTTAAATAGTACAATTTTACAGCCAATAGTGTCATGTTATTAAAGCCTTACAGACTGATCGTTTGTTTGGTATGCCAAGAAAAGCTGTAAAAATCCTATCTGAGCTTGGTTACAGGGTTGATTCAAAATTTTTTAGTAGCGCCACCACTCGGCCGTTATCATTGTAACCACAGACATGTGATTGTAACAAAACTACAACTTTTAATAATCAGCTGTCAAACGTTTATGATATGTTTTTGAGAATAAAGCCGGAAAATGTTAAAAAATATCGGAAAAAAACCGTGGCACGATTTGTTGTGTTGTTGGGTGTATTTTCTGGGTTGAGTTTTTAACGGTTTTTCAATAAACAGTGTTAATCCGAATGAAGAAATAAATTTCATACAGTCCCTGTAAATATAAATTGTATCTATTAGATACAATAAATTCACATTTTAGTAAGCATTAACGTGTAAAAGTTTAAACATTTCAATTCAGTATTAATCGTCAAACAAATAAGTCGTCTAAACAGTATTTAGCATTATTAAAAGCGTTGATATAATCAACTTGATTAAGAAAGTCTCCAATCAACGGTAGAATACCATTATATTTTGTATTTTTTTTAGAGGACTCAAATATAAAAATGTTCGATTTTAAGGTTATGTTTGTGCAACAATTATTTTTTACTAATTTCTTAAAAATGTCTAAACTTAAATATAAATTATATTGGATTTAGTTATCATTGGTATATTCTGTCCCAACAAATGTACTTACCGAATTGGATCCTTTGGCAAGACATCAAAATGCAACGATTTAGTTCTTGAATTTTATTTACAATTAAAAACACAATAATTCACCATGATCCCTTAGAAAATATACACACATGTGTGCACTAACGTAACTATATAAACATATAAGCGTTGAGTTCTTTATTAATCAATGATATAAGATATACTCAATCGAAATCCAGTACTAAACCAGTTTTTTAGTTTTTTCCATGCAACTTAAAACACAAATAAAGTTCGCGATTTAACTGTGCAATTGAACAAAACTTGTCGAGTAAGACTTCTGCCTTCCTCTCTTTTGTAGAAAAACTACCTATTTATTTCAAAATGATGTGCAGTTCGTATGCTTTAAATGTATTGTTGACAATTCATAAATTCACACAATGCTATCGAACTCCACCAGATGGCGCGCGCGTTTCGAAAACCCGATACTTCTCTAGCGTATGTAATTTTCCTAACTACTGCTAACTGCCAACTTCAGCCCGTAACTAAAACGCCATTAAGTCACAGCTCGTCAATGTATGAGTAGAAAATTATTTACCTATCTGTTGGCGCTTGATATAAAATGTTTGTTTTTTATTATTTTAATGACTATTTTAGATATTTTAATCATTAAATGACCATGTTCAATTTTCACATGTTTTAATTAATTTTTCTTAAGTTTTTAATCATCTTTTTACATATTTCAAAATTACAAAATTCTCGTAAGCTCGCTCGTGCCTAATTACAATTCTTGACTAAAATGGCTTTTATCAAAAATAATATACTATAAATAGTGCCCCACCTAAACTACTACTTAATTCTATCCTTCTTAATAGTTTTTTTAATTTCTTTGAGATGAAATGGCTCTGATTAAAAATCCATAATTGTTAAATGCGAACTTCTTGTTGGGTATGGCTGTGGCCCTTTCAGTATTATACTGTATATGTATACAAAAACTATCTAGTGTATACATTTACGTGGAAAATTAATAAATGCGTATATTTATTTACTAGAGAACTCAATGCATACATTTACTACAATTATCAAGTAAAAGTATAATACAGTAAATAGCTTGTAAAAGTTTGGAATAAATGTAATCTGTACTTTCCCTAGTAAATGGGTTTAGTGTTGATGGGTATTGTGAGTTGGTTGGTTGTATGGTTGGTTTTGTGGGTGAGGTTGGTTGGTTGGGTTGGTTATTTAGGTTGTTTTTTTAGCTATGCATCGTTTTCGTTTGGATATGACTTTTAAAGCAAAACAGTTTATCTAAATAGTTTTTTTCCGTAAAGTCAACGAAAATACCACCTTACCTATTTTTTCTTCTTAGATTAATTTAGCGACTTGGATTCCTTTTAAACTGTAATTTGGTGAACATCCATTTAGGTCAAGCAGGCCGAGACTGCAAAAAATAAAAGCCGTACTAATTTATTTTAATAATATTGAAAAAAAAATGGATTAAATAACAAAGCCTAAAAGTTTATTTTAATATAACCGTCTTGCTCAGCTTTTTTCATGATTGGTCGACAAGAGAAATGTACATAACAAAAATAAAAAAAATAATAAAAATGTTTCTGTGTAAAACTTTCCCTGGAACGTCCTTATTTCATCTTTGTCAAAGTTTGCCACGCTTGGGTGACTACGTGCGTGCACAAAGACATTTATTGTTTTTCCCTTTGTTATTTCACGGCTTTACGGATAACTTTCTTAATTAAAAAAAAATCTAAAATAAAACAGACAAAGAGAATGTTGCACAATACCTACACTCAAACAAAATACGTAATATTATTAGTTATGCAACGATTACGATTCACCTGTGATTATTATAATTTTTTTTGCTATAACTCGCTTATTTTTTTACAGAAAAATAGGTTGTAGCAAATCAAATTAAAATTTTATTTCTATTCTGGCAAAATATACAAAAAATATTAAACAAACAAAAAACTATCAATTATTTTCACGCTCACTTGATTCCGGACTCCTACAAAAGAATCCCTTGATGAATAATCAGTCCAATTTGTCTCGCCCCTTATTGAATTTCGGCCCCTTAGGGGAAGATAAAGTAGTAGAGCCATATACATTTCCCCAGCATTGTACGTTTTTTTGAACTCTTGTTTCCCATTGCAATTCGCATGAGGTTTCCTAACATCGACACGCCCGTGGGCTACAAACCAGCCACGTATGAAAAAATAAACTTTTGCTCTTGTCAATTTTTTATATTAAAGGGTGTCCTAAAAAAATACAGTCTTCAGAATTAATATTTTACCACGTTTCTGTTCTGTCTGTTTGACTGTTCAGCACATAGTGCAGTGGTCTATGGTTTAGCACTAATTTTTCAATCGATTTTAAACAGTGTCTGATTATACACAATTTTTTGGTGCTGCTACAATCTAGTATCTCAATATTGTAATTTTATCAAAATGGCCGCCTCTCCAAGATGACGGAATAAATTTTTTGTATGTATAAATTTATAAATTTATGGACATCAAATGATAGGATTTGACGAGCAGAATAGGTAACGTCAATCTAATTATAATAGGGCAAATTTAACCGACAATATGACTAACTAGAACTCGATTACTCTCATGTTTTGCAAAATTTGTATTTTAATATTAAATATTAAAATACAAACTTTCACATTATATTTTAAAATTGCACCAGATGTTCTTTTAATAAAAATGAAACTTTTTTATGTTTTAGTGCATTTTTAGACGTTTAACAGAAACTCTGTATATAGTTAACATAATAAGAAACAATGGAAAATACTTATTGAATAAAATATGACGGGTAAACGTTCCGACATATCCGGCGATGCGTAAAGAAAACTATTGAGTGGCCTAATAATACGAATTTTGTGTTTATTTAGCTCAATGAATTGAAACCATTGAAAAAATCGAAGGCCCGAGCTGCCTGCTTGTCTACAACCCATCATAAGCATAACAGACGTGATTATTTGGGCTTATAATAAGCGGTATACTCTACTAAATTACTTACAAAAGGTAGTCAAGAAATAAAGGTCCCATATTAGTTGGCCCAGCCGCGAAAATATTGTAAATTCATTTTCTTATAAAAACGAAATTTACAATACAGAATCTAACTGTAATAGTATTTTATTATATTATATATTACACAGTACGACAAAATTTGATTTTTGGTCCCTCCCATGAAAAATTTCTACAGATTCTAAAAATAGAGTTTAATAATAATGATACCCGTGTCTCGGCGTTTTTTCACATCACGTCATAATTTTTTTTTAAGGGCCATCCAATAAAATGTTATTCACACTATTCGCGACATAATTTAATAGACTCGATAACAGCTGGACTGCATAGTTAAAAAAATATATATTTACTAAATGGATAGGAAACCATTATAGATGCATTTTAAAATTATTTTAATCTTATACAGAGTTTTGCACATTTATATATATATCAAACGGTTTATTTTTAAACCAAGTAACAAAATGTTTCAATTTTAAGCCAATCAAAATGCTTTAAAGTCGGGTAATTAAAATTTTTATTTATTCAATTTTTTGTAAAAATTGAGCTTTGTTGAATTAACATTTTAAAAAAAAATTAAAAGATATTTAAATGAATTGATTTAAGTCTTAAAGCAAATGTACCTAAAACATATTTAATTTAAGTAAAAAAAGTATTTAAGTATACAAAGTCAATTGAAACAGCAAAAAAACAAAAAATTTACGGCATTTATACATAAAAAGCATTGTTTTCAAAACAATCTTTATACGAGGGTAATACTTTTTTTTTAAATGTTAAATAAAAACATTATTGCAGCGATAAATCGATAAATTTTTCATATTAATTTTGATTGTTGAGTTAACCATCCATTTGAAATCAAAGAAAAAATGCAGTGTCCGAATCGAAATAATTTTTGTTATGTATGTGGTTTATTTGCACCTCCAAGCCATATGCGAAATATTACAAAAAGTGTAGTAACAGCTTTTGAAGACTATTTTTTGGTGACGTATATACCAAACTTATGGTATGTACCAGAGGTTTTATGCGATTATTGTTACCGTTGTTTGCATGGATTGCAAGATAAAACACACAGTATGAAATATGTTGTACCAACAATTTGGCTTCGACCCGTCGCGACGTACCGAACACGCATCTGACCAGTGTTATTTCTGCATGTCAAAATTAAAAAGTTTTGGATTTCGGTACAATACTAGAGAGAAAATTGATTACGCCGATGTAGAATCCGTCACTCTCGCAAGAGTGCGATCTGAAGATTATCCAACTGCTCCTTCAGAAAACATATGTGAGGATAAAAGTAAAAGATCTTTAACACCCAGTACAACCATTTTTTCCGAGATGGAATCTGAATTTATTCCCTGTAGTTCGGGTTATAAAGTACATTTTATAACACAGGACATGAAAGTACATATGTCACTGAAAATACATTTTCTCCATGCTCATTTGGACTATTTTCCACCAAATTTGGGCGATTTTAGTGACGAACATGGCGAACGTTTTCACCAAGACATTTTAACAATTGAAAAACACTTCAAGGGAAAAGACGTCAGGCATTTGCTGGGTGAATATTGCTGGTCAATTGTTCGAGATTCTGAAGCAATATACAGCCTGTTCAGAATAAAACCGAATATATCTCGCCTCCCTCCAAGGCGCGTCACAGTTGCTTGTGTGATAAACGACATGACGAAAGGTCGAGCAGGTAAGGACTTAAAAAATTAAATGATAATAATGCAAAAAATCTCATTAGCGATGCAGTCTATTTGCTTAGCTACTGTGTCGCGCGTTGGAGGGAGGCGAGGCCACGCCCCCGGTTTTAGTCTGAACGAGCTGTATAATCGTCAAACTAAACGACCAAGATTTTATTCCAACATGTATTGAATATAAGATAAATACAAAAATGTGTTTCATTAAAAAAAAAATAAAAAAAATTATTTAAAAAAAATCAAAATATAAACTTTTTTTATATTTGTTTTTTGTATTGTGTAAAAACATACAATATTTACAAAAAAATATATTTTTAACCGAGTAAAAAATGTACAATCTGTATAAGCATAAATAATAGGAATGACGGCTTAAAATTTTTTTATGACGTGATCTCGTGAAACTGTGAGACACGGGTACGTTTTTTTTACCTCTATTTTCAAAATCTGATAAAATTTTTCATGGGAGGGAAATTGTGTTGTACTGTGTTATATATTATATATTATATATTATATATTATATATTATATATTATATATTATATATTATATATTATATATTATATATTATATATTATATATTATATATTATATATTATATATTATATATTATATATTATATATTATATATTATATATTATATATTATATATTATATATTATATATTATATATTATATATTATATATTATATATTATATATTATATATGAGCAGATAAAATGGTTTATTACTTTACAAACAATTTTCTTTAACAAAACAAATAACACTATTTTTTCTAATGCTTTTGGCCTGCTAAACTCAAAAATTACAATAAGGTACGAAAAAAATCTATGGATAAATGACAAAGTTTATGTACAAGTAACAAAATTCAACTTTTTGTTTATTTTTCGACTTTTACCTTATTATTGCGTATATTGTAGAAACATGCAATTCAATTAATTGAATGAATTCAAAATACATTTGAGGAAATAGTTTTTTGTTGTTTATTTATTAATTCATATCATAGCAGATATTTTTAATTCGAATTAAAAATATCATAGGAGAAATTTATAATTCAAATTAAAAATTTCAAATGAGATGTTTTTAATTCGAATTAAAAATATCATAGGAGATATTTATAATTCTATTTAAAAATATCATGGGAGAAATTTTGAAATGAATTAAAATTATCATAGGAGAAACTAATAATTCGAATTAAAAATATCATAGGAGAAATGTATAATTCGAATTAAAAATATCATAGAAGATATTTTTAATAAGATTAATTATTATAAAATGACAAATAAAACATATTTTTAATTCAATGTCAAATTTTTAATTCTCATTGAACTGGGTTGTAAAAAACGCACTATATGGGGTTTAGTTCATTAGAACTACTTGCAACTGTTAAGCCTCATTTATAGATTGCCATTTTTCCTTCCTTCCGTAAAAGATAATCAATACGAAAACCGTAGTGCTGTTTATAGATTTCCGTACCCTAATCTATTAACAGGGTTTCGTATTGTTCGTCTTTTACGGGAGGAAGGAAGGCTTTAAGGCAGATTTAAATATTGCCTTCCTTCCATGGTACCATACCTCCCGTAAAATATGAACAATACGAAAACTGTAGTAAGTACTATTTATAGATTCCGTACCCTAATTTATAAACATCACTACGGTTTTTGTATTGTTCATCTTTTACGGAAGGAAGGGAGGAAGGAAGGAAGGCAATATTTAAATCAGGCTTTAAGCTTCGGATATCAATGAGCGCAGTCCTGTAATAAATTTATTAATAACTGTTTCTTCTTATTAGCGTTATTATAACACATTAACTTTATTAATGCATTTATCTTAATTATAAATATTTTTTAACCGGTTAACTACATTTAATTTTTGACAGATGAATAAATTTTTTCCCGCGTTTTTACAAACTCGTAAAGATTTGAACTACCGGTTACAAAAATATTTATAATTAAAATAAATGCACTAAGAATGCTAATGTGTGATAATAATTATAATAATAAGATAGGTTAATAGGTATCTATGTACCTATTAATAAATTTATAGCAGGAGTTTGTTCATATTTGAAGCTTAACAGTTGCCAGTTAGCGGCACCTGTAGGTCGAATGCACTAACACCGCATATAGTGCGTTTTTTAGTTCAGTAAGAATTCAGTAAGAATGAAAATATGACATTACTTAAAAATATGCTTTATTATATTAAGTAATCAAATAATTATTATCTTCTATGATATTTTTAATTCGAATTATACATTTCTCCTATGATATTTTTAATTCGAATTATTAATTTCTCCTATGATAGTTTTAATTCATTTCAAAATTTCTCCCATGATATTTTTAAATAGAATTACAAATATCTCCTATGATATTTTTAATTCGAATTAAAAATATCTCATTTGATATTTTTAATTTGAATTATAAATTTCTCCTATGATATTTTTAATTCGAATTAAAAATATCTCCTATGATATTTTTTATTCATTTAAAAATGTCTCCCATGATATTTTTAATTTGAATTATACATTTCTCTCATATTTTTTTAATTTGTTTAAGAATTTTTACCATAATATTTTTAATTTAAATTATAAATTTCTCCTATGATGTTGCTAATTCGAATTCTATATTTGTCCCATGATATTTTTTATTCAAGGAATTAAAAATATCACTTTAACATTAAAATTTACCGCATATTTTAATTTGTTCTATGATATTTTTAATGCAATGAATTAAATTTCTGACTTGGTATCTTTTATTTATAAATAAATATCACATTTGCAACTTCAATTTGGGATTTCTGAAATTGATTTAAAGATATCTGAAATTAATTTCACATATCTGAAATTAATTTCACATATCTGAAATTGATTTAGAGATATCTGAAATTAATTTTACACATCTGAAATTGATTTAGAGATATGTGAAATTCAATGGAGAAATAAATAATTCCTGAATAAAAAATCAAACGGCGCGCCATATTTAACTTTGTTTTCTTAATTAATTTTAATTCATTTTTAATTCGACTAAATTTTTTTTATCTTAATAATTAGGTTTATTTTTATGATAACTTATTACAATTACATCAATTTTTCTGAAACAATACCTTCCTTTCATCGTTAAAAATTATTAGAACTGTCATCGTTAAAAATTATTAGAACTGTATGAAAATAAAATGTGTAAAGGTGCGCAAATATTTTAATTGTTATTTGAATCTTTTAAAAATTTTAAATTTTAAAACTATGTAGAATATAATTTTAAATGGGTGTGCTAAAATTATGTGTACATAATGTTAATTCAGTTAATATTATGTTTAATATAATTTTTATTATGTTAATTAAAATTATGCACCCATAACTATAATTTTAGAATTAAAATTATAATAATAATAATAATAATACTGTATTCATATATGCATGCATTAGTCGGGAACATAAATTAATAAATATATATAATTATCAATCACACTAAATATAAATAAAATAGCATAATATAATAAAGAATACAATAAATATAAACAAGTACATGAATGTGTGGCATAAAACTATTTAAAAAAGTACAATTAAAATACATTAATAATTAAAACACTAAAACACTTAAAATTATACTATACCTATGTATATAATCTTAATTGAATTAAAATTATACTTTACATAATTTTAATATGATTATTCACTGTTGATACATTACCAATGGAAAAGTTACCAAAAAAGGAACATTAAGGTCAGCATACACGGAAAAAAATCTGCACTATATTAAAGAATAGTAGCGTTTGATCAAGAATATACTCGTTTCACTATTCCACAAGAACTCATAATATTTGATTCAAATATAGCCCTATTCTTAAAAATTTTACTTATATTCAGAATACGCTAGTGTTGAATTTGACAATAGCCTTAACATTGTTTTAAGATTAAGCTATTCTTATTTAAAAAACTACAATTTATTTCCAAATATTTCTTATACTTATTTCAAATATAACCCCCGATTGTTCTAATAACTACTAATACTAATCTGAAGTATTTTTTAATTTTGTTTTAAAAATATTGTAGCTTCAATATAAAGAATACTTTTATTGAAAATAGTTTACATTTAATTTGATTTAAATTTAGGGTTTTTCTTGCTTTAAGTAGGTAAAATTTGTTTTAAATAAATTCATTTTTGCTTCAAATATAATAAATGATTGAAGCTAATTGCACTAATGTCGTTTTAATCAGTATTTAAACTTGATATGTGAAATAAGATAGGTATTTACAAAAAAACAAAACATCTAGAAATAGATACATATATTTATTTTTAGTAAAAATAACAAATTAAAAAAATAAAACGGTTAGATATTACGCTACCTACCTTGGAATGACAAGGTTCTAAGTGCAGGTGCCCTGTTAAGCGAAAACGCCTTATCTGCAATATTTAGTTTTGTATTATACAATTTGTATACAATAGATATCTATAGATAAAAATAATAATAATCTATAGATCATTTTAATTTAACAGTGACGCTGCACTTAGAACCTTGTCATTCCAAGGTTCTATGCTCCACACCTCAATGTCCCACTACGTGACTACGTACGGAACGCAGTCTTTGATCATCTGTCAAAAGCATAACATTGTCCAAGTCAATTTCATTTTCTAAAAATAAACATAGGTGTACCTTATTTTACAATAATTAAATTATCCTAAATAATATTTCCGAGAATTACCCCTTTTTTTATTCAATATTTGCGCCATATCTCAATAACGGTTCATTGTAGAGAAATTTACCTAAGACCAAATTTGTAGGAAATTAAATGACGAAAAACTTTTCTAAAAACCAATTTGTCAAAAAGTTGACCGTTTTCGAGATATTGGTGAAGGGGTGGTCGAACTTTGACTCTCCGTAACGGCCCACACAATCGCCGAATCGATGGGAAACTTTCACCAATTATTTATAGTCATAACAACAACGTGTATGCAAAAATTCACCATTGGGCAGGCACATTAAATTGGTAAATGTCCATTTTTTCGACCAATAGCGCTTCCCGCCCCTTGCGCTCTATCTCAAAAACGGTTCATTTTATGAAAAAAAGTTTCAGACAAAAGTGGTTAGGAATTTTATTATCTCCAACTTTTGTAATAGGTATTGACATCATTAAAGCCATAGGAACCGAGATAAACGTGAAAAACGTATTTTTATGACCTTTGACCTGCAATAACTAACGAAGCGACATACCTATAGGTAAAACTATAGTTTTACTGATTTTTGAGACAACGACAAAATAAAGGTGTATACGAGTTTTCAGCCTGGTACCGCTCACTGGGCAGGAAAATACCAACGTGACTGGACTAAATGTGGACCTGGTCCACTGGACCACTATACGCTAAAGAAGTATCGCTAGTATCGCCACCTCGTGGTCATCATCATCGTAACTTAACTTCAGTTTTATTAAGCAACTGTCAAAAGCATATATTTTAAATGAGTGTTTTTTAAAATGAGTGCGGAAAATATCGAGAAAATAAACGTCTATTGATTTGTTGCACAATAAAGTACCGATAACGGGTATAATATGAATTTTATATAATATTATGTTGCCATGAATTCGTAGATATATTATTGTTTAAATGCAGTTGTCGGCGTTATTTTTAGAGGACTCAAATATAAAAATGTTTAAGATTGAGGTTATGTTTTTATAGTTATTGTTTTGTGCGAGGTTTTGTGGTAATTTCTTAAAAACTTCCAAACTTAAATATAAATTATATTAGATAAAGCTATCATTAGTTGATTCTGCACAACCAAATAGGTATAGGTACTGAATTTGATCCTTTGGCAAAACATAAAAATGCAACTTCGAATTAGTTCTTTAATTACCTTTACAATTAAAAACACAATAATTCACAATGATCACAATACACACAATAACGTAACTAAGCATATACAAATTAATAAATCGAAATCAAGTACTAAACCAAGTGATTTTTCAATTTTTACCTGCAAGTTGCAGGCTGCAACACAAAAAGACAATTAATGTACTCTCTTAACCTGTGCAATTCAAACTTGGCGAACAAAATATTTGAGTAAAACTTCTACTTTCCTCTTCTTTGTGAAAAAACTACTTATTTATTTAAAAATAATGTGCAATTTGTATTTTAATTTATTGTTGACAAACCTATTACTTCAATAATGTTGACACCAGATGGCGCACGCGTTGCGAAAACCCGATGCTTCTTTGGCGCAGTGCTGCCAACTTTAGGGCGTAAATGAGTGGGATGGGATTTTTTTAGGGGCTTTATATTTTTAGGGATTTTTTACTATTGATATTTATTTTTTTAAATAAAAGAAATATAAGTCTAAAAATATAGAACCTGGGATAACATAATTTTGTCAAACCTATTTCAAACGCAAGTGGCGAAGGCGCATTCTCCTTATATAATCTTGTCAAGAATGTGCGAAATACCCAATCTATTGAAATGTTACGAAGTATTATGGTCTACTCTGTGTATTATGGTAAGATTCACATTGCGTATCTTGCAAAAAATGTTAGGTGTATGTAATGTAAACATGTACAATTTAAAAAATCAGAATCAGAAGACGAAATTATATTTGATGTAGGTAATAAACAATTTATGAATAAAGAATATTAAAGATTATTAATAATTAATTATTAAAGTACAGAATATTATTTAGTACTTTATTATTAATTATTTTTTATTATTATTTTTTAAATAATATTAATTGTTTAGGGAGATTTTCAAGTAATTGTGGCGATTTTAGGGGGTTTTGACTTAGCTTTAGGGATAAATATTTTAGAGAGTTGGCAGCACTGCTTTACCGTATACCAGCCTCAAACCAACAGAAATTTGATGTTAGAACAAACCTATTATATTAAATAACGGTTTGTTTTTACTCAAAATACCCAAATAGCTACCCATACAAATAGGGCTTAATAATTTTTTGAATTTTTCTCGGTATTTTTCCATGTTTATTCCCGTTGCCCGTATTATTATAATTAAGTATGAGAAATTAAACTTACCTTCAAATATTGGAATTAATGATTCGAAATTCCACTCCTTTAATAAAACATCCATGTCTTTAGCACACAAAACATAGAAAAAGGATCACAAAAGTCCCAAAAACACACTATTGTCTCTGCTATTGTTGTGGTCACGTACGCGCAGGGGTGTTCCTGAAACTTTGCAAATTGTGCAGCCATCTAGCGTGAAATTGTACTAACGAAGATCAAATTGTACTAACTTATCTCAAAAATTCAAAACTTGTTGAAATTTAATTAATATCAGATTTCTGCCCAGAATCACATTTGCATACGTAAAATTATAATAAATTATTAGCGCTTTGGTTTTTCTTATGAAAAATCTACAAACTAAGTTTAGTTGTGTAATTATTTAGAAAGTTCAGAAGATAATTAATAAACAGCTAAAAATAACCTGTCCATTACATCCACTATCAGATCACAGATTCACAGAGTGCCGACGCCGACAGCCTGTCGGCGCACAGAACATAAGTGTCGGCGTCAGCAACAGGATTTATAGGTTAGGTTAGTGATGACTTGACGTTTGAGTTTTGACGTTGACATTTGACGCCTTGCGCCATATTCCCTCCTAAGAAGATTATAAAGGGTGTCCAATTAGGTACGCTCGATGTTTGATAGGCGGCTATGGCTAAGTCAGTACAGACACAGCTGTCAAATATTTTGAAGTTTTGTTGGCATATTATGACATTTGATAATGGAGCGTTACACGGTTGCTCAACGCATTCAAATTATTCAAATTTACCAACAAAATTATTGTTTAATTCGCCAAACGTTTCAACGGCGTCATTTCACGCGGCGGCGTTATCCAGTGGCCAACGAGATCATGCGATCTAACGCCGCTGGACTTTTTTGTGGGGCTACGTAAAGTCCCTTGTATACGTGAATAAGCCACGAACAATTAAAGCACTGAAGGCCAACATTACTCGTATAATAAATGAAATCGAACCCGAAATGTGCGAAAAAGTGATAGAAAATTTGACCTGCAGAATGCGCGCTGTGGAGCGCAGCCGCGGGGGCATTTGAAAGATGTTATTTTTCATAATTAATGCCATAGGATGTTCTTTTAAATAGATATATTTTTTTCCTAATATCTTAAGTGTAGTTTGTTTTATTTCATTTTAAAGTTAGAGCGCTCTTAAGTGGACACCCTTTATAATAATATCTTATTCCCTCTATAGTGAAACTTTCTCTATGATTCCCTCCGTAACGTAGGCTCAGTTACCAACAGTAAAAAAGTTGCTAGAAATTTTGTCCCAATTTTGAGATTCGATCGAGAACGATCGATTTATTATTTTTTTCTAATTGAAGGCAATTTTGAAAATTGTACTAGAATTGCCGAAGAGGTGCTGACGTACTAGAAGCGATTTTTTTGTACTAGAAAAGTACAATTGTACTAAAAATCACACCCCTGCGTACGCGTACCTAGCAAAATGGTTTCTTCTCCCTTCCCTTTATGTACTACGCAGTTACTGCGCCTGTCGCCTACTGCGTCGCAATACGTTTACACTTTATTTAAGAATAAGTATACTCTCTTCAAATATAATGTTATTTTGGCAAAGATGAATTACTCTTTGTTCAATAAAATGGTACTTGTCTCAAAGTAATAATAATTATACAAGTATAATTTAGTGTTATTGCAATAGTTAATATATTTAATTGAAGTATTTTTTAAGTTCTTAATTGAAGAATTATATGGATTTCAAAAGAGAAAACATTTTCACTTAATTTAAGAACAATCCTTTATTTAATAAAATATATTTTTTATTCTTTGTTTAAATAAAAAATACTTAAATTGAATATTGAAAGAGTTGGAAATTAACATTAAGCAAATACTTGAATGAATAATAACGTATTGTTTTTCTAAGTAAATTATTAATGGATCAAATATAAAATTATAAGTATAGAACTATATTTGGATTTAGAAATGTATTTTTTTCCGTGTACGTTCCTCGATTGCGGCGTTGCCAAATTAACATTATGTGCTTAATTATAATTCAATTCAATAGAATTTTATTTCAATTAAAATTGTGTATACTATATTGTAATTTATTTCAAATTATGTAAAATATAATTTGAATTACTAAAATAAATAATGTAGTATAAAAGTATAATTTTAATTGTTTGAATTAAATTATGTGTACATAATTTGAATTGTGGGATTAAAATTATGTGTGCACATTTAAAATTACAATGAACATCATTTTAAATCATGAGTTAAAATTATAATACAATATAATTTTATTTCTAGAAATTAAATTGCCATATTAATTCCACCAATAAAAATTATATTCTACGTCTAATGGCTTATAAAATCTTTAAAATGTCGTTGTTTTAAAATGTCACTTTTAACGTGTAGGTTCAAATCCTGCTTTTGATCAAATTTTTGTCATTTTTTTTTCATTCCATTTCAGCATTTTAAGTAAAATAGAGCTTTGCGGACTTTTTACTTAATTTTAAGTAAATGTTGTTAAGTTAATCTCAAAATCTGCCATTACAGTAAATATAATATGTTTTATTATGAATTTTTTACTTTCTTAAACAACCATAAAGTTTTACAACTGTGAAGTATTTTAAGGTGGTGTATTTAACGTAATTTTTACAAAAGAAAATTAATTATAGGTTATTTTATTTTAAGGAATTTTTAACGAAAATATTCCCACTCTTAACTAAGTTAATATTTTTACTGTATTAAAACCACTTTATAATCGTTAATAATTCTATTTTGTCTGGGAACTTTTTAAGCTTTAAGGTATTATCGCGTGTAATACTAATGCTCTTATTGCCATCTCTAAAGTCGCTTTAAAACTATACAATAAAAGTAGCTTCTATCCAAAAAGGGTCTCCAAGACTAAATTTTAAAACAATATTAAAACCATTTAGTTTTAATTTTATATTCTTAAAAAGTTCTTCAAGGCAACTTTAAATTTATGTATTAAAACTTATTTGCATTTAAAATATACTTGCAGCAGACTAAATTACCTTAAGAATTAATACAATTAATCCTAAAAGGGTTTTATTCAGTTTACTAAAGTGGGACAACTTTTGTGTAAAATAGTTAATGGCATATAAAGCAGCTCATAAAAATATTCAAAACTGTTTTGGTAAACAATTTAACAACAGGTGGAACTTTTATGACAAAATATAATAAAATATTTCTACATAACTCGAGCGCCATCAATTGTATAGTTTTTTATTATTTCAAAAATATTTCAAAAATATTGTCAAATTTTATTTTGCATCTAAACATCTAAATGCTTTTCTTCATTAAATTTCATGTTTCTTCACCGTTCTTTAGTTATTTAAGAGGATGTAAGGGGCATATTTTTCAATTTTATGATTTTTTCTTTGGCTATTGAAAATTTCCATCATGGCCAATCGGTTTTTTATATAAAACATGGCCCGATCTAGATTAAAACTATCTTGATTAAATCTATCTAAATTAAAACTATTTGTTTCAAAATGGATTGTTTTAAAACCAACTTACTTTCTAATTCTTTTAAAAATCAAATTAGTTTAAAATACATTTAGAATACAATTTGCGAGAGTATTATAAAATCAGTATAGTTTTTTTTTAATTTGGGCACATTTAATTATGTGCATAAGAATAAGTGGCCTATAAGAACTGTAAAACCAATATCGTTTTATTGAATATATTTTTAACCCTAAATAAATCAAAAGTATTAATAATAATAACAATTATTGTTATTTGGCATAAAAAACTATCAATAAAAATTAACTTTAATTGAAAAAAATACTAAAAGGGTTCTGAGAAAGACATTTTAAATTTTTAAAGACGTCATCCAATATTCAATTAAAATTTATGTAATCCTTTTTTACAAATAATTTAGAAAAAGTATAATATAATCTTCCAATCTTTACAAACTTATTCAAAATAAATAATTTTTTAAGGCTTTATATAAGTTTTTAGATTTATTTGTTTTGTAAGTCATAGGTAAATATTTTAACTTAAAATATTGCTTGGAATCTGCCGAGCAATAAAAAAAAATCTGCCCAAAAGGGTTAAATACCAATATACAAAAATTCATTTAAAACACCTTTATTTCATCATATTAATTTCACCAAGACGCCGAAACCGGAAGTACGAACAAAGATGGCGCAAAAATCCCCTTTAAATTCGCCGGCCGGTATTTTACGCTAATTCGCCGGCATTTGTTTGTCGAAAAACGCACGGCCCACTTTGTGATATGCATACCGGTAGTTTATAGTGCCACGCGATTGTTCGTAATTCAATTGTTTGGCTAATTAATGGCCGTTTAAAAGTGCATTATTAGGAATATTTGTGTTTTTTTGTTCGTGTTGGGTTAATTTTGTGATTATTATCTTTGAATTTAATGCTGAGATTAGTGAGATATTGTTTATAACGTTTTACATAATAATATACAAGGTGTCCCTAAACTTATTGGCATAAATTTAGGAAAATATTGAGCAAGTCAAAATAAGACGAAAATCTAAATAAATATTTTTCCTAATTACTTATGTTTCCAAGATACAGGGTGATAAAGTGTTACTTATCATATCCGTTTGTTTTAATATAACCTCTACTATGGTAGTCTTGGAAAGGTGATATCTTGCGAACAGTCACTTATTCAGCCATTCCACGCTACTCGGGAATTTTTGTAGCGTCCGTTACAATAAAAAATTGTGAGTAAAACTTATAAGTTTAAGCTTAAGTTAAGTTTTATTGCAAACATGTTTATTATGCTTGTAATAATTAGGCATTATTATAAGCATAATAATTACGGTAGCTTTACTCACAATTTTTTATTGCAACGGACGCTACAAAAATTCCCGAGTAGCGTGGAATGGCTGTACTACCAAAACACATATTCACACATAATTACAATTGTTTGAGTAAACACAGTGTCGTAAAAACATGGGTTGCTTTGAGCTTATTGTCCCATACGAACTTTGAGGTTAGGTTTTTATAACATTTGATGCAATTTTTCGATTATACAGTTCGGCTACCATTAAAAAGGTGTACCTGTCAAACAAACCGTTTCCGAGATATTCGAGATTACAATAATTGTTATATCGCATTATTTATAAGGATTAAAAGGTACCTATATGATTACAAATTTTATTTTTTTATTGAAAAAACTAAAAAGGGCATTCCATAGGCGCGGGACTTTTTGCCCTGACCGTCAAATTAAAAAAAATTGTTGTTTTTTCAATTAAAAAATTTGTTATCATATACCTTTCAGTCCTTTAATGCGATATAACAATTATTGTAATCTCGAATATCTCGGAAACGGTTTATTTTATCGAAGTTTGAGAGGTACACCTTTTTAATAGTAGCCGAACTGAATATTCGAAAATTGCTTCAAATGGTATAAAAACCTAACCTAAAAGTTTGTATGGGACAATACGCTTAAGCAACCCCTGTTTCTACGACACTGTGTTCACTCGAACAATTGTAATTATGTGTACCAGGTGAAAAAATTTTTGTCGCCGATTTTGTTTAAACTTTACTTATTTGTTGTTCTTATAACGAAAAACCATAGCATAAAATTTTTTTGCTCTAGGATTGTTCATTCAAGAGTTATGGATTATTGAAATTTATCAATTTTTTACTTTTTGGTGAAATCGCTTTTTATTTAAAAATTCATAGCTTCTGTTCATCTTTTTATTAAATATTTCAATTTAACCACCTTAAATGATTTTTTCCGTACTTTTCAATGAGCTATACCGTTTCTGCAAAAAAATAAAAATTGCAATTTTTTTTTGAAATTTTGCAAAATTTTGCATTTTTTGAAACAATGTGTATTTTTTATTTTTTTTTTAAATAGCATAAAATCCAAGTTTATTATGTTACCTTTGAATAAAAAAAAAATTTAGAGTGGGCCCGACATGTAGAAGGGAAGTTTACCATATTTGAATGCCGCACGGTCTAGCCATCGAATAGCTACTACACTGCCGTATGCGTTTATACCTAGTAGATGCGAGTAAACGAATACAAAATGATAATTTAAAATGTAAAATTATGTTTGAGTAGTCAATGATGTATTTTAAATGTTTACACTGCCGCACGATATAGTTTTTTTATTGTGTATTAGTCCTTCGGAGGGGACTTTAAGCCCGCGGTCCGTTCCTACCCCTAACCCACACAAGCCATTAAGTTGGCTTATGGGACTTCTTAAGAAGTAAGGGTGGAACTAAAAGAGCACTTTTGTATACATATAAACTGTATTTTTTTGCACAAATTGTTTAAGCATGGGTCTACATAGATTTCGCAAGGAGGGTCGATGATATTAAATAAAAAATGTATTGTTATAACCGTAAAGGCGCCATTCAGCTTATAGGCAAGCCGTTACGGTTATAACAATACATTTTTTATTTAATATCATCGATCCTCCTTGCGAAATCTATGTAGACCCATGCTTAAACAATTTGTGCAAAAAAATACAGTTAAAAAACTATATCGTGCGGCAGTGTAAACATTTAAAATACATCATTGACTACTCAAACATAATTTTACATTTAAAATTATCATTTTGTATTCGTTTACTCGCATCTACTAGGTATAAACGCATACGGCAGTGTAGTAGCTATTCGATGGCTAGACCGTGCGGCATTCAAATATGAAAAACTTCCCTTCTACATGTCGGGCCCACTCTAATTTTTTTTTATTCAAAGGTAACATAATAAACTTGGATTTTATGCTATTTTAAAAAAAATTAAAAAATACACATTGTTTCAAAAAATGCAAAATTTTGCAAAATTTCAAAAAAAATTGCAGTTTTTATTTTCTTGCAAAAGCGGTATAGCCCATTGAAAAGTACGGAAAAAATCATTTAAGGTGGTTAAATTGAAATATTTAATAAAGAGATGAACAGAAGTTATGAAATTTTAAATAAAAAGCGATTTCACCAAAAATTAAAAAATCGATAAATTTCAATAATCCATAACTCGTGAATAAACAATCCTAGAGCAAAAAAAAATTATGCTATGATTCTTTGTTATAAGAACAACAAATAAGTAAAGTTTAAACAAAATCGGTAACAAAAATTTGTTCACCTGGTACACTTGGTAAATTTTGCCCCATATATAATTATATTGTACAATGTTATAGAAAATAAAATTTAATTTCTTTTGATACCTAACCCAGGGCCGGTTTATGTCCAGTTAAGTGTCTTAACTGGTAAACAAAACAAAAGTGGTAGCTAAACTGTTTATCAATAGGCAACTAACGTTTACTAAAAACTTAAATTAAAATAACTGGAAGTAAATTTAACTGGAAGCTGCTAGTGTCAGATAATAAATTAACTAGCAGTTATCGCCGTTTATAGGTTATATTTATGTATGTGTAGTGATTTTTTTGAAAGTCACGACGATGAACAAATTGTTTGTGCAACACTAGAGAAGACTAATACATATATGAAGACTAATGCATATATGCTCCACACCTCAAAGTCCCACCACGTGACCACGTACGGAACGCAGTCTTTTGAAAATTTGGCATTTTTTCAGGTCATGTATCTGTCAAAGTATAGTCATTGAAAGAAATAATATTTATAGTGTTACCGCTTATGTTTAAGCGTTAAAAGTTAATAAATCTTTATAGTATCACAATAACAATGGTTGGTTTAAGAATTTAGGAATATAAATACTGCATTTAATGAAATTCCAAAGTGTAAGGTGCAATATAAGTGATATTTTTGTGCGTTGTGTCTACATTTCTCCATAAAATAGTTTTAACTAAACAGCATTTATTAAAAAAAATCTAACTTCTCTATTATGAAATTAGAATTTCTGTATCAAAGGTAGGTTAATGAATTAGAACAAAGAATATCATCTAATTTTGTATTTTAAGGTTAGAAAAATCTATTTTGACCAAAATAAATAAGTGGATTATTTGAAAGAGTGTGTTAATATGGTCATAAATAAATATAGGTATACCAAATAATTGTTGAATATAGTTCAAATTAAATTGAAGCTTTTATACTTCTAACGACAAAACTTGTGCATTACTCTCGGCATACTTACTTTAAGTTAGATTATAAGAAAACAAACAATTTTTAGAGAAACTTGCAATGTAATAAAATTCAATACTCCCATGATATGTGATTTATTAAAATGTTATATTTTATATAAGTTATAATGATTTTTTGATGTAGATCAAATTCAGTCGAAGCTTTTTAACTATTTGTATTGACAAAACTTTATGTAGGTAGGTACACTTTAAGCTGGATAAGGAAAACTACCGCATTTTTAAATACCATATTATACAGTCTTTTAAATAATCCAAAATACTTCTTTATTTTGGTCAAAATAAATTTTTCTAACCTTAAAATTACAAAATTAGATGATATTTTTGTTATAATATATTAACCTACCTTTAATACAGATATTTTTATTCCATAATAGAGAATAAATGCTGTTTAGTTAAAATTATTTTATGGAGAAAACCAGATATTTGGACCAAATGCACAAAAATATTACTTATTTGGCACCAAACATTTTAGAATTTCATTAAATGCAGTATTTATATTCTTAAATTCTTAAACCATCCATTGTTATTCTAATGTTATAAAGATTTATACATTTTTAACGCCTAAACATAATAATATTTCTTTCGTTGACTATACTTTGACAGATACATAACCTGAAAAGCCTTAAATGCCAAATTTTCAAAAGACTGCGTTCCGTACGTGGTCACGTGGTGGGACTTTGAGGTGTGGAGCATAGTATATAGAGGAGGAAATAAAAACATGTACGGATATTTACGTACAAGTTCTACATATTTGTCTACGTATCAAGAGAACAATTTGAACCAATAGATTTTTTTTGGTAAAGTTATTTTAAAAATGCGATATTTTTAAATTAATGTCTGTAACAAAATATAAAAGATAATAAATTGTATAAAAGATATTTATGTACGTATTTTTATTTAAAAACATACACCTATAAAATAATAAAGAAGCATAACAATAAACAAAAAATAAGACTATAGTCTATAGTTTCAGATTATGTATTTTATGAATTTAAATTTTACCAATTAAAATGTATCTTGACAGTGTTGCCCAATTGCCAAATTACTAAACTGGCAGATACAAAACTGGAACCGTACGAGGTGAAGAAAAACACTTTTATTCGGATAACTGTCAGATAAAGGTATACTTAACCGCCACCTTTAGTTGGACATTGATAAACCGGCCCTTAGTATACTGAGGGCCGGTTTATCAAATCGGTTTATTAAATCAAACTATATATAGTTTCGACCTAAAACATGGTAGCTATAGCTACCATGTTTTATTCATAACCAAAAACAAATGTTTAAAGCATACTTTGATAAAATATACTTTCTTGATTTTCAGCGTGATTTTTATCAAAAATATAACAAGTTATATGTCATTTAATAGTATATTATGTAACACGAATTTAATTTAGGCACGAGGAAGCTTGCGAATGAGTGCCTAGAAAACTTTATACTGTATACTTAGTATAATAGTAGAAAAAGTATAGTATACTATACTATACTTTTTCTACGACAAATACTTAATATTATCTAAAAAATAATTAAAAATTAATATTTGCGACATCTATGACGTAATTTTCATAATTAAAGATACCCGTAATTAAACATAACAATTATTGATACTTTAAAATATTAGAATAACTTCAAAATATGATAATGTTAAGAAAATATTCTATCCTTTGATTTTTTTATTACTATAATTGCAAAATATTATTACAAAGTAAATATTAAAAATTCTTACACAAAAATTGACGGTTGTATTTATTGGAATTCCCGTTGGAATTTTTACCGGCGTTAAAATCTCAAATTTTAGTATAGTATTATTGTACGATTGTATAACATTTGACAACTGTCAACTAACTTAAAACTAACTTTAGCCCGTGACTAAAGCGCCATAAAACCACAACTTGTCAATGTGTATTTAGAAGGACACTTGGTGTTATGGAAACAAGTACGATAATGGGCGTTTAAAGGTGGGAATAGAAAAAAATGTTTTTTAGGCTCTTTCTAGCAAATATTAAGAATATTTAATTTGCAATATTAAAAGAAAATATATTTTAGACCATGTAGAAAATCACATTTGCTTTAATTTGATATCCCACATGCCATATTTTATTCCAAAAACAATTGAATTAAACGCAAAAAACTTTTACATAAACCACTAGATTAAATTTGTTTTTTTGTGTTTTTTGAGTAAAATATGGCAAGTGATACATCATTTTAAAGGTTTTTTATCGCTCTAGATGATGATGCAAAAATATATAAAATATTATAAAAATTGTTGGAGTTATAGGGAGACATCGTTTCAATAGATGCGTTAAGTGCGTATAACCGTACAAATCCCACTTGAAGCCCTCGGATATTCGCTCAGACCACGTTTAAATCCGGCTAAAATCCGAAACACCTATTCCGTTTAATTTGGCGTCCCTTGTAATGCGGCGCGCTTTGTCAGCACAGTAATGAATTCTCGGCCTCCCCTTTTTCGTTGCCTGCCCCCCCGGGAATGGAAATCATCCACCCCTCTTGTGTGTCAGAGGGGTTGCTAAATTAACAGCGATATGGAGCGAGGGGATTGAGCCGCCATTACCGTGCGAGGGATTGGTTTGTTGCTGAAAAAAACGCCGCGACATGCGACAAGGGGACAACGCAATTAGCCTTTGTGAAGGGTTAGAGAGTCCATTAAGCCCGCATTATACAGATTCATTACGTTTTTGAGCAAATATACTATTTAATCTTTATGTACCCTGTATATTTTATGGTTATTGTGTGCATTTTTAAATTATCTTTCAAATGATATATCCTAAATACTGTTTTCCAAAAATTAAAGGCAAAAAACATACAAAACTGTTTTTATCGTAGGTCGCCATAAAAAAGTGTTTTTTCCTATATCTGTTGTTTTTCTGTTTAAATGTATATATGTTATGGCTAAGGGGCCGTTCAAGTATTACGTAAGCAGATTTACTACAATTATTAACCCCCCCCTCCCCCTTGTCAGCAAAAGTAATCAAAGCTCTTACCCCCCTCCAATGCTTACGTAAACATTGGTCTTTTTGTTTTAAAGCATAGACAATGTGTGGGTTGCCATATATGTAAAAAAGTAAATAACTACTGCTGACGTAATCACCATCTAGACCCCCACCCCCCATGTCATCAAAAATAAGCAAAGCAAAGACCCCCCCACCCCCCTATAGTGCTTACGTAATACTTGAACGGCCCCTAATGTGCAAACTTGAATAGTTGATAAACTAGCTGGATAGTTTATAAACTAGCCAAACTGTCAGCTATTTTAAATGAAAACATATTTTCAACTAAATTAGCGGCTAGTTTACAAAATAACCAAGGATCTTGGCTAATTTACTTGAAATTATTAGGGAAACTAAAATAGCTGGATAGTTTGTATACTATCCAATTCAGTTTGGCTAATATGAAAACCAAAATTTCTAGTAACACAAAATAGCCAAGCTTTAGCTAGTTTGTAAACTATCCAACCAATTCTCTGGCTAATTTATTAAAAAAGTGAGGTTACGGCATTGTTTTTTTTTTGCCGGCTTAACCGGATTTGTTTTGTGCATTTTAACGTTTTTAAAATGAATCATAGGCAAAATTTTAACGCTTTCTTGTTAGAAAACTCAACAACACAACCCTACCGACCCCGCCCCATTGCCCCCCCGCCTTATTGGTCAAATGGTCAAAAATGAGAGAAAAAAACCTAAACCAACCCAACCGATCCCGCCCCATTGGGCCCCCCGTCCCATTGAGCAAAAAACCCAACTAAAATGGGCAATAGCCAGAGAATTAGTTGGTTAGTTTACAAACTAGCTAAAGCTTGGCTATTTTGTGTTACTAGAAATTTTGGTTTTCATATTAGCCAAATTGAATTGGATAGTATACAAACTATCCAGCTATTTTAGTTTCCCTAATAATTTCAAGTAAATTAGCCAAGATCCTTGGTTATTTTGTAAACTAGCCGCTAATTTAGTTGAAAATACATTTTCAATTAAAATAGCTGACAGTTTGGCTAGTTTATAAACTATCCAGCTAGTTTATAAACTATCCAAGTTTGCACATTAGCCGTAAAATATACACTGAAAAAAATAAGCTGTTGAAACAACAAAAAAATATTAATTTAACTCTTTATGCACTTTAAATACAAGCAATGGTTTTTGCACGTTTACTTAATCATCTAAAAATGTCGACTTGTATTGTTCAATTGAACAACAAATAACAGTCAAATGAACAAAATGAGAATATTTGTTCTAATCTGCTTATCTGGTTAATTTAACATTCTTGATATGTCGGAGTAATATTTCGAAAATGGTTGTGCTAACTCTTAAGATGTTAAGGTAAATTTCTTGAAATGTCCAGGTAACCTTTTTAGCATATTCACTTAACACCAATAAAATGTTAAATTAAAATAATTTAGAATTTGCTTTTCCAAAACGGTTGGGTTAACATTCTGAAAATGTAAAAGTACCATTCCTTAAAGGTTGGTATCCAAAACAAAATTATGGAATTAATATAAAGAGAAAGAATTGAAGTTTTGAGTGTGTTCCACCTACTTCAAATACTGACAGACAGCTGTTTCGACCTATGTTTATTGGGAGGCTCATCAGTGTCGGGCAATTTGGTGTAGAAGACACCCAAAACAAACGGCTAGCTGAGCTTATATACTCCTATGGTAAGCTAACTGAGACAAGATGTAAGAACGTCCCGTGATCCACATCGTCTAATGACTTGGCGCCCTTCACGGCAATTTTATGAATGCAAATTTAACATTTTAAAATTTAAAAGTAACATTTACAATTTGTTAAATGAACAAATTTAATGTTTTGGATTAAAGAGCAACTAAACGTTCATTTAATAGTTTTTTTAGGTAATCCTAAAAAATTTAGTATTTGATTCAACCAATTCCTAGCTATTAAATCAAAATATGATAACCTTTTTATTTCAAAAATTAGTTTATGTTAAATCAATATTTTAACTGTAAAATAAACAAAAAAACTTTGACAAACTCTGACTATTGCTTTGACACCAAAATATAGATTAATCCAATAGGTTTTTTGATGAAACAATATTTTCAAAAATGACATTTAGGCAAACGTTAACTCAACTACATTATTTTTTTCGGTGTAGTGTGAAAGGGTATTAATTTTTGTCCAATCTCAATAATAAAATATGAACAATTTTGTAGCATACAATAAATAAAAAAAATATTTTTTTAGATTAAATTTTCTTTTTTACACTGTTATAAAAATCAGATTTGTTAACATGAGTTTGTAGTTTGTTAATTTTATTTTGTAAAATTTTTTCTTTGTAATTATTATTACCGAAACTTTTGTAAGGGTAGTACGCAATTCTGTGAGAATTTTGTTAATTTTAAAGTTTACTGATTATTTTGTTAATGTTTAAAAAATTAATTCGTTGAAAAAGTACACGTGATTTCAGGCAGTCAATCAAAACATTTCTCACTGACAATACTGTTCAACTGACTTCAGCGTCTGTAACTTATGTTTCTGCTTACTTTATTTTAATTCGTAACGTGTTCATAACAATTGTCCAGAGTGTTTATAATATATTACCGGAAATCTGTTATATTGTTATTCGGATACCTTATACCTATTTAACGAGTGTGCGAAGTATCCGAAAAAAGATGCCATCACTGGTTTTCAAACTGAAATTAGGGTATTCAGTGAAGTGGGTTAAAGTTACGAAATACATCATTAAGTGTCGTAATGATAATTATATTGTACCAAATTTCTTTATAATTTGATGATTTCAGAATGTTGTGTTATTTAATTGTGTGTATTTTATTTTTGTATTTATTTATGTGTGTATGTGTTGATTTTTTTGTTCAGGAAATTAATTAATAAAGCAACATTTCTTATCAAAATTCTTTTCTTTTAAGTTCCCAATTTCCAAAAAGGTTTGTAAAAATAAGGTCCTTTTTGAAAATTACAAGAATTATGGTTGAATTATTGACAGGATTTTGTAATTAAATCCACAAAATGTGGACCTGGATTAACTTAAAATCTGGTTAATATTTGGTTAAAATTAATAAATAATAAATAATGATAATAAACCCTAATAAAGTTTCAAATTATCTTTCCAGAGATACAAAAAATGGCATATTTTCCACAAAGATAAGGCTAAAACTGTTTTATTCTCAGGTTGACATAAAAAAAGGTTTTGTCTCACTTGTTATTTTTTTGTTTAAACATATTAAGTCGGGCATTAAATTAAAAGACATAGGGTTCATTATTTTTGTACAAATTTCATTATTTTTGTACAAATTTTTAATAGGGGTCTAAATTCTTTTTCCAACGATGTAAAACATGACATATTTTTCCCAAAGATGAACCTAAAAAAACGATAAAAACTGTTTTTATTAAAGGTATACCTATAGCTATGAAAAAAATGTTTCCCTTTATATCTTACTTATTTTTTGCATAATATAAGAAGTGGGGCATCAAATAAAGGAAAATTTAGTTTTCTTCAATATTATAATAAAATATAGCTAAACCCTTTTGTATTATATAAAAATTATTTGGGTTATTAGATTAAAAGATCGCCTTTCTAAATCATCTAATATATTAGATGATTTAGAAAGGCGATCTATAGAGTTTTTTACACATATAGAAACATATATGTTTCACACTATAGTGTTTGGTAGAAGGTTGCCATGGTTTTTTTTTGTAAAATATATGTCAAGTATGGTATCGAATAAAAGGGCATTAAGTGTTCTATAATCTTAAAAGAAAATATAAACAATTTTGTATCACATACTACAAAAATATAACTAAACTCAATTTTTTTCTTTTTTCTATAAACTGAAGCGTTAAAAGCCATCGAGCTAAATTATTTTAATGAAAAAGTAAACCCTTATCATTTCTATGGCGGACTTTTGTCGAGCGAAAAAAGCAAAACTCGCGAGTGTATGAGGACCATGATGGGAGAAAAAAGCTTTCAGAATAATTGAGACGAGATCTTGTCCGGGACAAAGAAAAACTAGGGACGCGTAATCTGCAGCGACATTAGGGCGTAAAAAATGACGAGGCTGAAAAACCACCGCGTGTATACGGAGAAAAATTGACAGCCAAATCTGCAAAACTATTTATAAAAATGTCAAAACTAAGGTTTTTAATAGTCTTTCTAAGAATATACGACATCTATTTATTTTTATGATAACGCTAAAAACAGGAAAAACTATTTTTTAAGTGTTGCCATATTCCACTTGTTTTTCTACCTAAATATCAAATATAAATAATTGTATTGTTTTCTATATAATCTTACAGCAAAATATAAACGATATTTAATTAAATCTATTTTTCTCAGTGTAAATGACATCAAACGAATGCTAATTTGCCCAGATCTTGGCAACCCTTTTTATTTTCTAATGGGGACTCTTCATTTTTAAAGGACATGTGTGCTGATGACACAACAAGCTTTTCATAAAACCCACCCCTTTTTCCTTTTTATTTGCATTTAGACGTGATTAAACAACATGGAGGACGAAAAAACACAATAGAAAAAATTTAATTTTGAGCAAACATCATGTTTTACTATTTGTTAAACAGTATGGTTAGTTGAATATGTAAATATAAACAATTTTGTACCATTCAGCCGACAAAAGTTTAATAATTGTTTTGTTTTTCAGATTAAATAATCTTTTTTCCAAACCAACCAATAGAGTTTTAAATTCCATTCACACCGAAATAAAACATGTTAATTTGTATTCCAAAGATAACTGTTAAAACGCAAAAAACTTTGTTTATAAAGGATTGCCATAAAATGCTTTTTGCATATATCAAGTGGGGCATTAAATAAAAAAAAAAATTTCTACAAATTGTAGACCAAAATCTTATTATAACGATACAATACAATATATTCGACAAAAAAACTCCTCTTTCTAACTTATCTAAGACAAAACTGGAAGAATATTTTAAAAGAAAATTTATTATATGCTCTAAAAGCTTCTATGTTCCCCACGAGACCTCGTCCTGATCCTGATCCTGTATCTCGAAGGGCGTGACTCTAAAAAACAATTGCCGAGGCCATGTATACGTCCCCCAGGGGTGCCAACCGTTCGGATATTCTCAACCCTGAATTTATTTAATAAGGCTAAACTATATTTTGGATAGAAAGATATTTTGTGATAGAATTGTTATATTAAACTACATTGATAAAATATACCATGAAATTGTTTATAAAAAATATTGCAGTGTACTGTGTAATAAATACCCTGTATATCATAATATCATCGGTCATCTCAACGAAATAAAATAAAAAACGTCCAAACAGATAGTAAAAAACCGACGCTGAGCGCCCCTTTTAACGGTCCAGCGACGCCAGAGCTGTCCTGCACAGACGCCATATTGGACGCCATTTCGACTGTTCTTTGTTCAAAATTTTCGCTTTAACAAACCACGCACCATGGCGCAAAACCAAATATTGGTGTCTATGATGTCTATAAAATTATAGACATAACATTGAAATTGGTTGTTTGAAATTATAACACTTTTAATAGTACATTATAATATATATACTAGGGTGTTTAAAAAAACAATTATTTTTTTCTAAGGGTGTTGAAAAATTAATAGTACATTAAAAAACAAAAATGTTAGCGCCTATTTGAGCCCTTAATATTAATATTAAGGCTTGCCTCAATTCATTTGTTGTTTTTCCATTTCAATAACACGGGAATTTTTATTTTTTTAATTTTGAATTCTTATAACTTTGGAATGGGTTGTTTTCGCAACACCCAAGCGAGAGGAGTTATAGACAATTTCACGCTCTACAAAAAACATCTGAAGGTCAAAGTTTTTCAGATCAACCTTTTAAAAGATATCAGCGATCAAAAATAACACTAATAAAAAATTTCAAATATTTTCAAATAAAATAGAAAATAAAAAAAATTCTCACCAAATATGGGCGTCTCAGCTCAACTCGACGCTGCCTCTCTGAACAGAGGTCGCTGTTTTTATTTTAGTTTCCCATTTAATTAACATGGGAAAAATAATTTTATGATTGGAATTTTATACCTTTGTATTAAAGTAACTTATGGCAATGATCATTGAAGTTTCTTATATAAAATGTAACGCTCTACAAAATAGGTGATTTCTTCTAGAGTTATTCGAGGTCAAAGTTTTTCATATGCTCATTTTTTGGGTACCCCATTTCGCCCCCCCCCGCTGCCTTGTTTTGCCCCCTTTCACCTCCCGTCTGCTATAGCAGGTATATCATAAAATTAAAAAAAAACAGAAAATTTGATGTTAATCAAACTTTGACCTCGAATAACTGGAAGAAATCAATTTAACGAAAAATAATAAGAAACCTTTTTTGTACAGCGTTACACTTTATAGAAACTGAACTTATCATTGCCATAAGTTACTTTGATACAGAGGTATAAAATTCCAAACATAAAATTATTTTTTCCCATGTTAATTAAATGAGAAACTAAAATAAAAACAGCGACCTCTAGAGTTGAGCTGGAACGCCCATATTTGGTGAGGATTTTTTTTATTTTAAATAGAAACATTTGAGAGGGTAAGAGCCAAAAAAAAATTAAATTTTATTTTTGAAGCACCCTAACGGCAATTGCCATTAATGCCAATTAATCTACCGGCGTTATAATGTCAAATTTGTCTGTGTAAATAAAAATGTATCCCTTAAAAATAGACAAACAATCGATATAAAAGCAGTTTGGGCACTGTACGCAAAATTTTTAACGCTTTATTTAGTTAACTGCACTATTAGGGCGAAATCAAAAGGTCAGTACAAACATTCATATAATCTTTTCAAGAAACTATTTACTTATTACTTTTGTATTTTCGTTAAGATAATAAAATAGTTTTTACATTTAGTATTATTTTACAAGAAATGCACTTTATTGTATGACATTTGACAACTGTCAACTACACTGAAAAAATTGCATCATACAAAGTCAAATATATAGTGTAGTTGACCTATGTTTAATTGACTAAAATACCTGTATAATTAAATTTATCACAATTTATTTGAATTAACAATTTTCGCATATTTGTTATCCATCTATCACATGTTTGAATAATACATTTTTGAATGAAAAAGACGAGTTTCTTAAATCAAATAATTTATATTAATCAATTTATGATCATTTGGCTTAAATGCGTCTATTATTAGCTGAAGTCTACAAAATTTGTAGCACCTTAAAAGTTAAAATATTTGCATCAATAATTTCAAAAGCTAAACGAATAAAATAAATGTTTGTTACAAGTTTTTTCGTACTTGGCGTACGATTTTAATATGCCCGCAACGCATGCGCCGGCGATGTTTACAAAGCACAGGACGCGTCGTTTAGTTTATGGTGTATGTGCGTGCTCCATAATGGAGCCTCCATAATCGACAGTCGACACGGTTTCAAATATCCGACCACTGCTCAGTGGTACTGCAGTGCACTGGCTCCATTTTATGCGTTGGTGTCCTAATACTCTTTGGTCCTAATGTGCTCCTCTGTGCTTATGTGTAAATTCAATTTACTAAATTGTGACTTATCAGCCTGAATAATGGATGAATTCATAAATGTAAATAAATTAGTGCTTTTAAAAGAAATATTCGACGGTAAGTTTTAAGGGACAGCTATTAATATAATGTATTTGAATGACAAATATATATTTTTACACTTTAAAATATAAATGGTGTTTTTCTTAAACAAGCCATGCTTAAACTTTCGAGCTCGCTTTCGAGTTATATTTAAATATTATGGTATTCCACATAAAATATTAAGATGCGAAATTAACTAGAACCACATGACTAGAACTTACGAATGGAGAAGCTTTTTGTATGTTTAATTTTTATCGCCTTTATAACTTATCTTCTCATCCATCTTTTTATAGAAAAGTAATTCATATCTTTTATAGAATAATTTATTCTGTTATACTTTAATTTCACAATAAACGTGAATCATAAAGTGGTTTTTGGAAACATTTTTGTGAGTAGGTTAAATACATAAAACATTTTATTCACGTACCTATCTCTATGTTTGGCACAAATTATCGATGTATTTGAATTGAATATATGGGTTGTTTATTGAAACATCCACTTATTTAGGAAAAATTAGAGATACATTTGAATCAAACCGTGGAATATTTAAACAAATTATTTCTCAAAAATATAAGAAATACTTAAGTTTTTTACTGAAACATTTCTATGATTGGTTTGACAACGTGCGGTGGTTTTCTGAAGTATATTTTTATTTGCTACAAGACATCACAAGTTTCAGTTGTTGCTACAGACAGCAGAGTGAAGCCCATATATAATTGAGGTTACTATATTTGTATTTTCTAGTAATTATTTTGTGTAGTTGATTCAATTTCATAAATGATTGGCTTATATCACACATATATTTACTAGGTTCAAGTATATTTTTATTTAATACAATTATTTCTTTTTTCGGTGTAACTAAAAGCTAACTTCAGCCTTTGACTGAAAACCTGTTACTATAGTTATAACTTCAGCCCGTGACTAAAGCGCTATAAAGCCACAAATAGTCAATTTGTATTTAAAAGTTCACTTAGTGTCATGGAAACATGTACGATATTGAGCATTTAAAGGTGGGAGTAGAAAAAAATATTTGTTAAAACATAAATAATATACCTAATTGCTTATATGGTTATAATTCAAAAATTTAACACAATATTAAAACAAATTAAGTTTTATTACCTTTATTATTAATATTTTTTATGTTATACGCATTTGAAATTTCTATATTAAATTTTCAACTGATGCAATATTACTTATATCACAGTGGACTGTAAGTTATTAACGCCCTAGACCTCGTCTTCAAAGACCACAGTCTACTATAATACACACATTTAGTTAAAAAATACTTGAAAGCAAAAATATCTTAAATTACAGCCTCGTATAGCTTGCAAAGCAGCCATTCTGTAAAAAGTGCACTCTATACTAATTGAACACTTAGACATTCCGTAACGAGGCAACGAACGTAAACAAACTCTCGTTGCTGTAATTGTATGGCCCTTTCGTAATCGTTGGACCGTAAATCGACCCCATTTTGTCGCCTGCTTAGAAAGGGTTGAATTACTATGGGTGAAATTTAAATATTATTGACGAAAAAATATGGTGGTGGCATGCGAAATACAATTTCCGTGTGTTTGATGAGTCACTCGGTATGTTTGGGTGAAAAAAAAAGTGGGGTATGGCGTTTTTTGACATTTTTTATGGCTACCGTGATGAGATTCGTTTTTAAGTTGATTAAATTTAGGACGGATGTCCACAACATAAATATAAGAAGCAAACACTTCATTACTCCCCCTACTCACAGAACATCACTGTACGAACGATCTTTTACATTTAACATCGCAAAAAACTACAACAAATTACCAAACAATATAAAATCTTTAAACAAGGAGTTATTTAAAAAGCAAGTTTCATCGCTACTCTTTAATGATCAGTAAGTAGTTGTTTTTCATCAATTATTTTTTTTTTGTTTTTTTTATTTAACATTATATTGAGCTTGAATGTAATAATTTGTTTTCTTTTTCTTTTTTTCTCTCTTTTCTTATTGTAATTTATGTAACAATTTAATTTAATTAGATAGGCATAACACAACATGAATATAATTTGTGTAGTCAGGGTTTGTGCTGAAAACCGAGGGGTATAATACTTATATCTTCTTGAGCACAATCTTGTGGTTTTTTTTTTCATAATATTTAAGTATACTTGTACAACAAATTTTTAAATGTACTTTATTTATGAAAAAAAAATAAACTTTATTATTATTATTATTATTATTATTATTTTGGGATTGTTATTGAAAGGAAATTTAATTGTATATGACATTTTTTATTTCAATTTCTGTTATGCAGTTGTCAAAAAGAAAATTAAATTTTCTTTAAATTACAACAACCCATGTTTTGCTCTAAAAACAACTGAAATACACCGATTTGTAGATAATTCCATAGCCAACTATGTAAAAACAAACTTCCTCGATAACTTGTTGTTTTTAAAGTAAACCAATGCATCATTTTAAATGATTTTTAACGGTCTATAAAATACAATTATTTTCCATAGTGCATTTGTCATTACTAGCACTCCAAAAGAAAAAATATTGCCCCTTTTTCATACGTATAGAAGAAACCATACTAATTAAGAGCACATGGTTTGTTTTCCGATGTTTTTATCATCCTGTATCGGGATATAAAGGAGCCCGGAAACGACATGTAACCCATAAGTGCTCACTAATTTGATTAAGGACTTTTTGTTACGACTTTTTTGTTTGTATGCTACGATTGGTTAATAAAATCAGCCAACAAGAGTAAATAAATCTTTTGTGTGTGTTGGCACAAAGAATTTTCCACATTATTTTTAAAACTCTTCAAATAAGTAAGCAAAACACAAGCGCTTGCCGAAATGGATGAAACACTAACTAAATTTGAAACTAGTTTAGAAGTTGGAAACAAATTCACTAACTTTATGTACCTAACACCTAATTTACTCAGTAAAAAGGCGGATTAAAATTTAATAATCTTGTTCAAAGGTATACCTTAATTTACTACACGTTAAAATTGCTTAAAAAATAAGCGAGTTAAAAAGAATATAAACTTATCAAAGTGTGCTTTTGTTACAAAATATTGCAAGCGGGGTATCAAATATTTGCAAACAAACTTCTTTAGAAATGTAATGTAAATTACCCTTAAAATAACATATCATGTGTCATAGTTAGCTTAAAAACTAAGCTTATAATGCCAATTATATTAATTTCACATAGTGTGCTTTGAATTTTGTAAAAAACCGCCATATCTCTTTTATTTGTTAATTAAAGTATGTCATGCAAGTATTCTTTTTGCAGGATTTTTCATTTTCCATCGAGAAAAACAAAAATAAATTCGATTTAAACTTTACGACACTAATAAGAAAAAAACAGGATCTAGCTTTCGTAACTTTTAAATTTGTTTTTATCTCTCGTGTACGTCAATGCTCTCGGGGGCCCATTACCGTTCCGAATTTCGCCATGTTTCCTGCCATTTTCCTAAAGCAATCTCCTCTCTTTTCGAATCCGCTTTGCAGGAATCCAATTCTGTGTATCCTTTCAGGATAAATTCGCATGTTTCTCGAACAGGAATCACCGATCACTTAAACTTGCCCGTCACAATTTTGTTTATGTTGAAATAACAGTTTTTTTGCTTATATCTCGCTGATTATTCGATGCAGATAAAATAAATTAAATTACAATGTAATTTTTATAATTCACTTTTAACACAATAAACCAAACATTTCGTACATTTCTTGTAGTATTTAAGACTAACTAACTAAAATTATTATATTATGTTATGTTACCATTTTTCTACCCCACTCTAAAATCTTACACAATACCATAATAATTCTAGACAATTATCTTTAACAAAACATCTGCCCTTCTATCTTTTTTATTTGAATCAAGGTTTTGTTCACTCAAGAGTTCTTGTATCGTTCATTCTATTAAGAAAGAAGGTAAGCAAACTTAAAAACACAATTCAATCCTTCCGGCAAAAACAACGATTTTTTTTACAATTTAACTCATTGTCAAAACATAAACATTCTTTTTGTCGCGGAGGCTTAAACTTTTGATTTTTTAATCCATTGAAGACCAATTGGGCCTGACGATCTTAAGTTGTAATCCTTTTAGATCTTCCGACAGGGCTACCTGTGCCTTGGTTTTAAAATTCGTGTTGAGTATAAAAAATCCTTTAAAATGATGTATGGCGTGTCAAAATTTGCCTAAAATTAACACAGTTATCGTGAAAAAACACTTTGGTATGGTATGCTGTGACATTCTGAAAAACCGTTGTATTTCGCTTGTTTTTGAGTTAATATTTTGCATGTGGGGTTCTAATGAAAGGGAATTTTGTAATTTACTTGACCGCGGCACATGTAAATGCATTTAGTAAAAAAATGTCGATTTAAAAAAAAATTAGTAATTAATTTGAAGAGAATTTAGTTACCTTTTAAATGATATATAATTTTGCCCTAAAAATAGGCTAGGTTTGATTAAAAATTCATTTGATCTAGTTGGTCGTAGAATTTGTAAAAATCGGTATATCTGCGTTATTCTTTGTCGCCCATCAAATGAAAGAAAATTTAATTTTTCATCCAAATACAAAATAAAAAAATAATAAATTTTTCGTATTTATAAATAAGCAAGATACCTAGAACATTCGCGTTATAGATAAAAGTACTCGTTCGGAAATAAGTGAATCGTTTCTGTCATCACATCGTATTCAATTTCGTCGATTTCCTGGCTTTGTTGTCCCACAATTGCCTCGGGGTAATCTTTTTGTCCCCCCAGAAAAGTTTATTTTATTCCGAATGCTCGCTATTATCTCTGGCTTTCATCAATTTGTAACGCGGTCCATCCCATTGAAATGAGAGACTAACAATGGCGAGATGCATCACGAAGATAGCACCGGTAACCGCATTTGTAGAATATCGCATTACCTAAGGAAAGTGATATGTTTCGTTTAGTTTAGTTTTGTGGGGGCAATTGTAAAATCGTAAATTGGCCGTATGAGCATTGTTGGGCTTTTAACATGTAATCGGATGGAAAATGTGAATTCCTTTAAAATGAGGTGTCACTTGATATGTTTTGTCCTAAAAATTTAACTGTTGTAAACAAATACACAGAGAAAAAAGATGATTTAATTCAAACAAGAATGTTTGTTTAATTTTATTTATTACTTTTAAAAAAATTAAATTGTAATTTAAAAACAATTCTTTAAAAAAATAATTGTCTTTATTTAAAACGAAAAAGCAAATTTATTAAAATATATATTTAAAACAAAGTACCTGACTTTTATTTTAAAATTGCACTTTTTCTGTTTAAATAAAAGTTGACTTTCTTAAATTATAAAAACAATTTACACCTTTTAAAAAATTAAAAAGTTTAAACTAAATAATAAATATTATTTTTTTAAAATATGGTTTAATTTTAAAATATGATTTTAATTTAATTTTATAAAATTTATTATTTAATTTAAACAAATTATTATTTAAATACAAAAAAATTGTGACTTGCAAGAATACTTTAGTTCTTATTGGTTGCTGTAAATGACGCGACTGCAGATAGCCAATGGGCTTTCCATTTCGTGTGTACGTGATTTTAGCAGGCTGTTGATGAGTAGTGTGTTGCATTTAATCAATTATAATATAATATTATTTTGTACTATGGAGGACCTTTTAAAGGAATGGGCTGAAAAATGTATTCCTGTTTTAGGTAAGTAATTTAAATCAGTTGGAATTGACCATTATTATTTGAGTACCCTGGACACAGTTGCGGCTCGTGGTCAGGTGCATTTATGCAACACACATTAATCTTAACATTAAGCTAATTTATATTTTGCCAAATGGTGACATATAAAGAAAATGTATTTTTGTACTACAGGAGCAGACTAATGATTTTATATGTATTATATCCCAGGTAGCACACTGACGTCTGCTGACGTTTATATGACGTTGAAATGACGTTGCTAACGTCATTTAAATGTCAGAAGACGTCATATAAACGTCAGCAAACGTCAGTGTGCTACCTGGGATGTAATAGGTTAATTTATGTACCAAAAAGTTTTGTAAGTATTTGTAGGGTTTAGGGTTTCCAATCTTTATTTATAAGACTGTTTTATGCAATAAAGATTAGTGTTTATTATTAAATATTTTAATTTAGTTTTACCCCCCAATATACCAATATATATTACTATATTAGATGAAACCAATAGAACATTATTAATGAAAAATATATAGATATCTTTTAATATAAATTAATATTTTTTATTTATTCAAAAATAATGATTATTTAAGTTAAATAAATTAATTTTAAATTAAATAAATTTAAAAAAATAAATATTATGTTACATTCAAAAGAACATTTATTTGGGTATATCGAAATAAATAATTTATTTGATATACATAACATTACTTAATTTAAATAATCTTTATCTACTCCTACATTGACGAGCTGTGACTTTATGGCGTTTTATTGACAGGCTGAAGTTAACAACAGTGGCTTTTCGACATTTTACGTCACGGGCTGAAGTTAGCTTTATTATAAATTGGGAAAAAGTGAGGTTAAATTCGGGTGACAGTTGACAGATGTCAAAATTTTAACAAATAAAATTGGCTTTAAATTCTGTTTTGTGTTCGTCGTACATAAAGTATAGTATGCAACTCGTTTATAAACTTCTCTAGACACTCGTTTTTATTAAACACTCGCTCGCAAGCTTCGCTCGTACTTAATTAAACTCGTAACTAAAATGGCGTTTATAAAACTTGATACATAATATACTATTTTTTTCTGTGTACCTACCCAGCAAGCACAAACATCCTCAGGACGTCCTTGGACCAGCCTAAATGTCCCAGAATGGGATGATCCTATAAGGACTTCCTGAGGACGTCCATAGGTTGACCTTATCGGACATTAGATCTTTTTTAGGTCCCATTTTGGGATATCCTAGGAACGTCATTTAAGGATGTCGTTAGGACCTAATAAAATCCTAATTAAAGCCTAAAATGGGCTGATCATAGGACTAATCCCAGAGACATCCTCAGAATGTCCCGTTAGGTTTTGGTAAACATTTGGTATGCACATTTTTCTATAAGAATATTTTATCCATATAATTAATAATACCTACATTTTTTTACATAACTTATTTTGCATAGGCACATCTTAAAAATGTTAATCAATATAATTAATAATTATTAATTATAATATTATATTATATAGACTTTTTTAAGTTTATAAACGACTTGCATACTATATTTTTTCTACGACAATCACAAAAATTAAATAACTTTTAAAAATTATATATAAATAATTATTTATAAAATCTGACATCGACCAGTCTATTCTAACCTCACTTTTTTGACCCTTTATTTTGATGGTCATTGATTCGCAGTTGACAACTGCAATTAACTTTAACCCATGACTAAAAAGTCCGAATAAAACGCCATAAAGCCACAACTTGTCAATGTGTATTTAAAATATCATGGAAACATGTACGATAATCGGCATTTTAAAGGCGGGAGTTTAAAAACAATATTATATTTTGTGTATTTGTTATATGACCAAAAAATATATTTTGTATACAACTGGATAGCAGCCAACTTAATACGCATGCGCAGAAATGACGGCTGGTAATTAATAATTGTTCAAACACCTTGTTTGTAAGGTATTGATACATTTAGAGTTTTATAAATAATAAATAAGGTAGTAAGCGTCAGTTAACCTTAAAAATGTAATTACAAACGCAATCTATAACTTATTTAATAGTTTGTGTTACCGATTGTTTTAAATTTGCCGCCATACGTTATGGTGGTAACCATTGTCTATGGTGGTAACACTGGATGGAGAGAAAGCTAAGATGTCATATAGCGTCCTTTAGTTGTTTGGCGCCTTTTTGTTAGAAAGAATCATAGATAACACTGTGAAAGGAATTCTTTGTCTGTGCCGTGAATTCTTTTTCTGTGTCGTGAACCTGGTTTGAGGCCGTGAATCTCGTGTTCTCCAAGTGTGTTTGTTATAATATAATATTATTATAGTGTTGGATATTTCAACAACAATCAGAAAGTTCCAGTGCTTATTAATTGTTTATTTTTAAGTTTAGGGTAGTTATGCTATAATAATTTTTTGTTCCATATTAAGTTGTCTTTTCATTTAATAAAATGTTATTTTTGTAATTACTTCAGAAACCTGATGTTCAATTGTTATTCTGTCTTAACCATTTTAATCAGAAGAAAAAATGCAACTAATTTGCTAATTTAACCGACTTTGTAGCTGCAATAATAATGGAGTTGAAATGGTGAGCAGATAACTTTGGACTTTATTTATTTTACTTTTATAATAGATGTTTATTTTTTATTTTATATAATTGGCTGTGTAAAATTATATGTATACAGAATTAAAATAATATATTTTATAAAGTAATAAAATGGTATTTGATTGTTTAAAATGTATCCCCAACAAATAACAAGGCCATTCAGAGGATGTCCTCAGGACATCCCATTCCTGGACCTACATATTATATGTAGGTCCAGGAATGGGTATAATACCCATAATATATAATACCCATGGGACTTTCAGGGGACATCCTTAGGATGTCCTATTCCTGGACCTATATGGACCTAGGGATATCCCTAGGATATCCTAAAGGCCATTTGCGGGACGTCTGTAGGCTGGCCTTTTTTGTACCAATCGGCCATGGTTGGGATGTCCTGAGGAGGTCTGAGGACGTCCTAGGATATCCTTGGAATATCCCAATATCCTGTAAGGCTTTCCTTAGGACGTCCTTAGGACAGACTTGTGCTAGCTGGGTATGGCCATTTCTTTATAAGGGTAATATATTATTATTACCTACAGTAACTGTTACTAATAATTATTATAAAATTATTTTAAGAGATACAAAGGATCTAATACCGACTCGGGAACAGAAGCGAGTATCCACACTGTGGATTCCACAGCACTAATCCTAGGATGAGCATAGCCGTTAGTCTGGCCAAGCTGGCCACGGTATTCCAAGCTAAAACAATAGCCCTACAAATGCTATGGAGACGTTAAATCTGAAATTCCTAAACAAAACGATAGTCAAGTTTCACTTAAGGCGTTAGATGCCATGGAAGTAAGGACAAAAGTATATTTTGGGACTGCTTACAGACGCTTTACTAACTATTACCAAAACAAGGTGACCTTAGCTTGGGTACCAGGGCACAGAGGTATAGAAGGCAACAAGGCAGCAGATAAATAAGCCCGGGATGGTGGCTGGTGAGGTAGGTTTTGCCAAGAGGAGGACGAGCCACCACTAAACAAGTCAAAAGCTGACACTAAGTGACTACATAAGGGAACCAATCTCCAAGCTTAAGTTACTTTTTATGAAAATAAAAGCTTTCCTCGACATTTTACGTCCCTTATGTCCCGTTTCTTTGTAGTGCTACGAACTATACCTTTCAACTTCAAATTGGAACTAATCAATTTCAATTTGGTTAAAAATGGGAATAAACAAAGTAAAATTGGAAACAAACAAATTTAATTTGGTACTAATCAACTTCAAATTGGAATTTTAACTAAAATTGTAATTAAAACTGTCATACGTTTTGCAAGTCGAACGATAGTCACGTTTGCTCGAAACGCGAACGAACGTTTCTAGGGACTTCCCTCACATACGAATTTTAAAAACAAAACAGCAATTTGATGAAATAATTTCCAAATACAGAGCTAAAATTGTAGCTTTATTCAGGCTTAAGGCATTTTAATTCATTTAATATAAAGTTGAAACGTGACTGCCGTTCGACTTGCAAACCGTATGACAGAATTACAAGTTCAGTGAAAATTCCAATTTGAAGTTGATTAGTATACTATTGGTATACCTACCAAATTGAATTTTTGTTTTCAATTTGACTTGGTTTATTCCCATTTTAAACGTTTTAGTTACCAATTAAAAGTTATTAATCTCAATTTAAAATTGTTACATTCCAAATTGAAATTGATTATTTCCAATTTGAAGTTGAAAAGGTATAGTGGCAAATAGCGTCAGTGAAGAATGCAAGTGTCAAATCGGTAAGTTGTCTATTGTTTAAATGAAACAAGCTGATTTTCGAAAAAGTACAAATGTCAAAATTTATGTTTTCGAAAATTGTCATTAAAAGTTGACTTTAACATTATACAGGGTGTCCCATTACTAATGGACAATACAGCAACTGTAGAAATAGGAGGTCAAATATGTATTAGTAAAATGTTAATAAACGAGATACAAAGCGATAAATGTGAGATCTGATTTTTGAAAATTTGTTATATGTTATTTGGAAAACTATTCAATGTATCAAACTCAAAATGTGTACACAATAGATTTTTAAGGACGAAAAATACAAATTTGTCATAATTTTGTATTCTACACCTACTCATACTCATACTCCTATAGAAGGCGCTAATGACACATGTCGAATTGGGTAAATTAATACTTACCTACTAAAACTAATATTTTATTTAATTTTTTTTACAAGCATCGCAATATTTAAAAGGAAATATCTCGATAACGCCTTAAAATATTGATATCAAACATTTTTCATTTAAAAATAATGGATATTATTACTAATAATACAAGGAGTAAAAAGTATTAATTTACCCAATTTGTTATTCTGTTTGCAATGATAATTATCATAGCGAAAAAGCAGCCACTTATAATTTTCGTTAATAGCAATTTCTATCCCAAACATTTAGCAGTCAATTTCTATGTAAAATTGTCCCCTGAATCCAAAAATTTCGTCAAAAGTTATAAAAGTAGAACAGTTTTTAAGATATACTCAATTTTTCAAATAATATATATTCCATATATGGAATTGACTATATCTCAAAAACTGCCTACTTTCATAATTTTTGACGGTATTTTCGGATTCAGGGGACAATTTTACAATTGGATGTTAAATGTTGGGGATCCCATGGTTAACCATGGTATAAGTGAAAAAGCAGCCACTAATAAGTTATTAGTGGCTGCTTAGTAATAACTGTAGTAACTAGTTATTTTTGAATAATTCATTTTTAGAGATTTGTTTTAAGTTTTAAGAAAGAGTTTAAAATTAAATAAATAAATTGATAATTTGAAATACCACCATTTTTTAAAAATCTAAAAAAAATCATACTTTTGAGTATTATTTTTTTTGCGCACTCGAAAACTGCAGAATTTATAAAAAAATTTCTTTACGAAAGCGAGTAAAATTACGTAAAATTTTCCATGTACAAAAATTTAACGTACGAGGCAGAAAAATTGAATTAAAAAAAATCGAATTTTGACCATTTTTTAAATTTTTTAAATTCGTGAAGGACCAAAATTTTTTTTTAATCCAGCCGATTTTTGGAGAGAGCTCCTAAAACATGATTAAGTAACATATTTTTTTTGTGGTATTTATTTGACATGTCCAATATCTTAAGATAATACAATTGTATTTGATCTTAATGGATAAATAAATATTATTATTACTATTTTACGTAAAATCCGAATTTTCTAAACCCATTTCCCATTTCATATTTTTTTAATATTTCTTTTGTTTTGTTTTGGTTCAAGAATAATTAATAATAGTTTTCGTAGAAAGTGGGCCATTTTTTTAGTAATCTTTTTTTAGTTTAACAAATCTATGAAGTCGATTTTAAAGTACCACTTTTTTTGCTGGTGAAAATACATTCTAGAATACTCAATTTTGTTATTTGTTTAATATGGCCGCGCTCCAAGATGGCGGATTACCAGATTTCTTTGCAACCCCCTTGATACATACATGTATATATACTTGTCAAACCCTTTCATTTCATATATGTATATGAAATGAAAGGGTTTGGCAAGTAAATTACATTATTTCATACCTTTTAGTGCGTATGAAATAAAACGGTTTGACAAGTAAATTACATTATTTGACAAGTAAGTTACATTATTTCATACTTTTTATTAGTGCGTTAAAGCGTTTTTTTTTAATTTTATTTTTTAGTCTTTAAATTTACCTATAGTTACTAATAGTTAGTTTGTTAGTTACGTATTGAAATTAGAATGACCTCACGCGTATACGTATACAAGAACGATAGAAAGAAATTGGTAATTCGTCATCTTGGGGCCCCCGCCATATTGGATTTAGAATGTTACTAACCTTGTTATTTCCTTTTCTTCAAACCCTTGCATATCCATATCAATGGGGTTGTAGAAAAAAAGGAATATGCCGTCTTGGAGCGGCGGCCATTTTAAACAAATTACAATATACCTAATTACCTATAGTTACTATAGTATCTATAGATGGTATTGTCAACAGCACCAAAGTGTTTGCGAAAAAGCAGCTCATTCGGTTGGGTAAAAGCAGGTTAAATAAAATCCACTTCGTATACGAAGTGGATTTTATTTAACCTGCTTTTATATACGAATAGATTTGTTTTCATATATGATATGTATACAAGTCGTGTAAAACTAAAAAAATCAAAAAAATCTGCCCATGGGCACTTTCTTCGATAACTCAAAATTTTTGTAATTTAATCTGGATTAGGAAAAAAATCTGAAAAAATAGGTAATTAAAAATAAAAAATAAATAAATAAAAATTAAAAAAACATTTTTATCTTAAAAATGGTCGGAAAAAATATTTCAAAATGTCTATCATAAATATGGCAATTTGAAAGTTGTAAAATTTCTTAAAAACATAAAAAATCGGTTGATTTTTTTTCTATTTAAATTTCAAAACAAAGAAAATAATATGGGAAAATGTAGAAAATTCGGATTTTACGTGAAATATTTCATATTCATTTGTATTTTTTCTATTTATTTTTCGGGCCCTATACACACAATTCAGACATTATTGAGCCCCTTTTCAAGGGGAATTCAATTCTGCCAAAAAATTTTTGCTATAGCTATAGCATATAAGCATGGCTATAGCCTCGAAAAACAGACATGAAAACAAAAAAAAGTTTTTTATTAATCAATTAAAATAAAATGTTTTTCAATAAAGATTAAAATCTGTAAAAGTATTAAAAAAGCTGGCAAGCTTCCGAAGAAAATTGAAAATATTCTCGAGAATATTAAGAAAAATCAGAATATTTACGAAAATATATATACAAGAAAAATAAGAAACATTGAGAAAAAACGTTCAATGGCTAAATTATGCTATTATTTTAATAATTTCTCGTTTTTTCTCGTTTGTGCTCAATTTACGTTCTCCAAAAATAAATGCTCGAGCATTTTCATCTCTAGTGGTGAGCACGACTGACTTATCGAGACTTTTTTTTAAATTTTTCGTTTATATATAGGGTTGTTTTTCAAATTCAAAAAAGTAATATTCTATAAAATGTTTCAACTTTATAAAATAGGCCATAATAAAAAAAATAAATTCAAATAAATATTTAAAATACAAAAACAAGTTGGTTCACTAAGGGATTTGGGAAATTAAACGCAAAATAAATTAAAGTTTTTTTGAAAAAAAAAATAAAACAAAAAATTTGCAGGGTTCACAGCGAGTGCCCTAATGTGCCCTATTTTTTTCAGGGTGCCCCAAAAGTGCCCTATTTTAAAATAAAGTGCCCTATTTTTATCAATTTTTCGTTTATTTTTTAAATTGTGATATATAAAAATTTAAATGCTTGTAAATAAAATTTACACTAAATGTTTAATTAGGAGCGAAGGCGTACAAGGGTTTTAAGAAAGTGAAGAGTCCAAATGCGGCATACATAATATAATAAAACGGTCAATTCACATTTTGAATCTGGCGGTACAAGCACCACGCCCCCAACATTTTTGTTAGTGTACAAAGTTGTTTTATTAATTGTGACAAAATGAACAAACAATAAATAATATTTTTTTAATTTGGAGATCCATTTTATAGCAGTAGTAATAGATATTTAACTCAATGTTTATGAAATAATAGCACAAGAAGCAGAGAAGTGCTATTATTTCATAAACATTGAGTTAAATAAATAATATTTTAGCAATATTGAACACCATTTATAGTGCCAAAATAATAATTACTGTGTAATTAATAGGGCATACAATCCACGGGATTTTTTTGATGATATCCTGGGACTTTCGGACAAAAGGTGGGATATTTCAAAAAAATCGGAAAGTAAAATTTATCACTATTTAATTACATACATCTTACAGTACTGTAAGTTGTATGTAATTAAATAAGTGATTAATATTACTTAACTGTTGTTGTTTATATTTTTCCTTTATTTTCCAAATTGTTTATATAAAAAAGGGTTTCAAGTATTTAGTAATAATAAATTATTTAAAAAAGATGTTTTTTGTAATTTAAAAAAAATCCCGAAAATTCCGGAATTTAAGAAATCCTAATTTTGTCCGGGATTGTATGCCCTAGCAATTAGGTATGTACAAAACAACGGTATAATTTGTTTATGTATAAGGTAAATTATTCCAACAATTTCCTTAAATCGGCACTAATTTAGTGCCCTATGTTAAAAATAAAAGTGCCCTAAAGTGCCCTAAATTTTTTGCTTCATTCGCTGCGAACCCTGAATTTGACGAATAATTTAAAGAAAAAAAACGTCTCCATTGGTCAGTTTTTTAAAAGGTAATACCTAACGCACCAAATTTTGGGTGGGTAAGAAAATTGAGAAAAACTACAGAAATGACCCACATTTATTTAATACAATATTAGGAAAAGTTTTTATTGTGCAGAAAGATACATTTCTTAAACTGTTGTACCTATTTAGTGCTATAAAATAGTATATTATGTATTAAGTGTTATAAAAGCCATTTTAGTTAGGCACAAGCGAATCTTACGAGCGAGTGTTTAATAAAAACGAGTGTCTAGAGCAGTTTATATTTTTGCAACTTGCTCCTAATCTATTACGAAAACAAATAAGAATTTAAATCTAATTTTAATTGTTAAATATTTGACACCTGACAAATTTAACATCACTTTTTTGCAATTTATAATAAAGTTAACTTCAGCTTGTGACTAAAATGCCTTTAATGGCTTTTAGTAAAAGCTATTATTACTTTTTAGCTCGTGACTAGAACGCCATAAAGTCACAGCTTGTTGGAGGGCAAAATTCTGCTCCTTAAGGAGCTTTTTTTAACCAATGTGAAGTTTGCAAATACATTAGTTGCTCACGATAAAAAAGCTTTTCTCTATAAGTTAAGGACAGTATTTTTTTCAACAACGTGGAGAAAATGCGAGTTTTGCGAAAGTCGCACTTTCGCCACGCCGTTGTGTAAAATTTATTAAAGTTTAAATTAGTTTTTCTGCCAAGGCGAAAGTTTTGCCGGTCATGGCGGTTCTCTGATTCGCCCCCTGGCTACGGCCCTGCTTGCAGTTCGTAATAATGTTTTGTTATTTTCAAATCGTTTCGCCAATAAAAATAATAACAATATATATGCGGTAAGGCTTCTTTCTTCCTCATCAAGAAAAATAAAGATCGATAATCGGATTCTGTTATATTACATTAAAATAAATAATATATTATGAAAATTTTAAACTAAGGAAAAGTTGTATTCTTAAAATTAAGTTTTTTAAGGCTCGTAACGATAAAAATAAAGGTTTCTTCAATAACTAAACAACGTTTTACAGATTTCCTTTCAATGAACCCAAACATTTCGAATTAGTTGTTTTACCTCTTCAGTATAGATGGCGCTACCTACGTATGTTTCATCGTTTGCTATTTCTGCTATTAATATATTAAATTTATATTATTAATAGCATTATTTTGATGTTATAATGATTATGTTAATAAAGTATGAAATTGTTGAATTAATTTTAGAGGTAGACATTTATTAACAATGTTTTAATTAAAAGTTCTTGAATAAGTAGTAAAATTAATAAAATGATATGTTTATATAAAAATTTTCTTATTGTAAAATAATTTAATATTATTATTAATTATTGTTATGATTATTACGAGGTATTATTAGTATAAAAACAATTTGTTATAATTATAAGTAATTATAGTCAATTTTGTGTAATATATCCAAGTAAAAAGTGATATTATAAAATTAACAGTAATTCTTTAATTGATTTAATTTTTTAATGAATCTAGTAAAAGTGTAGGTAGTTATAATAATTATAATTAGTTATAATTATTATATTATAATCAACAGCCAAAATAAGATCGTGATAAAAAAATGTGTTATGCATTTTGTTTTTTTCTGAAGCTATAGCTTTACAATTTGGGCTATATCTTAAATAAGAAACGACAAATCTGGTTGCCAAAGCTGTCAAATTAAACATAATCGAATCGTCTACCAAATATCACTCTCTTAATGCCGAATGAGTTGAGTGCGCACTCAACTCGCAATAGCCAAAATATTTTTTTTAAAATCGTGTTTTTGGATTAAAAATAGAAATCGTCGAAATATGCCCATTTTGGAATTATTTACGTAGAACCTACACTTTTACGAAGAAAACAAGGTATTGTTTTGGAAGAAATCTATGGATAAATAAAACTTTAATGAAGGGCGTCGCCAGCCAATTGGTCAGCATGGCAAGAGGATAGATAGAGCCTCTATCTATTAAAAAAGCTATGAATTGTAGGTTATATAAATAAATATACCTACATATTTATTTAACCTAAAATTCATATCCTTTGGAAAGTATTATAATAATAGTGACAAAAACTGATATTGCAACTTTAAATGAGTGGCAATTACGTTAAAATAACTAAATATACCATAATGCAGTGGAAATATCTTCATATTATATTAACATAGGTAGTTGTTATCATATAATTTGCACCAGCAGAATATTCTTCATAGTTTTATAACTTTTTGGTGTATCAGTCTGGTATCTGAAAGGTTATAACCACTTTTTACATGGTGCACCACGTTAAAGTTGTCTAAACTTTAAAATGGATTATAAATAGTAAAGGCAACCAAACCCTAACACTTAGTTTTCTTCTTTAAAAGCAGACATGTTTACAAATAGTTGCCATTGTATGAAAATACATGTGTAGTTTTACTTCAGGTCAGTACCGCACAAAATTTAACCCATTAATACCTAATTATTGGTTTCAGGTGAACAGAAATAATAAAGAAATTATTTGAGGCATCTAATAATAATTTTCAGGTCTGCTAAGTTTGCAGATTTTTATATTCTTTTTCACAACCACATATTTCAATGCCCCATTATATTTTGAGCTATAACACCCATGTTTGAGAGTAAAATGTTCTTGGTGTTAATTTTATGTCTTCGGATTATTCTAATTCTAGTTATTATTTGCAAGTTGTATTCTTACATTATAATAATTTTAGTATTCAGTTTCAGTTAAATGTTCAGTTTCAGAGAAAGCAAAGATAATGAGAAAAATAATATGCTGGAAAGAGACAAGGTAGTTTCGCTTCAGTTTTGGCCACTATACCTTCACGATTTAGTAACGTAATCACAACTTTGTATAAACGTGTCTGTATACATTCTAAGAACTTTGTTGTAAAGTAACTGACACTAAAAAAATGTTCCCCATTTTAGTCACTTCCACGTAATAGAACCGTTTCTACCACGTGGCAGTGATTTTCGCAATAAACTTTACAGTTCCAAATATAAGTGGTCGATACGTTTCATCCACTAAAAATGCTACTTGGGATATGTAGTGTCCGATCGCTTTGGTTTCTGACATTAATGACACCATAGGTTTGTACCTATATATACATTTACATTTAACAGACTGCCTGTAAATCCCCAAATTTCCTATTAGGAAGTAGGCTTCGGCTAAACCTTCGGCTCAATTTTAGCCGAAGCAAAATGTTTGTCAGAAGGTTAAATTTTTTTATACACCGGCCGAAGGTTATAAAATATCTCATATTTTAACTAAATATTTGTAAAATACAAATTATGACGCCGGAGGCCAATGCCAAAAGTGGGTAAAGGAGAATTCTAAAAAACTTTTTTTCTGTGAATCCCGGTGGCTCGAAAACCATTAGTGTATTGTTTAATTTAGTTATATCGAATTATTTTGGTCTCATTAATTTGATTCCAATAATATTTTGGTAGGCATGTATGTTAAGGAGGTTAAGGCACGATATAAGTCGCTATGAGAATGTGTTGAAAAAATTCTAGGTTATAGTAAAGTCTTAAGTCATATATACAAGGGAAGTCTTCCCTTGTATATATGACTTAAGACTTTACTTAAAGACATTTACAAAGTTTTAGAAAGATTAACCGTCTGGTTTCTGAGTAAAAAATTATTAAAGTTGGGATGTTATCGTTTATTATTGCTAAACTGTTGTGAATTTGACAAAAATTTATATGACAATTCTTCAGGTATACGTGCATACAAGAAAAAAAATTGAAAAATTAATACAAAAAATGTATTGCATAAAGACGTGCTTTAAAATATTTTTCTTAACTTTCACCTCACAGTTTTGCAACAATAAACGATAATGTTGACTGTGTCCAACCAAAATTATCAATCTGTCATTTTTGTCCGGCAACTCTGGATTACGAACACGTGATTATTTGGTTTGATTTATTTGGTGACCATAATTTAGTTTTTACTTAAATTATTTAAATAAAACTCAATTGTATTGTTATTTATCATAAGTTATTTTTTTTTTAAATTAAACAATTCTTCTACCTTTTATGGTTTTATCTTTGTTTTCTGCTCTTCTCGAGACTTGCATTCAACATACTGCATGTTTTCTGTTGCTTTATTTTTGGTTTCCATTTTTTTAATATTTTTTTCTTTCTGGTGAACCTCATTCGTTTCACAGAACATAATGATTCGTTTTGATAACTCATTTTAAGATTTTAAATAACACTGCATTCTATATGTCACTGCAACTGTCAAAAGCGAAAAGCGTTACCATAGAAACCAACTATCAACAACTCGCGTTTAAATCATATTTTTTTATATTTTTTAATTCACGTTCCTTTGTTGCAATATAGATGTATATAGTGCCATTTGTATTAAAATAAAAAATAATTCTAAAATTAGTTGGAAAATTGGTTGTTAAATCAAATGTAATAAATAAAATGACAAAGTAAATTTTATTTTTATAAGTTGGTACCAATCGCTATGTATGCATTTAGTATAAAAGCAAGCGGGCTTGGAGTTCAAACCCCCCATAGGAGGGTTTTAAATTACAATTTTTACTTTAAATACTAAAAAATAACCCAAAAATATATATAATATATACAAAAATACTAAAAAAATATATTTTGTTTGAAATCTGATAAACCTCCCCCAGGAGGAAATCCTGCGCACTGCTCTACCTCAGAGTACCAAAGACAAGTTTTGTTTTACCCCGTTCGCAAAAAAGTTTCACTTAAAACAATTGTCATTTGCCGAACATTATTTTGTTAAAGTTTGTTAAAGATACAAAAATGAATTCAATATTTTGTAGCCTCGGTCTTTTTTACAGGTCTTGTAACTCTTGTGACTACAGAATTTCAGAAAAAGTGACTCCAATGTTGAGACAAATTTTACGTGGCGCTGCGATCAAAAACCTAAACATAACCTACATTTTTGATAATTTATTAGTTCTATAAACATAGCCTAGATTTTTTGAATCCTAAATTAAGCCCAAGTTTTGAAAAGTCATACATTTGATGAAAACGAAATGTACTTTTTAAAACTTAAAGCTAAACACTAATAAACATGCAAATATTAGTAAGAATTATCGATAAACCCCGAAAAGACTGAAACTTAAAACTGAAAATCACGAATATTCTCACTCTCTTAAAATGAATTAGTCAAAAATAACTAATTATAAGTCATATTTGACTAATTGTCATAGTGAAAAAGCAGTCACTAATAATTAGTCAAATTCCACTGAATGAAATAGTCAAATTAGTAAATTTAAATTTAAAAAAAGTTTTGACCCAGCCTGGGATTGAACTCAGGTCTGTCACTTGACAATTTTGTCAAGCTAACGTCTTAACGCATTCGGCTGTCAGCCGCTCTTATAAAAATTAATTTTATTTGTCAATAAATATGGTTCATAATATTTTAAAGTTTAATATATTATTTGTCTTGCTATTTTGAGCTAAACTTTTTGCATCTTTATTTGTTTTATGGGTCATTTAACCATGGAGAGGTATATGCATTTAATTCAAATAATACTTTGTTGTTGGCCGTAAACGACTAAAGAAATTAGTTACTTTTAACTGTCATAAATAGTCAAATATGGTGACTAATCTTAAATTAGTCAAACTTTAACTATTTACATAGTAAAAAATAACTATTTAAAAGTGAAAACGACTATTTTATTAGTAAAAAATGCTTTTACTAATTCAAATAGTAGAATTTTGACTATTTCATTTTTAGAGAGCAAATAACAATAAAAACTCATAGAAAAGTATTATTACAGTAAAACTGTGGCGTTTTAATAACACAACGGACAATAAAACTCAATGCTGACAATCACTTTGTATGTTAATTTCAACATGAACTAGTCTTGTATACTTATAAATTATTAAATAAATGATAAAATAAATATAAAGCCTTTTCACAAGAGTCGCTACCGCTCTTCACTGGGCTATGATTTGTCGTTTCTTATCACGATATCGTTTATTTTCCACCACGTACATTATATTATTATGCGTAAGAACTATTAAACGCTCAGTACCATAAATCAATGCCTATAAATATTGGTAACGTTTTATCAATATTAGATACGCTTAGGCCGTTTATTGGCTTGAAAAACTAATAACATCACTAAAAAGAGTATTTTTTTGCTTATTATATTATTATTTTGCATTCTATTTTTTATGTTCATTGTACAGTCCGTTCAGGCTAAGTTGAGCGCTTTGGTGGGGATCATGTGGCCGTTGATTAAATTAAATATCGAATCGTCGCGAGATTTTGGTAATAAGAAGATGATTTATCAGTGCCGCGGCTTGTCGTTTGTTCGTACAGAGCGGCTACCGAAATACATGTATTTAATTGTGCCTGAACATAGAGATGATGAACTGGGTGACATTCCTTAGACCGCTCAACTTAGCCTGAACGGACAGTATATTGTATTGTATTCACTATAACAAACAACCCAAAGCCACCCATGATAAATTTTAATTTTATCTCCTTTACTTTTGACCGAAACGACTGTGATACATCAAATAACAGGGAATTTAAACCTACATAAAAATTAAAATAATAATAAAAATGTTATTTATCTTTGCCAAAATTACAATTTGGTATATATTATGTCTTTAAAAAATATTAAATACCCTTTTGTTTGACACCCTACACGCCATATTTAAAACAAAAAACAATTAAGTTATAGCTAAACTAAAAAACACTTTTTCCATAGCCTAGTAGGCTATAGAAAAAGTGTTTTTAGGTAGGATAAGCCTACTATTGTATACAATTTGTATTTTTATAGATATCTCCGTTATTTCTTCATCGAAATGCAACTGCATTACGTTAAATTAAAGATAATTTTATCCTCTACAACATTTTAAATTTCAACAAATTCTAAACTATAGTAAACCCATAAATTTTGGAATTACACGACATTTATCCAATTTAAAAACGTTTAAAGTGTCACAGTTAAAAAACTACACCCTATTGGTATTTGTAGTGTCACATATGGTGTGTCTACTGTACGGTTACAATAAATTTTCATTTATTCGATAATTGTACGTACAATTGTTGGAAATGGCGTTGTAGAGGACGTTTTACGTGTTTTTTAGCACTTTGCTCAACTTCTTACACCTGAGACCATTTAAATAGGGTTTTTCGATATAACTTTGATATGTGTCACATTATTTTATATGTATATGTAGGTATAGTTGGTTTTAAAATAAAATTACCTATTGCCCTAGCATATGACAAGCTATACATTAACCTTTAGGTTAAAATGTTTAAGATATAGCGTCTTACCTATACATTTTTCAAGTTATTTTTTTTTGTAATTTCTTTATTTTTTAAGTAAAATTAGGATGCGATATATCATTTTAAAGGTTTTTAATATTTTTACTATTAAAAGTCTATGTATACATACCTATAGGTAAATATTTCGTCGTTTAAATGTTGTATTAAATTTTATTGACAAAACTTTTTAATGCAGTACAAGTCGAATGCTGAAGGAATTATATGTAAATTTTCATAGATTTATTGATAAGATATCATTATTAAAAATCATAGTTTATTATTGCCTATGACTTCTAACATGCAATAGTCAAATAAAAGGGATGTCATTTTGGAATAGGTGAAAATTGTTTTTTTCTACTCCCATCTTTAAAACGCCCATTATCGTACATGTTTCTATGACACTAAGTGACCTTTTAAATACACATTGGCAAGTTGTGGCTTTATGGCGTTTTAGTCACAGGCTTAGCTTTAAGTTAGTTGACAGTTGTCAAATGTCATACAATCGTTAAAATAAAGTGCCCTTCTTATAAAATAATACTAAATGTGAAAATTATTGTATTATCGCAATACAAAAAGACAAAAGCCAATATTTAAAAAGTTTATATAAACATTAATTTCGCCGAAAGTAAACCGGATATAACTTAAATTCGAGCTCGGACTCCCCCGTGAAGTGCTCATAAAACATTTTCTTTACTTTCACTGTAAAAAACTGTTGGTTTTCAAGGAATACATTTCGATTTATAACCTTTATTACACATAAAAATTTGACATTTGACGGCAACACAGATTTCCCTATTGTTTTAAAGATGGCGCTCCCCATGGGAAAGTATCGTCTAGAATTTTTTTGACGATCTCCTTTTATTGACGATTTTTTAGATCATCAAATATTGATGACATCGCCTACAAAGTCGTTTAAAATAGAACATCGCCTGTTTTTTTGTTGACGATCGTCAATAAAAATACGCGATCGTCATTGTAAAATTGATGATCATCTAAATAAAATGACGATCGTCTATCTAAACGTTGACGATCGTCATACAAATCAGGCGATCGCGTGTATTCTAAGCAATCGATCGTCTTCAGAAAATGAAGATCGTCTTTTGCAATCGTCTTTAAAAGGAGTAATCGTGAATTTCACAATCTTAAAACTAGGCAATCTCTTTTAATAAACAATGATTTTTAAATTATAATTTATACATTATAATGTATAAATTATAATTATTAATAGAAAGTATACTTACTAAAGTAACTTACACTATATATATAAATATATATTATAATTTGTATACTTATATTATAATTTTTAAATCCTTTTAATTAAAAAATTTAAATGGAAATTTTTAGTATTTTTTAAATCATTAATATACAAGGTGATCACTTAAAATTGGGCAAAAATTTAAGGGGCGATTTCTTCGGTTATTTTTGGAATATATTGTGCTGTGATGATTTTTGCAAATCCGTTTTGTTTTGAATTAGTTTAATTATGTTACTCTTTAACAAGAAATTTATAGGTGATTTTTTGGGTTGTTTAAATAATATTAAGCAATGCCGATGGGATAAGAGTCTTATTATAAGACACAAAACTGTACGTTTTTATTATTTTATTTTTATTATTTTGGCATCAATATATATTAAATATTAAAATATATATTTTTAATACACAGTTTATTTTATTTATTAATACATACCAATGATATATTCTTTACTGTTCTTTATAAGTCTAAATTTAGTCTGATTCATTAACCAAAGTTAAGTTAATTATTAATTGTATAATTGTTTAGCTGCTGCTATCCATACTGTTTATTTTCAAATGCAAAATTGCAAAAAAATTGCATTTATTATTTAATTATTTACAATTATTATAACATTTTTATAAATTAAATAATGCTTACAAAAATTTAAAACTTTGCAATAAATTTTTTTTTTAAATTAAATAATTATTTAATGCTTTCAAAACTTTAAAACTAGAATTTTTACAATATTTTATATATTATAATTTTTGAACAGAATCTTGATAAAAATTATATTATATATATAAAAATATTTTATGGCAAAATGTCCCTTTTATTTAAAAAAAATAAATTGGGGGGTCGGGTTAAAGTGAGTTAAAATTAATTTAGCTTAATTTTAAGAAATTATTCTTTTTTCTTATTTATTTTCAACCATTAACAATTAGTACTTAAAATTCGACGAATGACGATTACATATCAAAATTGTCTTTTAAATACATATTTTTAAAACAATGTCTTTCTATTGTGATCGTCATTGGTCGATATTTTCTAGTTTTTCGAATTCAAGTTGATCGTCTTTTGAAGACGATCGTCTTTTGAGGCGATCATTATTTGGACGAATTCTCGTCTTTAAGGCGATCGTCATTTAAAAAGATCGTTTTAAGGCGATCGTCATTGGACGAATTTTCGTCTTTTTTTTGACGATATTGGACGATACTTTCCCATGGGTCTATAGAGCAATATATAATTATTTGATTTAAATCAATTTAAGATAATAAGTATTTGTCGTAGAAAAAGTTTAGTATGCAACTTGTTTATAAACTTTTCTAGGCACTCATTAATTTAAGCACTCGCTCGCTAGCTCCCTCGTGCTTAAATTAAATTCGTGTCTAAAATGGCGTTTATCAAACTTGATACATAATATATATAGTATACTATTATTTATTCTGATGATATTACAGAACACGATTTTAAACTAACTTTAACACTATTTTATCAGGTTTAAAATTATTACACGACTGTCATAATCACAATTAAGTAAGAAAATAAATTGGAAAACTTAATTTCATTCCACATTATTTATTATTATCAGATAGATAAACTTCTTAATACTTTTTATCGCAAAAAAGTAAAACAATGTTAAACTTCAACGAAATTCAACGCTATCAACTTATTTTTGCTTATTAAAGTTAAACTTGTCAATGTGTCTAAAAACTTTAAAATTAAAATCAACTTTGAATGCTCATGCAACTTCATTGCAAATTTCCTAATAAATACAGTCGCCATCGCCTGCTTTGTAAGCGTAAATTTACTTACTTATAACTTTCTATTACTTCTGATTTATCATTAAGGCATTGCAACGTACTGCAGATATATATTTTATCTATTGTTGCCACATTTTTATTAATACCCTGTATATATTATAATTTTTTTACAATAACTAGGCTTGTAAATTACAAGTTGTAATTAAGAAAAAAACTTTTCAATCTAGTTGCCATGATTTTTGACGTTTTGTGCCGTATCTCGCTAAATTCTCGTTATTATGATGTAAAATTTACCATATTTTTTTAAATAAACCTAATAACAATAAAAATTAAAACCGTCCGAGTAAGCCGGGTAAAAGTGTTTTTTCTCTGTATTATGTGCTATGTTTTTTATTTAGAAGATTTTTTATTTTCCACGCACATAATAAAAATTCATTATTGGGTATAATATTTTACATTATAAAAAAGGTATAATTTTGTATCAGGCTATAAATTTCCAGGGAATTTTAATGGTTGATATTAAAACACGTGAACTAATTTCGAGAAATTCAGAAAAACGCCAACGAGCTATCGGAAAAGTAATAAAAAATAAATCAAATATAAACTAAACGTTTTCTTTCCCCCACATTTAGTTTAGTTAAATATCCAGGTTATAATAATAAACCCCAGCTCGTTCTAAAACTATATAAGAATCGAATTAATCATAAATGGGACAGTTTTTTTTATTTGACTTTGTATACACTACAATAAAAAATCATTGGTCAATCGGCTGGAATTTTTTTTTAATAAATCGTTTGTAGATGATTTTTAAACAAAAAATGTTTTTACAAAATATCTTGTTTTTACATATTTTATAGTAATTTTTATATAAAAACAAACCAATAAATAGGAAGATAAACTACCCAGATATTGTATTTTATTACATTTCAATCAATTTTCTTACATTTTGCTTCGCAGTATATTAGCTTGAAACACGAAATATCATGGGAACATAAAATCATGTTATATATTGTTCAACGGGGGGTAATTTGGTCGCGTTAGGAGGGGACAGGTGGGGAGTTGGAAAAATTATAAATCAAAATTTGACAATTCGGTGCTATTATACCAGGGATGTCACCTAGTGTCTCGCTAGTCGATGAAAATACGTTCAAAATTGATGATGATGCTTTTTTATTGTTGTATCTTGATAGCAGTGGTAGCAAACAGTTTTTGCAGATAAAATATTTATTTTAAATTGTTTAAAATAATATGTATTAGAATACTGTTATTTTTTTAAATTTAGTTAGATATGCATTGGGAAACGTATGTCCTAGTTTATTTTATGCGTACCATTTATTTTGCAAACTTCAAATCTGTCAAAATCAAATTTTTCATCATGTTTTATTCTACAGTTTGACGTATTTTTTTGTGACTCACCCCTGTAAAATCTTTATTTATTGTGCAATTTTAACCGATTTTATTTTAAAGTATTTTTGGAGCAAAAAACACCATATTCTTACAAAATACAAGGTCTACCTACTATGTCAGTTTTTGAGAGTAATTTTTTAATAATTCATATTAGCAATTAAAAAAAACTCTATGCACGGCACCGAATTCACCACCCAATGAACAGTAATAACTATTTACAAAAATTTATTCTGTAAAGTTTTAAACTAATAGTAACATCGTATAAATATTCTTATGCTTAGTTTTGACATTAAAAAGCGCAATAGAAACTTAAAACAACAATAAATCAAATAATAAAGAATTCAAAAAATTCTCTACAATTAGATTTTTGTCACCTCTACTAATCCACAATTTATTATTTTTAGTACGTAGTTACCTTTCGTATTTTTTCTGAATGCTTGTATTAGGATAGCCCGTAGTTCTTATTCAGTTTGTGGCCTTGGTTTGTAAACTTTTTGTTTCAGTAAACTTTAAAGAAAAAAATCTTTTGATTGAGTGGCCGCCGAGATCCCCAAATTTGACACCACACGATTTTTTTCTTTGGACATAAAATAATTTGCCCAAGAGAGAAGTACCCTTAATTTTTATTGTTTATTTTAGAAATATCAATAAATTTAAATTTGAATAAGTTTAAACTTAGATATAACTTCAAAATTTAAGCAACGTTTCCTTATTTCATTTTGCTCTAAGATATAAATTAAGGGTACTACTCTACTGGGCCAATTATAAATTTTCGTACTTTATTTTAGGTTTTAATAGTCTAATATTATTTTTACAGGAATTAGCACTTTTTATAAATTATTATAATATATGGATATATGGATAAATAAATAATATGGATATATGGATAAATAAACCTTAATGTAAGTTCATGAAATATTTTTTAAATAAAACTAGGTATAATTTGCCTCTTGATTTTGTTTCACTACATACATTGGTCAAGAAAAATAAAATCTAAAAAAAGTACCTATAGATTGATTAGTGATTAATAATGCATTACCATGGTTTACGCACTTCAAATAAAGTCGAAATGTTTACATGTTCATAATTCCTTAAATCAATTTAATAATTAAAAAATCGCGGTAGTTCATTCATACTAGAGGCGCAAATTTTAAATATAAAACATATTTTTAACTTTTTATACTAAAATACGCTATTGATACAGGGTTGGGCGAACGTATTAAATAATGGAAATAATTTTTTCCTGGTCAGGTCCTGCAAAAACAAAACAGGCTGATAACCAAGTTAAAAAACATAACTGTCAATTTTACGCTAAGAAGCAGTGCTTCAGTTCTTTTCAAAAAAGTTTTTTGAAAGTCAGATTCAGTTAAAAGATGAAGGAAAATTGGTGCAATTGACTGAAAAAGAAAGGACTGATATCCTAACCATGGTTGGATTTGAAGCCGGAAGAGCAGAAAGAAGTATGCCGCTTATTTAATAAAGCCTACTCTCTAAAAATGAATAGGTCAAAAATGACTAGTTACTCCAGTTTTTAGTCGATGCTTTTTACTTATACCATGGTTAACCATGGGATACCATGGTATCCCCAACATTTAACAGCCAATATGTAAAATTGTCCCTTGAATCCGAAAATACCATAAAAATTATGAAAGTAGAGCAGTTTTTGACATATAGTCAATTCCATATTATATGAAAAATTAACTACACCTATCTTAAAAACTGTTCTACTTTTCCAACTTTTGACGACATTTTCGGATTCAGGGGACAATTTTTCATAGAAATTGCCTCATAAAGTTTGGGATACAAATTATAGTGGCTGCTTTTTTGCTATGACATTTAGTCATTTTTAGAGAGTACCCCAACCATGCCCAGATCTTGCAGACTATATTCAAAGTAATGATGACATATAGACAAAACGGAAGTGTAAACACAAAATCAGGCCGACCCAAAACAGCCACCGACGAAAATTACACAGAAAAAAATGAACGGAAAATTACATTTTTCAGCTACAATTTTACCATTAAACAGACAGTATTAACCCCTTTAAAACTGATGTAAAATTAAATATGTAGATATTTTTACCAATATCATGTAAATTTCATTGTGAATACAATGTTTTTTAAGTATTATTACAGCAAAAGTGAAAACAAAAAACGGAATTGTGAATTTACATGGGAAAACATGATTGTTCATTCTGAAACATGGAAAATTCCTGTAGTGCAGTAAAAATACCATATTTTTAAAGTAAAATTGCAGTTAAAATTGCCGCGCCCTATAGGCCCTATATATAGGGCGTATACGCGTGGCGTCATTTGGTGTATAGACTTGTAGTGAGTACATGGTGTCGAGCGGTGTTCTTTGGGTGTTATCAAGAAAAATATAAAATTGGTAAGTATAGTAGAGTTGCAAACCTTTATTATTGGTAAGAATTATCTTAAATCCAGGAGGAGATGATAGTTTTTTAGATTGCTTTAAAATGTGTTATGCAACTTACTTTATCTTTAACCTGAAGTATCCGCCTAAAGTATCTGCGACTTTAGAACTTGTCCAAAGATACTTCATGAAAGTAAATCCTGATCATGGAACGAAAAGCTCAACTTTTTCTTGTTAAAAAAAAAAAGTAATTTCTTTATTGAAGAATTTGACTGAGCAGGTATGTACCTACTATAATTTCTATGTTAACAAAAATTTTATTTCATAAAAAATTTCAGGATGAATCTGAAGATGGCTGAAAAGGATGGGGTTTTTTAAATTAATATTAAGTTTTTTTGTTTGAATGTTTTAATTTAATGTTTTTATTTTATTTGTTTACCTAGCTTAGGAAAAATTGTTTTTAGAAAAATATTTATTTTTTACTATTAAGATTTTTAAAACTATCTTATTTTTTTTATTTCTTTATAAAATAGTTATATTAAAATGGTCTTCTGCAATTTGTACATCTTTTTAATCGCTACTTGACCTTAAATTTCCCTATAAAATTTAGACGTTTGCTGTAAATTTGTGGGTAAAATTCACCTTAACTATGACCTTAAATTTCCTCATAAAATATACACGTTTGTTGTAAATTTACAGGAGATATTCACCTCAAATATAACCTTAAATTTCCATATAAAATTTACACGTTGGCTGTAAATTTACAGGAGAAATTTACCTCAACTATAAACTTTCAAGTAAGTTTCAAGAGTAAAAATACTTAGTAATATTAAATAAGATTGGAAAATTCCTATGCATATTTCATTTGGATTTATGTAACTTTCCACAACAATGTAAAATTCCTGTTCGGATGTATGGTAATACAGTTGCCATATATCCGTACTGGAATTTCACAAATCATTTTTTTCTGTGTAGGCATTGCATTTTTTGTTAGAAATAGAAAATGATCCAAGAACATCCAGCAGCGACCTTGCACGAAAACATAATATTTCAAGAAGGTCAGTTGGTAGAATTAAAAAAAAGAAAAATGTTACCCTTACAAAGTCCACCTGTTACAAGAATAGAAGAATAGGAGGCTACAATTTTGCAAAGTTATGCAGCACATGTGGCAGGAAAATCAAAACTTTTTAAATAAAATTTGGTTTTCTGATCGAATTTCGCACCCAAAGACCTCAAAAAGTCAATGTCTGGGTAGGCATCATTGGAAATGACATTATCGAAACTTAACGATGGGGAGATAGTTGGCTCTATTAACAGAGAACGTTGTCCCTGCAATAGAAGAAGATGACAACACCATATATGGTTTTAACAGGATGGGGCACCCCCTTATTTTGCACGAGTAGTGAGAGAATATTTGGACGAAGTATTTTCGGAAAGGTTGATTGGACGTGGAGGGCAGATAGAGTGGCCACCAAGGTCACCTGACTTAATCCCCTGTAATATTTTTCTTTGTGATCATATTAAAGAAAATGTGCACCAGGAACGGCCAAATAACTTAGACGATCAGAGAGCCAGAATCACGGAAGCAATGAGGGAAGATGGAGAGATTGCAATTATGTACTCAAAATAATGGTAAACATTTTGAGCATTTAAGAGGCTCAACATTTACCGTTTAAATTATTTTTCTAATAGATGAATGAAATTATTATTTCAAAAACTATAAGTCTAAACAGACTGAATATGCATATTTTTAAATTAGAATTTGATAGTATCTTCATTTAAAAAAAACTTAAAGATTGCCATTTACAAAGTCAAGTTTTAGTAAAAAGAGGGAAGGGTAAAAAAATTTAAAAAATGTTAAAATAGTCCTTGGAAAAACTAAATTTGACATGTCTTAGCGTTTTTTGCAGGACCTGACCAGAAAAAAATATTTCCATTATTCCATACTTTTGCCCAACCATCTGGTTTAAGTAAAAAGGTTTGGTTATGTTCGTATTTTTAGGAAGACCGTATTCGTTTTTTACCTTAAAAGAGAAAGATGGCAATATATCTACCCTCTCTCTCATACTTATACAATCGCCTATTTACTTTTACATATTTCTTATTTACTTATAAAGTGTTGTAATATTTCAGCAATTCGTATCTCGAACATTTAGTAGAAGAGTTTGTAATTACAAACTTGTCTTAAGACATCGTCAATTTATTAATTATGGGAAATATTGAAAATAGACTCTCTCAAACCCCGTTCTACTTTTTATAACTTTTGATAATTTTTGGATTCAACGGACAATTTTTGATTGACTTTTAAATGTAAATGATATTGCTCCTCAAGTAACATTTTTAGTTTTATTATGGTCTTCAAAAACGCTTTAAAACAAAATTTTGTTTTAAAGCGTTCTTGAAGACCCTAATAAAACTTTGAAGACATAATAAAGTATAAAGTATAAAGTGCTCTTTTAGTTCCACCCTTACATCCAAACTAAGATGTCCCATAAGCCAACTGAATGGCTTGTGCGGGTTAGGGGTAGGAACGGACCGACGGCTTAAAGTCCCCTCCGAAGGACTATAATAAATAAATAATAATAATAAAACTAAAAATGTTACTTGGGCCTGTACGACCTTTATTTTCACCAAAATCGTGGATTTATTGCGCGGAAAGTTTGGTGAATAATTGAAAATATAAATTGTGCGCCAGAATTCCACGACTTTTGGTGTTGTTTCATGCACTCCTTTTCTCGGTGATTGTGACCCATATTACCTATATGGGCCATATAACAAAAATTTTGAGGAACCCTGTTACAAGGAAAATCAAATTATTTCTATAAGCATTTGATGGAAACGATGTTACATTCATTAATATATAAATCGCATGATTTCAGTGGTTGACAATTTTCCCAGATGTCGTGCGATAAGAAGTAAGTTCAATATGACGTTTAATAAGAATCGCAGATGAAAAATTAATCGAAATCATTTTAATTTATGCCCTACTGAAAAGGTAAACGCTATTTAATTCGACGTCAAAAATAATAATTTTGATTTTGGTCGATCACGAAACGTTATTTATTGTTTTGTTTGACTAAATTTTATTATGTTTTTGATTATTTTTGGTTAAATGAGGAGATTAGAAAATTACCTTTACAATAATATATTACATGCCATATTTTAATGAAAAAAACAAGCTAGTATTATACCAATATATATTATTTTCTGTATTCAGTAAAAAGGAAATAAAAAATTGCTAAAATTTAAACCAAGTAGTAGAACGCAAAATTATACGTCCAACAATGTATTACCTGCTTGACATTTTGACGAAAAACAAACGGGTTATCAAGGAAATCTGTTTTTACAAAGTAGGCCTTGTCGAAAATGAAAAATCGTCATATCTCCGTTGTTTTTAAACCAAAATATATCATGTTGGTATTCATTGTAGCAGAAATTTAATTCTCTACAACATCTACTAAAAATATACAGGGTATTTAAAAAAAATCGGGCAATTTTATTAACATGTTACGTATTATGGGATTAAAATATCCATGGGCGACTGAAAATTAGAAAAAACTTGTCGAGCGCCGTCTATCTCGCAAAATTAATGTCCCTTTTTTATCGACGGTTAATAGCAAACGGAATGAAATTAGTGGTCGAAAACGAATTCGGTAGCATCAGTTCCAAGAAATGGAGATATTTGTTCTATTGATCGACTCCTAAGATTCCTGATAACTCATGCAGGCTCCCACTATGGGATAAAAACAAATAAATCTAGTGTTGAAATAAACGACCTTACTTTTGTATAAAAAATGATACTTAAAAAATATATAACGAAAAATTACGTGGGATTATTTTTTAGAACAGTGCAAAATGTTTGATTTAAAGGTATCTCGGAGTAGAAAGAGGTCTACAAAAAGTCTTTCATTTTTCAAAAAATATGCCAACTTAAATAAATGTTTCAACAAAGTGCATGCCGTTCTTTTATTTACGATTTTAGAAGAAAGACATTTTGTTCGATTCCTGTTATTCTGTACAATATAATTCTTTATAAAAATAGTCAACAAATTTGTGATAAACTAAGTTAAAAAAGTTTTAAACTAAACCTTTAAATTAACAAAAAAATAGTAAAAATTGAAAAAGCTGATTAACTCCTAGATGTATAATTAAAACATACAATATCATCCCCTAAATTGATTATAATTAAAAAACATCCCAACTTACAGGGATAATCTTACTGTATTCGATCAATCAATAAAAAAAGATCGCGTAGGCCTTTTAGCAAAGCATCCTAGATTACTGAAGAGGGGTCAGAGAACATTGGGGGTTTTTTAACCGACTAAAAGGGAGGAAAGACGCTTTTTTACTATGTAATTCCTTATCTATATTCAAGCGGTGTATTTAGGGATTTCCTAATGATGGATAAAGACTTTATTATAGCAAATTATATATTGACCACAGGAGAAGTCAATCTAACGCATGATTTAAAGATTTAGTTTTTTGTAGGGATTTTTTGGATATTATATAAGGCGATACAAAATCTTTTTATTTAAAGTTTACTATTTTATGGCGCGCCGTTTGATTTTTTATTCAGGAATTATTTATTTCTCCATTGAATTTTACATATCTCTAAAATATTTAAAAATATCAAATAAAAACTTAATGCATTAAAAATATCATAGGACAAATTAATAAATCGAAATGTTAAAGTGATATTTTTAATTCGTTGAATAACAAATATCATAGGACAAATTTATAATTGGATTAACAAATTGTTAATAACAATTCCAAGAGAAATTTATAATTCGAATTAAAAATATCATGGCAGAAATTTTTAAATGAATTAAAAATATCATAGGAGAAATTTATAATTCGAATTAAATATCATGGCAGAAATTTTTAAATGAATTAAAAATATCATAGGATATAATATATATATTATATTTAATTCGATTTAAAAATATCTGAGGAGAAATGTATTATTCAAATTAAAAATATCATAGGAGAAATTTTTAAATGAATAAAAAATATCATAGCAGATATTTTTAATTCGAATTAAAAATATCATAGGAGAAATTTATAATTCAAATTAAAAATATCGAATAAGATATTTTTAATTCAAATTAAAAATATCATAAGAAATATTTTTAATTCTATTTAAAAATATCATGGGAGAAATTTTGAAATGAATTAAAATTATCATAGAAGAAATTAAAAATATCATGTTTTTTTAATTTGTTTAAGAATTTTTACTATAATATTTTTAATTTAAATTATAAATTTCTTCTATGATGTTGCTAATTCGAATTCTAAATTTGTCCCATGATATTTTTTATTCAAGGAATTAAAAATATCACTTTAACATTAAAATTTACCGCATTTTTTAATTTGTTCTATGATATTTTTAATGCAATGAATTAAATTTCTGACTTGGTATCTTTTATTTATAAATAAATATCACAGAAACTTTAATTTGGAATTTCTGAAATTGATTTAGAGATATCTGAAATTAATTTTACATATCTGAAATTAATTTCACTTATCTGAAATTGATTTAGAGATATCTGAAATTAATTTTACATATCTGAAATTGATTTAGAGATATGTGAATTTCATGGAGAAATAAAATAAAAAAAAAAAAAAAAAAATCAAACGGCGCGCCAAACTATTTCATATTTTATTTGCAGAATAAGTGTAAAAAAACTGGCGTCATAGTAGCCATGAAAAATGTGAAAAACCGCCATATCTCCATATTTTTTGCAATAAATTTATCAAGTTACACCTCATTTTACAGGTAATTAAAAACTCTATGAAACCATCATATAATATACAGGGTATCTCATAAACACAAACAGTTATTAACAAAAAAACAAGGTATAGTTCTTAATCCCCATAATTTCGTGTTGTTTGTTTGTTTGCGTGTAAGTGTATAGTCCAGAACGCTCGAAATTCAATTGAAATAAGTACACGGACACACACAACACCAGAAATAAAGTACATAGCATGACATATGGACCGGCTATTAGCCGGACCAAGTCTGCGCTTATTTGTCAAGGGGTGTCGGTGAATTATGGCCTAAGCAACAAAGAAACATCTCAATCCCGACCGTGTAGCACTCGCATCACTTCACCGAACGTGTACTATGAAATTTGGCGAACGACAAATTGGATTGACTATATTTTATAATAAATCAATTGGAAATTTAATTTCTTGAAAAATTAATACCTACTCGATATATTTTGGATAAAAAACAATCGAGCTATAGCGTTTTTTCGAAAATTGTCATGGCCATCTAATTATTATCTTTGTTTTTTTGGTAGAAATTTGACAAATTAAACGACATTTTTTGGAATTTAGTTCTTTATTATAAACAACGTTGGTGCTTAGGTGTCAAAAATGGTGTTTTTGTATATTTTTACGTGGTTGGGTGTAAAATAAAATTTCCTGTAAAATAAATACCAACATGACATTTAAAATAAAAAATCTATAAAATATGAGGATTTTTGAAAATTTTCATAGCTATCTCGAAGAAATTGATTTTTTTAATAACTCGTTTACACTGAGAAAAAGAAAGTGTTGAAAACGAAAACTGCTTAACTTAACATGTTAAATATAAACGATAGTCTCAGCATGTTAAAGAAAGATTTTTAGATTTGTTTTTTTGCATGTTAAATTAAGCATTTTGAAATATTGAATTACTAATTTCCAAGTATTTGACCGAAAACTTTAACACCATTAAAAAACAATTTCAATTCTTGAATTAATATTCAGTTTTATACAGTTTAAATAAAATACGCTAAAAAAGTATCGACATTTCGCAACGCGCGCGCCATCTGGTGGGCTTCGATAGCTTTGCGTGAATTTAAGAATTGTCAACAATACATTTAAAGCACAGATTATACATCATTTTTAAATAAATAGGTAGTTTTTTCAACAAAAAAGGGGAAGGCAGATTAAGCATTGATTAAGAAACTCAACGCTTAAATGCTTATATAGTTATGTTAGTGTGTGTATTTTATCTAAGGGATCATGGTGAATTATTTTTATTATTTTTAATTGTAAATAAAATTCAAGAACTAAATCGTTGCATTTTTATGTTTTGCAAAAGGATCCAATTCGGTAGGGAAGTACATTTGTTGGTGCAGAATTAACTACATAATGATAACTTTAGTTAACTAATGATAACTTTACCTAATACCTCGTATAATTTATATTTAAGTTTTGACATTTTTAAGAAATTAGTAAAAAATAATGTTTGCACAAACGTAACCTTACTATCAACCATTTTTATATTTGAATTGTCAAAAAACTGCATTTTAAACAACAAAATATACCTACGAATTCATGGCAACACAATATTATATATAATACATAATATATTTTACCGTTGAGTGGAGACTTTCTTAATCAACGCTTTTAATAATGCTAAATGCTGTTTAAATTTAGACGACTTATTTGTTTGAAGATTTTTACTGAATTGAAATGTTTACCCTTTTCACATTAATCACTACTAAAATGTGTATTTATTGTATCTAATAGGTACAATTTATATTTACAGAGACTGTATGCAGGGCCGGCCCGACGTTTTTTGCCGCCCCGGGCGAAGATATTTTTGCCGCCCCCTTTTTATTCAGCAGGGATAGAAAAAAAGTAGTTAAACCTAATTATTTTTTTCAAATTTATTAATTTTTTATAAGAGTTTTTTATGCTTTAGAATTACTAGGTAAGGCAATATACTGTTAAATATATATACATAATTGCATCACTTGTCAATGATTATATCCTATATATTATTATATACTGTAAATAGTGTCACTATTATAGTGGGTATAATTGTAAACAATATTTTTAAATTACAAGAATTCTTTGGTTTGTAAAAATTTTCTTTCGCAATATTCCGCGATAGCTCAGATTATTACATACATAATTGCTGTTAAAATATCGTATTTTTAATGTAAAAGTATACAGGCTGAGTGCGAACATTTTAAGTAACTTACTTCAGGTGAATCATCTTTAAAAGTAAATTAACTTAATAATTACGTAATGAAACATTCAATTTTCTTAGTTTCTTTAAGAAACTTTCTTGATTCATTACTGGTAATATTCACAGGCTCATTTTTTTTTATTAAGTAATGAGTTTAGCGGACTTTGGCAAAACCGAATGCTGCTGTGATGCACGTCAGATCATTGATTTTAGACCTCTAAAAACAATGTTTAGATGTACACACTGTGTACTACACAGCAAAAATAAAACCTCATTTTCATATATGCAATATTGTTTAATTATAGTATAATTATTATACCTGCCTACGATGGTTCTTTTTGCAAGAATTTGGAAAAGGTTGGTGTTTGTACTTGATTTTCTGCCGCAGGCGACCTTCTTTTGTTTTTACTCGTATAACAAGTTCCTGAATCTTTTTTGCGTTTTTGAGACATTTTATACTTCTAATTATCAAACTACCTTAGCAATGCACTGATTTTACAAGCACGATCGTGATATAATATTTGTCAATTATTAATTGTCAATTGTCAAACAAAAGTATAGAAAACTACATCCTGCAGGATGTGATTGAAGAAACGAATGAAACTGCATTTCTCGAGCGTAATTCTTAAAAAAATCGCCAATCGAAAATTTTTTAGTATGTTGAATAAAATTGAGTATCATTAACAAATCGTCGCCCCCCCCCCATTATGCCGCTCTGGGCCGTTGCCCGGTTCGCCCGTACCTCGGGCCGGCCCTGACTGTATGCAATTTATTTCTTCATTCAGTTTAACACTGTTTACTGGAAACCCAGGATTTCCTCTCGAAATACACCCAACAACACAACAATCTTATTTTAAAATCTTTAATTTCTTGTTTTATAACGTTATAACGATTCTACAATATTCATCTAATACTTTGACAATGTTAAATTAAAATGAAGGAACCCTTCAAGCAATGTTTGCCATTTCAATGCTCTGAAAGAAGTAATTGTAAATTTTACAATTATTATTCTAGATTTATGGGACCTATTATTATAACAAAATAGTATTTTATTATGATTATCAAAACCACAAAAATCTACTATAAATATTGTAAAGTTTACAATTATTACAAAAGTTTTTTCAGTAGCATATAGTAGGTACGAAAAATACTTTAGAAGATAATTGGGGCTATTAAAATTACCTGAAAAATCTCATTCCATCCCCAAGTGTTGTTAAAAACGGATATCGGTTTATTTTTTTTATTTTTTTGCTTCTAGTTTAAGCGGCTTTGGTCAGGTACACCATTTTTTAAATCATCATGGTAGTTGCATGCTTTGTATTAAATATTGCTGAAATTATAAATAGGTACTTATAATTAAATTTTAATTGCTATTTAAGGTAGAGCTCAGTTTGTGTTTACATAATCATTATGATTAAATCATATCATATTACAATTATAAAGATAGATTTGGGCTGATTTAACCTAATAATGATTAGTTAAATTGGTTAAAAACTTTTTAAATCTTCAATTAAGCATTCATTAAACATAAAAATGCTTAATTTAATGCAAATTTTTCTCGACTTCACAAGAAAAAAGTCAATGCATTAGTGAACATTGACTCAATGCGTTTATTTTTCTTAGTGTACTTTTAATGTAAATTTGGCGTATGATATGTCATTTTATTGTGAATTACTTGCTCTATTTATACAAAAATAACATATTTTTAACTTTAAGGCACTAAAACCTCAAAAAGGCGTTTCCAAGGCCACAACCATCATATAACACAGGGCTGTTCTGCGGACTGCCTTAAAGTGTTGGACAAAAGGCCGAGGGAATATGTGCAATGGCATTATTAGAAGAGATCGTATTTCCACGTTTTATTGTTTAAATCCCGTTTGTCGGAAATTTCGTTTACGTCTTGCCGCCAACTCGATTGCACCCATTCATAGCCGCATCCGCACCTTCATTTGTTTTCGCTCTACACTGGTGGCTCAATTGAAATTGGCGAGGATGTGTGCAATTTTAGGGTGGTACCTCACTGCTAATTATGAGAGAAAATAAATTATGTTATTTTTTATGTTAGATGTAAAAAGAGCACTCAAATCCCCCTAAAAAGAGCTATCATATGTGTAATTACTATAAAAATGAAGCGAGCTATACCTACGAAAAAATCAAAATCAAATCGAAGTAGCCATAGAAATTATGAAAACTTGTCAAATTTTGTTTCAGTACAGTAATTCCAAACCGACTGGATTTTGGATATGTTATTCCTGGAGGTAAAGGAAGGGTACTCGTCTAAGATAGCCATGACACTTTTGAAAAATCGTCATATTTCGTTTGTTTTTTATCCAAATATTGAAATTCATAAAATTTAAAGTTCTAACAAATTTGGGGTATCCCTAAATTATCTTGTCATCCACATATCAATTACCACTAATAGCAGTGTTAGCTTAACAAAAGGTATTAATAAGCATGGAGGAAACGTTTTTATCGAGTCTACCGTCATATTGTGGGACGCTATTCAACGACACAACGAAAAATCGGGCAATTACACCTAAAATTTACTGCACCTTAATTTGACAATATAAGTGGTACGAGTTTATTATTATTCGTAAAACAAAACGCCCGCATACGTAAATTTCGGGCCGCTTTTCGCGCTTCATGTAGCACGGATAAAGAGAATCGTTTAAAAAAATTACTGTATTTTTTTTTTTCGGGGACAAATGGTGACATGTACTTCCGATGAATTGATAACGGATTGTGTGTAGTAACCCTAATCGTCGCCCATTTGGACGATTTGCATTTGACGTGTCGGAATAAGTTAGTAGGGTATTAATTTAAAATAACTTTTTTGTTTCGATGGTAATTTTAACAGAAGGTATTCGGTCGTAGAAAATCGAATTTCCTTTAGTTTGATGTGTCATGGTATCTGTAGAAATAAAGCTAGAAATAATAATATATCATTGCATCTTAGTAGGCCTTGAAAAAAGTGCTTTTGCTTTTATTTCCTTTGTTTTTACAGTAAAATATAGGTTGTTGGGTATCAAATAAAAGGAAATTTGATTTTTTACATATTATTTTTGAGTAAAAAATATTATACAAAATCTTGCCTTTAAGATTTTTATCATATAAAGCAATAACCACAATTATATGTAGTTGCCATATTAAGCTTTTAAAACTCGATAGAGTTATTTATATACTAAACCAAAAACTAAAAAAGCTGTAGTAGATAATGTGGATTTTGCTAATAACTCATTTATTTTTTATAAAAAATGTACCGTGTGACCCATCAAATGTCAGGAAATTTAATTTTCTATAAGACCCCATAAAATATACAGTGTGTTTTTCGTCATAAGGCAGCAAACATTTCGTCTACATTGTTTAAATAAGCAATGCAGTCGAACGAGCCAAAATTCCTTCACTTCAGAAATCTCTAAATCCAGTTATCCATGATTTAGATAGACAGTTGATGAGCGCCGCGGACATGTCGATCTTATCGCCATCTCTTTTCAGTTAAATAAATTTTCAACGAGAAAAAGCAGGATGAAAACAATGCTTGTTAAAATTTTTCAGTTGAATTCAAAACGAACGCGACTTTTTTGCTGGAATAATAAAAGGCCACTACGAAAGTGTTAAAATTGCTATTGTACAGTATGTTTAAGAAAACGTGCGCGAAATATAAACGACACAAATAAACGGCGCGGTAATTACGAAAATATTTTGCGTTTTTGCAAGAAGTAATCTATTTTATCGCAATTGGTCTTAGGTGGCGAATACCAAGATTTTTGACATATTTTATAGAGATTTAAATTCCCTTTAAAATGGTGTATTGTAAGTCATATTCCGTCCAATATTAAACCTAGAAATCAATAAAAACAAAATCATCAAGTATTCCTTGGGATTTTACGTTTTCAGCCATATCTCTTTTGTTTTAACTGTCAAATATGTCGTGTTGGTACTTGTTTTAAAATACTGTTTATTTTATATCACAATGAACATATTCTAAAATTTGTGTACGGCTAAGTCAACAAATACCAAGATATTTGACATCGTGGGTTGTTTATTTTTAGGTTGTAGAGATTTAAATATCCTTAAAAATGATGTATTGCTTATAAGTCATATTTAGCTCAATAAGAAGTATAAAAATTAATAAAATAGAATATTAGGTATCAAGTTTGATAAACGCCATTTTATACACGAATTTAGGCACGAGCGAGCTTGCAAGCGAGTGCTTAAATTAATGAGTGTATAGAAAAGTTTATAAACAAGGTGCATAGTATACTTGTTCTACGACAAATACTTATTATTATCTTAAAATGATTTAAATCTAAAATTTGTATAGAGCGCCATCTATGAAACAATAGGGGAATCTGTGAGTCACCGTCAAATGTCAATTTTTTTATTTCATAAACACAGATTATCAAGGTTATAAATCGAAATGTATTTCTTAAAAATTGACAGTTTTTCACAGTAAAAGTAAAGAAAATGTTTTATGAGCACTTTACAGTGGAGTATGTGTCCGAATTTAAGTTATAGTTTACTGCTGGCGAAATTAAAAGGTCAGTACAATGTTCATATAAACTTTTCAAATATTGGCGTTGAGAAACTATTTAATACTTTTGTATTTTTGTATTGAGATAATAAAAGGATTTTCACATTTAGTATTATTTTACAAGAAAGGCACTTTATTTTAAAGATTGTATGACATTTGACAACTGTCAACTAACTTAAAACTAACTTCAGCCCGTGACTAAAGCGCCATAAAGCCACAACTTGTCAATGTGTATTTCAAAGGTCACTTAGGGTCATGGAAACATATACGATAAAGGGCGTTTTAAAGGTGGGAGTAGAAAAATATTTTTGTCGCGTATTCCTTGAAATTTGTTGTTTTTAACCATATTTCTTTTGTTTTAACTGTCAAATATGTCGTGTGTGTCCTCGTTTCAAATAGTATATTACACTACAAGGGCAGAAAGTGTGAGATTCCTGCACTGCGCGCCATGATGCCCGAGGCGAAGCCGAGGGCATCATGGCGCGCAGTTCAGGACTCTCACACTTTCTGCCCGTGTAGTGTATACTATTTTTCTTGCTACCCCGCAGAAAATACGGGAAAAAAATAAATGTATATAAAAAAACTTGTGTCAAAATTAAAATCTGACGTTTAATTTAATTCTGACGTTTACATTCAAAATCAATCAAACTGTAGCGTTGTCATGGTAATTCAGCGGTGCCAATACAGTAAAAATAAAAGGTTGTATTTTAATTAACAAATTACTACTTTATAACAAATAAAAGTACCATTAAACACTTAAAACAACATAAAAAGTAAAAAAGTAAAAACATAAATTGTTTATTTGTTGTTATAATTGCAAAATTATGGTTTAAAACTGCCATATTTTTGTGTTTCTCATGTTGGCAGTACGAAATTTGAATGTTAAGCACACGACTAAAAAATTTTTACTCCCGCTATTAGAGTGTGCGCGTATAGCTTGACCAATGCAAGAAACGTAAACTTTCTGCCGTGAAATCGGGGACGAAACAACGTATTTTGAGTCGAGGTAGTAAGAAATAGTATATTACACTACAAGGGCAGAAAGTGTGAGATTCCTGCACTGCTTCGCCTCGGGCATCATGGCGCGCAGTTCAGGACTCTCACACTTTCTGCCCGTGTAGTGTATACTATTTTTCTTACTACCCTGCAGAAAATACGGGAAAAAATTAAATGTATATAAAAAAATTTGTGTCAAAATTAAAATCTGACGTTTAATTTAATTCTGACGTTTACATTCAAAATCAATCAAACTGTAGCGTTGTCATGGTAATTCAGCGGTGCCAATACAGTAAAAATAAAAGGTTGTATTTTAATTAACAAATTACTACTTTATAACAAATAAAAGTACAATTAAACACTTAAAACAACATAAAAAGTAAAAAATTAAAAACATAAATTGTTTATTTGTTGTTATAATTGCAAAATTATGGTTTAAAACTGTCATATTTTTGTGTTTCTCATGTTGGCAGTACGAAATTTAAATGTTAAGCACGCGACTAAAAAAGTTTTACTCCCGCTATTAGAGTGTGCGCGTATAGCTTGACCAATGCAAGAAACGTAAACTTTCTGCCGTGAAATCGGGGACGAAACAACGTATTTTGAGTCGAGGTAGTAAGAAAATATTTTTAATTTTCTAATATACTAAACATATTGCATATTAAACAATCTAAAATTGTACGGTGTAGTCAACAAATAATGGAATTCAGAAAAGTAGGTTTTGTTTCTAAACCAATGTGATCGATTGGGGTGAAATAAATGACTGTCGTTAATGTAACTGGCAAGTGACCAACGCTTAAAGCTTACTGTGATGGATAATCTTTAATGTAGTGGTACAAATACTTAATCCGAACAAAAAACACTATTTATAACGAATTTTCTTACAATATTAATAATAAATGTGATGTTTTTATTAACTTAAACACATTTGTTTATCTTTCATCGTAGATATCTCATCGTTAAACTTCAAAGTGATATAATTTCTCCTTCAGTAAAAATTTGGGGGACAGTAATTTAGTTTGATGAAGCGTACAGGCTGAAACTGCAGACTTTCAAACATAAATTGAATTTACACAAGATTGCCTTCTGGCCAGGACACTTTCTCATCCTAGTTTTCCAGTTTAATTAAATTTTTGACTTTTCTTGTTGAGGAATAAATTGTCTTTAAAATGATGTGCTACTTGAGGTGTTTTGATTAAAAGTAGGCTTGGAAATCAATTTATACGATTCTATCTTAGTTGGCCATGACAAATTACGTTTTCTGTTATAACTTGGTTAATATATGTCATGTTGCATATCATATAAAAGGGTTTTTAATTTATCATCTGATAAAACAAAATATACAGAGGGCTTTAAAGGAATCCCTAAATTTCGTTAACTATTCGTATATTGCTTTAAGTTAAGGTGTTTGGCAGGGTAATAAATATTTCAACGGCGAAATTTCGATTGAATCCCAGAAATTCGCAAACGACGGTGTTAAAACGGGACCAAATAAGCCAACAAAAAAGCGCGAGCTTTTGTGCTACCGATTTAAAGTGAGTAAGTCCAACTGTGGCAAAATTTTCAGGTTTTACTGGACAAAAGTTGGTTGAATTATAATTTAATGATTAACAGCTAAAGTAAGATATAGGTATTTAATTTTATCTACTCCTACATTGACTAGCTGTGACTTAATGGCGTTTTAGTCACGGTTTGTAGTTAGCTTTATTATAAATTGGGGAAAAGTGAGGTTAAATCCGATTACATTTGACAGATGTAAAATGTATAATAAATAAAATTGGCTTCTTTGTGTTCGTCTCTGATAAAGTATGTATATACCTAGTATGCAACTTGTTTTATAAACTTCCCTAGACACTCGTTTTTATTAAACACTCGCTTGCAAGCTTCGCTCGTGCCCAATAAAACTCGTAACTAAAATGGCATTTATAAAACTTGATACATAATATACTATTAAATCTAAACATTGTAAATTCGACTTATGTCAGTAAGACAGTTTTGAAAGTTGACAGTATTAAGTAAAATTTAACAGTATAATATTATATTATCTACTCTCACCTTTAAAACGCCCATTATCGTACATGTTTCCATGACACTAAGTGACCTTTTAAATACACATTGCAAGTTGTGGCTTCAGGGCCGTTCCTGGCGAGCGTGCAGTGCGTGAACGCACGCAGGCGCAACATTTTGGGGGTGCAAAATCAAAGTGTCAATTAGTACATTGTAATGATAAACTTTCTTGCAAATAAACAAATTCTTAAACATACATAGGACAAAGTTACCGCCTTTAATAATAATAATAATAGTTTTATTGCCATAAGATCATTACAATGATATAGACAACGTCAAGAGGTTACTCTAAATTAATATTAAAATACATTATTTAAAATCATTAAAAGAGTAAAGACAGTTTTGGAGAAGCAAAACAGCATATTTATATTTTGTAATTGATGGGATGTCCTTAATTTCATTTGGTAACATATTTGCGTCGGATAGTAGTATACTATACTATAGTATATATACACTAGGGTGTCCCTTATTTTTTTTTTTCACGCATACCCCATAATTATATTTATTACGTGTTTATATACTCCCAAAAAAAATTTTAGCTCATTCTACGTATAAACGGGAACCCGTGTCGACTTGCATCTAAACCCTCCGTTAGCCAACGTTAGGCGCGCGCGGTATTTTGTAACACGAAACACTTTAAAAAGAAGATATACTTCCTGACTGTATTTTTCTAATGATTTCATTAAATATGATTACTAATTAATATTATTGCTTTTGTTTCTATCATTTGTTTCACTAATTTAGTTGATTTTATCCCTTAAATATATTAATATACTAATTAGTATTGCTAAAATATACTGTTATATGAAATTTCAGCTTTTTATAAGCATTTCTTTTCTTGATGTCCTCCCAAAAATATTTTAGACAGTTCAATAAGTTTTCGGTAGTCATCTCCCACAATAGACTCTTTTAGTTATTTAGAGTAAAACCCATTAAGTTTATCAATTTCAGAGTTTACGGCCTATTCAATAGACCCTTCCCTGTAACTAGCTACTCCCTGTGAAAATATACATTTTTATCAAAGTATACACATGAATAAAACTATATTTTAACATTTGTCAATAATTTATAATATAAGGGTCACATAATAACAAACACAAAATGACTTACGATCGAAGACCTCGCGACCAACCGTGTTACAAAATACCGCGCGCCTGACGTTGGCTAACGGAGGGTTCAGAAGCAAGTCGGCACGGGTTCCCGTTTATAGAATGAGCTAAAATTTTTTTTGGGAGTATATAAACACGTAATAAATATAATTAGGGGGTATGCGTGAAAAAAAAAAAATAAGGGACACCCTAATATACACACTGTGTATTACACAGTGTACACACTTTGTAACGAGCTTACGTCAGTGTACACACTGTGTATACTACTGTTAAACTTTGCTACCGTCAACTGCAACTATCAAACAAGTACTAAAAATATTATGACAATTTCTATAGGTTTTTTTGTTTTATTTAGGGTATTAAATATTTTTGTGATTTTGTTTTTTTGGGGTATTTTAATTGTAACGGGTGCGACACTGAAACTGCGTTTTTTCATGATAATAAAGAGTTGGTTCATATATATCAAGATACATTAATATGAGACCAAGTTGGCTTCTAAAGTTGATAATATAAAATTTCGGATGAAAGCATATAGTAATTTTTTTGTGTAAAACTTTAATAGTAACCTCCAACAAGCACGTATTTTAAATGTACAAATATTGCATACTTTATTTTCTAAAATTTTCTCAAAATGTAACGGGTGCGACATTTAAACTTTGTATCGGGTATTGAAACTTTTCCGTGTTTATTCTTAATGCTAGCTTCTTAGCATTACAATGTACAAATATTTTAAAGTTATAAATTACGTCGCAATTAAACTAACTGCGCACCACTCAATGTGTCGCGACCAAAAAGTTCGTCCTTTTTCAAAACGACATAACTTTTTTGTTTCTTAAACGATTTTATTTTGGTCTGTGATGTCTGCTAGCCCCATCCTCTGTCAATTTATGCTATAGATATGAAGCTCACGGTTCTTCAAGTAAATTTCCTACAGGGTGATATGTAAAACAGTAAAAAATTTCAATAACTTCATCCAATCCCCGTTTGTATAAAAAATATTTAAAATATATTGAGATATAGTTTTTATTTTGTTAAATAACACATCTGATTTTTTGTCAAGGTGGGGTAAGGTTTCTCGGAAATACGCTTTGGTAATTTAATAAATATTTTTTATACTTTGTTCAGGGCCGGTTTATCAATGTCCAGTTAAAGTTGCAGTTAGTTATCTGTTAGATAATTTCCATGGATACCATTGTTTTCACAACGATCGATATGAAATTTAACTGTCAGGTACACTCTTAGAAAAGACCTGGTATTTGTAACTAACTTATTATCGTTGGGGTAAAACTGTTGCAGAAAATAACATTTTTTGTTTTTTGTAATCAGTACCTTTATATGTGTAACTGCTTGCATCATTACCTGAAAAGATTTAGTTTTGTTGTGGAGTATTATTTACTGCAAAAAGGCGATTAAGTTATTTTAACTGAAACTTTGTGTTGGCTAGAAGTATTGACAACATTATCTCAAAAAAATCATTTCGGCGGTAAAATGTTTTTGTTGGACCAAATATTTAAGTAACATTCTCAACTGACTGAAATTAGTCCGTGGAACTAACGGTTCGGTTGTATAAACTATGCGTCACTTTTCATACAGCTAAGACACCAGCGGTGTGAAACAAAGTGTCAGTTGGGGATGTTGTCTCTGTAGGTTAATGCAACTGCAAACTTTGTGCATTTCGCGCGCGATTGGTCCAGCCCGGCGCGTGCTTTACTTTTAACCTGTAAACAAACGGTGTTGCACGGCGTCCAGACTTCGGTGGTGTTTGTTCTTTTGTATTTGTGTATCAGCTCGTGTGTTGTGTATATTTTAGGTAAGAAACTAGTTTATTACAATTAGTCATTTGCCCCTGTAAATTCAGTGGCGACATAATTTTTAACTATTCATATATATATATATGAATAGTTAAAAATTATATATAAGAATATATTCTTATGTGTTGGTTACTTATAGATATCTCTAACAAATAATATGGATAAGCGGACTGAAGTAGCAGATTTATTAGGAACATGGGGTTTACCTGAATTGGTTCCAGTTTTTAAAGGTTAGGTATTATTATTGCACTCCTTTAATTACACTATTGTAGTTTTGGGGCCCGAAAAAAAATTCAAAAATGTGAAAATGCTATTCCGACTGAAAATGGCCTCCTGAATCCAATGGTGCCCTCCAAAAGTCTCCATCACGTCGGAATTTCGAATTCTTATCCCTGTTATCATGCAAGTATGTTACGTTGTACCTAAGAATCATTGTTAAGTTGTTAAACAAAGGCTTACACTTCACGTAAACATCACGGTTTATTGAAGAAGTATAGTCAACTTTCATCTTAATGTACCTATCTGTGTATATTTACCAAAGAATCGTTTTTGTTTTATTGTTAAAATATTTATAAATGTTTTCTTATAGTAATTATTAATTTTTGTTATAATGTTTAAACCAAAATTTGGTGTTTTCAGTTATATTGTTATTTTTTAATTTATAATAAATATTTATAAAACGAACGGGCATGAATTTCCTTTCTCTATTTTTTATAATATTTACACAAAAAGTGTTATATTTACTAAGCAGGTATGTACTGTGGAATAATACCAATTTGTTGTTGCTACTAATGCAAGCATTTAATATTAAATATAACTTAGTTACAATACAAAACAAATTTATATTATATCAACTATTAAATTCTTTAAATGTACCTTTTTTCATGTAATTTCAATTAAAAAATAAATTCCTGCATGATACAATGTTTGTTGCGATAAATAGCAAGTGCAGTTGTTACAACTTAGACGCTGCTAAAATGACAGACTAATGTGATTGCATTAAATATCAATTATTTGTATGAAAAAAAAACTAATTTCGATGCACTTAAACTTGTTGGTTGGAGCTACCAATATTGGCTGTTCCGACAACAAACTGTAAAAACAAATTTGTATTAGTTCCCACAACATATTTTTTTGTTGTGCCTATTTTCACTAATAAAATTGGTTCTGGGAACTAAATTTTCATTGCAAATACCAGGTCTTTTCTAAGAGTGTAGACTAACTGGAACTTAACTAGAGATTGATAAACCGGCCCTCAGCAGTTTTCTTACATTTTCAATTACATATTTCCGCAAAATATATATTTTTAAATTTAATGGCTAAAAATTAAAATATTTAATGTTTTATATTTAAATATAAAAGGGGCGCACCAAAGAATGCTGCAAATAAAGTGCCCTTCTTGTAAAATAATACTAAATGTAAACATTATTTTATTATCTCAATACAGAAATAAAAAAGTATTAAATAGTTTCTCAACGACAATATTTGAAAACTTGATATGAACTTGATAGTAAACTGGATTTAACTTAATTTCGGTTGGATACTCCACCGTCGAGTGCGAATGAAACATTTTATTTACTTTCATTGTGAAAAACTGCTTCTTTATCGGATTAAACGGTCCATTTTGAAGGAATACATTTCGATTTACAATTAAAATTTAACGTAATAATAAGTATTTGTTGTAGGAAAAGTATAGTATGCAACTCGTTTATAAACTTTTCTAGAAACTTATTTAATATAAATTAAATTAAATTCGTGTCTAAAATGGCCATTATCAAACTTGATTCATAATATACTATTATTTTCAAGCGTTCTATAATTATAATTTAAGCTTTATTATTGTTAACGCTGACTACCAAAATATTCAATAAGATAAAGTTTTTTACATTCCAGTCTGTAAATGTATGTAATTTTAATGCATTTTTATTATTGTACAGCGGTGCATAATAATTTTACTTTTGAACTTATGGGACGCTTGAAAAAAAAACATATATTTTAGTAAATGTTGGTTTCGAAAATGTTCAGTAAAAATTGTAATTTTAAGGTGTGCCAATGTGTGCCCTGCGTTTATTCGGGTATATTCGGCTGATTCCGGAATGTCATCGGTGACTTCAAAAAATAAATATTTAAAACAATAATAAGCTATCAGTAATAACTAATTTCCAAAAAATAATGTCAAATCTTTGTAAAAGACCATTTTCAAAGAACGTAAACGTATACAAACCCCCAATCTGAATGTGTCTCCTTAGGTTGTTCGATTTTTCTCCACAGTACCTCATAAGAATTTACTCGGTCGGTACCTTTGAAAAAGTGAACACGTCCACACCTGAGCTGTTGGACTCTCACACCTTTTTAAGCAGATCGGTTCACTTCGATTCGCAAATAACTCAGTTAACATCGACCATTTATTATCAAGTTTTCGAACGCTCACGAAAACTATTTTAAATTGCAAGAATAAGAAGTAAAAACATTATTAATACGTTACCATGCTTCTCGGCTGTCATTTGACAGCCCTGATTATGTTTAAATTTTAGATTTTGATAATCATGTTGTAAATTCTTGTATAGAGCTGCAAATACTTTAAAATGAAGAATGACATGTCTTTGTTTGTTTTGAAAAAATAAAAATAAAAAAATATATTTTATCAAGCTAGGCCATGGTGTTTATTTTTCAGGAAATTTTATTCTTCATCCAAATATGCTAACAATGAATTATCTATATATACATAGTATATTTCATAGAACATTTTATTTTATTATAGATTAGATTTTAAATTGAAAATTCTTTAAAACGATGTATAAAATGCTATGGTTTGTTATAAGACCAGAAATTAACAAAATTTATTTTACCAAAGTATGCCATGGAAAAAGTGTTTTTCGATTTGGCAAGGTTTTTATTTCAAATTATTAAAGGGAATTAAAAATGCTCTAAAATATCTATATATACATAGTATATTTCATAGAACATTTTATTTTATTATAGATTAGATTGTAAATTGAAAATTCTTTCAAACGATGTATAAAATGCTATGGTTTGTTATAATCCCAAAAATTATTAAAATGTATTTTACCGAAGAATGCCATGAAAAAAGTGTTTTTCTTTGCTATAAATCGGTTAATTTTGCAAATAAATACCATCTCAAATAGGCAAAAAAGCAATTAAAAATAATTACTAAACGTTAAGAATTTTATTCTTAATCCAAATATACCGGAATTACTGATTTACAGTCAATTTTATAGAACAATTTAAAACATCGTTTTTATTTTATATTATTATAATGAATTAAAAATATATAGAGTATACTCTAAAATGATATACAGGGTGTTTCACATTCGTGGACCATTAGAAGTTTCTGGGGAACGGAAAAAGATATCGATTTGAAATTTTAAAAGCGTTTATAATCCATTTAAAACTATTTTTCTAAAATATTTTGAACAAAATTCCACTTCCGGTTTAACCGGAAGTGACATCAACTTTGTTATTTCAAATAGAACACCCCATATATTTTTTCATTTTTAAGTTCTACATAAAATTTTGAGTAAAATTACTATACCATGTCCTATACCTAAAGTGAATAGCGTCAATTTATAGTTTTTTAAATAATTTGTTAACTAATTAAGTGTTTTGAAAGCGAAATTACTGATAAAAAAAATAGCAGTCTTTGACTCATAAAAAACATTGACAAGCCAAACATTTTTAAAATTTAAAAGTAATAACCCAAAAAATCAACAAAACTGTAGGATCTTCTACATGAAGCACTAGCTTATTGAAGACATTAAAAAATTAAATGCCAACCTGATTTAATAATTATAAAATATTTTAATAATAAAAAAAATTTAATAAACCAACAATTAACAATTTTTATTACCAATAACCTATCTAATTTTTAATAAATGTTCAAAGTGTCCTCCATTTATATTCAAGCATTTTCTAATTCTCACTTCTACATTTGACGTTAACTCTTCTGGGTCTAATTCTTGAAAAGCAGCCTGGACACGGTTTCGTAGTTCGTCTTTTGAACGCAGTGGAGTTGTGTTAGTGTACACTTTATTTTTTATAGTCCCCCATAAATAAAAATCCAAAGGCGACAGATCTGGAGATCTTGCAGGCCATGACCACGGACCCAAACGACGAAACCATCTGTCTTCAAACATTTGGTATAGCTCTCTACTTACAGCTTCAGTACAGTGAGCTGGTGCTCCGTCTAGCTGATACCAGCATTCTACAGCTTCATTTAAAGGTAAATTGTCTACGAAATCATCAACTACTGTTCGTAATATTTCTAAATATTTTTGACTAGTCAATGCCTCATCATAAATGTAATAAGCCAGGGTGTTGTCTTTTATTAATGCAAATACGTTAAAACTAAATTTTACTTGAAAATTCTGTTCTTTGGTTAAGTGTGGATTTTCATCACCCCAGAAGTGATTAGCTCTAGTATTGAAAATGCCTTTTCTGGAAAATTTGGCTTCATCAGTCCAAATTACTTTTTTCTTAAAATTTTCATCTTCTTGAATTTTTACCAAGAACATTTCACAGAATTCTACTCTCGCAGCGCCATCTTGAGGGTGCAGATGCTGCACTTTTGTAAATTTGTAATCATGCCATTTGTACTTCTTTAAAATACGATGCACCGACGAGACTGAAACACCCAAATTATCTTGAGCGCTTCGAATTGATGCTTGAGGATAAGCGCGGAAGTAGGTACGCCAAAACATTAATTTCTGTTTCTTCGTTACTGGTTATAGGATGAGCTTTATTTCTTACGGCATTTTGTCTTCCACGTGCCTCAAAATTACCGTAAATTCGCCGAAATATTTTTGGTGTGATTGCACGCACATTTGGATATCTTGTGTTAAAAGTTCTGCAAGTTCTCGTTACAATTTTACTGCACTCTCCAAATATTGCAAAGAGGTTGAGAAGGTCAATATTATAACAAATTATATAAAAAACTATAAATTGACGCCATTAAATTTTAAACAATGAGAGATTACGTGGTAACCATAGATACCGTCAACTCACCCGTCACAGGTTTCTTGATACAAAATAATATTTAAAATTTTAGAAATTGCTAAATATCTCTAAAATTATTAACTTTAGGTATAGAGAATAGTAACATCAATCGAAAGATTTTTTAATTTACTATGGGATTATGTAAAAACATACCGGGTGTTACATTTAAAATAAAAAAGTTATTAACCTTTCAAGTTAGCCTAATTTGCCCTGGGTTTTCTTAGGTAATTTGTTAAAAAATGTTAAAGAATTAACATGTAATCTTTTAAACAATGTTTTAGAATTCCAAAAATTCCACCCCCATATTCGCAAACCTAATAACAAAAAAGTTATAGGCTATTTTTGATTGCCGAGTATTTGTCAAATTTTAACGAAAAAAATTAATAACTCGAAAACTATTCACTTTAGGTATAGGACATGGTATAGTAATTTTACTCAGAATTTTATGTAGAACTTAAAAATGAAAAAATATATGGGGTGTTCTATTTGAAATCACAAAGTTGATGTCACTTCCGGTTAAACCGGAAGTGGAATTTTGTTCAAAATATTTTAGAAAAATAGTTTTAAATGGATTATAAACGCTTTTAAAATTTCAAATCGATATCTTTTTCCGTTCCCCAGAAACTTCTAATGGCCCACGAATGTGAAACACCCTGTATAACATGGTTTGTTTTGTTATAAGCCCAAAAACTAACAAAATATATTTTATTCTTCATCCGAATATGCCAACAATTACTTATACATACATATATGTATAGGTATATTATGGTGATTCAAAAAAACCTTTTTTTTTGTTTTTTTCTCGAAACCAAGTTTCGTATAGATATAAAAATGAGTCTGTGATGAGATGAGCTCTTAATTTCAAAATTAAGATGCACTTTTCGATTTTCCATAAGAATAACATGGGAAAAATTATTTTTGTTTCTTCTGATTTTTATAACTAACGTATACGTTAGTATACTGTAAAGTTCTTGACATATTTTTGTAGAGAATTTAACGCTTTACAAAAAAGGTTTTCTTATGATTTTTTGATAAATTTGATTCTTCTAAAGTAATTTAAGGTCAAAGTTCAAATTATACGAAATTTTTGGGTTTTTTTAAAAATTTTTGGCTAGTCTATCTGACTCATTTAAAAAACACTTTTTCCATGGCATACTAAAATAAATGTTGTTAATTTTAAATTTAAAACAAACCAAAGCATGTTTTAAAGCATTTTTAATTTTCTATAATATTATAAAAATAAAATACTTGTTTTAAATTGTTTTGTGGAATATACTATATCGATTGTTATTTGACAAAACCTTAATTTTACAGGAGAGATTTTTTTGTGTGGGAGCTTTATTTGTAAAGTTATGTACCTGAAAACTGGTGAGGCATTATTTTATTAATGTAGAATTCAGATATTTAAGTTAGATCGAATCCAATCTGAATTTTTCATTTAATTTTGTGGCATACGATATTTTATAAAAACATCTTTAGGAAAATGTAAAATTAGTCTTGTCGCTTAAATTATATTTACGTTACTTTGTGGGATATAAATTTGATGATTACTTTTGTCAAAACTTCGTTAGCGACATTTATTTTTTTTTTAATTTATTTATGAAATATTACCAACGATATTTTGCTAAACAATGTTTGAAAATGAAAATCTACATTAGCTTTTTTTGAAAAAAAGAACGATTTTTATTCACAAATCAGTACCCATGCATGGTACCATGATCTAACCGTTATAAATTTGAGTCAAATTATTTGACGCTAAAACAACATGCAATTACTACAAAAACACTTTTAACCTGTAACTGGTGAGGTGGGGTTTCCCAAACCCCAACCATTCTAAGAATCTTTACCACGTATTAAATCATGCTGCGAGGCTCGCTACCCCCTGTAGAGTTTTCATTTGGGGTTTGGTAAACCCAACCTCACCAGTTATGTAACAAAAAAGTGACCTCACCAGTTACGGGTTAACGAACCACACTAGGTAACAACAATTATAATTAGGATAACTATTAATAATGCAATGAAATAAAGTAATTATAAGCTTTTGATCAAATAAAATATTATTTTAAAACTTGGTAGCAATCACCACGATGCAGGTATACTCACGAATAAACTGTTTAGAGCGGGAATAACACCTTGATAGATCAAGGCGGGAGCAAAATATTATCGTAAGCGACACAATGTCAAATCGCAAACGCCATGTCTCGGAGTTGCTTACGATTATTTGGGTGAAATCGTTTAAAAATATTTCTACCATAAAATTTTGGAGCTTTTCGTTTTTTGCCCTTTGAACTAAAAAATCTAGGAGTTTTTTCGAGAAAACGGCTAAACTGACGGTTAATTTCACTTTAACCTTGAATAACTTTTAACCAAGTTAACTTACCGAAAAATGGCTCAAGACTTTTTTGTAGAGCGTTTAATTCCCTACAAAAATATTCCGAATTTTTTTTAATGAGTCGGGTAGACTCGCCAAAAACCCAAATATTTGAATCATCTCTTCAAAGGCTCATTTTTATATCTATACGAAACTATAAACTATAAAAAACAAAAAAGTTTTTGTTGAATCACCCTAATATATAGTATATTCCATAAAACAATTTAAAACAAGTATTTTATTTTTATAATATTATAGAAAATTAAAAATGCTTTAAAACATGCTATGGTTTGTTTTAAATTTAAAATTAACAACATTTATTTTAGTATGCCACTTTAACTTGGTTATTTTTGCATTGAAGTTAGTCATGTTGGACCAACATTGTAGGTATTCATTTTTCAGGGAATTTTATTCCCTCTCTAACTATATTATACTTATACATAATACATATAGAACATTCCATAAAACTACTCGATACAAAATGTTTATTGCGATGATTTAAATAAATGTCATCCAAAATAGGTAATAAAAAGCACTTAACAATGCTTACTAAACGTCAGGAAGTAGGTTTGTTGAAAAGGACCTATCCTAACCTACCTAATGACACTGCACACGGTTCACACCTGTTTGGTATTCATATGTTAAAACGATCTAATTATAGATCATAAACACAAGTAGGCTAATGCTGTTTCCCTTTTCCGTTTTGTCTTTGAAACGATAGCCGATTGTTTTTTTGTGTAATGAACCGCCCACCCTGTTTTTTTCAACGCTTTAAATTGACTGTGAAGAGTTTTTTAGTAAACCGCTAATAAACTGTTTTTTTATAAAATAAACCATGTGGTATACTTTATTATATGATTTAAAATTAACATATTCAATATATCGTAAATGACATCATATAAAATACGAAGTATGATGGTACCTCCTAGAAAATTTATTTACACAGCTAACAATGATCGTAATTTAAACAATTAAGACACCTACATACATGTTTACGGAAGCCAGCCCCTATAATAATTTACTTAAACAATTTGTTGCACAATTTAAATGGACTTAATTTGACAGGTGGTTTTAAGATTTTGAATTTCTTGCAAGAAGCCTGTAAACGATTTATTACAATTGAAGTATCAAGCTTTTCACTAGGATTTATAAAAATGGCTTATTAAGTGACATAAAAATTATTTTAATTAAAAGAAATAAAAAACAAATACGATTGACAAAAACCACGTTTCATATCATTTTAGCTATGAAATAATTCCTACTTACATAAATACATACTTAAAAGTTGTATTTATAATCAAAAACACGCCACTGCTTTATCTACTAATTACAATCAATTAATATGGTAATTTGTGCAACCTAATCAGGCATAAAACTTACAAAAAAAAAAACAATTAAATTACTATTATCTTGACATCATTAAGTTTTCAAAAAATATATTTCCTGCGTTATCTTGTACAGAACAATCAAAATTCTCCACTCGTTTATTCCTTCTTATTATAAATAACAAGAACGGGCATTTATATTTACTTTTCGTTCTTTTATGCTACGTATATATAGTAGTGTATCAGTTGTTTAAATCGTTGTGGTATCACGTAAGCTGTTGTGTTTTTTATTTCCTAATTCTCACTAAAATTCGTGTCGGAGATCTAATCAAACGAGTCCTCGACACTATAGAAGTGAGAAATATCGGATAAACTAGAACAATTGTTGTCAGTCATGTCGTCACAGTCTTAATTTTGAATGTTATCTGGCAATGCGATGTAAACACCCTGTATATTTTAGCATGAGAGGGTGGAAAATTAAAAAACCTTTCATTTGATGTGTGACAAATAATCAAGATATCGGTAGAAAACACTAGATTAAAAGATATTTTATCAATTTATCAAAGATGGAGCAAATCAAGACAAATTACACTGTGCAACATTTTCAAAAAAAATTAAGATGATGGGGTTCTGAAAGTATTTTCGGTTTCTACAATCAAAATCATGAATTATAGCGTTTACAGAATGTTTAGATTGATTCTGTTTTTTTTTAATATCAATTTAAAGTTTTAGTAATTCTGGATCCCGAAATTTCGTAAAATAATAAATAATTAGTACATAAAAGATAATTATTTTGTATATTGTTTTATAAAGTAATAACAATCAAATAAAGAAAAAATAATGAGAACAATAAAATGCAATTTTTTTTTAAATTGAACCTTTTTCTGGATTTAATATGTTGTAGTGCAATTTCTTAGTTCTTTCGCTTCTACCATAATATTAATTATGGTAATTATTATTATTATTATTATTATATTAATTATTAAAAACATATTCTTTTTAACAAATAGAATAAATTAACTTAAAAGATATAACAAATTTTATTTATAATTTTATGCCAAAATTTCCATTGCCAAGATCGAATCAAACCTCTTTCCTCTATAACGATTTTCCATTTCCATTATTGTTTGATGCTCTTCTGATTCGCTGGACAGCTGATTTTCGAACAGGTCAAGATGTGCATGGAGCAAATGTACTTTTAGTGATGTCTACCCCCATTTTAAATTTTTGTTTTATTTTTTATTATTTTTTTTTTTTAAATTTATTGTTATGACAACAATTTCCTACCAGTTAATTGGTTTAAATTAATAAATAACGGTTTTTGGGGTTCCAAAATTAATAAAATTTAAAATCGATATTAAAAAAAAACCTGAATCAATCTAAACATTCTGTAAAGGCAAAAAGGCATTCTTTGGATAGGAGAAACGAAAACCACTTTCAGAACCCCATCATTTTTTTTGGTTTTGGTTTAAAATAATAAATAACGGTTTTTGGGGTTCCAAAATTAATAAAACTTAAAATCGATATTAAAAAAAAACCTGAATCAATCTAAACATTCTGTAAACGCAAAAAGGCATTCTTTGAATAGGAGAAACGAAAACCACTTTCAGAACCCCATCATTTTTTTGCTGTTGCACTGTGTTATATACCATTTAAAAAGAAATTTTATTTTCTTTGTGTTGATATAAATACCTATGTATAAAAAATGTATTAAGATAGTATAGCCACCTCAACCTTATTTTGAACAATATTGGTTAATATATGTATTAACCAATAATGTTCAATAATAATAATGTGCAAAATATACACCATTGATCTTTTAACAGTAATTGAAAGAAAATAAGAAACCCTCCCATTTGGTATGCAACCTGACATATTTTCTAAGAAAAATAACCAAGATATCACCAAAAATCACTTATTTCAAGGAGGACAAGACCAAAACGTCTTTTTTTAATTTCCAGCCTAAATATGAAACAAACCATGTCATTTTAAAGGATATTTCATTTTCTATCAAATAAAATAAAAATATAAAAAAAACTAAGACCCCAGTTCAATTTAGGTGTAGTCTAGCAATTTAAGTGATGCAGCATTTTGTCACATACATTATATCACGAGTTAAATTGGGCATAACGTAAAGTATTGAATAGAAGTCAACAGAACCCATAGACGGCGGATTTATATGCAAAAAATATTGATATTATACCAAAAAAAGTAATATTAATCAATTTATTCCATAAAACTGTATAAATATCGTACAAAAATTACTTTTTGCATAAAATCCTCTTTGTTTTAATACTTATAGGGACCACACTGCTGTAACAAACCGTTCTAAAAGGAGGATGCAATAAAATAATGTTTCGCTTCACTGGTCTGCTTCGACTGTTTTAATAAAGCTAATACGTTGTCGAATGCCCAACAGATATCGCTTAAATTATAAGGAATTGTAGAACAGAATTCTTGTAAAAAGATTGTTGTTACGTTTGGCATCAAAAAATTGGTTAATAAGTAATATGATAATGCGAAAGTCGAGTTCCTTGCTGTTCCAATCTCCGTTCTCGTTAACAATTCGTCTAAATGCTCAAATATCCGCGATTTAATGCGATATTACAGTGAAATAGACATGCGATATAAGAATATTGTCACGATACCGATAACCGTGAACGACAAAAAATGTAAATTATTTTTATTGGATGTTGTAGGAAGTTAAATTTCATGAAAAATGATGGGTTACTCGATATACTTTACTGGAAAAACAAAAAAGTTATAAGCAAAAAGTACTAAGATAGTTGTGCCAACTTTGATAAATTTGTTTTTTTGTTATATCTCGCTTCTTTTTCATCAAATATGACAAATAAAAAATTATCTTAAATGGTTTTCAATTCCCGATAAGATAATATCAAAATATACAGTGTGTTTTCATATTTGAAGCCAACAAAGCCCTGATGTGCCTCAAATCAGGTAGCTTTGAAATTTCTTCCACTTACTGTGGAATCCAGCGGTTGTTAGGTAACGCGTCGCGAAACTTTTTTGTTTTTTTTTCACTCGCGCGCTCTCCACCGACATTATTCTCGCCTGTCAATCGTACCACTGCAAGCGAAATAAAAAAACTGCGCGCGAGATTTACAGACAATTCGTCCTGTGCAGATCAAAGGTGTTGAAACAAAATAATAACCTATTTTAATATGATTTGCGCCGTTTTTGCCCAATTACACAGGCTTGAAAATATTCTTCTCACATATCGTGGTAACTACATACCGATGAAACAAGTGTGTAGTTTTTTAGGCCGTTAGTGCGAAAAAATGTCAGCAGAAATCACTGAAAGTGACAATACGACGCTCACTCTAATGATCAAATATAAGGATTTATAAATTTTTTGCCATTAATATACAAAGTGCATAAAGTATCCTTCTATGTATAATAATAATAATAATAATATTCTTTATTTAGCAAATGCTATTATACAACAATTAATATAAAAATATGTAATCAATATATATATATATTACTGTGTATAGGTATATATTTCTTACTTAATCTACATTTTCATCCAATTTCTTTTGTTTATATAATGGCCGCCTTGATACTTCATTGGATTCCTTGATTTTTTTATGTAAAATTCCAATATTTCGGCCATAGGAAAAACAAAATATGGTGGTGGTATATTAAAAACCAGTAGGCGAAAAAACAACAAATTTGATACAAAAGTAGATAAATGTATATTTACTTTTTTTTTTATTCACAGGAATAACAAATAACGATTTTTGGTTTTGACAGGTTTTCAGTTTTTTTTTTCATTATTTAAAAACCGCTGATTTTAATCAAGAAGAATTCTTATCAATTTTTAAAATTCCATTTTAATGGACTTAAGCAACATTTGCCTAATTTAAGTTAAATTATTATTTAACCAGGATACTTGTTGCACCCTGTATACAAATGCTCTGTATATTATGATATAAGTATATGCACAGTAAAAAATATTTGTTAATTTTAACCAAATATTAACCTGATTTTTTGTTAATCCAGGTCCACATAACTTTATGTTAAGATTACAACCAACTGTAATCTGTTAACTAATTGAATAAGTATCCTATGTTAATAATTCAACCATAATTCTTGTAATTTTTAAAAAGGACCTTATTTTTACAAACATTTTTGTAGACCCAGTAACAATAGTATATTGTGCAACAAGTGAAGAAAATAGTCGATTATAAACTATCATTCGTTTGGCACGCGAGCGTAGCAAGGGGAGCAAGAATGCGAGTTTATAATCGACTATTCTTCACAAGTTGCACATATTGTTTTGTCCCACCATCAAATCAAAAATTAAATCAAAATTAATACTGTTGTAAAAATGGTTTGACAGATCTCTCAGATCCATAAGTGTTTTGGGTTTTAAGGTTAAGTTTTTTAACATTGTTTTATATACAATATCTTCTTCTTCTTTTTCATTGTGCCACTAGTGGTACAATAGTTTCATTGTTCAACTTGTGTGACAATAGCTTACTTTGTCCATTGTTTTCGAGAGTATAATATCTCAATTCTAAGTGAGTGTGCCACACTCAGTGTGGGTCAAAAGTATTTATTGAAAATTGGGAACTTAAATGAAGAAAAATAAACACAAATAACACATCATTCTAAAATCATCAAATTATAAAAAAATTTGGTACAATATAATTATCAGTTATTATTTCGTAACTTTAACACACTTCACTGTACCCCCTACTTTAAGTTTGATAACCGGTGATGGCATCTTTTTTCGGATAGGTACTTCGCACATCGCACAATCGTTAAATAGGTATAAAGAATCCGAATAACAATAATAACTGATATCTGGTAATATATTATAAACACTCTGGACAGTTCTTACGAACACGTTACGAATTAGAATAAAGTAAGCAGAAACATAAGTTGCAGACGCTGTGGAACTTGTTGATGCGTATTGTCAGTGGGAAATGTTTTGATTGACTGCCTGAAATCATGTGTACTTTTTCATAGAGAAATAATTTGTTAACAAAATAATCCGTAACCTTTAAAATTAACAAAATGCTTACAAAATTGGATATTACCTTTACAAAACTTTGGGTAAAATATATTCTTTTGTTAAAATAATTACAAACCCTGGTCTTATACAAAAAAAAAGTTAACATTTTACAAAATAAAATTAACGAACTCATGTTAACAAATAATTTCACATAAAATTGTACATACGCTCTTTTCGACAAACAAAAAATTACATTATATTTAAAAATACAAACGATTTAATATTATACTAATGAAACTAATTAACAAAATACCCTGTATATTGGTATAAATAATAAAAAATCCTTCAAAATAAGTCCTTAGTCGGCACATTTATCTTTAAAACTAAATGAGATATAGGCAAAACCGATTTCCAAGGCAATAGTGGATGGAAACAAATTTTTATGTTTTCTAATAAAATATGACATGTGATACATCAATGTAAAGGGAATTTCACGCTCTTCTAGGTAGACAAACAAAAAATCGATTTTTCCAAAGTTGCTTCAATTAGTCGCGCAATTGAGACACAAAAGGGATAAAAACAAAAGAAAGTTACGGCGGGCCCGTATGATGAAAAATCTTGCCGTCGTCGGACGGCCCGCATAAAAATCATCCGGTCAACTGGTCCACGTCAAATGCAAATAAAACTCCATTTCAAGACGACGAGAGGACAAAAAAAGATTCCCAAATTTGCTGACTTGGTCCCTTTTTTTTTTACGCTAGAACGCACTAAATCTTTTAGAAAATTAAGTTTTTTTATGTAGTGTATTGTTGAAATCATAGTAGCCTTGTTAATGACCTAAAACAATCGCTACTTAACCTCTCCGATTTATCGGAGGCAAGATAATAAAATAAGAGTGCCTTGCCGCGTTGCCGCATGTAGTTTTTTGCACTAAACAATTCTGTAGTCTTTTTATTTTAAATTTTTAAATATTATTTTAAAAGCTTTAAAAAGATAACCTTCTTAATATACCTCATAGTATGAATAACCGAGTTATAACTCGGTTATATATAACCAAAAATAACCTATTTTTATAGCTATCTAGATCGAAAACATTATTCGCTTATTTTAGCAAAGTATAACTTTTGGTACTTTATTTTAACGGGTTTTTCTCACTCTTCAAGAAAATGTTAAAAATAGTTAGTTAAAATTTCACACCGCATTGTCACAAAATTAAAGGAGCTTGGAAATGATATCCTAGTTGATATATTTCATGCTGATAATAACCGAGTAATATAAATATAATCAATTCCCTTTAACCACTTGGTGGTGTAGGGTTTGCTAGTTACTTATACTAGTTATACAGGGTGTCCCAAAAGTCAATGATATCCTTTGAAGGACTGATAGACCAACTCATGACTAAGCAGAAAATCAAAATATGACCTTTAGTAAAAAATCGGTACTTTTTGAGATATAAGTAGTCATTTTTATGAATTTTGTAAAACTTGACACCTTAGATCAGTTTTTCTAGTGCCACAGCTACAAAATCTACTATTCATTTAATTTTGAATTGTAATTAATAGCAGTCCTATTCAGGGTTACGCAAAATAAAATATAATCTAAGAATATAGAATGTTGTAGTTGTGGCACTCGAAAAACTGATTTTATGTGTCAAGTTTCACAAAATTCATAAAAATGCCAATATCTTAAAAACTAATGATTTTTTACTAAGGTCATGTTCTGATATTCTGATTAGTCATGAGCTGACCTATTAGTCCTTCAAAAGATATCGTTGACTTTTGGGACACCCTGTATACGAATTTGCTCCATTCTTTTCTATTCTTGGTTAGTGTTTGTGCTTCTGTCCATGCTATTCCTCTTTTTTCCAATTTGTCTGTTATTACTTTATTCCAGCTTTTCTTGGGTCTTCCTTTCTTTTTCTGAATGATTTTTGCCTCCCATACTTTTTTTTACTTGTCTTTTGTTGTTTAACCGCTGTAGATGTCCCCACCAGTTGTCTTTTCTGTTTAAATTCTATAGTGGCTTCAATTTCAAGTTCTTCTCTTATAACTGTATTTCTTATTCTGTCCATTCTTGCAAGGCCGGATTAAGCTTTCGTTGGGCCCGGGGCTAATAAAAATTTAGGGGCCCTTTGTAGATAAAATGCAAAAAATATTTTAAAAAACTATATATATTCCTGATGTAACAAAAACACTATTACTACTACACTGAAATTGTTCGGCTGAAATTTTTTCAAAGCGGGGCCCTACTGAATCGCGGGGCCCAGGGCTTCAGCCCCTTTAGCCCCCCCCCCTTAATCCAGGCTTGCATTCTTGTGACTCTTTTAATATCTCTAAAAAACTTTCTATTTCTATTGCACATATTTTGGATTCTTAAGAATTGTCCTTGATTTATTACCCATGATTTGCAGCCAAACGTTAATATCGATCTAAATACTGTTTTGAAAATATTAAGTTTATTTTTTTTACATTTCTTTCTTCTGTATAAATTTGTTTTCATAGCGTGGTATAATGCTTTTACTTTTCTTTTATTTATTTCTTCTTATTGCCCTCCATTATAGTTAGAAATCTACCCCTATTGGAAACTTTCAACTTGTTCTATTTTGTCTCATTAATTTTTATGTTTAATTCTTCTTTTTTATCCTTCCCTATTATCATCACGTTTGTTTTGTGTAGATCATTTCGGGTTTTCGCCATAATTACTGAGTTTTAACCAAAAAAATATCTCTTATTCGTGCCCATCTAGATTAAAAACGTTATTTGGTTATTCTCACTTAGTTTTAATGCCACAGCATATGGCATCATTTAAAATGTTTTTTCAAGTTCTACAAGAAAATTTTAAGTTAAGATGACATTTGGCATCACTGCGGAGAACTCACGCATCCAGCGTGATTTTGCACCTGTAAGTGGTAGCTGCGAGGGCCCCATCTTGGTTGGTTGTTTATGGGACAGCAAGGAGGCTTTGAAAGACCGCCGGTGACGATGTACTGTACCATCGTACCCATATACCAATCACCCGAGGATGCGTACCAATGGTAACTATAAGCAACCGAGCAAGCCAGTGTAAATCATTATGAATCGTGTTAAGTAATTAATAGACTTACACTGAAAGAAATATATGTTTGTTTTAGCAATGTATGTGGTTCATATATGGACTACCACATACATTGCTAAAACAAACATATATTATATTTAGTTTTAACATAATATGTTAAAACTAAATATAAAAATGGTTAAGGTAAATATATTATATGTTTGTTTTAGCAATGTATGTGGTAGTCCATATATGAAACATAAATTTCTTTCAGTGTAGGAAATTTGTTTAAAAAACAAAATACGTCATTTTAATAGGGATCCTTTAGATTCATTGTGTAATTTGTCCTAGATATGCAACGAAAACATGAGTTGAATAAAATAGTAACAATGCTTTATTTAAATAATATTTAAGGCATAATCCTACGCTTATAAACCTTCACAGTAATTTGCAAAGATGTTAAATAAAGATAAAACAATGACTCAAAGAAAAATTATAACTGTGCAATCAATCATAGTTGCATTTATAAAATCTTGTCCCCAAACGCTTTTATTTTATAAAAACATTGTCGGTAGATTTTACTGTGTAGTTTTTGGCACCTGCTGTGCATTTACTTTAAAACCTGATTTTATTTCGAGATATAGACAGTAAAATATAAAAACAGGTAAAATCAGCTAAATTCATTAATATTATTTATTACATCGGCTTAAAAAATTAAAAAGATAAGAATATTTTTCTACTAACGAGGCAATAAACTAGAAAATATGCCTAAATATTACGTTTTTTTTAATAATTCATAGACTTTTATAAAAAAATACATTTATTCCCTAAATATAGCATTTTATTTATATATCATATTATATCACTTTAATTTTAAACAATAATCGAGGAAAAAAATAATTTTAAGGCTTAAAAAAATCAAAATGACCTACCAATAAACTTGTAGGAAATCAAATTCCCTATCATATGACACCCCACATGCTCTATTTGACCCCAAAAACAACGAAACTACGACCAAAAAACCCTTTCACCAAGCCCACTAAGATAAAAACGTATTTCCCTTATTTCTCGCCTAAATACAAAGCCAGTCATGACAAGCAATACATCGTTTTAAAGGATTTTTCTGGTGACGTCACCCAGTCGCTACCACCGAAACCCATCCATGGTATAAAGAGACAGAAAGATCTAGTTTTGCGATAGCGGCGAGATTGATGATAAAAAACAACGTAGCATCGCGCCGGTGACAAGCGGAGAATAGACGCCCGCAGAGAGGAACCCTGGGGGTCACCTAGGTATACCTTTCTAGCTACCCTAAAACTGTCAAGCGCTCGCGTTTTGAGGTTAGGAACTGAAATACGTAGAGAGGCGTTCCAAGTCATTTAGTCTAGACTATGGGCTTTGTTTTATGCCACTGTCCATATTATTTATGATTTTTTCGGTGGGTTCATTGGTTTTTAAATCAATTTTGATGGGTTTGGGTCTCTGTTTAATTTTTTGAACACATGGGAACGCTATAAAATCATTTCTTAAATACTTATGTATAATAAACATTAGAATCTTTAGGTGTTAAGTATGTTTTGTTTTATAACTTTTTTAATGTTGGTACTACAAGAAAGTGTACAAAGTACAATATTATAGATTATTAAGTTTCGGACAAAATATATTTTACAAAATCGAGTTTCAGCTAAAAGAACTTAAGTCATTCCAAAAGTAAATATATTTTTTTGACAATCTTAAATAACTTTTAAATATCTTTTTTTTAAAAGAACTTTATAGGACTGTCGCATTTAAAGATAGGTCTGTAGGGCTAACCAATATGCAATATGAAGGGTTGTTTTAGATTTGCAATACCTCCCTTAATTATTATCAAAATTTAACATGTGATATGTCATTTTAAAGGGAATTTAACGTCTTTTTCATAATTAATTTAAAAACGCACTAAGTAAATTCTGGTTAAAGTTACAGCGCTCTAAAGCATAGCTATACAAAATTATTTTTTTTCACTGTTACAATTCTCACACAAGCAAACTATAACTTTCGAATATCGTCATATAGTTTTATCCGTCAGGTGGTTGGTTAATTTATCGGCCAATTATTGCTTTTAATGCATCCTAATTACTGCTACGCGGTAAAATTCAACCGTTGCATCCCATTTGCGCATGTTTCTACTTGCTCCTTGAATAAATCCGTAATCAATTAGCGGCAGTCATAATAAATAAAATAATTATCGTATCGGCTTAGCGAGGAACGATTTCAAGTGTTTCCCAAATAAACTGCAGTAGGCTTAGTGCAAAGGCCTACAAGAACATACAGGCTGAAGTAAAATAAAACATATGTAATGTTTAAAAGTGTATATCTCGAAAACTATGAATGTTGGAGAATTATTGTAAACATTTTTAGAAAGAACATGTTATTCTTTTCAATTTTTTTCTGTGAATAATAATAGACTAGATATTTGGAAAAATGTAACAGAATGTTATATGATCAAATGATTATGACTAATAAGGTCATGTCCTATAAGATATATCTCGAAAACGGTTAAGATAAAACAATTTTCAATAATAATATAAGATATATTAAAAATGTCGACCCATTCAAAAATAACCACTCTTTAAAAAAATTCCACTTTTGGCGATTCTAAGGCTTGTAGCGTATTAACTGAGGCCTTAACGAAATAACGCGGTGGCGGCAAGTTGCAAAAGGATTCTTAAGAACATTGTCAAGTGGGAAAGTCAATTAATGAATAATTACCTACGTAAACCTATAGCAATTAGTTACATATCTGTAAAAAGCATTTTATGCACTGTTTTATCTAGTGTTGGTGCAGATTTTAACATAGCGTAAATACACAGGCGCAGTTTGTGAGAAAAAACGGTACTTAAATAATATTAAACGGTTTTAATGCTTGGGGGATTATAAGCACATAAGCCTCAGCATATTAATAGGTACTTTACAATTAAAAGTAATACAAAATGTTCATAATTATTTAAAAAAAATAACATGTGGGTTGTAAAGGAAAAAAATACCCCTGTATCTTTTTTGTTAGTTTTAAAAAAAGTTGTAACGACAAGTTTGTAGACGATTAAACTGGCAATAAAATGACGTTTGCAGATATTAATTATCTTGGCTAGTTTTAACATATGAAACTTAAATAAAATAAGATATGTTATTAAAGCAGTTTTTCTTAAATAACTCGAGTATTTTTAATAAAAAAAATTACTAATATACGATTTTGTAGATAATACAAACAAAACGATGTCTCGAAATGGTATATTTTGTATCAAGTTTTATAAATGCCATTTTAGTTTTATTAGGCATGAGCAAAGCTTGCAAGCGAGTGTTTAATATAAACAAGTGTCTATAGAAGTTTAAAAAACGAATTGCACATCTGTCAAATATTAGGGGATTTAACCTTACTTTTTCTAAATTTATAATAAAGCCAAGTTCAGTGACCAAAATTGCCAAAAGCCACTATTGCTAACTTCAGTCCGTGACTAAAACGCCATAAAGTCACAGCTCGTCAATAAAACGAGTTGCATACTATACTATATCTATGAAGAACACAAAACAGAATTTAAAGTCAATTTTACTTGTTAAACATTTGACATCTGTCAACTGTCAAAGGATTTATTCTTACTTTTCCCTAATTTATAATAAAGCTAACTTCAGCCCGTGACTAAAATGTCCTAAAGCAACTATTGCTAACTTTAGCCCGTAACTAAAATGCCATAATCACATATTATCAATGGGGGAGTAGATAATAGTATATTATGTATCAAGTTTGATAAACCCCATTTTAGACACGAATTTAATTTAGGTACGAGCGAGCTTGCGAGCAAGTGCTTAAATTAATGAGTGTCTAGAAAAGTTTATAAATGAGTTGCATACTATACTTTTTCTTCGACAAATACTTATTTTTATCTAAAAATGATTTAAATTAAGTATTTGTATAGAGCGCCATTATAAAACAATAGGGGAATCTGTGTTACCGTCAAATGTCAAATTTGTATGTGTTATAATGTTACATGTCAAATTTGTATGTTTTATAACATAGATAATAAATCAAAATGTATCCCTTGAAAATGGATATCACAGTAAAAGTAAAGAAAATGTTTTATTAGAACTTCACGGTGGAGTCCGAGCCTGACTTTAATTTAGTACAATGCTCATATAAACTTTTTAAATATTGGCGTTGAGAAACTATTTAATGCTTTTGTATTTTTGTATTGAGATAATAAAATAATTTTCAAATTTAGTAATATTTTAGAAGAAGGGCACTTTATTTTAACGATTGTATGACATTTGACAACTGTCAACTAACTAAAAGCCCGTGACAAAAAACCTGTTGCTAACTTTAGCCCGTGACTAAAACGCCGTAAAGCCACAACTTGTCAATGTGTATTTAAAAGGTCACTTAGTGTCATGGAAACATGTACGATAATGGGCGTTTTAAAGGTGAGAGTAGAAAAAGTATGTTTGCTTCACCCGTTTCTGACATACAGACCAAAAAAGAGAACTTTAAAAAAAATATTCGTAGTATACTATAGTATAGGTATATACAGGGTGTTATGTAATTAATGTTATATATTTAAATATTGAATACCTTTTGACATAAGGTGTAATGGAAAAATATTTTAAAAGATATTTTCCCGAAGATAAAGAAAATATATGAATTAGAAGTTTTTTATATTTGTTGTGATACGCCACTGGTTACACATTTGTGTTCTGTTTGTACATAGATACAAACCAACAAAGTAGCTGCGCGTTGCCAGTTGTAAAAAATTGTTACTAAAAAATTTTCTTGCATAAAATAAATAAATACAAAAGTTTTATGCCCTTAAAGTTCTAATACCATTCTGTATTTATTTACTCATCCAGCTATTAACTTAAGCAATGATAACAAAAATTAGTACCTATTTAAAAACTCCATGAAATTAATTTTTCATCGGTTTTTTTCTTTCTGTTTACTCAGATGAAATTAGGACAAGTTCACAGGTTAATCGTTAAACATTCAATTTGTGTAAATAAATCCAAACGCCCAAAAGCACTTCCCTTAGTTAAGATCTTATCTTGGTTAAGATATTTACAATTTAAGCACATAACCTACAATTTTTTGACAGAATGTGTTACCAACCAACATAATAAATTAAACCAGATTAACTTAAAGTAAATCATTACGAATTATGAATAAAGTTTAAATCTGGTGTGTCTAAATTTAAATATATTTTTTATAAGTATGTTTTTAAATCACAATGTTAAAACGATTTTTAAAAAATCATTAGTTTACAAATTTTTACAAGGTCTAATTAGTGATCTAGCGATTTCAGGTTTTTATTTTTTTTCAAGTTTTTTCAGGTTTTTATTCTTTTATAAATATTTTGAAAGTTTGATAATTTGTATTTTATTAGTAATAATAAGTAATTAGTGCGAAAGATTTTATGCTATGGCGGGTCGGGCGCTCACAAATATTCAATTAACAAATATGGTTTTGTGTTACGGGGAAGCGATGTAAAATGCTCGTCAAGGAAGAATTTTGTAGGTAGGTATATTCAAAATTATCACAACGCCAATCACGGACATCCACCGCCCTCGGAGCAAAGTTTTGTACGTGCTGTGCAAAATTTAAGGGACCGCGGAAGATTTAGCGCATTTGTTGGTGATAGGGGTCGGGCTCAGGGACGTGAATTTGTGGCCCTTGAAGAACAAATTTTGGACGAAGTGGAAGCAAATCCGAGAATTAGTACAAGACGATTAACTGCCCAACTTGGACAAATGTCCAACTTTGTTACGTGGCGCACGATTCACGAAAATGGTTTGTACCCCTATCACCTACAAAAAGTTCAAGCTCTTCAGGATTGAGATTATGCACTGCGGTTGGAATTTTGCCATTGGTATATACAAAAAAATCAAGAAGATGCTGATTGGAGCCGTAGTGTTTTGTATACCGATGAGGCCACATTTACGAGAGACGGGATTTGGGCAGCAACTCAGGAACTTAATTGTAAATAGTCCAGACATTTTTACGCGGGTGCGCGAAAGCATGCTTTGCAGAGTTTAGGCTTGCATTCTAAATAATGAAATCATTTTGAGCATCTCAAATAAGGTAATACATTTTTAATTTTACATTTGGCAACACTGCATTAAAAAGTAATAGGTAAGGTTAATCCGCGGTTCCTAGTCGATCAGTGGCGTACTTTTTGGTAGGATAAAGATTATTATAAATTATTTTTAGTCTTTGGAATTTAGAAAAAAAAGTTTCAGGTGCTTCTTTATGGACCCTAAGGAACTACCCATTTTAATATATAACATTAATTAAATAACACCCTGTATATGGGAACATTATTAAATTATTGACAAAATAAATTTCACAAATTAAATATTTTAAATGGTTTATGGATATACACATAAGAAAACTATTGTAATTTTATTTTACATATAAACGTCTAATTGTCTTTTAAATTAAATTAATCTCTGGGGATATTTTTAGTAAATATTTAGTAATATTTACCATAAATTATGCACGAAAAACAATGGCTAACTAATTGTTTTATTTATCATTGTATTTTTTAAGCGACATTTGTTAACTTGAAGTTATTTTTTTTTGGATTTTACCCCATAGTACCTTGATTTCTCGAAATCAGCGAACAATCGCAAGCCTGAAGAATCCAATTAGGGACTAATATCGCATAAACAGTTGAACTTAAGCATTTTACTGCGCGTACAGTTCAAATGGAGGCCGCCACAATTAGTACCAACTGTATAAATTGATCGCTACAGTGATTTATACAGGGTGTCTAGAGGATAAGATGGCTGGCGCATAGCTTTTATTGGATTCTTAAGTTTTATTGAATGTTGAGATTGTAGACCATTGAATTCTCTGTAAAATAACGTATTATAGGTTGGATTTTTATGAAAAATAACGGAGTTATCGAGAAAAATAGTTTTGATCAAGTTGGCTTTGGAAAAATGTTTTTTAGCTGTAATTCTTTTGTTTTTGGGTTAAAGTAGGTCAAGTGGGGTGTTAAATGAAAGGGTTTCTTATTTTCTACAACCTTACATACAAATATACAGGGTGTGTTCTACCATAACGCCAATACAATTTTTGTAAACCCAAAACCATGATTACTCTTAGGTTATTGATTTTTAACGAGTATAACTTGAGATTCTATGAAAAATCTTACCCACATCATAATACGGAGCGTTGACAGCGAAAGGCCACTTCAAACAGTGCCGACAAGATAAAAAAAGACCGATTAAAAGTCGATAGGACAAAAATGTGGTGAAATAAATGTTTCGAACGCTTATTAATTGCTTCAAAACACTCGATTTAATTCAATAAAACGGAGGATTATATCGATTGTATCGCCAGATTAAACCTTGACGTTGTCGCTAAATTTAATGATAATTATCCCATATTTTTTTATGGTAGGGATTTTAATTATCTTTAAAACAATGTGTCACTTATCACATTTGGATGAAACACAAGCGAGAAATTCAAGAAAAATAATTTTTGCGATGGTAGGCCATGAAGAGTGTTTAACATTAGTTTTGTATTTCGTGTATATTGAGTGGGGGCTCAAAAAATAGGAAAATTAAAACCCATCTAACCCCATAAAAGTATATGCATTATTATTTTCAATAAAAACCCCAAACAATTAAAAAAAATTAAATCATAATATCAGGTGGACTTTTTAATTTTAAATAAAAAAAAAGCAAGGAAAAAGTAGAAAGCCACGAAAATTGTGTTTTGGCTATGTACTATGCTCCACACCTCAAAGTCCCACCACGTGACCACGTACGGAACACAGTCTTTTAAAAATTTGGCATTCAAAGCTTTTCAGGTTATGTATCCGTCAAAGTATAGTCAATGAAAGAAATAATATTTATAGTGTTACCGCTTATGTTTAAGCGTTAAAAGTTAATAAATCTTTATAGTATCACAATAACAATGGTTGGTTTAAAAATTTAGGATTATAAATACTGCATTTAATGAAATTCCAAAGTATATACATTTCTCCATAAAATAGTTTTAACTAAACAGCATTTATTAAAAAAATCTAACTTCTCTATTATGAAATAAGAATATCTGTATCAAAGGTAGGTTAATGAATTAGAACAAAAAATATCATCTAATTTTGTATTTTAAGGTTAGAAAAATCTATTTTTACCAAAATAAATAAGTGGATTATTTGGAAAAGTGTGTTAATATGGTCATAAATAAATATAGGTATACTAAATAATTCTTGAATATGGTTCAAATTAAATTGAAGCTTTTATACTTCTAATGACAAAACTTGTGCATACCTCTCGGCATACCTACTTTAAGTTAGATTATAAGAAAACAAACAATTTTTAGAGAAACTTGCAATGTGAAAATATTTAATGCTCCCATGACATGTGATTTATTAAAATTTTTAAATTTATAATGATTTTTCGATGTAGATCAAGTTCAGTCGAAGCTTTTGAACTATTTATATTGACAAATTTGTCAATATAAATAGTTCAAAAGCTTCGACTGAACTTGATCTGGTAGCTTTTCTTATCCAGCTTAAAGTGTATCTACATATAGTTTAAACTATATGTAGATACACTTTAAGCTGGATAAGAAAAGCTACCACATTTTTAAGTACCATATTATACAGTCTTTTAAATAATCCAAAATACTTGGTCAAAATAAATTTTTCTAACCTTAAAATTACAAAATTAGATGATATTTTTGTTATAATATAGTAACCTACCTTTAAAACAGATATTCTTATTCCATAATAGAGAAGCTACATTTTTTTTAATAAATGCTGTTTAGTTAAAATTATTTTATGGAGAAAACCAGATATTTGGACCAAATGCACAAAAATATTACTTATTTGGCACCATACACTTTAGAATTTTATTAAATGCAGTATTTATATTCTTAAATTCTTAAACCATCCATTGTTATAATGTTATAAAGATTTAAACATTTTTAAAGCCTAAACATAATATTATTTTTTTCGTTGACTATACTTTGACAGATACATAACCTGAAAAGCCTTAAATGTCAAATTTTCAAAAGACTGCGTTCCGTACGTGGTCAAGTGGTGGGACTTTGAGGTGTGGAGCATAGTACCTATCCATCACTTATTTTTGTACGCAAGTGTTAAAAAATAGGAAATTTTATTTTACATCTGATAAAACAAAGATATACCCAGTATTTTAGTAATAACTCAAATCCATTTAAGTAATATTTTAAACGTCACGAAAAATTCTATGTTTCATGTTGTAATCATCTCAAACTGAACCAAGATAAAAATGTCAGTCGGAACAATTGAATGAAGCAATTAAAGACAGTCACTTTGTCAACGTTATGATCGGGTTCAATCATATTTTTTAAACTAAGATAAAAAAACACATTTTTAATGCGCTTTAAAGTCTGTCGTTTGGGCGACGATTGAAATAATAGATAGGGCTACCGTTTGAAATTTAATTTTTATAGGTGTTATCTCTGAGATTCTTCGAATTGTTACTAATTTAGACAGAGTTGAATTTAGATGTTTTTTTTATTTAAAAGCAATATTTTTGTCTAATTCTAAGTGTAAACAATGAAATATCAGCTACTTATATTTTCTTACAGCTTATTTATTTTTGATATTATGAAAAAACTGTTAAATACGATTTTATAGATTAATAAATCATCTACAAAACATATTCTACAAAATTTTCCTATCTCAAATGTTTCTTGAAATATACACACTGAAACCATCCCACTTTAAAAATGTGTAATTCGGGCCTGCTCAAACCTATAAAAATAAGAAATATAGTGTGTATAATCTGTAATAAAATATAATTGGGAACATACATGTATAAGTTTACGATTTTTTTAATTAAATTTTTGTTTTTATACATAAAAATAAAAATTTAATTAAAAAAATCGTGAACTCATACCAAATGCAAATAGATAATTTATTATTGAATTGAATACAACATTAACATAACCTTGCATTGTTACAGCTTGAATTATTGCGCTGTCTCTGGCGATCACTATTTTCTAGCCTTTAGATGTCATTATAAGTTATCTAATACCAAATTAAGAATGTAGCGCTTATTAAATCGTCGTGTTTGTTTAATTAATGGCAAGCGATAGGATCTATGCTTCGAAAACACCGCATTAATACTTATTTTAATTTTTGTTGTTGTAGGGTTTAAAATTGTCTTTAAAATGACGTATTGCACTTAAAGTTTCATAAAAAATTAAGGGAGTTATGAGGGGTAATGAAAAGTTAATAGTTGGCCATGCTTTAGAGAAAAACTGTAATAACTTTTGACTTAAATTTGCGAGGTTACGACACAATTCGGTACCTTAGAATGAGAGGGTTCTAAGTGCAGTTGCCATGTTAAGCTTAATATGCTTAACAGTTCAGCTGCACTTAGAACCTTGTTATTCCAAGGTACAGAATTGTTTTTCAGTAAAAAATATTTTTTTGTATTATTTCTTTTTATTTTAACTGCATTAATAGCACTATTATTTACCTTTCAAATAATATATAATTTGTCATGTTATATTAAAAAATAAGCCCAGAAATCCAAAATATGATTTTTTCGATGGTTTTTATTGTTGTTGTTGTAGAGTTTAAAATTGTCTTTAAAATGAGATATTGCACTTAATTAGATCATGAAATTATTTTTTATTATATGGCTTTTGTTTTACGGTTTAGATATGTCGAGTAGGTACTCAAACAACTTGAAATTCAATTTACCATAAATTTACAACATAATACACAGGATGTTCTAATGTATTTCACGTTTAATAACATTTAATAAAATTAATTTTAACGTTTTTTCATCCATGTTGGTGTTTAATATTCTATTATAACACATGTACAATAACAATTGACATATTTTACAAATTTCATTTAACTCAATGTAATTAACAGCATTATTTATTTTATAAACCCTTATAATTTTAATTTGTTTTAATTATTTTAATGTATATTGCAAAATTAACACACCTGTTTTGAAAAAATTCGATTAGTTTGAAGTTTTTTGCTGTTGTTGCTGTAAAAATGACCACCATGCAGTTTTTCTGCAAATTTGTAGACAATTTGTTTTATAAATTACCATCATATTTATTACAGAAAGCAATTAAAAGTTTATCAAGTCCAAAGTGCTTTTTTGTTACACCTTTACCCAAAGGCCTTGATAAGAGGGGTAATGGGGGTAATTACCCCCACCCCAGGATAGGCTCTTATATCAGTTAATTAATTATATAATAAAGACATAATAATACTTCTGTTATAACAGTATACTTTTGTTAAGAGTCTTATTTCCGGTTTAACGAGATTTTTTTTATGTAAGTACTTGAAATTAATAATTTAATTCCAGCTACCTTTTCCTCCACTGTATGTAGATTATTGCCCACTGTTCAAGCATATTTGAGGAGCATCCGTGCAAAACCGGCTATATCCACTTTAATAAAATGTTGGGAAAATGGCAAAAACTTGGTTTCCTGGCCTTTACAGATAAAAGAAAAAGCAAACTTGAGTTTTGAGGGCTTTGGAGTACTTGATTTATAAGAAATACTTTCGTTTTCAAAAAGTTTATATTAAGGCCAAAATTTCAAAAAATATTTTGTATACAGCCGGTTTTGCCCAAAAACCGAATAAAAAACGAATAATATGTGAAAAAAACCTTTATTATTCAAAAATATTAACAAAATAAATTTATTGCAAACATGAAAAAACAGAACAAATTTTAGTAGTAGTATCGACATATCCAAGCCACATGCTCATCATCATTATTATTTATTGGATATAGCCGGGTTTGCTATAAAAACGTGGATTTGGCCGGTTTTGCTCCTAAAGCTACCTTTTAAATGTGATTTTAACATGGATATAGTACTGCCGTGCTTAATGAAAACGCCGTAACCAACAATTTTGCGATTTTTGTTTTACGGCATTTTCTACTAGAACAATTCATCCTGCGTCTATCCCCGGTACTCAAAAAACCGTATCTATATATATACGGTTTTTTTGAGTACCGGGGATAGACGCAGGATGAATTGTTCTAGTAGAAAATGCCGTAAAACAAAAATCTCAAAATTGTTGGTTACGGCGTTTTCATTAAGCACGGCAGAGTAGGATTTAAACAGAATTATCTTGGTTGTCGATAGAAATGAACCCAAAGATGCGAAATCAAAAAAAAACAAAAACTGAATAAAATGGATTTAGCCGGTTTTGCACGGATGCTCCTCATTTGACGTCATAGGTCAGGAACAACCAGTGGCGGCAAACATTTCTACTTTACTTAGGAAAAACTTTCTTATTTTTGCGTGTACTATCATCCCCTTAAAAGATGACAACTTATTTGATGAAGTCACAGTGAATATTGAAATCGGCCAGTTCAGTTCCCGTCGTTATTCGGGGATTTTATTATTGAATTTATGGATTAAGCGGATAGTACGGGAAATTCCCGTTTAAATGGTGTATAATAAGTTAAAGCCTTTGCCAATGGGCGATTTTCTTATAAGAAAAAACATTTTTACTCTAAACAAAACTTTTAAGTAAAAATGTTACAAAACTTAACATATTATACAACATTTAAACGGGAATTTCCCGTACTATCCGCTTAACCCATAAATTCAAACTTTTAACCACATCAATTCAACATTTTATATAAACTTCCAACACCGCGGGTGTCCGCGTAACGATCTCTTAAATGACTCGCAAACGGTTTAATACATCCGCGCGTCATTTAACCCTCACTTGCGAAAATCGCGTAATTCGTTTATACCGAACAGTGTCTACGTTTCGCGCCTCGTTTACTCACAGAGGGCGCCAAAGATGCCATCTGTCATGTTTTAGGGTTGATTTTAATAGAGTAAGAAATCCTCTTTAAAATGATGTCTTATACTTTTAAAACGAAATAGCTGAGATACAGGGACATGGAATTGCGTTTAATTATTTTGTTTTTAAAACAAATTAGGACGTGAGTGTATTCATTTTAAAGGAAATTTGATTTTCTATCACAAATTTTTTTTATTTTTTTTTTTAGATTTCTTTTTATATTTGTAATTTTACAAAAGTTTTTAAAATTCTCTTTTAAATGGCGTATAGAATTGTAAATTTGGTTTTTAAATAACCGAGATATCGTATAAATACATTTTCGTTCTAGTAGGCGATGAAAAGGTATTTTTCAAGCATAACTCTTTTGTTTTTTGTCCAAGATGTACCGAGTTTGGGCTCAAATAAAAGGGGATTTTATTTCACATAAAACTATATATAAATATACAGGGTGTTTCATTGCATAAGGCCATAAGCCTCATAATTGATAGAAATTGTTAGTCTAGGCACGTTTTTTTGTGTTTCTAGGAAAGTGTCGGTGGTTGCTTGTTATCAAAATAATTTAAATGCAGTCTTTGTCGACTATTTATACTAGAACTCGTAAAAGATGGTTGTGATTGTCCGTCCGGGGCTACCGGTTTACACCATAAAACAAAGATTAACATAAAGTTTTCATAAATATTCAAATAACCACACTAAATTTGAATGAGATTGTTACTAAACACCTTTTGTTTTCAAGTACTTTATTAACATATTATTTTCAGAAAAAATTACTTTACCGACTTATACCGCTTTATCTTGTATTGCTAATTGTAGGCAATAAATAAAATAGCAAGTGGTCGTTTGCTGGTAAAATATGGCGGAAATTCCACCAAGGTTTGTCTATAAGGTATTAACATTTGCAAGCGATTTGCAAGAAAAATTCCCTGGAATGTTTCGTAAACCTGCAAATAGCAAAATTATTTTCAATCACTCTGTTGTTTATCATTCGAAGGTGTCACACAGAGAAATGGGTCGATTGTATTACAAATACTCGCAATAAATGTTCAATTGTATACATGAGTAATATAATTTTTGCTATTAACGCTGTTATTTTCTGATATAACCTGTATATCATGAAAGAAATGGGTGTAAAATTCTTTGAAATAAATACCAACAAGATATGTATGTTGGTCCAAAAATAAAAGAAATATTACGGTTTTTACGAAATATCATGGAAAACTAGACGGAAAGGTTTTTTTCTACGACCACTAAAACCTGTAAAAGTCACATTTCGTAATGGCATCGTTGCTTAGAAAATGAATATTTTCATTGGCAAGGCAAAACAAGAATGTAAAGTGACATTTCTGTGTGAAAAGTGACAAGTCTGTGTAAAAAGAAATTGAAAGCATCGTTTGACATTCGTTTCAAAATTAACAACAAAATTAATTGTATTTGTATAATAAATTCTAATTTTTAGTGCCTTAGAAAATGTAGGTTTATTGATTTTAAAAATTAAAAGAATAAGATGAAAGTAAATTTAACAGCTGTCACGTTTTTAGGTTATTTTGTTTTGTATTTGAAAATAATAAAAGTGTAATAACATTGTGTTTCACTTGTGAGAAAAGCTTTCTTCAGCCTGACGGCCTCATAAGCAACTTAACACTCGAATGAAGAAGTCGCTTTTCAACACTTGTAAAACAAATAACTATTTAATGATTGCAGGCTTATTGTAAAGTAAAATATGACCAGTTATAAATTTTACAATTTAACGCTCTTTGTAAATTTTATAACAAATTAAAAAAATATTGAAAAAAAATTAAAAAATGTTTACTTTCAATCAAGGCTTAAAAAATTATATTCTCTTTCATGTGATACCGAATATGACATATTTGCACAAAAAACAAACCAGCAGTTTTAAGTATTTTTAATTCCCTACGAAAATAACCCAACATTATACAGGGTGTCTGTAATCCCAAGGCCACGCGGTTTGATAAAGTCTTAAACCGTCACAAAAAAACGATAAAATCGATAACATCGTGGACATAAAAGCCAAATAATTACCACCCGTGACTTTAAATTGGTCCTGCGGACTGTTTTTATGCTGCTCATTAGTAAAATATTTATGCCTAATCTGGAGTTTGTAAACTTCACAGCCGAACAGTAGCGTACAGGTAGGATTTTTATGAAATCTTGATTGTAGATTTTAAATTTAAATCTGTACGCCAGTGTGGCATGGTGGCGCTTAGTCGATTAAAGCGTGAGAAAATTTCTTTAAATACCTATATCAAGATACCTGTTTATAATTTAAAATATGTCCAAAATGATCACAACGAAAATGTTTTGTGACATTTTAAAGTTATCGAATCTTGGTATTTTATTAACTTTAGGGGGATCAATATACCCACATTTACCAACAAAAATAGGTATTATAGGAAGCTACATCGCAGTCATACATTACTTTACAACCGCAAAGAGAAAAGATTACTCTAAAATACATACATATAAAACAAATGGATTTTACATAAAAACAAACAGTTTTGTGTGTTACTACAAGACTAACCGGACTTATCAGTGATTTGGATTTCTACCCCTACTATATAAACCCCTACTGAAACCGATATCAGTATAAACAGGCAGTGGCGTAACTTCAAGAAAGTTGGTTATGTGGTTTTTGAGTTACTCTGTAAATTTTTTGTGTTTATTTTTGTTTAACCTTGTGGATAATTTAATTAGCTTTTATTAGAGCCCCAACTCGATGTACTTTACTCCTAAAACCAATGAATTATAGATAAAAATAAATTTTTCATGGCACCCTAAGACAAATTTTATTTTCTTCTATAACTACATTGTTTTTACTCTAAAATCAACATAGGCTACGTCATTTTTTTCGGTATTTAACTCTCTATAAAATAAATATTATTTTGGTGCGCCACTGTACAGTTGATTGATCTGGGTATCCTCCCTTACGATTTACTGTAATCCGGGATTTGGAAAATAACAATTTGTCCTTGGGGATCGGTTTCGTGTAATTGACGTCTTTATCTTACCAGTTATCTTCCATTAATTTGTGTTTCTTTCATATGTCATCTTTCGATTGGATGGGAGAAAGGCCTATCTAATTTTTTCAAGAGAGCTTAAATGTTTAAGGGGTCAAAACCATCGTATTTTAAGTTAGGATTGTTAATGGACACTGTTATATAACCTATGTGTGCTGTGTTATTTTTCTTGTATATAAAATAGTTGGTGTTTAAACAAAAAATAACCGAATTATAATCAACAAAACACTTTTTCATGGATGGCTACGATTGGTTTTGTTTTTGGATCAACGCTTATTTTTAAAGAAATTTTATCAAATTTTATATTATTAAGCTCATATTATACATTATTGTAGATTTTAAAAATTCTTACATATTTTTTTCAAAGCGATACTCGGTTCTACTTTTCTTTATTTTTTACCAATAACAACCAAGATAAACGCTAAATATTTTAATTCATATTAAATATATAAATTTTATCAAATATTAATTCTTAGTATCAAGGAAATAAAGATAACAATATCCTGTATACAGGATATACATGTATAATATCAAATAACTAATTCATTAATAAGTATACTTACCAATTTGTAATTAGGTATTATATTTTCAATATGAAATTTTAATGAATAAAAAACATTGTTTTATGAATATTATTTTATTTATCCTTAATATTATCTCAGCTTAAAACATATATAGACAATCACATTTCACAAATGTCTACTTTTTTAATTCATTACAAATATCAAAAAAATTGCAGTGTCGAAATTTTTTCCACAAAAAAGTAAAATAAAATAAATAATTTTGAATATATCTGTTCCGCTAAATTTTTACAATATACAATTTTTATTTAACACAATTTATATACAAAAAAAATCGTCAATATTTTACACCGTATTTACACATTTTTATTAAATATTTATCGATTTAAAGGAACTACTATGTATAGTATTTTTACAAAGCAAAAAACAGTCTAAAAACTGCTGTCTAAAATTATTAATCAAGGGTTTTATTACAACACCCTGTATTTAAGTAGCCCATTGGATATAAAATTAAATTCCTTTTTTTGGACACCCAAATCGTCCTACTTTTGATAAAAAACAACTAAGCTACTGAAGATGGCAAATTCCAAAGCATACTTTGATTAATAATTATTGTATTTGTATTCGTGTAATCGACGTTATTGGGGTCATTTTAAAGGAAATTTAATTCTCCTCATACAGGGTGTTTACCGGATATTGCACACTAAATGTAGGAGGAAAGGGGGTAATAATTTTAGACGTAACCTGTACAGCACCATGTTTAAACAAAATTATAACGCGATTTTTACATTTTAAATATCAATTACATGTTTTTGTACTTGCAGTATCTTTATTTAAGCTTAAGAAAGCACGTTGGGTTTCAAAAAATGTTAAATCCCTTTTTTATTTATTTTTCTATTTCACTACAAAAAAGTACGGTAATATACAATTGAAATGAGCAATATTGCGTTTTGGCCCTTTGGGGCTACTAGCACCCTCACTTGTTTTTTTGCAAATATTTTGCCCAATGTTTGTAGGACGTCAAAATGTATTTAATAAAAATTATAGATATTTTTATTCTACACAAAAAAGGTAAAATGCATTTTTATGTAGGATTGATAGTTTTAAAGTTACTAAGTCAAAATATGTTTCTTAAGGGGTTAAGTTTTGAACCTTGATATATTCTTAACAATTTATCATACTTAAAAAACGCACTTTGCTTTTTTGTAAAGAATTTAATTTAATAACGTTTTGTTAAATACCTTTTTGACGTTCGACCAATAGGGATTAGATATACGCGAAAAACTGTGAGAGAGCCAAGTACGGAAAATATGGCGTTTATCACTAATATTATTTCTCAATATCTTCGGATTTTTTGACATCCAGGCCGTTGACCATTTTTTCTATACTTTTTAAATCACTGGGGCTTGACGCGGTTTCGGGTTTGGGGCTCGACGTGCTAGGTCTTAGAGGGGGGGAAAGTGAAGTCCCCCTATGGAGTTTACTTGTTGAATTTGGAGAGTTACTCAGCGATCTCGTGTGAGAACTTGGTGTAACTGTCTCGAAGGCGCTACCTAGGGGGCTAGAGCTGACACCGGTGGCTGTATTTGAGGTTGGGAGGGTGTAGGGGGTGAATCTATGCCCGCCTTTGAGATGGTTGTGAATTGGGCTTGTAGGACTTAAATGGTGAGGATTGGGATGGGCTAAGTTTTGGTAGTGTGAAAATAGGGCTGGGTGTTGAGCCGCTAAGGCTAACTGAGCGTTGAATAATAGGCTAGGGTTCATCCCTGGGTTATGGGCTCCGGTAAATAGGCTTAACGGGGGTGGAAAGTGTCCACCGGCTCCGGGATACATAGCTGCGGCTCCGGGGTATAAATATGGTAGTAAATGCGGAGGGGGGTGGATTGGTGGTCCAACGCTAATATTAGGGCTTGGATATTCACCCGTAGCATTACTAGAAGGTCCAGCATTATCCTTAGGACTTGTAGAAGGTCTAGGCCTAAACGCTGTAGACCCAGGACTTTCAGAACAACTAGACTCACTGCCAGAATCATCATGTAATCTCCTTCTAATAGAATCCTCTTCAGTAGACTGATTTAAAGAACTTGTTATAGGCGTAGATGCGTGTAAAGACGGTCTAGGACTATCAGCGGTCCCCACGACATCCAACTCGCTATCGTCGGTCTTAGATACCGTAGAACTATCAGCAGACATTCTCGCCGGTAAAGGATGCGACGTTTTATCGTCTGTATGCCGCTGCGCTAACATTGCCTGCCTGTAACAACGGAAACGAATAAAATTATTAAATTTATGTTAACACCAGCGAGATGTAATTTTATATTGTAAATATCCCTAGAACTAATGGACCGATTTAAAAAAATCAAAAACGAAATTAAACCTTCTTTTAATATGTTATATATACAAAATATCAAAAATGGTGGATGCGCCTTATATTAAACCAAAAATATCAATTTAGTGGAAAAAATCGTGCGCATTCGACTAAAGCCAAGACGGCGTCTTCAAAAAAAATCGTAAAACAATTGAATTTGCTCATCGACGATTGATAGAGGGTGTTAGCGAATTACTGACGGTCGTTCTGGTTTCCTTTTAAACGATGCTCAATTGTTATCGGCTACTGCCGCGCAAAGCCTACGCTGCCAAGTTGGGAAATTGATACTCGCGAACCGAGAGGGAAGGAACGCGACGTTGCCACAATGTGCGCAGTAACTTTTTTGTTTATTGACAAATTTTAAACATTCAAAATTTAGATTAAACGGCTATGAAAATACTATTTAGTGGTGTGTGTATATGGGGTTTATTAAAAATAAAGGGTTTTTCTGATAATATAGTCAAATTTGTTACTTTTACTAAAGCCATATATTTTTTTTATATCTGAAAGAGTTTTTCATTATAAATACGATAATATGTTCAACCTTGGTGAAAATGGCATTTTTTACTTATTAAAAATACTCTTATGAATTTTGGTACATATGTAACATGTGGCAACGCTGTTGTTTATTGGTGCGTACGTGTCGGGGGGTGTAAAGGGAGTTGCCAGACTGCAGGGAAGCATTCTAAAAGGGGTGCAAGTAATGCCAAAAGTCTAATTGACCGAGTGTAGATAATTATACTTACTATAACCTTTCGTAGGACTGACAAAGACGTATATTTACTGTTTTTTTGCTTAATTTAACTTGTGAGTCATGGTAAGTTTGCTATAGGAATTATGTATATAAGAGCAAATTAAATAAATAGAAATAGTTATAAATGAAAAAAGTGTTTTTTTGTTGTGTGTTAATAGTATTAACTTAATACCCTGAATTTTGTTTATAGAGCATATTTTTTTTTTCTTAAATTACACTAGAGAAATAATTGATAAAACCATACAAACAACATACAATTTTATTTTTATTATTACTTCACTTATAACACCCTGTATCTCTTTACGGGATAAATTCAGGAGAAAAAGTTAAATAGTTTTTTCGTGTATAATTTACTTCTCTATAACTTACTTATTTAAAACTTTTTTTTTAAATTACCCACTACACATAACATCATATTTTGTTTTGATAATTTTAGACCTTTGTTTATACGATTAATTTTGTCTGTAATTTAAGCCGGCGCGCTGCTAAAAAATCCCCTTTTAACCCTAAATGGCCTTTCATCGACACCACCTAAAACGTTTATTCATGAATTTAAATAGACTATCATTTGCACCCTTTTATTTGGGATGACCTTAAGCAAATGTCACGCTGTTAATTTGGCGATGTCACCCTTAACTGCACTGTGCAGAAAAATATTTTTTGTTTATAATCAAAATGATATATATCCTGTTAAGTTTTTAAAAACTTAAGAGATATATCATTCAAAACCAAATTATCATAGGTTGCTATGGAAAAGGGTTTTTGGCTTATAGTTCTTTTGTTTTTATATTAAAATATTTCGAGTAGGTACTCAAAATAGAGGAATTTTAATTCTCTACGACATAGAAAGCAAAAAAAATAAATTTTCCTTTTTAAGGGCTAAAGCAAAAAAACTTTTCCCCACAGTGCATTTTAAGTTAAACATAGGCTTTATTCGGCCCGTTCCCTGTCTTTTAATTTAAATTTACACGATCTTTTTAGCATGCAATAAGTTTGCATATTTATTCCTTTAAAAGGATGTGGTAAAGCCGAAAATTGTATACTATGTGGCTAAAAGGGGGAATAATTTTATTTAATGGTATAAATACTTACTTTTTTTCGCGTTTCCCTGCGCCTGTATCTCGGAAACCTTTTGCAAAAGGATTGTTGTCAATTTTTAGCTGTGTTATCTGAAAACAAGAAAAATATTGTTAGTTTTTTTCTCTTGTAATTTTATTTACTTTTCTTGTAAAAGTTCCATTATCGTGAATTAAAGTATTAAAGTAAAATCTACAAAGCAATGTATGATTAATGAATGGAAAAATTGTGTTAATTTTTTTTCTATTATCAATTATATCCTTTTAACATTATAAGAAAAACTAAACAATAGTAGGTACTTAGTATTAAATTTATGTCCAAAGGTTTATTTTTTTTATTCTTGGAACATATGGTTTTAACATAAACTTTTAATAAAACTAAATTGTTTAACTTATTTATTCAAACAATTATAAATAAATTGTTGGAACTCGTTTTTTTTTAACTTTTTCCACACATGCGGGTTAATTTTAGTGTCATTTCAAGGCATACATATTAATTTTAAATACTATACTTGAAACAATCTAAAAGTAAAACAGCCATTCTATGCTAAAAACATTAGTCGGTTGTGTAAAGTTTTATCGCTAGAAACGCGTTTTAATAGGTCTATACGTGACAAATGACAATCGACATGTGTTTAATTGGTTAAGTGCAAAAACAAACCTGTTTTTATCGCGAATTCCACAATCTACTTTGAAATGCCGTATTTTTATGGAATGCACTGTATATTGATGCAAATTCGGATGGAAAATTGAAAAACCTTTTATTTGATACCCCACATGACATATTTTCAACCAATATCAAGCCAGACATAAGCGAAAAACACTTTTTCCACAGCCAACTCGATAATTTTTGTTTTTTAGATTATACAGTTGTTTTTTAAGTAAACTATAACATGTGGCAAATCACTATAAAGGGTTTTCCACTATCTACCAAATAAACATAAAATATACATGAATTACCATATTTTAATGGATTGTAAATTCAGGTATAAAATTGAAAAACCTTTTATTTGATACTCAACATGACATATTTTGAACCAATAATAGGCGATATATAGGCAAAAAACACTTTTTTTATAGCCAACTCGATGCTTTTTGTTTTTTACAATTATTCAATAGTTTTTGAAGGTTTGAAGGTTTTCAATTACCTACCAAATGAACATAAAATATACATGATGTGTCTAAAACTACGTCATCAAAATGACTTTAATTAATTATTTTTTACTCTAATAAAGATAACATTTTATTCGTATTTAAACCAACATAATACCCAACAAAATTACAGGATATACCGGAGTCAAAAACCCGTCAAAGATGACTCGTTCTCGGAACTGGGCGTTGATTACTAATTACAAGATATTCGGGCGTTTGTTTTTTTTCGTCGCGAGCATTCCGTGTCGAAATTCCCAGAACAATTAGTAAAAAGTATGTGCCCAGATTTTTGGGTGACCAAATTCGATTTTTATCTTTTATTGTACGACTTTGAGCGGCGCTTTGTAATTGCACCACACAAAACGCTTTATTATGCGCTAAAGTGTCGCAAGAAGTCGTTTAACCTATAACCTAAGTGTGCTGTGGAATGTTTCTTGTTTATATTATAAAGTTTAAGTGTTTTTTTGTAGAGAATTTAATTTCCGTTAAAATGATATCGTTTTAACGAAAACTAACTGAGTTATTACAAAAAATCACTTTTCCATGGGTAGCTATGATCAATTTTGTTTTGCGTTTATTTCGCTTATTTTTTATGGAACTACAACATTATTTATCATTTAAAAAGGTTTTAACTATAGTACATATAGGTAGATATAGGTTTTATTTTGATAGAGCACACAATTTCGGTTCAAATGCACCAATAAAAACCAAGATAAACGCAAAAAACAAATTATCATAGCCTACTGCTGTTAAGTAAATCAACGCTACTACACAAAATCGTATTTCCCGGATTTCTCGGTTATTTACAAACAACTGACACATCATTTTAAAGGATTTTTTATCTTTCGCACAATAGGCATAAAATAAACATAAAATTCCAGCACTAATGCATGCCGTCGCGTTAAAACCGATTATTTCCAAACGACAAAAAACGTCACTATTGTGCGTTACAATAATGAAACAATGAAATTTAACGATATCATGTAATTACCGCATGTAATGGCTTTATTAATTTTGATTTATTTATATAATTCTTATTCCTTATATGCTGTATTATGTTCTTGGTATGGTATTAATAGTAGGTAACACGTTTTGTAAAACAAATCAATTTTTATGCGTTCAGATGAAAATTGTGTCATATCATATGACTCATATGCACATATATGTATACAGAGTGATTTAAAAAAAATAACTTACTTTTTCATTTTGATAGGCAGTCACAGCAATGAATTCTGTTTCCTTAAAAACGTACGTCCTGAACGTTGAGTAGGGCAACTTGAGAATATCATTCGCCCGGACTAGATGAAACCGAGGTTGGTATTTGTGCATGGAGTTTAGTATCGTCTGTAACAAAAATATACATATATAATTTTGACGTCATAGTTAAATAAACAATGCGTTAAAATAAGTTCCATCTTCATACATTTTTGAAAAAACTAAATGTCATGGATATCTTAGATAAAGTTTTTTTGTATACAAGATGTATACATCTCCCTTATTTTTCTTCCAATTTTAAAGTTTGAGATGTCATTTAAAAGATAATTTAAAGACAATAACAGAGAGTACACATGTAAGTAAAGTACCCTAAAGCAAACCTCGTTACAATATGCAAAATTCGCGTCGGCATAATTAATCCTTAAAAACAAATTGTATGTAACCTTATAAAATTAAATACTAATTATTATTTATATATACAGAGCACTAGGTCTTGTTAACAGCTGTAATTTAAGATATCGTTTTTTATCTGCTCTTTGTCGGACTTGTCAGTTATCTTTAAGTTTATAATAACTTGTTTATAACATAAATTTATACAATAACACATTTGTCGATTTAAAAAATAGCTAAAATTGCAGTTATGAATAAGTAAATTGACATCCGAGAATTCCCACCACAAAATCTATATTTTAAGATCGATGTTATACTTTTTTATATTTATAGAGAATAATTCTTCAATTATTTTTTTAATGAAATGTTATGGAAAATTAAATTTTAGTTAAAATGAGTACCAACATGACGCTAGATTAAAATTGTTTTTTGAGATATCTTCGTTATTTTCTAACAAAAATCAAGTTGCAATACTTCATTTTAAAGGGCTTGTAATTCCCCATCCAACAAATTAAAAATGACAGATGTCAGAACAACTTAAAAATCGATTTTTATGCCGCCGCTGTTCTTTTGATCTTTCTGAGAGCAGACATCATTCGATCGTCAAATGTTTATTAAGTCGCGGCCGTAAAACAAAAGTATGCAGGTCGGTTTATGCATCAAGTAGTCAGAGTGGCCACCTTGGTTTATTATAATAAAATTACTCCTGATAAAATCCCTGGGTCGCACAGTGTCACTTCTTTTAAACTTTTCACAAAATCCATTTTTTGTGATATAAATGTAGCTCGAAAAATTGACATTTAAAAAGATACCGGGTGTGAAATTTTTGGAAAAATATTGGTTTTTTATATCTTGGTCATGTTTTAATATTTTTTAACGAAATTCGGAAAGATTCTGTAATTTTAATTGAGAACAAAAAAGTATTCTTTGAAATTCTTTTTATTTTTGGAGAAAATCTTAATTTTAATAGTAATAATTAATTACGTGAGATAAAAATAGCGGGAGAGGGGTCTAGCAAAATCTCACCAAATCTCATGTCTCAGGGAGGAGGGGGGGGTCATTTAAAACCTCTCATCAACTTTTGGGTTTAAAGAATATGTATTATAATTCAAATTTTTCAAAAAAAAGTAATCAATTTTTATTTTTTGGTTTTATCATTTTGTCCGCAAAAGAAAGTTTAATGGCTAGAATCTCACGTGAGGGATAGGCCCCCCCCCTATCACATCTTACCAAATCTCACCAAGGGGGAGGGAGAAAAATGCCTCACAAAATATTTTGGTTTTATACCACTGTGCTTGTGTAAAACTGGAAGCTGAGATTGTTTTATATTTAAAGTAATAAAAACAGGGAGAAGCGGCTTTTATAATAAAGTTTATCTTAAGTTTACTACGTTACTTGGTTCAATTAATCGAAAAGAATTCTGAGATTTTATTGATTTTTAGGCTATAGCCCCGTATACGGGAAAATATCTTTACTTAATTAGTCGTAACGTGCATGTTAATATGTTACACTACGGGTGTAAACAAATATAACTTAATTAAGTCTAATTAAGAATAAATATATGCTAAATTATTTACTTAAAATGATAATATAATAACCAATTAGGTAAAATTCTCATGTTATTATGTTAAAAATAAAGCTTTCATTAAAAATGTTTATATTAAACGATGGATAAATAGATTCTCTTTTAAATGATGTATAAATATATTATATTTACTTTAAAACAACCCCAAAAACAAAGAAAATACAATCAGTCTTATAAGACTACTATGGTAAGCCATTTTTGTAAACGCTTTATTTGCCTATATATACACTCAGAGAAATATCAAGTTATGAAAAGCATATGAAATTATATTAATTTAAATAATCGGGTAAATTTGATTCAAATAGAAAAATTTGTAGTTTTATATTCATTTACCAACAGTTTTACAATTTTTTGAAACACTTTTAAAGTGTACCCTCTTTAAAATATTTATACAAAAAGAAATCCATTTATTTCATTGACTTTCTCAAAGTTGTTTCAAAAAGATATGTATTATACAATTGTTATGCACCTATTAATTTAATGGGAAACACCAATGACGCCAAAACATATTTGAATCCCTTTGAATTATTATCGTTTTGAATGATTTTACAACATTTTTTCTTTCAGTGTAGAGTTATAACTCTGATATTTTTAATGCAAAATATACCGAGTAACATATCAAATTAAAGTATTTTTATCCACCTACAATAATATGTTAACATAATTTCCCAATTTTCACAACTAAAAAAAATTCTACTAAAATACTCCCGTAAACTGCATTTTAAGTCTTCAGACCACACAAATAGCTTCTTTTAGCTTTGTACAAATCATCGATCGTTCGAAACAGGTTCTGTTTAATTCATAGGAATCGAACAGCCATTCTGTATTTCGAATGCGATTTTTTTCAATACGTATGCATGTGTTCTTTAGGCAACGTGACATTTCTCATATATTTTTTACATGCGCACACGCGGAAAACAACTCGTCAAATAAAGTCGATTAAGGAAGGTTTACTATAATTTTAGTGTTTTTAGGGTTTTATTGAGGTTATTGTTGAAATAAAATATTTTAGTTGGGTGTAAAATAAAATTACCTTTTATTCGAGTACAATCTCGATATATTTTGGACCAATAACAAGCAAGATTTAAGCAAAAACATTTTTTCCGAGGCATTCTAGATCAATTTTGTTTTTTACTAGAACTCGGTTGGTTTTTGACAAAATATATCAAGTGATGCATCATCTTATACTGTTTTTTATTCTCTTTTAAACTATAAACCCACCGATGGCAAAATCATGAATTATAAACAACAAGAATTAACACAATTAACCAAATCCTCTTCGAGAATAAATTTTATTTCGCCGCTTGTAAATTAACAATGTAACGGAGGCCGTTTATTAGGCAAGCCTAATTATTTTGTTAAAGGCGGCCTCCCATTCATTTGTTTTAACAGCGAATGCGATCGTCGCATTTGCATAGGTGGCTCGATTTAATCGGCACAGTCTCTTCACGAACCACTCTTTTCCCAAGCAACCACCGAGCAGATTAGATTTGAGTTTTAACTAATCAATTAACATTTCACTATTTGATTTTTGCCCTATAGAACAAAATATTTTATTTACGTTATGTTTTTATGATGGGAAATGAAATTTTCTCTTTTTTGATACCAAACATGATATATTTTCGACCAATGATAAGCCAGATATAAGCAAAAAAAACTTGTTCATAGTCTACTTAATGGTTTCTGTTTTTTTGTGTTTTCTAGCCTTTATATTAAACAAAATTTGACAAAAAAATTTTTAATAAATCTTTTTAAAATATTTTATTAAAAAAGTTCATCAAAATTTTCCTCAAATTAAAAAGATTTAAAATAAAATTCTCTTTCATTTGATACCATATATGGTTGTATGTATATGTATACATGGCCTATTTTACCTAAAAAACAAAGGGGTTATGTAAAAAAAAACATTTTACCAACGTCTACTGCAACAAAAATAGTTTTTTTTATTTCTCCCTATTTATCAAGTAAACTAAAACCACACATTGTATGGGTAGTATTATTTTAAAGGTAATTTTATCCTTTATTCAACTAAATAATAACTAATAACATATAAACAATATAATATAATATTTATATTATTATGTATTGTTTTTAAAGAGGTTATATACCAAAAAAAACTTATTTACGTAAGGTTCTTGTGGAATTTCACTTTTCCGTGCGATTATTAAGATAGCAAAGACCTCACACGACATACTCCGAGTTCCAATAATTACCCGGTCGATCTTAAAACGCGCCGCTGCATTAAAACGTGGGCTTTTGTCACTGTTTAAGATGGACATTATCACTATGTCGACCGGGCCCGGTCCGCAAGTCGTATCTTTTAAAAGCCACAGCAGCTCTTGTAGTTTAACAGGTAATTTTTGTGTTGGAAATGTTGGTAAGTCACTTGGTCGACTGTGTTCTTATCTCTACAGTAGCGCCGGCTAGTTGTCGACTTGTTCTGGATCAATTTTATAACAGTTCGCTGAGAGGAGACGCTTTTAATGACTGTTTTGATGCTGTAATGGGTACAGTAGGGAACCCTGTGGTACCTACAGTGTTTAAAATATTACAATTCGATAAAAAATCAAATTACAGTTATTTTGATATGCGACATGGCCTACCTTGTTTTAAAAACAAAAGAGTTATAGGCAAAGCAAAGTTTCGGCGACAAAAAGTGTTATTAGAATTTTCTTCGTTGTATATCAAGAATACTATGATATACGGGGTGTGTTCAGAAAATATCGGAAACTTTCGTTATTTGAAATAAATATTTATTTATTTGTCTACATTATTGTTGTCGCCTTCAAAATAGGATATTATGCACATGTGCCAGCTCTTCTTCCAATACTCGAAACACTTCTAAAACTCGATCTTTGGGATAGCCTTTAGTTCTTTCAGCGATGCGCTTTTAATGTCATCTATGCTTGCAAAACGACGGCCCTTTAAGGTTCTCTTAATTTTTGCCAAAAATTTTTTGGGAATAGCAAAAAGTCAGACAGAGGCATGTCTGGCCAATATGGAGGCTGGGGAATCATTACAGTATTGTTTTTGGCCAAAAATTTAACAATTTTAGAACAAATTTTGCTGCCACGCGTTTCATACCCAAAACATTCGAAAAAATTTCATGGGATGAGCCAATCGATATACCAACATCATCAGCGACTTCTCTGATGGTTTATAACCATTTCATCCACTTTTTCCATGTTTTTATCGGTTGTTAATGTGCTTGGGCCTTCGTCATCTTCAACGTCTTCACGACCATCTTGGAAACTCTTATACCACTTGTAAACTCTTGTTTTACTTATAGCAGACTCACTATAGGCCTTTGTTAACATTTCACAGAATTTATTTCATTTTTTAAGCAAAATTGGATACAAATTCTTTAATCCATTTCTGACGAACGAAAAATCGCCGAGCTCGTAAAACACGTCTAACCTTAGCAGCTAAAGTTTTTATCATACTTCGGGGACATGTATACCAACATGCCGACGGTGGTCGAGTGGTTAGTGCAGCTGACTACATATGACTTGTAATTATTTTAATTTAGAAATATATTGATTTTGATTTTTTTGATTTTTTGCTGACTACAAGCCGGAGGTCGTGGGTTCGAATCCCAACAGGGGTATGGCTGTTTATTTGTGTTTGTCCTATTGTGTATTAGTCCTTCGGAGGGGACTTTAAGCCCGCGGTCCGTTCCTACCCCTAACCCGCACAAGCCATTCAGTTGGCTTATGGGACTTCTTAAGAAGTAAGGGTGGAACTAAAAGAGCACTTTTGTATATAATAAAGAAAATTTTATGACAATCGGGCCCTCTGAACCTGCGAAATTTAACAATTCCCGTTATTTTCTGAACACACCTCGTATTATACAAGGTAAGTCTTGTAACTTGAAAATATCTCAGTATATATATATAGTCTTTTAACAAAAAAAATTAAATGATTCGAGGGGGAAAATAAATAGGTACCAAAATTATTTCCCATACTCTCCTTAGGGAAGGACATGGGGTAACTTTAAAATTACCAATGCAACCCCCTATTTTTTATTGCAGATTCGGTATATTCGACTAAAAATAGGTAGATTGTATAAGATTCTGCAATTTTTATTTTTCGAATTTTTATGTATGTGCTCAAAATGGTGGCCTTCGACTTTTTTATGAGTCTACGCAAGTAAGTAGCGTATCTGCTGGAATTTCGGCACAATCATTTCTAATTCGCTCAATCATATTTTCACGAATTGTTGGGACTTAAACACGGCCCCACAAAAATAAATCGGGCGAAGTGAGAACAGGTGATCTAGTAGGCCAACTAACCGGACCAGCTCTACCAATCCATTAAAATTGCGATCAAGTACTTCACTTGCTAACACCGAATAGTCTGCTGGGCAACCATCATGTTGAAACCTCATGTTCTGTAGTACTTCCTTAAGTCAGTTTATTTTCCAAAATATCTCATTTTAATTTCCTTTTAATGATGTAGGCACCGATGAATTTGTTGCCAACCATTGCACACCACACGTTGACAGTCCAACTTGATGGAGCCAACTCAGATTTTTAACACTCCAGTAATGCATGTTGTGCCGATTTACCGTTCCGTAGTTCGTAAAAGACAACTCGTTGGAGAACAATACAAAATGGAAAAAATTACCCGATTTTGAAAATCCAAACCATAAAGGTCCTGATGTAACGAAATATGGTAAGGATAGTATTAATTTTGTTTTAATATTCTGATAACACCGCTCTGGGATATTCCGGAATTGCGAGAAAACTCTCGTGTGCTTGCATGAGGATTAGCAGCAACGGCTTCTAATACATTAATTTCATTATTTTCACCGGTGACTGTTGCTCGACGAACTCTTTTTTTCGGTTGAACATTTCAGTTTGAACTAAAATGCTTGACTATACATTGAAATGAAGCACTCGATCGAATTTTTTTCGGAAAACGCTGAGCGTAGATATTAACGGCATCATCAAGATTTCTCCATGCTTCTCCATAAATCAAAACCATTTATATTTTTTCTTCCACTGTTAAAAATCCATTATAAATACCTAACTGCACAACGAAACCAGGTCTTTTTGTTTGCAAATTAATCTTTGATCTAAATAATAGTACTTTTATTTTGTATCAAGTTTTATAAACACTTATTATTATCTAAAAATAATTTAAATTGAATATTTGTATAGAGCGACGAAACAATAGAATTACCAACTTGAAAATGTATCCCTTGAAAATGAACAGTTTAATCGGATTTAGAAAGAGTTTTTTACAGTGAAAGTAAAGAAAATGTTTTATTGTCACTCCACAGTGGAGTCTTCACCCGAAATTAAGTTAATGTAGATTAAAGGGCACTTTATTTTAACGATTATATGACATTTAAGAACTGTCAACTAACTTCAGCCAGTGACTAAAAACCTGTTGCTATCTTTAGCCCGTGACTAAAACGCCATAAAGCCACAACTTGTCAATGTGTATTTAAAAGGTTACTTAGTGTCATGAAAACATGTACGATAATGGACGTTTTAAAGATGGGAGTAGAAAAAATTTATTTAAGTTGTTTCTAAAGGTTATTTCGTTTTTTGCACCCTAGGAAAGAAGTTACCAATTGCGCCTTGGAGCCGGAGTTTGCAAGAGTTTAAAATGTAAAACTGATTAATCTTGATTAGATGAAATAATGTATAAAACTTTAACTTTAGAAAACTTAGATATTAGTAAAAAAATAGTACTTTATCAAAAAAAAAATCAGATTTAATTTATTAAGAAAATTATTTCCAATGAAAAAGTGATAAATCACTTTTATATTTTTATTGAAAAATTATTGCAAAATCTACCTATTTTTAGTTGAATGATCCGAATATGCAATAAAAAATAAAGTTTTCCATTGGAAATTTTAAAGTTATCCCATGCCCTCCCTATAAGGGTGAGAGTATGGGGAATAATTTTGGTAATAATTTATTTCCCCCCTTGAAACATTTAATTTTTACTTTAAATTTTTTTTCGTAAAACGCCCATTTACTAAGATATTTCAAAGTTTTAAGTTAAAATAATAATCTAAAAGATAAAATAATAAAAGTCACATAATTCGATTTTTTCTTTATTATGAACTTTGATTCTTTTGACACCAAACGGTTTTTACCGATTTTTACATTATTTACTGTACAAAATATGACATATTATATATCATTTAAAAGGAAATCAAATTCTTTATCAATTATTCTAAATTTAAAATACTCGATTCAAAATCTTGCCGACAAATCGATTGAGAAATATAAAATATTCAGTTACAACGCGGCTTCGCGGTGGTCTGTGAATGGCATTTGAAATTCACTGTTTTAAATGTGTATTTACACACAGTTTTCTGTGTGTAAAAATATTGAAATGTATTCAACATTTTGTATTTATCGGGTCTGCGATGGAAACAGGTTGAAAGGAAAAATGCTGGCTGAAGTGACCTCGTTTCTAGAAAACGAGAATTATTTGAATAAAATTTTCCTTGTATAACCGCGAATTGATTATATCGCGATTATGCCAAAATACTTTTAAAAATTGTTTTGATATTCTTTAAAAATGGGTTTTTATTGATATGTTATTCAAATTTTGTCCAGATTGGATTAAAAATGTTAACGATATAACGTTTTAATATAAAAAAAATTGGAACCGTGACTTCAGCTTCTATCTCACTAGTGCGTTAAAAAATAGAGCAAAACAATTTAAAGATTTAGAAAGAAAATGTTTTGTTGAACATACCCACCGAATTTCATAAAAATACTATTATTTTTGTTAAAGTTATACAAGCTTTTTAAAATCGAAAGTACCTAATAGAAATAAATTATCTATTCGTTTATAATAGTTGTCCTATATGCCTACAAATCTATTTCTAAACGTCAATATTAAATTAAAAGATTACAAGACTAATACCCGATGTAATCCTTTACTTTACTACCCCCAGTACAACATTAGAACGTACATATATGACATAATAAAAAAATACTGTTCGCTCTATCGCCTTTAAAATTGCAAAACAACTCTTGTGTGTCCCGAAGTTGTTCACAGATGGCGATGGATGGTTTAAGAAATAGCAGGAACGCGAAAAGGAAGTAAGCAGTGGTAGATCAATGCCTGAACTTCCGGTTTAAGAATATTTCGCTGCAAAATAAGTTTTAGTTAAATTTAAAATTTCAAGAATTATTAATATCTTAATTTGATGAATTTAGGTTTTTTGATTTCATATTTTATTATATTAAAAAAAACATAATTTTTAAAGGGGTGTAACTTATATATGATGAAGTGAAAATATTGAAAAATAAAATATCCAAATTTAAAGTTTTTATTTTTAAACTTATAGCGAAATAAACGAGGCATTGTCAAAACATAATTATTAAAATAGTATAAATTATGATATTTAATAATATTAAATTAATATACCTAGTTTTAAGTCAATTAAGCCATGTCAATTCACGAAGGAACATCGACAATCTTAAAACAGCCGTATACCATAAAAAAATAAGTATAAAACCGTCGGCATTTTTGAAAGAACTTAAAGGATTCGATAAAGTGAATTCAAATGTGAAAATTATGCTTATTAAAATCGCAAATGAGGTCTCTAGCGGCGAGTTGACTCGATAATTATGAAGATTTTAATATTTCGTACCTCACATGGTGTTAAATCCATTACGAATATTAATTGTATACACTAATTTTACTATTTTTGTTATTTACTGCATTTATTTGTTTTATTTATGTTATATTATTACAAAATTTAATGATCTTTTATTTGATACCCATGACGGTATATTTACGACCAATAACAAGCGAGATAAAACGCAAAAACACTTTCTTCTAAGCCCTCTAGATGCTTTTTATTTTCATGATTACTGGCGTGATTTTTAGGGAAAATATGAGTTGTGATATGTCATTTTAAAGGGTTTATCATGCTCTTTAAAACTAAATAATCAAAGTTACAAAAATTCCTAAATAGATATTACTTTAACTCACTGCAGAATGCAGAAATATAAGAAGAAGAAGAAGAAGAAGAAGAGGGAGAAACGATGAAAGAAGGCGTGGCCACGTGGCGCCACCATATAACCAGTGGATCGGCCAGACCGTGTTTTTTTTCTTGCCTTGTTTCTCGACCGCGATGCGATTCACAGAGGCTTGTTAGGAAATTATTGCATATTGTGTTCGACAATAAAACGGATTTGCTGAACAAATGCCCACGACGCTTTTTTCATCTTATATCTATGGTATTATGCGCAATATCGTCACGATTTTGAAAGTTATTGCGCAGTTGTGAACGTACGAGTTTTTTACTTTTTTTTTAATCGCATTTATCTCGTAAACAAAACGGAAATCGAAAAAATACCAATGAATAATCTTTATTATAAATTTAATTTATTACAAAAGTTGTCCTATAATATTTTTTTATATGTGACAACCTTAAAGAGATAATTGCCTTTTTTAATACTTTGTGTTTTATTAACACTCTTTAATAAAAAAATTTAAATTCTAAACTAAGCCAAATTTTTCATTAAAAAGTTAAAAAGTAAGCCTGTTTCCACAAAATCAGTAATTCCAAAACCAGTGTATTCATTTTTAAAAACCAATTGACTACTGTGTTGCGCACAATTATTTACTGTACCAGCATGTTTAAGTTAACCAGTCATGATTTGAAAACTAAATAGCATGCGTTTATGAGCAATTAGATAATTTTATGTGCTTAATAAGGTTAGCCACGAAACAATTAACTCAATTATCACCTTTTTTAATATTGTCGTTATGATTAATTACACCCTGTACATTATTTATTACTTCGATAGAAAATTGAATTTCCTGTAAAACGAGTACAAACATGGCATACTTTGATGCAATAATAAACGAATTATATCTGAAAAACCAAATATCATGTATAACATGACCAATTTTATACCTTAATATAAACCTAACATGTGATATATATTTGAAACGTAAATTGTATGCTTTATTCGAAAATACTAATTTTATTTAAATAAAAAAAAAACATGCACGCGCAGTCGTATTTTATTGGCATCTAATTAAGTTTGACAAGTTAATTTATTTGCTTTAATGAACCCGACATATAAATATAAATTTTATGTTCAAACATTAACACTCTGACAAAAGGTGAGGTTTTAAATTGCATTATCGCCTACTTTTATTACTTTTTTGTTAAAATTTTGCTTAAATTGTTTATTTTGTAATAATTTGTATACAATCGTATGGAGCAATAAAAACCATTTATCTACTTCAACATGGACAAGCTGTGACTTGATGGCGTTTTAGTCACGGGCTAAAGTTAACAACATTGGCTTTTGGGCATTTTAGTCACGGGTTGAAGTTAGCTTTATTGCGAAAAAGTGGGGTTAAATTCGTTAAATGTCAAATATTTATGAATTTAAATTGGCTTTAAATTCTTATTTCTGTTAGTCGTAGATAAAGTATAGTATGCAACTCGTTTAATAAACTTCTCTAGACACTCGTTTTTATTAAACACTCGCTCGAAAGCTTCGCTCGTGCCTAATTAAACTCGTAACTAAAATGGCGTTTATAAAACTTGATACATAATATACTATTATGTACTCCCACATTGACAAGCTGTGACTGGCGTTTTAGTCACAGGCTGAAGTTTGGTTTATTATAAATTGCCAAAAAGTGAGGTTAAATTCGTCAAATATTTATTAATTAAAATTTGCTTTAAATTCTTCTTTGGGTTCGTCGTAGATAAAGTATGGTATGCAACTCGTTTTTTGAACTTATCTTGACCATCGTTTTTATTGAACAGTCGCTCGCAAGCTTCGCTCGTGACTAATACGTGTAACTAAAACGTGATACATAATTTACTACAAAAATGGTTGCCAGTCCGGGTCCGGTTTTTGACCGGACTATCCACTCAAATTGAGACACTCCAAAATTTAGTTAATCCCGGTGCATTCGCCATTTTTTAACATGTCTGTTTTTTCCATAACATCTGAAACCCCGTTGTATAATATGTCATGGTTTCCTTGATAAAGCCAAAAATCTCTAAAATACAATTTTGTGGTAGTAGGCTATGGAATCCCAATTTTTGCTATATCTCATTTTTTTTTACATAAATATACCGAGTTGGTACTTAAAAAAGAGAAAATATAATTTTCTACAACACTATTATGTTATACAGTGTATTTCTTATATATGGTTATTTTCAGTTGGAGTTAACAATAAAAATAATATAAATAGTAATAATAAAAAGTTTACGTACCAAAAAATCTACTGCCTTTTCTTTTAACTGAAAATAAACATATACTTTAATTCATATTTTTATACAAAACTACTATAATGACTAAATCTAATTTATTTACATTATTTTAGTGATTCATATGTATCAATACAAATGACCCTTATAAAAAAGCACCCAGTGACATTTTTTATGCAAAACAATTGAAGATAATTGACAATAAATTTATAATATTGTCAATAATCGTTTAGTAACTAATTTATTTTATTACATACATAAAAACAAACGAATTGTTACCATGACAACATGTTTTGTCGTTCAATAACTAAAATAACATTGAAATAACGTAATATAAAGATTCTCATGCAAAAAAACAACAGACAGACATTTAGGAGATGTTAATACAACAACAAAACGGATACTGTTTTAAACAATCAACCACCCGTCGACTTTTTATTTTCCTTTATGATCTCCTGCAGTTTTCACAACTAAAATTAATGCGTGTACACTGGGATAATGGTCTTCGCTAGGTTGTAAAGTGTCCGTGAATAAATTAATAAATAGAGGATGAAATTCTCTTTCGAATGATACCGAGAACGTCGATTTTTCATGATATCGAGAAAAAACAGATATCGAGAAAAAACAAGGGTAGGTTGATTTTACGTGTAGCTTTTTTGTTTTTTGGGTTGGATATGGCAAGTTGGGTGTCTAATTTAATATTTTTTTGTTCTCTATTGAATTGTGTTTGAGTTCTGTAATTTTTAGTTTATTTTGTGATGCGTTATAATCTTGTAAAGCATGATATCTTTATGAAATAAGCTAGAAATCGTTAAAATAAAATTTTGCAGTAGTAGGTCCTGGATTCACTATTTTCTCTATATCTCTTTTGTTTTTCCAGATACATATATCGTGTTGGTACTCACATAAAAGGTAATTAAATTTTCTACAACGGCATCATGAAATATACAGGATGTTTTAATAATTATAATAAATTGTTATCTTTAAATGACATTGGATGTAATAGCATGTCATCACGATGTGGATTAAGTAAAATCACGGTAATTAGGATGCAGTCAAATTTAATTAAACGTCTTGTCGACCAATTAAAATTAAAACAACGCCTACAAAACAAGTGAATTCGGCGTTGGTTAAGTGGCAAGTTATCGTTGTGCAGTGCAACTAATAAACATAATTAATCAAAAATTAAAATTAACAACATTGGAGAGACGATAAACTTTATCTTTATGAATGTTTGTTATTTCTCACTTATTCGTCACATGTCAATTACTAACATTGCCACTATCACAACCAATTCATTATAAACGTTATCGACGCTTTGAAATTGGCCGAACGCTTGCTTGCTTATTTGTGACATTATTTTTAAGCTTAAGGTCGCCGAGTTGTGTCATTTGTTTGTGCCAATTTTCACATTATCGCCACCAGATACACGAAGTCGTTTAGATAATTAAAAATCCTTTTAAAAATTTATAATATATCATAATTTTAATTGAAAAATAAGCGAGAAATAGCTAAAAACGTTTTTTATCTTACCTTGCAAGGTAATGCCGAGTTAGGGGTAATTAAAAAAAAATTGGTTGTATTGTGATTATATTCATCTTGTAGAAAACTAAAAAACATTAAAAATGATGTATGGTATGTCATATTTGTGTAAAAATAAGCAAAAATCACTAAAAACGTTTTTGATCTCAGTAACCCATGAAAATGTGTTTTTTCGTCATATCTCCTTTGTTTTTCAAGTAAACCCCATCGAGTGGCCTATCAAAATTCACGAATTTTTACCCCCAATGAAACTAAATCATAATAAATGGGGTTAAACAATAATTGGGAGAGTTGGAGTAACGTATTCAGGTTATTTCGTGGTTCTCGTGTCTATCGCTACAGGTGATCTCTGGCGAGCTGGAAGACCGTCTAAGGTGGCCGGTAATGATAGTGGCTACAGCTTGGCCTAAACAGGGGTTCATATACATAATTATATGTTTGTTTTGCGGACAGCCAGAGGCGTATTTTGTACCCAGATGATTGATGGCGCCACTTGCCACCCGTGCCGGGCCGTTCTTCGTTCTTCGCTGCTTACCATGTCTGAACTCTCTTCTTCTTGTTCATTGTTGCTGCCTTGTTGGTTTTTATAATGTCTGTTAAGTTCGGGGCAGACGATCTGATCAGTGTGCCGTTGGGAACCTAAATTGCACGTTTCGTATCGCCCGAGTTAATAAACTTTCGATTTGGTGTTCATTCATACAACTTTAATATCTCTATTATCAATTATTTTTGTTGTGCATTGGAATAGACCATATATTTCATTCAACCATTCTGGGAAATTAAATTTATATTTGTTTAAGTACCTACACGATATATTTTGATTGAAACAAAACTGAATTATAGACAAAAACACTTTTTCATGGCCTACCAACACTTTTTAAATTTTATTAATTATTTACTTTGTTTTTCATAAAAATTTAACAAATTAACGTAATGTTTGTATGAAGTCATCCAATGATATGATAATTTTTGTAAAAATATTCTTTTTAAAAATTTAAAATCAAATTTCTTCAATTTAAACCCCCACAATCCATATTTTAAACCCATAATAACAGAGTTTCCATCAAAAACCCTTTTTTCAAAGCCAACTAGACTAAACTACTTTTTACCATATCTCGCTTAATTCTAAAGTCAATTCAACATGTGACACACCATTTTAAAGGTTAACCTTTTTAGATTGAGAACCAAAAATTTTTGGTTCTCAATCTAAATATATAAAAACAAATTTAACTTTCGAAATTATTGACCCATCAACATGGGCTCGTCGAAAATTTACAATTCAGATTTGGTTGGGAACAAATAATTTCGACAGAAGGGGTATAGACAACATCGGGAGACCTCTGTAAATGCTAATTCGCGACCGTGTTTCGTTTGTTTAACACTGCCCCAAACCACTAGATAACATTTTGGCTACTTTTGCTGTGTTTTTTTCGTATGTCACAACTTCGGTAAATTTATTAATAACATTTGTTAACAGGGATTTATTGTTAATTGTTGGTGGCCATGTTTTGGGTAATTTGAATTTGAATAAAAAAATCGTATGCGTGCATTTATAACTATAGTTAGGTATTTAGTTTTGTTGTATTGATTTTTATTTAGTAAGTAAATTATTGTTAAATAAAAAAGCCTAATGTTTTTCTCTGATTATATCTAAAACTTTTCTATTGATGTAATAATATCAAACCAGAAACTATTTTTCCATTAAAAAAGATCCCAGAATACATTATAATTCCATTAAACAACTCTCAAAAAATACATTTTCCATAATATTCTTTTTTCATTATAAAAAACACAATAGGCTTGATAAAAACACTTTAACGCGGCTCCAAAAATAACAAAACAAAAGAATAGCTATAAAACAAAAACAGTGTACCCCCTAAGGGTTAAAGCTTTTGGTAAATAAACCGACTTTTGTTTTTAAAGTACTAAAAACTGACTTTTTAAACGATTTATGACGATTTTTACGCACTACCTTTCGTCAACTATAAAAATTTCAACTTTTAAACCTTGTTTACCTGTTATTTTACAAGATTGTGGCGTCACCGATGACGGGTACAGACATAAATCACTTTAATATAGGGTTTACTTAACCCATCTTACATTAATTTGGCACTGTGTATTTTATGTTATTTTGATGGAAAATTAATTTTCCTTTATTTTACATAATTATCTCTTAAAAGTTTTAAGTTAAAACAAGCGAAAAGTCATTTTTTTCATGGCTAGCCTTGTGAAAAGCAAAATAAAATTACGTACAATTTTAAGATTAAAAAATAGGTACTTTTAACTTTTTTCCACGATTAAGATTTCTAAAACTGGTCATATTTTCTTCATAAACCCAACAAATTATTTAGAAGTAGAGAATTTTAAACCATAATAAACCGTTTAAAAACTCATATATTTTTTGTTAAATAAGTACCAAAACAAATGTTTTTTCAACTAGCACCTGTGCACCCCTGTTAACGAGCCATATTTATTATAGTAGTGTGTAAAAGGCACCCAAAACTATTAAAAACGTACGATACTTTTTGTTTTTACCTGCGCATATGCCATTCGTTGTGACTGACTTCTGCTCGAATCAATTTGGAATTTAGAAACTAAAAACAATTATGTTGTGGGTCCAGAAATGAAAAATTAAAAATATTTTAAAGGTCCGATCCTCGGATAGTTACTAATAAAATACGTCCGTCTGACGTTCGGTATAGGCACTGGCGCCTCAAATATTAATTTTTATATTTTAATTACCTTTGCATTCAAACTGGTCTACAATGTTTAAATTATGTTAACTATTTTAATTATTCCAAGAAATGTTAAGTTTATATAGGTAATTTTTATTGGGTAGAATATTAAAAAAATATTTTTTTTAATACCCAAGTCGATATAATTTAACCCAAAAACAAAAGAGTTACAGGCAAACACGTCAAAAGCATGGCCACCTATGGAAAAAATCGTATTTTCGCTATTGTTGCGTTATTATCAAGGTATCCATGATTTTGTACACGTCAATTTATAAGAAATGTAATGCTTTTTAAAACAAACTTTGAAAATTAAAAAAATTGTCGATTATGAAACTCAACACTTTAACTTTAACGCAAAAAAAAACAGCCAAAAAAGACAAAATCATGGCTTTCTATGGTAAAATCGTATTTCCACGTTTTTTAGCGTATTTAAAAGGAAAACATGATTTGTGGTACATCATTTTAAAGGAAATTTAATACTCTAAACAAACAAACCAACTGTTTATGGATTTAAAAGTCCATGGCGGCTACTTAGTCGAATTGTACATTAATTCGGCGCGGTATCTTCATTTGTTATCAAGTGTTAAAAGCCACTATTGACCATTTATTTTGTCGCCACCCAAAAAGTAGCCAGTAGCTAAAATGAGATAATAAAAGCAATTTAGATAAAGCCAACATATTTCTCTACTTACTTTACGGGCTACCGTCCTTTTTTTAATCAAATTTCTGCCTACTAAAAGTCGACTATCTCTTTCCCGCGTTTGTCGAACACACGAGATGGAAAATTTTGATGTATTTCGCTACAAGGTGGTCCACATAACACCTAATGTATTGAATGTAATGGCTTTGATACCGGCCCCAAAAATAAAGTCGAGATCTTTAATTATATATAATAGGCATATATGCCTTAAATTGATTAAATGACATGCTTTTAAAAAAATCCATTAATTAAAAAACAAAATTCTATGCATACGATTATAGAAAATAAAATTTCCTTAAGGTTGATGGGTTAGTCGGCCTACTTTGCTCTAAAAACAAAGCAGATATAACAAAAAAAAACGATTTTCCCAGCGCCAACTAGATGAAAACTATTTTATAATCGATTTTCAGCCTTAGTTTTAACCAAAATATGGCATATTATTATACATCAAAATATCTACAATTTAACTCTAATAATTAATTCAATTTGTAAATTATGGATTTTTTTCTCTATATGTAGCATATAGAAAATAAAATTTATTGGTTATTGGTCTAAAAACAACGCAGAAGTAAGAGATAGATAAAAACTATTTTAATTGATTTACAGCCCTATTTTTAAACGAAATATGACACATTATACATCAAAATGTTGGAATTTCACCCTCAACGCAAACATCAACAACAAAACAAAAAATTCAACACCAATAATCAATTAAATCGGTAAAATCAATACCAAATCCCCCCAAGTGGCTTTTTTCCTCTACAACATAACATTTCGCTTAGTTTTTTGTAAAGCAGGCAAACAGTTGCCGCTAAGTAGTCTTTTGATCGACTAATACTTGTGTAAACATTTGTTTTACACAGTACAAACGGTCGCCGCGGCGGCACTGTTTAATCAGTCTCATATTTGCCGTGCAATTGGAAGCTTCGAGATTTTTGACTGCTTTTATTTTGTCGCTTTTAATGCATTAACGTGTGTTTTATGTTTGATATGTAAATATTTTCGCATTCGTCTTGAATTTAACTTTAAAATGGTGTATCACAAGTTGTGTTTTTTTCAAAAATACACCAGAAATTGCTGAAATACGATTTTTAGGTCATGTTTTTGACGTTTTGGACTGTTGTTTCTATAGAGCATTGCATTTTCTTTAAAATATATATTTGTAATATTTTACTTGTCAATCGAGATTTTTTAAAATTTAACGAAGAATGCCATGGTATTTGCGTTTTTTTGTTATAACTCGAGTATTTTTTTACCAAAGTATGCCTTGTTGGGTGTCAAATAAAAGGATTTTAAATTTCACATCCAACCATCCAAAAAAATGTATAGGTTGTATTAACAAACAAGGCAGTACAATTTAACTTATTGATTTAATAAATTATATCTTGGTGTATCGAGGCGGAATTTCAAAGAACGCCGAATTGGGTAAAGGATTTAAGCGTCTTATTCATCTCGACATGGTCAATTATTATATAAAACGCCACCTTCGATTTTTTTTCTTCTCACAAAAGTTCACTCTCAATTGTTCTTTTTTAACTCGACGCAACCCTTCTCGACAACGACTAAGTAGGCCATGCCGTTGGAGTTTGTCAAGTTTTGTGTGTGTTAAAAAAGCGGCGCGCTTTGCCGCGCGTTTTTCGCTCTTTGATGCTAAAATAGCGTTTAATGTAGATTTTTCAGATAATTCACAGCACAGTGAAAGCCAGCCGGCTTGAATAGCTCGGTAAGAGGCAAAAAATGCAAGCGTTTCGGCTTTTTTGGAGCAATTAATTACGTAATTACTAATTATATTCTTAGGAAATGCAAATACATTTAATATTTTTCGATATTAAAATATACATTTCCTTTAAAATGATGGGTTACTCGATATAGTTTAACCTGTAATTAACAGAGTTATAACCAAAAAACACTTTTGCATGGCCAACCCTGGTACCTATATATTACATTTAGCCTTATTTTTTGATATGTGGTATATTATTTGAAAGATAATTTAAATACCTATCTAACAATATAAGGCATATTTTTTAGACAAATTGTATTTTTTTTAAATATTGATAATTTTATGGAACGCCGTTTTACTATTTAATAACATGCAATTGTGCCATATGGAAAAAAGTTAAGCTTTTATAGAGAAAAGTTAAATATTATACATAAATTTGGCAATTATCGTTTATTGCAAAAACTTTTGGCAATTATCGTATATTGTAAAACGTTTAATAGGTCAATTCTGGGTAAAATTTCTGTAAATTCGTAAATCTATAGCTTACGATGATATGTAACTATAATGCTTATAGAATCGTAAAAGTGGCAAGTCTGGGATGTTATCTGTAATTATCTATTTTAAAGTAGTATAAACGAACTACTCCACTTTCATGCCTATTTACTTACGATCAAACATAACCTATATTTTTATATGTATTCTTTGGTTTATCCACAGTTTATCGGTTTATCATTTATGTACCAGCATATAATATACTACAAAAAGTAAGAAATTTAAACTGGTTGAGGAATAAAATGAGGTACGGATGCAATGGATGGAGATTATGCATTGGGCCAAACATGGAAGGAACTTAATAAATTTGAACAAGGAGCAGAAAATAAAAAAAAACATTTTGAGCTTATTAAAAACTATTTAGAAAATTATATAAAGCTGAAAGAAGAACAATTAGGATTTGAAATAAAAAAAATTAAATTTTTAAATCCAAATTTTGATATTTGACCTATTAGTTTTTGACTAATTCGAATACCTATTTATTTATTTTCTTGTTTATTTCTTTTTTGACCGAGTAGGCTGTGGTTTATTATTTTAAAGAATATTATTTTATTTTATTTTCATACCTATGTAGGTATAATAAAAATATAAAGTTTTTGTATTAATAAAATTGTTTTATTTAGTCAAAATTAAAATTATTTCTAATGTAGTTGGTCCAGGCTGCTTGTCCCAATTAATAAATATTACCATTATCATATCCACATTAACATTATTAAAAATATTCATGTTTTTAATCTTTAAAATAGCTTGACATAACCTAACAAAAACAAACTGTAACTAGCAACGATTGGGAAACACCCGATCGTAAATATTTACGATTCTATAAGATTTTCTGTAAGCTACAGGAAGCGCAGAATTGCAAATTGTCTATAAGCTTATAGAAAGTTACAGATTTGCTTATAGATGCTTACAGATGTGCGCAGAATTGACCTATAAGAGTTGTATGTGGCTACAGTGTTGCCACTGTTAGTACTTTTGTACTAGATCTAGTCCTAAAATTGATTTTTTAGTACGTTACTACGCTTTAGAAAAATCTAGTAATTTTTAAAGTTAAATATATTCTCGCAACAAAATTGGTTTAAACCACAAATATGTAGTTTAAACGGAATTAAAACCAAAATAATTTTTAATCATTTTGGCAACAATGCAAACAACTGACTGACTTCATGTCAGTGACATGTTAGTAAAATTGCCCACAGATGGCAGCATAAAAAATATGCAATCACACTGGGTGTTCTGCAACCTTCTTTTCACAGGCTTCTTTTTTATGAGCTTTTTATATCTCACAGCCAGCGTTGCAGTCTGCTATAGTATAAGTCAGCGTTGCCAACCCTACGGATTTTTCCGTAGATCTACGGATTTTAAAGGTCATTAACGGATAACCGGATTTTGTCTGAAAATCTACGGATATTTGGACATTATCGCATAATTCATAATTACTTGATATTTTATGTATTAAAACCTGCTACAAGTAAAAAATTGCTTGAAACCCTTTTTATATTTTCTAACTATTTCGCTCCGTCCAGTAAACGGCAGGTATAAAACCTTGCACTGAACGTACTCATGGAACGGTTCATGGAACGCACTCATTAGGAATTTTGTGTTTGTTACCAGCAGGTTACCAGAAAAGGTGCTGTCTGTCAAAAAGATGGTGTGAAAAAAATGGCAACTATGTCATGACATTGATATATTGGAAAATCATTTTACGATAATGTAGGGGGTAATATTAGATTAACCTTGGGCAAACATTTTCAATGATATATTGGATAATCATTTTACGCCAATATGGGGACAACATAGCACACACATCGACTATGATATATTGGATAATCATGTTACGCCAATATAGGGCCAACCTTGAATAAATATTTTTAATGATATATTGGCGTAAAATGATATGCCAATATAGGACCAACCTTGGATAAATATTTTTAATGATATATTGGCTTAAAATGATATGCCAATATTGGACCGATCTTGGATAAATATGTTTAATGATATATTGGCGTAAAATGATATGCCAATATAGGACCAACCTTGGATAAATATGTTTAATGATATATTGGCGTAAAATGATATGCCAATATAGGACCAAGATTGGATAAACATTTTTAATGATATATTGGCTTAAAATGATATGCCAATATTGGACCGATCTTGGATAAATATTTTTAATGATATATTGGCTTAAAATGATATGCAAATATTGGACCGATCTTGGATAAATATGTTTAATGATATATTGGCGTAAAATGATATGCCAATATAGGACCAAGATTGGATAAACATTGGCAAGATATATTAAATAACCATTTTATGCCAATATAGGGCCAACATCGGCTAAATAAATCCAATATTGGTCCCAGATAAAATATTGGGCATATATGCGCCCCATATAGGACCAATATTTTGTGCTACTGGGGTAAAGTTTTAAATTTGTTTAGGAATCTATTTACATTTAAAAGTTTTTTATACATGTATCACACTATTAGTATCTAATTACATTGTTTATAAATATATGAATTTATGAAATGTGTAAATCTTAAAAGCGCCAAGCACTACTAAGAAAGCGCCACCTTGCGCCAAATGTCAATGCTAAATAACTGAACAGCTGATAAATATTGAGTACCAATCAAAATTTTTAGTGAAAATTCGTAAATCTATCCAAGTTTTTAAGGGGCCGTTCATTAATTACGTGAGGTGTTTAGGGGGGGGAGGGGGGGTCGAGTCAAACCTCACCAAATCTCACGTGTGGGGGAGGGGGGGGTCTCGGCAAATATCACGTAATTCTTTTTTCCAAAAGAAAAAATTTAAAATTGCTAGAAAACTGGGTTAAATTAAGTAAACAATTATAAGCAAATTGTTTTTTTAAATAAATCTAATGGAATTAAGCACAGATTAACTTATTTACATTAAAACCATGCATTTAAAAAAATCTCACGTGAGATTAAGGGAGGGGGGAGGGGGTCGAGCAAAATCTCACGATTTCTCACCAAGGGGAGGGGGGGGGGGTCAAAAAATCGCCAAAATTGCCTCACGTAATTAATGAACGGCCCCTAAGTCGCCGCGGTGCCTGCCACCTCTGATCCCTGGTACGGATAAATGTCCGGATTTTAAGCTTCACCCACGGATTTCTACGGATATTTGACTAGAGAACTCAGGATTTTTCGAACGAAAAGGTTGGCAACGCTGGTATAAGTATACTTGCAGTTTTTTAGAAGTTCTCGAGCAGGACCAGCAACATAAATGCCTTTATCTACTCCCATTGCGTAATTTTGGGGTTTTTCCGTAAATATTGTTAAATGTTCATCATAAAATTCCTGCCTAACAACGTGAATAATAAACTCATTATTCACGTTGTTAGGCATTAGTGGTTGGCCGATTTCAATATTCACTGTGATTTGAACCAATCGGGTTTTAAATTGGGAAAAGGCGACTATAATAACATTTAAAATTGGTAAAAAGTGAGGTTAACCAGTTGACAGATGTTTATTTATTTAATTTTGAAAATCATTTAATTATCTACTTATTGGAGTAGATAAAGTATAGTTTTACACTCGAGATTATGCGCAATATTCACTCGGATAATTTAGCTCTCTCGTCTGGCGACTCGAGACGTAAACCTCACCCTCGTGAATAATAGCCTGCATTATCTCTCGTATAATAATATACTATTAGTTGTCTCTCTTATAGTTTATTTTTTTAGGATACGTTTTTTTTTTAAATTTATGTGTTAATTTTTCAATTAAAAGTGCAGTCATACAAATATTCGTAACACAAAACCAAATATATGAATTATTGGTGCTGCCATCTGTGGCCAATTTCACACATTTAGTACAATCTAGTGCGAAATAAAATGAACGAGTGGCAACACTGTGTGGCTATTCACATTAAAAGGTGTCACTAATACTTTTGTAGGTTTATGCGATTGTGCTTTATGGGAAAAAGTAAAGCTTTTATGGAGAGAAGAAAAATATTTTACCTATATAGTTTTGGCAATTATCGAATGTTGCAAAAATCCAAACACTTTTTTTTTCTTTTTGTTTTCCCCTAGACAGGTTAGCCATACTTTTTACAACATTCGTATATTGCAAAAGTCGAATGCAATATTTGTATTTTAAGTAAAGTTTAAGTTTTTTCAACATTCAAGTTTTGCAATAAGTATTTATACAATATCTACTAAACTATTAGTGAAGTCTTTTAATGTAAATACAACTCTTTATGTTTTTGCATCATACGATAATTGCAAGAACTCTTTGAGTTTTTTGCAATATTTATTAATTGCCAAAACTATGTATAATAAAGGCTTTACTTTTTCCTATAAAGCAAAATCGCATAAACCTTAACAATTACAAAGTGAGTTTTTGCATTAATCTATGACAATTGCAAAAAGTATTTTGAATTTTATATTCTTTTAATTAATAAGGATTTTCAACACACGAGTGTTGCGATAACTATTTAATAACCTGCAAGTCTACAAAAGGACATTTGCCAAAACTTTGTACTTATAATATATAACTTTTTCCAAATAGCACAATTGCAAGTTATTTAATAGTAAAACGTTTGATAACTATTAAAGATAAAATAAATATCAAATTGGCATTGTTTTACTATTTAACATAACAATTTGCGCCATATTATTAAATAGGTAAACGGCGTTCCATATATTTTCCTTACTTCAAAACTTATGGGAAATTAAATTTCCGTTTGATAGACACCCCACCTGACATATTAAAAAAAAAAGAAACGAGATATGCTGAAAAAACCCTTTTTCATAGGCTACTATAAGAAAACACAAAATCATGGAAATCTCTGTTATTCATGCCTAAAAAATAAGATGTGAGGCATCATTTTAAGGGAGTTTTCATGCTCTACCTTCTCGTCGTATTATTATTTTAATATAATAGCCGGGGTACCGTTGATCCCGCATCTTCCCATATGATCAAAAGCTTAATTTGTACCACTTGATGGCACAAATGAAAATCTGTCCGCACATCTTATTTTAACAAACTTAGAGATAATCTTTTAAAGGTACCGCTCCTATTGTAAGTTATTGTGCCTAATATCTGGTACTTATCCTTATTTTGCCTTTACAAAAAAACTAGTAGGCCTGCCCTTGCGGTAGCTATCTAGATCTCGAACACATCCTTTTGTTCGGCTACAAAAGGGTCTGTCAAATTTTCGAAAGGCAGGTGCCTCTTTAAAAATACAAATATTTACTCTATGATTATAGTTATGCCTTCCATTTCGAAATATGATTGATGAAACCTTAATTGGCCGGTTTTTATTAAATAAACAGTCATTAAATTGATCGCACTGACATATCACTTAACAAGTAGGAACAGGAATGCTAAATTGGCAGCGATTTATGACTATTCCATAAAATCTTCGCAATATTATTTATTAGTTTAATAGAAAATTCCATTTCCTTTTAAATGATATGTGACACGGTATATTTATCTCGAAAAACAAGCAAAATAAACCAACTAAATAAAAATTTCAACTCACACTAAACGTATTTTGTTTTTATTGATTATTCTTTTGTTCCTACACCAAAATATAATTTATTACACATCATTTAAACAAGAATTTATTTCCCTACAAGAAAATATCGAATAAAACTTCGAAATAAGGACGAAAAGGCCGTCTTTTCGGTACTCTTTGACCTTCCGGCTCGATGGACCAAAAATTAATCGAATGACAAAAAAATTGTCTCTTCTATAGTGGAGCGCATTAAGCTCGGTTTACAGTCGACTTGATTACGGATTCTTCTCTTCTCTCCACTCGACAAAGTGACGGTGAATTTTGTTTTGCCGTCTGGGCGCCTTTCGGCGACGAAATCACAACTTTAATCAATAGGCGAGGGCGCAGCGTTAGCGTTAACTTGTATAGGATTGATTCATTGGATGGAAAATTTCATTTCCTCTAATTTGATACCTTACTCGATATAGTTTGGAGGAAAAACAAAGGAGTTATGAGAGAAAAACGCATTTCCATGGCTGCCTTTGATAAAAAGTTTTTAAAGTTTATTGGCGTCAATAAGGTGTACTAAGGGGTCTATTCTGCAACTTTTTAGTTATTAAAAACCCTGGGTTTAAAGTTTATTTATAACTAAATCAATATGATTTAAACTCGTATAAAATATATAATTAATTTTTAATATATTTCTATAAAAACATAAAAAAAAACTTGCAAAAAATATAATTCAACCAGAGCTGGCCAAGTATACTGAGTACTTTTACTCGTATTTCAATTACGAGTAAAAAAGTACGAGTAGGTACTTTTTTACTCATAAGTATTTTTCATTTAAAATACTTATTACTCGTACTTACAAACCAAATTCAATGTACTCGTAAAAAATACTCGTGGAATTCACGAGTAATAAATACGAGTATGTTCGTTTATTATATGGATGACTTTTTGCCAAAATATCAAAACATTTTGTTTGGAAGTCCGTTTTAAATTATATAATATATTATAGCCTTTAGGTTTTATAACAAGTAAATAGGTAAAATTATAAACTATTTAAGAATTGTTAAATAAATTATTTTATAAATTTGTATTTGTATTTTTATAGCTTAGGACCAAAGTATGTATAATGTACACTCTCTAAAAATGAATTAGTCAAAAATGACTAATTACCACAGTTATTAGTGGAAATTAGTAAAAATACCGTCTAAAATTATTAAAGTGGAGCAGTTTTTAAGATATAGTCAATTCCATATTATATGGAAAATGGACTATATCTCAAAAACTGTTCTACTTTTCTAACTTTTGACGACATTTTCGGATTCAGGGAACAGTTTTACATGGAAATTGACTGCTAAATGTTAAAAATACAAATTTATATTGACGAGAATTATTAGTGGCTGCTTTTTCGCTATGACAATTACTAATTTTTGACTAACCCATTTTAGAGAGTAAAGAATAATCAATTATATTAACAAACTTTTTTTTTCAAAAGTACTTGTACTCTTTACTCGTGTTTTCACGATTACTACTAGTAACCGTAATCTCTCGTTACAAATGTACTTACGAGTAAAGTACTTACGAGTAAATATTTTAAGTACTCGTACTTAAAATTTTACGAATACTTTTTTTAGGACTCGTGCCCAGCTCTGAATTCAACCAGCCGATTTAATATAACCCAGGATTGTTTATAACAAAAAAGTTACAGAATAGATCCCCAAGTATGTGACATACAATCCGATATAAAGTTTTTTTGTAAAAATATATTTAGAAAAAGTTATAAGACCTGTTAAAGTTGTAGAAAATCAAAAAACCTTTTATTTGATACCAAACACGGTAAAAAAACAATGGAGATAGGTAGGAAAAACGCATTTCCATGGCCTACTTTGATGAAGACCTTTTTAGCGTTATTTATAACCCAAAATTAAAGTGTAATACATAAATTTATACAGTTTTTAATGATGATTACGATAATGACAACGTTTTTAAAAAAAAAACATTTAAAAAAAATGCGAGACCTCGAATTAAAGGTCTAGAAAATCAAAAAAACTCTTGTTTGTTACCAAACACTGCCTATTTTGTCCTAAAAACAAAAGAGATATTCACGAAAAATCAAATTCCATGACCAACTTCTTCCAAATTTTAGCGTTTATTAGCGATATGTTAGTGCAAAATTAAAGCATAAAACGTCGTTTAAACGGATTTTTTATGTACTTTGCCATAGACATAAAATGACATCGGTAGCGGTTTATTTCAAATATTTGCTTTGTGTTTAGCCTTTCTGAGGGACTTTTGAGTCAATAATTGAACAACTGGTCAGTTCACAGGCATATCCTTTTAACATGGGGAAAAGTTGACATTTTTGCTTAATTTGTCAGATGCGATTAATAAGTTATTTTTAATTGAATTACTGCCAACAACTTTGTTTTACCTTTTTTGCCTTTGTATGGAAGGTAATAAATCCTGGTAAGTTATGAAACTTGTCAAGTTAAAATATGTTTTTTTGTCTAATTTACGCCCTTTTATGTTTTATGCAAATTAGGGGCAAACTAAATGAGATATTACGTTAAAACATTCAATTATTTTTTATTGGCAAATTTTAACAAAATACCCTGTATTTTAATTGAAAAATATCCTACAAACAACATAAAATACTACATAGCGTCTGAAAAAGGGTCGCAGACCACGCCTACCAGGGAGGGAACTGAAACTAGTTAGGGTAGATTTCACCCTAACGGTAAAAAATAGACAAACTACAACATAAAGTTAAAAAGAAATCAAAAACGCGTATAAAATTTAAATAAAAAACGAATAAAAACTTAGTTTTATACGCGCCATTTTGATGAACACGCAATTATCATGGAAATGCCACAGGGCACAATTAAAGAACGCACTTAATTAACCAAATTAGATAGTTTATCGATATTATTCTGATTAAATTGATGACCGCGTTAGTATAATCATTTTAATGTTATCCACTATATTATTATTTTACTGCGAAGAAAATTTAATTTACTTTTTATGGGCAACTCTATACATATAAAAGCAAAAACAAATGAATTATAGTAAAAAAAACGATTTTGCAACGCCTACCTATATGAATTTCTCGATTATTTTGAGGGTAAATACAACATATTATGCATCAAAAAATATTTTTTAAGAAGCTTGTGAAAAATATATTTGAAAATATTATCACACCAAACAAAAATTGTATACGACATAATGCGCTTTACAGCGGGTAATAATACAGAATAAATTGTGTTCCTGGCTAATATTGCACATCGCGTGATCAAGTTCCATAAACTCAACACTTTTAGAGCATTAGTGGCCATTTCAAAGTTGTATTAACACTATAAAATTAGCTGCTGCCCCAAGGTAAACTAGCCTTTAATGTACGACGCCTTAAAGGCTCTATTCGACGCACAAAGTGTCGATTTTCCACGACAAAGGGTGTTATATTCTTTTGTTTCATCATGCGAACTGAAAGCGAACGCTTTTTAAGGTTATATGGCCAAGAACATGCAACGTTATGGTATTTTTTTATTATCTTGATTGTGTTTTGAGATACCCTGTATATAATAGTGGAATTATATTGAGATGGAAAATTCTGTTTATTAGATACCCATGAATATAAATAATTTAAAAAGTTTTCGGTTGTAGGAAATTGAATGCTCTACTAAAAAGGACTGATGTGTTTAAGCGGTTTAAAAGATATTCAAGATCAAAGTTTGAAGAATTGAAAAAAAATTGTTTTAATAATTTTGTAACTCATTAAAAAATAATTATTGTCAAATTAGTATGACATATTTTTGTACAAAAATTACCGCTCTACAAGACAGGTCTGATGTGTTTAATTGATTACATTAACCGTTGATAAGATATATCCAAATATCAATGCGTACCGATACGAATATCTTCTTAACAGTTGGAGTAGAGCTTTAAATTTTTTAGAAAAATATGTCATACTCATTTGATAATAATTATTTTTCAATAAGTTACAAATTTATTAAAAAAAAAGTTTTATAAATTCTTCAAACTTTGATCTTGAATATCTTAAATATCTGGTTAGAGGAATCGCTTAAACGTACCAGTCCTTTTTTTAGAGCATTCAATTTACTACAAAAATATGTATAAAGATTTGATTAAACGATTGATTACTAATAAAATATGGCCTTTTTATAAGGGACTAAAGAAAATGGAAAACTGTAATGATGAGGATATTTCTATTAATTATATTGATAAAATTTATTTAATAAAATTTTAGCTCCTAATATTAATTTAATATTTGGACTCAAATTTGATGAGCACTTTCTAGAGGTGCCTATGAACCAAAAATATTCGATTTTTTTTAATCACCCCAATATATGTGTGTGTATTTTTAAGTTTTAAAATAAACTAAAATAAGTTTTAATTTTTCTTAAAACTGTCGTTTTTTTATTATTTCAGTGTAGATTCAAATTTTTACAGTGCCTATCAATAAAATTCGGGGTTGATAAAAAGGCGGGAGTTCTTTTTGAACGTATTCGAAGATTAAAGATAGTAGAGAAGCTCTGGGGAATTTTAAAAGGAAGGAAATAGGGGGTGAATTTCCTCTATGTACTCAATACCGTGCCAAGGGAGACAGCTTTTGGTTAGACCACGTATTACTCTAATTCTAATACGATTTGGGACTCTATGGTTACGACTATACAGTATTATAACCCCCTTATTAAAGGGTTACGTTTTAATAACAAAATCGTCAGTTACGAGTATAATCATGGATTTTTTTTATTTTGTTGATAATTTTGAATTAATTAGCTGGATTTTCAGGCAATTCGACTTTAATCGCATTAAGACCACCTAACAGGATACTCTTTGGCGGTTTGTCAGCAATAAAAACATGGCCGAGATCGTTTAGATGTTACAGATTAAATTTTACAACTTGCAGATACTTTAAAAGGCTAATTCCCCATATACTGTGCATAATAAAGGATAGAAAATAAAATTTCATAAAGTTTGATACGTTACTTTTTGTTTGAATGAAAAATGGCGGAGATATAGGCTAAAACACCTTTTTCAAGGATGACCAGATTGATTTTGTTTTTATGTTTATTTCTTTAGTTTTATAGTAAAAGATGATAAATTATAAATATTTCTAAAGGGAATTTAAGGACCTTTCGAATGATTTATAATTTTTTATATTTTCACAAAAAAATGGTAAAAATTTTCTTTCATATGATACCCCACAACCTATATTTTGCAAACAAAAACACGAGTTATGCGTTATTCCACAGCACTCTTTCGTAAAACATAAAACCTCGATATCTCCGTTATTTTTCAAGCGATTTTAAAGTGCGACATGTCATTTTAAACCATTTATACTCTTTCAGTATAAAAATATAAAAGTACTTACAAATCCGTGTTTATCCGATATATTGTTGGTTAATTTTAACTTGTGGAAAGACACGACTTTCTGCATCCATTGTTCGCCTGTTGAGGGGCTGTCGGGGTGGATGTACATTCTTTTGGGCATTTCTGGGTCTGCCTTACCCGCCACCATCCACCGGCTAAAAATTTCAATAAATTTATTAGTTTTGAGTGTAAAAATCGTAAAACATGCAACAAAAAATAGTAAAAAGGAAGGAAACATAAAAATTGTTAAAACAGTAGTTTTTTACCTATAAAAATTTTGATATTTCCTTTTACAACGCATGCTTCTTGCCTAATGTGATCGGGCATCTGTTTTTTAGTATTTGCCGATGTTTTTTTCTTGAAAAACGATTATTTTGGAAAAAACAAACACCCGTAACGTACGTTATCAAGAAAACATTAATTTGAAATAGTTATTCTTAAAAACGCACGCTTTTTTATAGGTAGTCCAAACATCTTAGATTTTAAATGCCGAAAGAACAGCTTATGGCGAATATCTTGCTTACTATTGGTCGTAGAGAAAAAAATTATTTACATTTGTAGATTTTTAAATTGTCCATAAAAATAAATTTTACATTTTGTACGTACAATAAGCGGTTAAGGAAATATTGTGGTTTGAAACTTATACTTTAATCCATTAGGTTGAACTATATTATAAAAATTATATTAACGGTTAAAAATGCGATTTACCTTTTTTTTAGAAAATTTAATAATCTATATATAATTTTCACCTACGACCAAGTAAGATATTTGATAAACACCATTTAAAACGATCCTTCAGCAGATAAAACTCGGTGCTTGGGCATTGGAGGGGGGAACAACAAAAACGCTACTGGAGAAAAATCAATCAAAAATCAAACTTTTTTCCTAACCTGTTGTGAAATTTGTAACGACAGTCGTCAGCAGCGACTATATCCATAAGCAGAATGTATTTTGATTTTTTGTCAAGCCCTGATACCCTCACTTTGTAGGCAGGAAACATACGTCTGCAATAAAAAAATGCATTACATTCGGTTCATAATCCATACCTGTTGTGAAATTTGTATCTATAATCGTCCGCCGCCACTATGTCCAACAGCAAAATGTATTTCGCCTTTAGATCGAGCCCCGACACGCGAAATTTCATTTGCGGAAACATTTGCCTGAAATTTTAGAAAAAATGATCAAAATCCATAATATGATCATTTTTATTACTTTGGTGCAATCGTTTTCCATACAGTAATCAAAATCCATAACGGGTCTTAATCGGCGTATTTTTTATGCTCTTTCGAAAAATGTGAACAGAATGTATGTACCTTGTGTTATAAGGAATTTATATTTAATAATTATTAGGTACAACAATATTACCCATTTTATATTATGTAAAATCAAATTCCCTTTAATTTGACACCCAACATGACCTACTTAACTGTTAAAACAAAAGAATTACATCGAAAAAACATATTTTTCAACGCCATCTGAGAAAATTTATATTTTGGTCGATATCTTGCTTATATTTGAAGCAATTCTAACAAGTAAGACGCCAAATTAAAGAAAATTTAACCCTTTATTTGATCAAATATACAATTAATCTAAAAATAACACGAAAATCAAGTTTTGGTTGTGCTCTATTAATAATTTATGTTCGAGGTATTTAATCGTACAACCTACAAAAAAACCGTCGAACGCTTGTCGGTAAATTTTAATAAATAATAAAACTAATGATCATTACAATCGTTTTGGAGCACATAAAGTTTTTCAGCCATTAAAAATAATTACACATTTTCTACCTATATACGTTTGTTTTAAATGAACTATTATAATAATTGTTGGTTTTTTGTTTGTGTACACTTCAAATAAATAAATCATTAATCGATAAACAATGTTTTTCAGGCATATTGATCATTAGTGCAAAAACTTTTGTTTTATATATGCAAGTAATTAAACTATTTTTAACTAAATTTCATACAAAATGATGGGCAACTTGATATACCTATTTTGGTTAAAAAAACAAAGGTGCAAACATTTCATGTTCATGGCATTCATTGATGAAAACGTATTTTGTAGATACAAGAGGTATTTTTAAATAAAATTATATATCAAAATATTAAACAATTACTTGAAACTTTGATCTTATATATATATATATATATATATATATATATATATAATCAATTCCCTTTTACCACTTGGTGGTGTAGGGTAACTTTGATCTTTTAGATAGAAAAGTAAATTTTCTTTCATATGACACCAATTACGACATATTTGGTGTGAAAAACAAAAGAACTACAGTCAAAAATAACTATTTTCAGGCCTACTGGGATCAATTTTTTTTGCAATAACTCACTATATATCGAACAATACTAATACTTTTACAATAACACTAATATTTCAAGCTCCTTAACAAGCAACTCTGTTCTTGGGTCGCATAAATTGATAATCGGGTTTGCCGTTTTGTTGCACGGCCGTACCAAATCGCATTAAGTGCCGAAGACAGATCGGCATATAATTCATTAAGATGCGGCACACTTTCTTGGGTCCTCCGGACCAGGTAGAGGCCATTACCGCTCGTTATTTGTTTTGTACTCTGAGCCAGTGGCGCCCGCTTGTCGCTTAACCGCGGGGCGCCACTGAAAAATCACCCGGAGAGATCATATTTATGATCTCGGGCGAAAATTTTAAATATTTTGTGTTTTTGTTTTATATAACCCTGTATATTATTAGATGGATAGATAGAGGGTGAAATTTTCTGAAAAATGTTGTTACTCGATATAGTGTGATTTTTAACTTTTTGTTATATCTCATTTGTCTCATTTGACTTTTTATACGTCATTTGAAAGGATTTTTATTGCTCTTTAAGAATGTAACTTGAGACTGGATAAAACGTCAAAGTTGGCTTTGCAAAACCATAAATCGTAGTTAGCAATGGGTATAATTACATTTTGGGGCGTATCTTTTGGTCGGAAAAGTCGTAAATCTTGCGTAAATTCGTATCATAGTCACCTTTAAGAGTGCGGAAAGGTGTATATTTACATCTCTCTGCTATAATATGAGGTTTTCGTTTTCTTCAGGCTATGGCTATAAGTTAATGGTAGGGTACGATACTAGTAGGCGCCTAAACAAGACGTAAGACGCCAACAGCGGATGGATTCTGAAGACACGGAATATATATATACTTGAAAATATGCTAATCAAGTCAAAATTATGTTTGTTTTAATGATTTTTTTAATGAGCCTTTTCCTCCAGACCACACTCGCGATCAAATTGTTTCGTTCTGCGTCATTTTTAACTCATTAACCTGACTTAATGATCATTATTTTTTTTTTTTTTTTTATAGCTAAATAATAAAAATATCTAATTATTTCCTGTTACAAGCTAAATATAAACTTTATTTTATTTCAATTAAATAGGAAATTTTATTTCGATTAATTTGATACCCAACATGACATATTTTGCCAAAAAAACAAAAGAGTTATGATGTAAAAAGCTACTGAGATTATTTATTTGTTTCTTTACGTTGTTTCTCAGCAAAATTTGGCAAATTATACCTACATCATTGTAACAAACATTTAATCATAAATATTATTTAGAAAATCCAAAGCCATCTTTGATGTTTTTCATCAAAAATTAATTTGCTTTATGTCATTTTGAAGGAAATTCAATCCTCTATAACTCATTCAAAATAAATCTAAAATCTTTATCGTGTAATAAAACCCAAATACAAATTACCTAAAAATTGACAGCCGATATCGCCTCAATTTATATTTCTTGAGATAATGCGTTATCTTTCGAAGCATGTTACGAGGTCCAGTGTTAAAAGATCAACTTTATCACTGATATTCATGCCAGACCATCTGGAAACAGTATTACCAAAATATAAAATTAGATATAAATTAATATTAATCAATGCGGCGTGACTATCAACTGTTTTGTTCGACGAATAAAAGTTTTTGATTTATTGTTCTTATGTGGAATTTTGAGTTTTTCAGACTATTTGTTGATCATAATAAGCAAATCCAGCACAAATCGTTGTAATTAGTTTAATAGGTTTAAAATGTTTTGTCTATAACTCTATAATTCATCTGCATTGTTGTTTAAAGCTCGATTTATGTGAAATCCACAAAAAATACTTTGTTCCATAACTCCATAAAAACCTAGCTTTAAATAATAATGCAAAAAAGAAAATGCCGCGTTTTAAATCTATCCTTCAAAAGTCAGGTTTATGGACTTGTCCTACTTTGGCTCTGGGGGACAGATATAGGGTGTCATCTTGATTTTGTCGGTATCTATAGACCGATTAAAAAAAAATATATTTTAAGTTTGTATTACTCCTTTAAAGAAAAAAATTGTCATATGTCATTTCCATGACCCTCTATAATTAATAGAAGGTCTCCAAAAAGTTATTAGGGATTTTTTAAATTTAAAAACAGATAGCATTTCCGAATTTGGCATACCCAAAAACCCCTAAAACGATAATTGTAATAACATTTTATTTATTATTTTTTAAGTACTATAAATTCTAGAAAAGATTTTGAAAAACATTCCGTCATTTCTTTAGGTATTACACTAACTATACATTCGATTAGTTTTGTTACTTATACAAAATGTTCACAAATTAAGGTAAAAAATTATAAAAAATAATGGTATTATAAATAGAAATATTTACTTAATTAGAGGAATAAATGTGTCCAGTACACAATGCTTAAAAGATTACAACAGAGTGCTTAAAAAATATTTTTTTTCCAATTTGACCCAAAAAACCACCCTGCAAAAAATAGTCTTACAAAATTATCGTTTTACGGGTTTTTTAGGTATGCCAAATTTATAAACGATAACCGTTTTTAAATTTAAAAATGCCTAATAACATTGTAAGTATTTTGAGTTTTTGACAAGAACTTCTTGTATTTATAAAGCTTTGGCTGACTATTGTTTTCTTCAAAAGATATTTTCGACTGCCTACTACAAACTAAAAATAAACTTTATTAAAATCGGACTAGTTTTAAATAAATATGTGATATTTTAAGAAATCTTAATAATAGTATGCCCTTTCTAGTGGTGTACACAGTTTTACTAAGATTATACAGGGAAAGTCCAAAAGGGGTATTTAAAAAAGTATTTTTTTTTAAAGGGTGTTAAAATTTTATACCATCTTCAGAGTGTAACAACCTTTATAAAAATCGTTTAATTTTAATTAAATTTTAAGGATATAACAAAAATTTTGTGGGCTTTGTAGTACTTGATTTATAAGACATAGTTTCGTTTTCAAAAACTTTATTTTAAGGCCAAAATTTCAAAAAATGTTTTGTATATAGCCGGTTTTGCTCAAAAACCGAATAAAAAACGAATAAAATGTGAAAAAAACATTATTCAAAAATATTAACAAAACAAATTTAGTGCAAACATGAACAAATTTTAGTAGTAGTATCGACATATCCAAGCCACATTATTATTTATTGGATATAGCCGGGTTTGCTATAAAAACGTGGATTTGGCCGGTTTTGCTCCTAAAGCTACCTTTTAAATGTGATTTTAACATGGATATAGTTGGATTTGAACAGAATTATCTTGGTTGTCGATAGAAATGAACCCAAAGATGCGAAATAAAAAAAAAACAAAAACTGAATAAAATGGATTTAGCCGGTTTTGCACGGATGCTCCTCATATGTAGATATCCATTTTTATTATAATTATACAAGAAAATAGGCAAAATAGCTTAACAAAAACAATGAATAATTTTTAAATAAACAAAATTAACAAAATATCAGTTAATATACACAAAATTACCCTATATTAGTCAGTAAAAACCGTTAAATCATCATCACAAGTTGTGGACCACAACGTTCAATATGCGTTATCGAAATAAGGTAGGTATGTAAAACATACTTAATTTATATGATAAAATTCACACAAAAACTCTTTTGGGGCGTGAATTTGATCATTATTAACACACCTTTGACTATTATAGAGGCGAAAATCGCGTGTGTACGCGTTCTAAATAAAGATATCAAGATATAATGGCGATTTTGAACCCCTAAATTCGGTACATCTGCCTATAGTATAGTACACTATATGTATGTATATAAACATGAATTTATTTTTAGGGGTGGTTTTTTCAAGGGTGGAGTATAACAGTATTACAGTCACACCTTATTTTTCATGTTTAATATTTTTTGTTTTTGTATTTCGCCGAGATGTAAATACTCAAGTGGAAATATTTAATATCACTCAAGATAGGGTGCAAAAATTTTTGTTTTAGAATCTTTCTCATACATTTGCCACACCGAACAACATCAAATATTTCTTCTTCTGTGTGTATATTAAAAATATCTTTGGATGCGACTCAATTCGTCGCGTAATATCGACTAAATTAAAATGTCGAGGAATTTTTGTCTTTTATTGTGCATTTTATGCTATGGTTTGACTGAGAAGTACAAAAATATTAAATAATTGTAGAAAATAAAAATTCCTGTTATTTGATATGTCACTTGATATATTTTGTTGCAACATTAACGGAGTTATATGCAGTGCCGGTTTAAGTTAGTTCGCCGCCCGGTTCTGGCACAAACACAACGCCCAATGCTTTAAAATATTACTTTTTTAAAAACATTTTTAAATTTTTCTTACTTTCTCACGTCAAGTGGAAGATTAGGTTGGTTAGGCTGGTATCTAACAGTAAACTTAGTATCCTATAAAATATAAAATGAGCCTTTATAAACAAATTATAAAAACTAATCAAAAGCACTAACTAAAAATTAAAACATTCTTTGGTTTATATAAACAATACAAAGTACTAAAAGAAAAACTAATTAAAAAATAAAAGTTTAATATTTTGTTTCATTAAACTAATAAAAACTAATCAAAAGTTATAAATAAATAAAACATTATTCTTTGGTTTAAATAAATATTGAGAAATCCTAATACTAATAATTAAAAGGTTGTTTTCAAGTCTTTATAGTAGCAAATTGTTTTATAACACTTTACATTTATTTCATCCAGCAGGTCTTGATAAATGGACAAAATTGCTAAGGAGTTAAATCTTTCTTGGGGAATTGTATTTCTTAGGTAGTTCTTTACCCTTTTTAGAGTAGAGAAGAATCGTTCACCACTTGCATTTGAAACCATTATAAAAAAAATTTCGCAGACAAACATTATTATTCGGAAATGAAGATATTAATTTATTTTCGTATAAAACTTATACTAATTCCAATGAAGTTTCTATATTTATTTCCGAAAGGGAAGTTACCAGTTTCTTGAGTTGGACACATTTTTGAGAAAAAAACTCATCCAAATCCTCCACGAAGATTTATGCTTTTAGATTAAACAAAAATTCAAATTTGTTTGTGCCAGATTTCTAGCTATGATATCGACAAATGATTTCGGATTATAGATTGTCAATTATTAAAATAAAACATATTGTTCGCATTGTTTCTTTTTTGCTTAAATTTGCCTCTGAATTATTTTCTTCAAATTGTAATTTTCTTATGATTATCCGCTTCTGAGCATAATTTTCGTTTCCTGTTTATTTCCTCGTAATGATCAAAATGATCACGTAAAAAATCAAAGTTCTCAACTAAAAATGACAAAAGATGAGCATTTGTGCTTAAATCCATATTTTGTTTTTGGACTGCTTTATTGGTTTCATTAACCCTTTGGAAAACGTCTATCCAAAAAGTTAAAATTATTCCGTTTCCATGCAATAAATCAAGTTTTTCTGATGGAGAAGCTGCTTCAACTCTAACAACATTTTTCTCATTTGTATCCGTTGTATCCGCCGACGCAGTGTCGCAATATTTTTTTTCTAAATTCTAACGATTAAGTATTTTTTTTTAAATTATGGCGGTACGCGGTACCGCCCCAAAAATATTTACCGCCCGGTGCTATAGTCCCCAAAAAACCCCTGTTAAACCGGCACTGGTTATATGCAAAAAATACATTTCCATGGCCTACTGAGGATTAAAGTGCTTTATTTGTTAATTGGCATATTTTTACGTGATATATGACATATTATAGATTATTTTGAGAAAGAATTTAAGACTATTTTTTAATATTTTTATAGATATTCTCGCATTTTTAATATTTTTTAGGAAACAAAGATAATAATTTAAAATATAAAAATTCTTAAAGGAGCGTAAAAAATATTTTTTTGCTAAAATATCGGGCATTTTTTTCCAAAAATTCTTTTATTAAATCACAGATAATTTGATTTGATATTCTTTAATATTGATTTAAAGGAATATTTTGACATCTAAATTTTATAACGAAATAATTATACGATTTACTTTGGTTGGAAATCATCATAGAATCAATATAATCATTATAAATCATCGCTGCGACTATCAAGACATTATTAAGACCAGATTTATGACTTCCAAGCAATTTAAAATGGTAAGACCACACAAACTAATACAAGTTGTATAGAAAACCCACAAAAAAACAAACAAAATACAAGTAATTATACGTTTATGTAAACAGACACATCTACCTAGTAAACCTGGTCGATTCTCTTTTGTTTTTCGATGACGTTACGACCACAACTTTCGTGGCCGACTTGAACACTTCAACCTAACCTATAATTTCGTACTTATCTGCTATACAGTGAGGTTCTTATTACGTTGGACCAGCGTAAATCGTCACTTAGGTGGTCCGGTGATCTTCATTTTTTTACTTGGTCGACTGTGCTGTTATTACAGCCCCGGCTAACAATGTTGTTATAAGGCCAATATATCATGGGCGAGAGGTTGGCCCAGTACCATGGAACCGGTAATTGCTCGGATACGATAACGAGCACACCTCCAAAACCGTATCAAGATATCTTTGAACGAATTTTAAGTTTGTTTTAAGTTTTTTGTTTAATATTTTAATATTGTTATTGTTGTATAGTTTTAAAAATGCTTTAAAATGATGTATAATATGTTATATTTGCATTAAAGAAAATGTGCAATCATCAAGTAAGCTTTTGGGAATTTGTTTTTGCTCTGTAGGTAGCTTGCTTGTTTTTAAAATTAAAATTTCGACTAAAACCACTAAATAATAATAATATTATAATATAATATTATAATAATATTATATTATATTATAATATTATGTATCAAGTTTCTTAAAACTCCATTTTAGTTTTATTAGGCACGAGCGAAGCTTGCGAGCGAGTGTTTAATAAAAACGAGTGTCTGGAGAGGTTTATAAAACCAGTTGCATACTATACTTTATATACGATGAACAAAAAAAAGCCAATTTTATTTGTTAAACATTTGACATCTGTGAACTTTCAACTGATTTAAACTCACTTTTTCCCAATTTACAGCTAACCAGCCCTTGACTAAAATAAAATACCCAAAAGCCACTGTTGCTAACTTCAGCCCGTGACTAAAACGCCATAAAGTCACAGCTCATCAATGGGGGAGTAGATAGTACTTAGTATATTATGTATCAAGTTTTATAAACGCCATTTTACTAAATGATTTTAGTTACGAGTTTTATTAGGGACGAGCGAAGCTTGCGAGTGAAAAAAGTCTAGAGGTGTTAGACCTGGTGATTATGCTGGCCATTTTATCAAACCTCCTCTTCCGATCCACCTCTGTGAAAAGGTGTCATTCAAATAATTTCGTATAGGAAGAGCATAGTTTTATTGGAAAGATAATCTTCCAATGGATTTGGAAACAACTCTGCTAAAGTTAGGACAACTTGATCTCTTAGCATTTCCAGACATCTTGCCCCGTTAAGATTTTCAATGAAAATAGGTCCCACCACATGATCACTAACAATACCCGCCCAAACGTTAATTTTATGAGGATGTTGGGTATGTCTGTCGCATCCAGTGGAGGTTTTCTTTTGCCCAGTATCTGCAATTCTGTCCTGCCTATAACCTCGTCATTTAGAAAAAATGTTGAGTCATCAGAATAAACAATATCTGCAGAAGAAAAAAATTTCTGTTTAACGAAAAATGCTGGATATGTTAAACAGAAATATTTTTTCTTCTGCAGATATTGTTTTTCCTGATGACTCAACATTTTTTCTAAATGACGAGGTTAATAGGCAGGACAGAATTGCAGATACTGGGCAGAAGAAAACCACCACTGGATGCGACAGTCATACCCAACATCCTCAGAAAATCAACCTATTTTTATTGAAAATCTTAAAAATGCATCCATATAAACTACAACACCTACAAGAATTGATTGACGGTGATTCTGATATATCAGATTCACCGTTAATCAATTTTTGTAGGTGTTGTAGTTTATATGGATGCATTTTTTCGGCTTTTACACATCTTAAAACAGTGTTGTTGGATCTTCTTGAAAAGCTAATAAAATATTGAGTTTCACATTTTCATCAATAAAATGAACGTGTCCATATTCACGAAATTGTGCATGTATTTCAGACACAGTTACCTGAGAAAGTGGTGGTATACCACCAAATATTAATGGTGATATGTGCAGATCACAAGAGCAAGTTGCTAACCTTTTTAATGAAAAATACCCAGAATTATAAATCTGGGTTTCATTAAAAAGGTTAGCAACTTACTCTTGTGATCTGCACAATGTGCAGTGCACATATCACCATTAATATTTCTATTCGCCGAATTTCTGTTGAGTGTCGCATTTTTTAACTAAAATATTAAGTGTTACAGCACTAAGAACAAATTATTGCAACACAAAAAACTAAAGCATAGGATAAAAAAAACAAATTCATACTTGTAATTTGTAAATAATCACCCTGTATTGAAAATTATGTTTACTAAACCCTACTTATGTGGTATCGTCGTACTCAGAAAAATCAATTTTCTATGAAAAAAGAGGGGTTGTTATTTAAGATAAATGTGGTGGGGGATAAATGGTGGGGCAAACAATTTAAAATTTTAATTATAAGATTTGAAATAAAAAACTAAAGTTTACGTATCCAACCGTTTTTTATAAAAAATCGTTTCTCATCGGATAACGAATTTTATTCCATATGTGAGAACCACACTGTATATTATCTCATATTTCACCCCAAATTAAAGGAAATGATCAATAAATCATAAATGATGTAAAATGCCATGAAAAGCATTTTTTCCATATCTCATTTGTTTTTTAATCAAAGTATGACAAGTTGGATACCTATCAAAAAAGAGTAAATTAAATTTCTTACCAAATAAAAATGTCAAAACGTCAAACAACCGTTTTAATAATTAAATAATTAATTCAGTTGATTAAATGAATTGTCAAAAGATGTTGTGGAGCTTGGGGGCGATTTTTCAACGAATAATAATTTATGTAAAACACAGTTTTCATTCGAAATTACTTTTTATTTGCATTCTATCAGAGTGTATGAGAGACTGGAGGCCAAAATTACTGTATTTATTTTTCGATGATTGGATAATGATAGGCTGGATAGGTGAGAAAAAGGTTCACTAGGCAATTAAGTACAGTCGACGAACGAATTCGTTACGGAATTTAGGTACAGTCCTGTTTCTAAGGAGTTCTTCTGCTTGCAATATGTCGTGTATAGTTTGATTAAATATTTAGAAAATCATTCTGTATTAAATGCATTATTCGAGATTTCTAAATTTATTATCATTATAACGTAATTATATGTTATTATTGAATATAACTTTTCAAATATTAAACAAGTAATGTTCATAATATTGAATGTAATTTTTAATTTTACTCGTGGTAAATGGGATTGTAAATAATTTATACAATCAATTTTGTATTAGATTAAAAAACCAAAAAGCTTTATGGGTCTCCATGAAATAATAATCTAAATCAATATACTAAATCTAGATGAACAAAAATATCAAAATATTATAGACAATTCATTTTTTTTTAAGGAAGTATCTTTATTATATATTTTGATGAAAAATAAGTAAATTACAATCAAAAAACACATATTTTAGGCCTATAACTTCTTATATTTTTTATTTTTTCCTTTGTTTTTAGAGAAATGTGACAAATTTAGAAAGAGATTTTAAAGGCCTTTCTAACAATTTATACCTAATTTAAAAAAAAATTGAATTTAAAAATTACCTCAAGTCCAAACTTCTAGAAAATTAATTTACCACCGACATACATATGTACTTATACCTACGTAAAGCAAAAAACATATTTTCAACGCACTCTAAAACTAATTTATCTTATATCTCCTTTATTTTTAATGCAAAACCCATCATTCTAACGCTTTTTTCACTATCTATAAAACTATAAAAAATAGTAATTTAAAAAAAATCATCAAACTACGATATTATGAGTATGAGACCATCTTAGAAGCGTCCAATTCAAAAATATAAAGAGATGATTATGTTCCCAGTTCAATTTCTAGTAAATTTCCCAGAGGTGCCAAGTTGGATATGAAACGGGGGCGCCTCAAGGCCTCGGTGCCAATTTTCTCTCACACTGCAAATATTTAATACAAAGACGGTTGGGTCTTTGCATAAGTTTAAAGTTCAAGTAATTGGCCTTAAATATATAAAGTGTAACAATTAAATTAAAGCTTGTTTAAAAAACATTTCAGATGGAAAAGATAATAATTATTATAAAAATGTTTGTAAAATTATCTTGATGTAAAATCTGGTAGGTAATTTTTTTATAAATATGTAGGAAAACTTAATTATTGTAATTTAACAACAACATATACCTACAGAGTGTTATGAAATAAAACTGCGGTTATCTTGTTAACAAAGCCAAAATCCAAAAATTATCCAAAGCAAACTTTTCTTAACAAAACTATCCCTTTAAAAATTATAACCTTGCTTGTTTTTTATAAAAACATTTTTTTATCCCTGACTATACGCCAATTTGCCAACTTTTAATACGGACTGTACTCAATATGAGCTGGTGACAATAATTAGGGTGCTTTTATACAGGTTTCTACACTCTTTTTTACCCTATTACATCACTCTACTTTCTACAGAGCAGAGTCTTTCTTTTTGTACGTACACACACACAGGGTTAAATCTCACATCCCTACCCTCATGTATGTGCACGACGCGACTTCAAGTACAGCAAGCTTAAAAGGAAAAAGGGAATTTTTAATATACCTAATCGAATAGTGCAAGTAAAATGTAAATAGTAAGTGCTACTTTTTTATTTTGATTTTATTTTAAGTTGAATTTGTAGGAAATTTAATTTCCTTCTATTTGATGGGTCACTTGATGTGTTTATGAGAAGAAACAAGCGAGTTATGCAGGAAAACCGATATTTCATAACCTACTAGATGGAATTTGTTTTTTATTGTATCTTTTTTGTTTTTGGTTGGATTTGTATAAAAAACATGTTATTTTGAAGGGTTTTTTATTTACTTTTGAAAGAATGTTATACCTACCTACCTAGTAAGATGGAATAGAAAAAGAAGTTTTTTAAATATCAAACTCGATATGGTTGAAGTGAAAAATGAAAGAGTTAAAGGTAAAAATAAGAATGTCATGGCTACTGCGATAAAAAAAATTGTTTTTTGGTTAAATTAATTGTGTGTTTATGCCATTTTGAAGGGTTATTGATGTGGTAGGTATCAAATGATATAAAAATATATGTATATTATAAGTGTTACTTGAAAATTTACTTGAACAAAAATTTTATTGGATAAAAAATAAAAAATTATAAAAAATGATACCAAACTCGGTATACCTAGTTACGATGAAAAACAAAATCTATAGGTTAAAATAACAATGTCACTACGATAATTTTTGTTTTTTGAGAAATCTTTGTTGTTTTTAGGTTAAATTTGAAGTGTTATACTTCATTTTGTAGGGTTTTTGATGTTTTATAACTAGAATACATTTTCATTCATTACCTACTTAAAACTTTAAAGTGCACAGCCAACTTTTCCTTTTATCTCTTAATTTCATTTAAAACTTTTCCAAACTTTTTTACTACATACGTATTTATGCAATTATTTGTGCATTTTTCGTTTTGTAAATACATTCTTTTTGTTTATCGAAAGTATGCTGTCTAAAAATAAATATTATTCATTTTTTTTTTCGATGTGTGATAAAGAATGTTTTTTACGGCGCGCTGTAAAGTTCCGACGGCAGACGTTTTGGGGTCTATTACATGCGTTAAAATTAAGTCTGGTAGGTAATTATAATAATTCACCATAGCAGTGTTAAATTAGCTAGTAGACATTTAGGAGATTCAGATCGTTTAAAAATTATTTAATTTGTTACGTTAAATATGATTTGTTTTGGTGGTGATTTAAGAGACATACCTTCCACTTTTGGTGATGACCATTTCGGTGCCTAACTTGTGAAATTTTTCCCACAAATCTTTGCCTTCCAAAGTCACTTTTGGGTCGTCTACGACACCGTCTTCTTCAGGTTGGATGGCACGTAGAGGTCTCACCATTGCTGGGTGATGATTATGGGCAGCTACAGCTGCTAAAACCACATCTTCAGCAGTTGTGAATGGGTGACCGGCAAGTGGATGATGAGGATGTGGATGATTTAGCTTTGGGATTAAAGTACCCGGATAACAACCATGCGGACTTCCGAAGTTAGGTGGAAAAAAAGATCCGGGGTTGTTTGAGTTGTTGCTGTTATTAGCAGCTGTGAGTAACGATGACACACTGAAGTCAGTTTGACGGGGTAGCTGTAGAAACGGGTGGTAAGCCATATTTTTGGATTTACTATCCAAATGCGAGTCCAAAATCGAGTCAAATCTCATCACTGAAATATTGAAGCGGTTTGATAAACCGCTTGTGCACTTTAATCATAAAACACAACCGACACAATTCACACAAAAGTCTTGGAAAAAAAATCTTCTTCACGCGGCTGTGCGATGTACACGCTATGAGCTACAAGACGACACTACCCAAAAGCCTCAACGACACTTGCAGCGTTAATGACGATACCGCGTTCCCATTGGTCTGAGAGTGTGATTTCACGCCGCTCGGCCAATAGCGAGGCGTCATTCACCCCCACCCTTTTGACGCCGTGTCACCGGAAGGCGTGGCCTAGCGGGTTTTACCTCGCAGAGGCGTTACGACGAAACGGGTGGACGACGACTGCTGCTTGTGGACATTTTTTCTCCAACAACTTCTTATTTATTCCCTGCAACTAATAGAGAATGTGTCAAATATGGCAGGTCACTTTAAAATCACAATTTCAACACAACCAATCGAAATCTAACAAAAAACCCTTAATTTTAAATAATTAAGTCAAAATTAACCCAAAAATTACCCGGTAATCGCAAAAATACAAAATCACACAGTATACTTAAAAGCCTTAAATAAATATTAATATTTATTTTAAGGATTTTTAGTTCTCTACAATTTTCCTACAAGTGTCGTTAAAAAAATGAAAATGTCAACTCAAGCCGTTTTTACATTATCATCATTAAGCCTAAAACATTTGTTTTAAAAATAAACAAAAATCTATCGTGTCGTATATGATAATATATTATATAGGTACCTACTAAGACTGATTTTTTAATCCTTTACAACTTAAATAGGTACAACTTTTGTTAAAAAAATAAAAAAATCGACTTGATTTTTTTTATTGTTTGTAGATTTTTAAATTCTCACTATAATTTGTCAAAATAAAGCCTAAAATTAAAAAAATAAAGCACAAATACAGTTTTAACGTAGAGGGCCATGGAATTTAGTTTTTCGGTCACATCTTCCTTGTTTTTTACTAAAACCCTTCGACTTACAAATCAAATTAAAAGAAATTTTATTTTTTATCAAAATTTACTAAAATAGTTATAATAATGATCATTTTCGCTAAATTAAAAACCAATTTAATAGATTATATCTTAAGGAATTACACTTAATTGAATAAATCAATATTACCTATATAAAAACTGTTCAGTTACTTTGAGCGTACGCTAGGTAGGTACGTTGAATAATTTAAATGATAATAAAACCTACTTTATATAATTATGGTTAAAATAATAAAATTACCGGCCTGGAATCGCTGAATCCTATATTTATACACAAATTAAAGCTTTATTTTTTCACTAATTATTTTAAATTGATGGGTTGGCTTCCTATAATTTTTTTGAGTTTGTGGGAAATAAATTTATTTTTAAATGGTGCGCTACTTTTTATTTTTTGTTTTAAATACGGCAGATAGCGTTAAAATAAAAATGGTCTTGGTAGGCAAAGGCGTGATGACGCCCTTGACGCTTTACCAAAGGGGCAGTTGCCACCTTAGAGATACAAAATCATTTATTGTACGATTTATTATTTTTTAATTAACGTTTTTTATAAAATTATCTATCGTTTTTCTAAAATTATCTAAATTTTTGTCAGAACGATTTTAAATCGACTAGGTTTTTTCCTAAATAAATATTTAAATTTATTTAAACTCCTACATTGACGAACTGTGACTTTATGGCGTTTTAATCACGGGCTGCGTTAAATTCGTAAAACTTTAAATATTTATGAATTACAATTGGCTTTAAATTCTTATTTCTGTTTGTTTTAGATAAAGTATAGTTTGCAACTTAAGTTTAGAGAATTCTCTATAGTGTCTATAGACACTCGTTTTTGAAACTTGATAAATAATATAATATTAATTAAACGAATTTAAAAGTAGGTAGGTATTAACTTAACTTAACTTAACTATTCAATCAAAATCAAAATTAAAAAAAAAATTGGCTGTCTGCCACTTTCTTTTAACTCGATCATGATCATCTTATAGGTATTACGTAATGTACATTAAACTGCATTCTTTTACCCTTTGATTCGTGTTTTTTTATTTGTCCCATTTCGTTTAAAAGCAAAAAAAAATGAAAAAAAAATGAAAAAAAAAAAAGATTTTTAACGGTTTCGACCATTTTTCAATACATTAAAATTTTTACCTTTTCTCTGTTCACTCTCATTTTTTTTTATTGATTTTTTTGTCCAAACCAACGTTTCTTATTAATAGGAAACGAACGTCCCGAAGGAATTTTTCCTCAAATTTCCAGTATCCGGACAAAATTGGACAAAAAAAAAACGAAAAGAAAAGAAGAAATTTGCTAGTGAACAGAAAAAAAGTAAAAATTTTGATTTTCCACCTTTAACGGTTTTTGGACCAAGTGAATTTAAGAAAAAGCGTTTTACAGACTACACTTTTGAATAAACATAATTAAGGTTTAACGCTAATTTCTTGATATTTTGTGAAAATTATACATACCTATATTGTATTATAATTTAATAAGACAAAATTAGCGTTAAACTGACAGATAAATAACCTTAATTATGTATATTCAAATGTCAAGGTGTGGACCAAAGGATCTTTACCCACTTTCGGCATGTATCACCTTTTCCCCTCCTGGCATAAAATATATCAAAATAAGTTGGTTTATTATATTAAAAAAGTTCCTGTGTAGTTTTTCTTTTTAATTTTAGTTGCGTGTTGTGTTAAAATAGCTATCGCTTGTGTTTATATTTTTATCCTACACATTTTATTAATATATTATAAATATCAACATGCTATACAAGTGTAGAATAAAAAAATTGAAATTGTAATTGTATATGTAAAATCAAAACAACTTTGCATTTATAAATTATAATCTAACGCAAGTATTAATTATTTCTGACATTTAACTACATATACGTATAACAAAATTAATTTTACTATTAAATTTACTATTAGTAAATTTACTATTAAATTTACTATTATAAGGGCATCATAACTTAACAAATAAATTTAAAACTCACCCCAAATGAAAAAAATCTAAAAACAACTTTCGCCACGCATCAATATTAACCCGGAAGTTGCGTTTTAATAAAGACCATTTCCGGCTCTGAAAAAACGACGCGTTACACGAATAGATTCAGGAATCTCTGCTGAAATAAAATTTTCAGCAATTTTCGTCGGAACTCGACGCACGACGCGTGCGCATTCCGGGAAAACTCCTATAGCCTGCTTGAAGTTGCAAGATTTAAGGTAAGTTTCAAGGTCGAAGTTTTTGGGAGTAAGAATGGTAAATGAAGCATAAGAAATACGTTACCTAATTTGATCTAGTTATGTTATAATATATATGTTATATTTAGGGCAAAATTTAAGCCCAAAACAGGGAATTTTTTTAAAGAAATTGCCATGATTTTTTGTTTTTTCAATATGATTCTTTTGTTTTATTTGTACCTACCCCACAAAAAAACTTTTTTAAAGAATCTTAAAGAGTTTTAAATTCTCTTAAACAGTGTATACCTAATTTGTTATATTTAGTGGTAAATTAAGGGATTTATTGAATTAATTAAAGTACAACTAAAATGAGTTGGAAATTGTTTTTTTGATATATATGTACATTAGTTGTTTTTGGTCCAAAGTTTATATTTATATTAGTATTAATTAATTTTAAAATAAAGGAATTTTTAATCCCTACAACATTCCAAAATAATAAACCTTTAAAATCGCTCTAAAGCCGAATTGCTACATAAAACAGACTATAAGGGTATATTTGCAGTGGAAATATTTACCCAACTCATTTTGTCGTAGACAACGGGAATTTATTAGTTTACGTTTCATAATTCCGCTGAAAATTGAACAAAAGCGTATTTCCACCAATTTGAAAAATGTATTTAGTCAATATATGCTCAACACTATTTTTTGTTTCAAACAAACATCAATTCCGCCAAATTTGTTTGCATTACAACTGTTTAATTGCACGATTTCGATTTTAACTTATTTCTAAAACAACAAAGCAAAAATATTACCTTTGTTTTGTTTTTCCCTGTATAATTTCGGCCACATTTCTTAAATGTCCAGCGTTCAGATATTATCCACTCCGTCCGTCGTAGCACTACTAACTCGGCAGGCCTTGGAAATGGGCGTGGTGTTAGTAAGATGTAGTGGGGGAAGCGTTTTAGGGGCGGAGCCTGAAGTGAGATAATCCGTACTGGGGTTATGTGCGATTCTTAAACGACGGCTGTCAAAGAAACAACGAGAAAATCGAGAATTTTTCCACTGATAAGCGATGTTTTCGACAAAAACAGGTGGCGGGCTCTACGGGGGCGGAAACACACCCTGGGGGTGTATTGGGTTCAAAAATAACAGTATTTTCGAATTTATTAAGCTAAATTTAGTTTGCACCTCCAGTTTAACAAAATACCCAAAATACCCCGGGAGATATTAAAGAAAAACTAATAAATGTCGTGTCAACTTTGGGGGGCTCTGGGGGGTCAACGGATCACCGAGGGTAAAAATAATTATTATTTTTAAAATCAGCACCCTTAAAAAAATAAACCCAGCAAGTTTCATGGTAAAATCTTAAATAAATACCATAATTATTCCGATTTAAACGCAACCATCCCTAAGAAAGTTAGTGATGATTTCTTAAAACAAACGCGGGCCTTATTTGGAGCCTTGAGGTGCTGTTAATAGCGTCACAGTTAAAAACACACTGGATCTTTTGTCGTCTAATTATGTGTGTTTGTATAATTTAAGGTTATGTTTGTATGTTTCTACATGTGAAACAGTGGAAAAGCGTGCGTGCGGAAACTTATTATCAACCACTCGAACGACATGTGTTGTATTTAGCGTTATTCATTTGTTTGTTGTCGACTACGATGATGGGTTTATTGTTTATTTAAGTATTTTATGATGATGAACACGGTTTTAGTTAATTTATTTATTTTGTTTGCTAGATATCTATATAGGTACCTAATCTTTTTTTTAAATGCGTTTGGTGGAGTTTGATTACAATTAAATTTGTGATAAGGTATCGATAGAGAATGAAAAATCCTTTACAATGATATATTATTTGTCAAAATACCCTTAAAAATCATCGAGATAATCACAAAAACAAAATACACCGTAGTAACCCATGAAAAAGTGATTTTTCTGGATATAATCTTTCTCATTGGTCCAAAATAGGTCGTGTTGGGTATCAATCGTTAGGAAATGTTATTTTTCATCCAACTATCTATATAATTGTAAAATTACATAATTTACCTAAGCATAACATCATGACCTATTGCCATAAATGACATAATAATTGTCTGATAGGCTTTGGCATTAAGTTGTCATGATAATTGTGCTCAATTTCATAGTGCATTATTGTCTGGTGCTTCTTGCCGTGTTTTATTATAAAGGAATTAGAAAAATATTGTCCATTGTGTTTTGGATTATAGATAATTGCAGAATATCTAATAGGTTGCGTAGGAAGGTTTAATTTTGCCTATCGAGATGTAATGTGAATAAAATTTGCACGTGAATGTTCTTATAAGGAGCATATGCTCGGTTAGTTTAATATTAGATGAGATCTTTTTAACTACTAATAAGGTGTTATAACACATTATAATCGACTTTTATATACCAAGTAGGTACTAAATGTACTATAATAGGAGTATTTTCATATCGGTATTATCGAGGTAAAAACAATTTGGATATGCTTTAAATTTAAAAATTTCAAATAATTCTCGAGGTCCAAACTTTAATAAAGATATAGGTAATAATTTTTTAAAATAAATTTTATCAAATGCTTCAATAAAAAATTTAAAATTCTTTGTTAAGTTAACGCTTTATTTTCTCCTTTAATAAATTAAATCCTAAACAAATTAGACATAATTGAACCCGCTACATCTTTTAATAAAAAATTGGCTGCCCTCATGAACGGTTAATTAGTAAAATCGGTCACCTAATTAGGACCCATAATTACCGAATAAAAAAAATTGATTCTTCCAAAGGCACTTCTTTTAAAATTCCTCCCGTGGCTGCTGATTGAATTAAAAGCAATTGAATCAGGCTGCACTACGTCATCTCACAGGATGTTTTAATGCCAAACACCGCGAGGGGAACTTTTAAGTGTCTCACTGGACACCAGACAGTGAAAAAATGATTTTCAATTATCTACATATGTATAGGATGTATTTGGTGTCAGCTGTGGAAAATTAAAAATTTTCGTTGATAGTTTGATAGCAAATTAAAAATCCTTAAATTTGATACCAAACTGGACAAACTTTGAACAAAAAACAAACGAGATATAGCCATAAAACACATTTTCATGGCAACCTAAGATGTTTTTTTTTAAATTGAATAACAACCTTAATTTTTAAATAAATTTATAAAATTATAGGTATACACCATTTAAAGGAGAAATTTAAACTCTACAAAAATATAAAAAAAAGGTTTTTTAAAAAACAGAGCATCACTAAAATCCTTTTTTGTGGAGGATTAATTAAATTCAATTTAATACTCCACACGCTATACAGTGTGACCCATTTGTTTCTGACTCACCCCCTGTAAAATCTTTATTTATTGTGCGATTTTAAGCGGATTTGTTTTAAAGTGTAGATCTTGATAAACTGTTTTATTGAAGCAAAAACCGCCATATTTTTACAAAATACCAGGCCTACTATGTCAGTTATTAAGAGTAAATTTTTAAGAATTCATATTAGAGATTTTTTAAAATAAAATCTAAGCACGGCACTGGATTCAACACCCCTCAAAACGACCCTTACTAAATTTTATTGAAAAATATTACGTAGAAAAATGCACAATAATAACTTCAAAAATTTATTTTATCAAGTTATCCATGAAAAAACATTAAAATAAAATTAAACTAATAGTAATATGGTACTAAGTTTAATTTTATTTCAATGTTTTTTTCATGGATAATTTGACAGAATAAATTTTTGTAGTTACACTGAGAGAAAAGAATATTTTTAACAAACGTTGCAATTGTTTGAGCCTGATAGCTTTGAATCAAACAACTGAAATTTAATTCAAAATTAGTGCTTTTGCTTAGAATAGGTGAACTGCTTTGCCAGAAATGGTTGATTCGTTTAGGGTGCTGTGTTTGCTTGGAATATTATTAAGTTCTATGCAAACTTTGTACTGATAGTCATTAGGATTGTGTTTTTTACGTTTGAATAAAATTTTTGTAGGTTTCCATAAAACGTGCAATATTTTCCACTAAAATTTATTAATGGGTTAACTGAAATAGATAAAACTTATTATAAATCTGCTACCCTTTTTGCGAAAAGCTCAGCATTTGAAACAAATATAATAAGTTTGTAGCAAACATATCGAAGTTAATGGGTAATTGTGCTTAGTTTGGAAAGGGCAATTTTTGGAGGGGGGGAACATCTCTTGAAACGCGTCTTCTCGTGCACGTACAGTGTCTTATAAAGTTTTAAATTTACCTCCACTTATACATACGGTTCTTACAAAATAATTTTGCTTCCATGCAAACATTTGGATGAAACGGCATAACGTTTAAGAATATCGTATAAATCGTCGGCCTTATCACGAAGTGGCCTAACCCACAAAATTGAAAACAGTGACATTTTGCGAGAGTTAACTTACGTTGGTCTATTCTATTACTCCACGAGGTGACCTATAGTACAAAGTCTGTACAATAAAAATACATTTCTTGATAATAGAATAAACCATTGTAAGTTAATCTGCGAAAAATCTCATTTTGTTTTTCAATTTTGTGGGTTAGGCCACTTCGTGATAAGGCCGACGATTTATACAATATTCTTAAACAGTATGCTGTTTCTTCCAAAGAAACCGTAATTTCTTCAGAAATGCACGTACGTTGTATGAAAATGAACTTAATTGGTAACAAGCAGATACAAATTTTTTCTAAAATTAGTAAGTTTAAGGCAAACCTACATCGATTTATACAAAATCGACTATACTGGTAGCAAGCAATTACCAATTTATCAGAAAAGTATTCAACAAAGAATTCAATCTCAGCAAATTTGACACAAATCTAGATGCGTTTCGTTCAAAAGCAGTTTTCCGGAATCTCCAAAGTGATGGTTTTTTACCATTAAACCTTGGTATATTCCGCCGTATTTAAATATGTCATACGTTTGAAACAAACTTTATGCCTTTCGCTGAAATACAACCTTCTCTCAGTGTATTATTGTGCATTTTTCTACTTAAAATTTTTCAATAAAATTTAGTAAAGGGTCGTTTTAAGGGGTGGTGAATCCAGGGTCGTGCTTAGATTTTGTTTAAAAAAAATGGCTAATATAAATTCTTAAAAATCTACTCTTAAAAACTGACATAGTAGGCCTTGTATTTTGTACTAATATGGCATCTTTTGCTCCAAAAATACAGTTTATCAAGATATACACTTTAAAACAAATCCGGTTAAAATCGCACAATAAATAAAGATTTTACAGGGGTGAGTTGCAAACAAATGGGTCACACTGTATATGAAAATGATTATTTTTTATTTTTGGTTGTTTCACTATTAGTCTATAGAATGAGGTTTATGGGAAGCCACCAGGTCTAGTAATAACATAACATAAGTGGTTCTGCACTTGAATATTAGAGCTTCACGGAAGATAGCTTCACGGAGGTTAGGATTTCGTATGTTTTTTTTAAACATCCCTTTGTATATTTGAAATAAGTTATTGACACCTTAATATTAAAAAAAAATATTATTGTACAAAATATTTATAAAAAAAATCTACTTACTGAGATATTACACTTCACGGTGGATAGGTTTTTAAATAGCAAATTAATGAACTTAAACTTTTGAATTATAAAACAGCAACACTCTCATCTGCATATAAATTCTAACTTACCTTCAGGAATCATATGCATCTATAATGTCGTAAACAGAGGTTTTTGCTTATTTAAAATTATTAAAGCGCCATCCGTTGCATAAAATTTAAAGCAAAAACAGATTCACCGAGGGAAGAATCAATTTTTGTAACACCTACATAAATGGTTATAAAAATTATTTCTTTTAATTTTTAATAATATTTTATATTTGGTTCAATTGCTTTGGATTTGTTTAATTTACTTAGTGAACTGATATTTTTAGTATGCTTTTACTACCTCACCTATTTAAAAACATATACCTAGGTTAACCCAGAAAGAGTAACAGTCACGTCAGTAAAAAATAATTAATTGCCCTTAAAAATCTGGAACCTGAGCTGTAATATCTACTTAATAATGAAAGATCAAAATACAATAAAAGTGTAGGTAGGTCAAACTCATTTAGTTTTATTAAATATGACGGGGTAACACCATCGGGGGACAAATTCACCCACATACAATATTTCATTCGTTAGCTCCCTTAATTTTAAAGTAAATTTAACGAATTATACATCATTTAAAAGAAAATTTTAAACTAAAAATAACTTTCAAAAAAGACAAACGGCACTGAGATTCTTTTTTATGTAAAATAAAATTTCCTTTCTTTTAATACGTCACATGATATTTTTTTTCATTAAACATCGAAATAAAAGCAAAAACAAATTTCTTCATAGCATTCTATATAGAACCAATTTTGTTGATTTTACGCCTTATTTTCTGCTCAACTATTATAGTTCATATATGACAAATGATACATCTTTTTAAAGAAAATTTAATTCTTTATCCAAATAACCTATTGTGACCAACTTTAAAGTAAATTTAAGCCAACGAATGTGATCCTTTTAACCGTAAAATTGTCTTAGCTCTCAAACGTATTGTCGACAATAAGAAATAAGTCCAGGCGACTAGATATGCCGTAAGTCCACACTTAACATTGTTCAATCGTATGTTAAAGCTCAATTTGTGCAAAATAGGACAATGGAAATAGATAGAAACGTTTTTAAATCCATTGCATTGTGATTTTTATTGTTGGCATTCCGAGCATGAATCCTTACGGTAGGACAATTGTCCTCAATTGGGCGTTTTTTGTTCGCCTCCTTGATCTGTTTACCATTTTTGTTTAAAATTTTTTAGAGGTAATGCTATAAAAAATTTATTTTTTATCACAAAAATTTTGTTATTTATATCAAAACATTTCGGTAACCAGTGGTTACTAACCACAGGTAAAAAAATATTGTAGTAATTTTAAGAAAGTATACCTATACTATAGATACAAATAAACTTTAAAATCCCTTTAAATATTCCAAATAATGGAAAACAATTTCTAAAAATTAAACTTCACAGGTAAATAAAGAAATTAACTTTAAAAAGCCTACATATTACATCCTAAAAAAACTCGAGAGGTTTAACCATAAAAAGACCAATTCCACCCTCAAAGAGACTCATCTTACGAAATCAAGATAAAAACGGTTTTTACAGAAATTCAAAGTAAAATCTCGATTAAATTGCATTAAATAATCACGGCCATTTTCACCGTCATCATTTTACAGTTCTTTGCATCACATTTAGTGATAAATTTAAACGAATAATAACGCTGTCATTGAAGTATACAGGCGGTAATGACGCTTTGAATCTTGGTGCGATAAGTCACGCGGTAAGTAAGACCGCCATTACATGTTTAACGTAATAAATAGAGAATTTATTTTGCTGTTAGGTATATGATTTACAATAAAGACCCTAAAAAACCTTTTAAAATACATATCACTTGTTAAAATTGCACATGACATAACAGAGAGTTTTTCGTTATTATTGGTCCAAAATATGTCAATTAAAAAAATTGTTGTAACTTTCAAATTGTATAGCACTAAAAACCCGTTCAAATGACATATCAAACGTCAAGATTTCTTCAAAAACAAAAAAATAAACACATAAACAAAAATTCATCATAGTCGCCTATGGAAAAGAGTTTTTTGGCGATATCTCCTTTACCATTGGTCCGAATCATGTCATGTGGGGCATCATTCGATTGGAAATTTTATTTGCCATCTTTTGGCATTAACATTTTGCAATTTTTTACCGCGGGCCGCAGTAGACGTTCTGATGGCGCCACCGGCACCGAAGTCACAGTCTCTGACAGCCGCCGATGGCCGGCAATTAGAAATGCGCCAGGCCTACCTCGACATATGTAAAACCGAACGTATAAATTAAGAGAGATACCATGCTGCTGCTGAAATCGCGCTCGCGGATCTCTGACGTTCGACGTCAACTCCAAAGACGTCGCCAAACGAGATCCCAATGACCAGATTACAAGTTTTTACGTTTTTAGTTTTTTTGATTTTACATATTTTTTATATTTAATAAAAATTAAGTTATTTTAGGTATTTATTGTAGAAAAAATTAAATTTCCCGAAGTTTGATACCTTACTCGATCTATTTTGGACCAATATTAAGCGAGAAATAACCAAAAAACACTTTTTCTAAGCACTCTAGATGTATTTTGTTTTATACGATTACTCGTTTGTTTTAAGAGCACTTTTACGTTTTATATGTCTTTGAAACAGGTTTTTTTGTGCCCTTCATTTTATACTATGCAAACATTTCTTTTCAAAATTTTAGATGTCAAATAAGTAAAACTGAAAACTGAAGAGTGAACTATCCTTTTCTACCACAATCAGGAAATTTGGACCAAAATAGCAGAGATATGCTAAAAACATTAATCCATGGCCAACCAAGATGTATAGTTTTTTGCCATTACTTTAAAATAAACATGTGATACATAATTTTAAAAGATTCGATCGATTAAAACTTCAATTAAAATTTAATATTCGATTTAGTCTAGAAATAGCGAAATCCTGTTACCTGCGCATAGAATAAGTATCACCTATCCGACGTGTAATCCATTGAACATGGCCGCCCTATTGTGTTTTACTAAAAAGCCATCTGATTGGTTGCGTATTGCGTTTCACAAGCACGGGGGTGCACTTTCATTGTGCAAAAACAAAAATGCATCTGCCCCATTTTTTATACCATTGCAGTTATTCATTTATTGTATGTACCTACATAAAGTGAATATCATATATCATTTAATGTTGGTTCTTTCTCTGTTAAAGATGGTGAAATTGTGGTTGGTACGATTGTTTTTGGGGTGTAGTGTAACTTGATATACAGTTGTTACGGTTACAATGAAAAAATCTCGATGAAAAGATTTTTTAGTGTTTTAATATACTATAAAGTCGGCTTAGGTATACCTACCAGGGGCGTGCTTAAAAGCAAAAAAATATGTAAGCCGCTGATTTTAAGAATGTTATTTTATAGACAATACAATTTATTAATATTAGAACCAATAAAATGTCAGTATTCTATAGTTTCGCATTTTATCACATCGACAAAAATTTGTATCACCTTGTTTACACGTTACTAAGGATTTTGTCACTTTGATTTGACATTTGTTGACATTTAAATCCTGTGTTTGTTATATGATTAAAATAATGAATTATAAACTCTAAAAGTTGGTGTAAACGATAATAAAATTAAGGCAAGTTTGAATAAATAAGGTTTACCTGTTATATTTAAAAGCACATTTTAAATTCAAATGTCAAACTGACAATTTGTTAAATCCTAAAATTCATTATATTTTCTCACTAAATATAACTCGTGGTATGATTAATAATGGATGATATTTACTCATTAAAACCGAATTAGCTCGGTTTCAATTCGAAAATATAATCGATGATTATCATACCTCTTGTTATATTATGGGTAAAAATGTATTTTTAAACAAAATTCAACTCTTGATAATTTGTTTTTCTAAAGGCTTTCAGAAAAAATAATTAATGTCTTGTCTATAAGGAATCAAAACTATTTCTTCCACTGTCCACTGTAACGAGGGGGAAAAGGGGGGTGAGACATAAAAGCACACAAAAAAAGGGGCGACCACAATGCTCTGACGGACTAACAATTTAGGAGAACGATTTTCCACATTTTCAGAGCAATTTGACATGGGGAATAAAAGAAATTTGTCCCCGATGTAATGCGATGCCTTTATAAAGAATCCTAGCTTTGGAAAATAAATATTTTCCCGAAATATGTTTAATTCATTCAATAGTGAATGAAAAATCATTAAACAATGTATCACATGTCGAAAAACGAGCGAAAAAACAAAATTGATCTAGTATGCTGTTTCTTGTCGATATCTTGATTATTATTAATAGAAAATATGGCATATGATATAAAATCTAGAAGGCTGTCGATATCTTGATTATTATTGGTCGGAAATATGGTAAGTGGGGTCTCAAGAATACGAAAATTTTGTGCACTTTGAAGTTGGAACGAAGTAAATTTGACATTTTTTATTTTGACGAAGGTTAAAATCTGTGAAGGGATTTAAAATGAGCTTACATGCATGTATAATTAGTCATATTTTAATTTCTCCATCCAATAATCAAAAAAAGTAAAATCAAAGTCTAAGCCATACAAAATATTTTTTGGTTATAACTCCATTTTGTGGGGTATTATTTGAAAGGAAATTAAATTTTCTATGAATAATATACAAAATAAACCATATAAAATTTACTTTGTACTGTACACAGTGCATAATATTCATAAAAATGTGTTTATAACACATGTGGGAGTTTCAATAAAACAGTAGAGGTACCTACTTAGTTCATAAATATGAATAAAATCTGTTTTCACCGTTTAATAACAGTACTTGGATAATTTCGACTTGAAAAGAACATATGAGAACAAAAAACCGAAAAAATTAAACGTCAATGTCACTGTACAATAATTATCTATAAGGAAACAAAAAGATTACATGTTATTTGTTAGTGTTTTACGTTGTAATTTATAAAAAAGAAATTCAGGACCATTGTTTAGTTACCGTAATTGAAGATGGGCGTCTTTTTTGCAATTAGAAAATCCGTTTTTACGATGTTTTAATAAACGGTTAAAACCGCAATTACTTAGTTACTCACACGTATGATACTTATTCCCACATATGTACCATATTGCCAGTAAGTAGTTTTTTAACAACATATTGCAAACGATATTTTCGAATCTTTTGATAATTTTTTTCTTTGGTACAAAAAAAAATTAAATTGTAAAAAACAGTTCAACCAAAAAATAAGTGTTTTGTAATTGTCTTATAATAATATATTATTTATCAAGTTTTATAAATGTCATTTTAGTTACGAGTGTCTAGAGATGTTTATAAAACGAGTTGCATACTATACTTTATCTACGACGAACACAAAGAATAATTTAAAGCCAATTGTAATTGTTAAACATTTGAAATCTGTCAAATGTTAACGGATTTAACCTTTCCCAATTTAAAATAAAGCTAACTTCAACCTGTGACTAAAATGCCCAAAAGTCACGATTGATTACTTCAGCCCGTGACTAAAACGCTATAAGTCACAGCTCGTCAATGTAGGAGTAGATAACATATATTTTATATAAACTTTAAAATTGTCTTATAAAAAGTCAATATTTTATATGCTTTAAAGCAGCGGTTCTTAAACTGTTAAGTTTATTTAAAAACGAGCAAAATTAAAACATTCTGTTGTGGTAAAAACGTTAGTAAAAAAACTTAAGAACACAAAATAATTCCCACAAAAGTATAATAAACTAAAAAAGCATAAATAAACAAGTTGTTTAACAATAATCAAAACACTTTAATATTTAGCTTTTTAAATTAAATGCTCAAAATAACTCCCATTATTTTGTAAGCAGTAGTACAGTCTATTCTCAAATTTCCTTCGAACATTTTAAAATTTGTTGTGGAATAGCTTGGCATTCTTGAACTATTCGTTGTCGAAGATCTTCAATAGAATAAGACCACAGATTTTAAGTGACTACATAAGAAAAAGTAATGGTGTCAGATCCGGAGATCTGGGAGGCCATTCTATAAGTCCTCTTCTACCAATCCACTGTTCTGGATAATTTTGATCCAGCCAATTCCTAACAGCTGATACATAATGAGGTGGTGCCCCATCTTGTTGAAGATGTAATAAATTTTTATCCAAAGCTAGTTCATCATCCTCTCCTTTTTGATTGTCTAGTTTCTAGGCTGTATACTATATAATATATATAATATTACCACCAAGTGGTAAAAGGGAATTGATTGTATAAATATATAATATTATTGTTCCATCTAACATTTTAAAATAAATTTGACCACTCAAGTTTTTCAGGATTTTCTCTGATGAGATGAGTATTTTTATTGCTCCAATTTTGTTGAAAGTACACTTATCGATAAAGCAAATGTTTTTTAGTGTTTGGATCTAATGTTTTATTTTTTAAAAACTCTAAAATTCTGTCTGCATCATCATCGTCAATTTCTTGTGTAATATGCATTTTGAATGGCTGGAATTTGTGATGTTTGACCTTGCCAACAAACTCAGGGCGAAGCCCTGTTAAACTAGATGCCGAACGGAGTTATATTGTGGGATCTACACCAAACTGACCAAGAAACTCAATATGGGTGGCTTCATTGAGTATCCTAGGTTGGTTTCTTTTTCGATTGCAAACATATCCCGTTTGTTCTTGAACATATTTATTACGCACATTTTTGCCAGAGTGTTTAGTAGTTTATTAAACGCACTGCAGTTCGTATAAAACAACGTGCACCAAAAATAATTTCAACACGTTCAGCCGTTGTGTAAACCATTTTGGAAAACAAACAATGCTATTTAAAATATTAATAGTAATCAGCATGAATACACATTTCATTGAGGTTTTAAATTGTTAAATAATGCCAATATACCTATTTATTTCGCGATTTTAATTTCAAAATTTTAAAAGACCATTTAAAAATAGACTTTTTAGCATTTAATTTAAAAAAAAATAAAATTAAAGTGCTTTGATTATTGTTTATGTATGCCTTTTAAATTTGATATTTATAATGAGAAATTGGAATAAATAATTATAAAAATTATATTGCCTATTTTTCAAAAATAAAACTATTAAAAAGTATTTTATTTAGTACTGTTAAATAGCAATTTTCAAGAGCTTTCCACAAAGAGGTGTTGCTTTGGTCATTTTCGTGGTGATCTGGTTCTCCCACATATCCTATAAATGGTTTTGAGAAATTGTTTATATCATTTTTAGGTCCAGATTTATAGAGCATTTATCACAAAAAGGTCGATTATATTAAAGAAAAGTTGCGTAGGTACCTAATTACAAGCTTATGGGCTGAATCAAATAAAATTGATTTAAAAATTCCTCGCGGAATATAATATTGTGTGCGACTATTGGTCGGGGATTCCAATCGCCTTTTACCACGCTCCCACTAGTCGCACAATATACTAGATATTCATCCAATTTCTTTGCTATAGCGATAGTATATATAGCTACTATATTTTAGATATATCATATATATATCATAAGGGCATCTAATTTTTCCGAAAAAAATCGAAAAAACATGTTGCTAAGTAATATTTTAACAAAAAGCATGAGTGCTGGTGGCAACAAAAATACGAGTCGAAGACGAGGATTTTTGCACCTGCACGAATGCATTTTGTTAAAAAATATTACTTAGCATTGTGTTTTTTCGATTTTTTTCACAGGAAAAATTAGATGCCCGAATAGTATTTGACAAGACTATTTCATGAGTAACAGTTAACCATTAAAATATAAATTGCAATTTTTGGTGACAACAGCTGTCAAGTTTTGCCGCGGGTAAACTCGAAAAAACTGCTGACAGGGGCTGTCATACAGTTTTTTCACCTAGAAACCATTTGTAATTCAAAATTGCGCGTTTGTGATTGGTGGAAATTAAGACGACGGAAATAGTCGTACATAAACCGAACCGTTTTGCGGCAAAAATTCAATAACTTTTTTATTACAAATAAATATTATTTTTTTTCTTTTCTAATGTCTTAAATAGGATAAAATACGTATAAGTAAGCTTGTTTTTACATCAAAAACTTGGTAAATGGTAAATTTCATGTCGTGTTTAACAGAGCAAGTTTTTCCGGATATTGTTACTTCTGTTTTTTTAACTGGGAAATTTCGTTAGTTATTTTGTTGTAAACATCCAAAACTTTTTCAGTGGACTCTTTTACAAATTCAAAATAGATATCTCATGATGATTCTCATCTCGTAGATGAAGGCAAATCATTGTTCCAAATTGTTGAGTCAAAGCCTGTTCTAAGTAGTAAAGGTACCATGGATACCATGTAGATGCTACTATCTGATGTTTCCTGATTATCACCTTGTACATATTTTTGATTGTATTTAGATTGCCCGAAAGAACCATCACATCCCCACTTACTAACTAAAACTAACTCTGTATTATCTTCTATATCAATATCGATAGCTTCCAAAATTCGCTTTGGAAATCTACACGAGCACTTTCAGTAATTACCATTTTATCTGGGTAGCACCTTTTTTTTGGCTATAAGAACCTTATAATAAATAAAATATCATGTCCAAAATCCTTAACGGCATTAAATGCTTTATATTGATGCTTTGACAATTGCAATTGCCCATGGTCATCCGTTATCAACGCCAAAGCCTGTTCCGTTGGCATATACATTTTCTTCTCAAAATTTTCGGGGAATTTTGCTTTGATTCAATGGATTCTCATAAAAGTTTTAGAACCTTCTGCACAATCCATAAAATTATTATTTCGTTTTTTAACCATTCTTCATTTTTAATTTTAAAGTTATTTAAACACCGATGTGGTAACAACCACTTGGTCTTAAACTTAAATAAAAAGTTCGGTTTAATTTTTCATCCAAATTTGAAAATCTTATCTTTAAATTTTCAGAAAATAGACTGTATATAGACTATATATATATACCCAAGTAGCACAACTGGTTAAATTAACGTTAAATTTACGTTATGTCTGGTTAATTCATTTAAGTAATATTGTACTACAACGTTAAATTAACCTTAAATTAACGGTATTTTGTAATAAGTGGGGAATTCAATTATGGTAAATTTAACGTTATGTTAGTTAAATGTAACTTCTTGGTTAATATACCTTTTGGTTAACAAGAAGTTAATATTTGGTAGTTTTTGGTTTATTTTACCCTTTTTTTAACTACTTTTTAACTCTTAAGTTCACTTAAACTATAATGAACTGGTTTAAGTTTATTTCAACTATATAATTATTAAATATGGTTATGTATATCTATAGATATGACTAACAGATCCTTAAAATAAAATGTCGCCCATAAATATTAATTCTCATATATGTACATTACATATGTATATTAATTGATGTCTTAAAGAGAAAGTTCAAAGGGAAAAACGAATTGGGCATTTTTTTTTTTTTGATGAAGTAGTACATGATACTTTCATATTTTAAATGCGCTTTGAAAAAAATAAGAAGTAAAGAAAATAAAAATTAAAAAAAAAAATATTTTTTGCCCAATTTTTCTTTATTTTGTTTGAAATTAATTTAAAATACTGTAGCGAGTACCGCCCTGGATATCGGAGTGATGACTCATCGCCGATTAGTCATTGCCGGTGAGTCATCGCCGGTGACTCAGCGCTCGAATAATCGAGAGTGTGGAGCTCGCTGGAATGTTCCAGAAGACCTTGGCGCTGAATATATAAGAAACGGAGCAGCACACGGCAGTCAGTCCAGTTTTGGTACTCGCGTCGAAATAAATAAATATACGTGCAAATAAATAGACTCTAGTACAGTAGTGATATATAAATAATTAGTAGTTAAGTGTTTAGTTAGTTTTATAGTGTTTAGTGTAGTTAAGTTAATAAATAAATAGTTAAGTTCGTTAATTAACCAGTGCGTGTTTTTATTCACACTACGAACAGTTAAAAACGTTACAATTGGTGTCAGAAGTGGGATTAGTGTGAATTTTCGTAAAAATGGTTTCGTTAATGGACTTAAAAGTGGCGGACCTTAAGCGGGAGCTAGAAGAAAGAGAATGTGAAACAACTGGAAAAAAGAATGTGTTGCAGCAGCGGCTTCGAGAAGCATTGGAACATGAGGGTGAAAATCCAGATACGTATTTATTTGAAGGTTCGTGTGATATGAATTTATTGTTGCAAAATTTGAAAGTTGATTTAAAACAGAACATTCTGGAAAATTCTAACGACTTACAACAGAAAATTTTGGAAAATTCTAACGAATTGCAACAGAAAATGCTAGAAAATTCTAAAGAACTGAAAGATTTAAAGGATGATTTGCAACAGAAAATGGTAGAAAATTCTAGCGAATTAAAAGTCGATTTGCAACAGAAAATGGTGGAAAATTCCAACAATTTAAAGGATGATTTACAACAGAAAATACTGGAAAATTCTAAAAATTTAAAAGAATATTTGGAACAGAAGATTCTAGATAATGTAAATGAATTAGAAGAGAAAGTAGGACAGAAATTGAATGACGTAAGGATGGAATTGGATGATAAATTGGAAGTCAAAATTAAAGAAATAAATAGTAAACTGACAGCTGTAAATCTACCCATGATGCTGGCGGAACCAGGAACAATGCTGGAGGGGAGCCGAGTACGGATGAAACCACCTCAGTTCGATGGAAAAACTTCTTGGACAAATTACATCCGTCAGTTTGAGGCAGCAGCAAAAGCAAATGGCTGGCTACCAGAAGAAAAAGCTACAGCATTGACTCTGGCTTTACGCGGAGATGCAACGGACATCTTGCAGACACTCTCTCCCAACGAACAAGAAGATTACGAAGCGTTGGTTAAACATCTGGAACTTCGATATGGCCAGACACATTTGGAACATGTCTACCATTCCCAACTTAAGAACCGCTGCCAGAAATCAAACGAGACTTTGCAAGAATTCGAGGCTGATATTGCACGCTTGGTCCGGCTAGCATATCCAGCTACTCCAACGACCGTTATGGAACGATTAGCGGTTCAAGCCTTTTTGGATGGACTTCGAGACAACGAAACAAGACAGGCTCTAACACTGGCTCGTCCGAGCCAACTGGTTGATGCATTGGCTCGAGCTTTGGAATTCGAGGCGGCAAAGCAGAGCTGCAGGAGCCAGCCTAGAATAAGGAGAGTCGATGAAGAGAAAGAGGAGGAACCCAGAATAATTGAAGCAATCAGGCGAGTTTTTAAAGAAAATCTACCAGAGAAGAAGGAAATCCGGTGTTGGAGATGTGGAAAGCTCGGACATATACGAAGTCGTTGCAGAGAAAGCCAGGAGGCGCCGACTTCATCCAAGTCGGAAAACTAGATAGGGTCGAGGAAAAGGGGCAACCGTCGACCTGTAACCAGCATGCCCCAGAGGATATCGAACGTGTCGCATCTCTTCTACATCAGTCCAGCAGTGTTTTTGTGGATGGCTTTATTAATGGAAAGTTACATGTGCTGCTGCTGGATACAGGTGCAACGAAGACAATTATTCGGCCAGATATTGTCGAAAAGTCGAAGATAAAATCTACCAATCGGCGACTACGTACTGCAACAGGAGATACTGCTACTGTTCATGGAGAAGTGGACATCACGATGGTCATAGGAAACACGAAATTTAAACATCGAGCATTAGTAGCAGATATTGAAGATGAAGTTATTGTAGGCATGGACATTATGAACTCTATAGGATTTGAACTGAACTTTCAACAAGGAATATTGAGAGTAAATGGAGAAGAAGTCGTGTTGCATCGATCAAAAGAAAAGAATATTCGTGTAATGCTAACAGAAGATGCTTTGATACCGGAACACAGCGAAATGATATTGAAGGCTTTCTTGGATTGTAAATCAGAAGATGGAAGTATAATGCTTCTGGAGCCGAGAATTGATGACAAAGAGGTCGGTCGAGGAGTTGTAGTGGGGAAGACTTTAATACGTGTCGGAAAAGAAGTGCCTGTAAGAGTATTAAATGTTAATGGTTACTCTGTGAATTTGAAAAAAGGAATCGTTTTGGGGAACTGTTCTTCTGTTTCCTCAATTATTAGAAGCATTCGTGAGTCTGGAGTTCCGGCCAAGAAAATTAGCAATGAATTGACGACTCTGCTTTCGACTTCTTCAAAGGACTTAAAACCAAATGAGAGAGTAAAGCTGAGAGAGCTGATACACAACTATCAGGACGTCTTTGATGATGGACAAGGAAAGAAGGGTAGAACAAGAACTGTGCAGCATAAAATTAACACCGGTGATGCACAGCCTATTCGACAGTCGGCAAGAAGGCTGCCACTTGCCAAGCGAGAGGAAGCTGATAAAATTGTGCATGAAATGGAGAAGGAAGGGGTGATCGAACCATCCAACAGCCCATGGTCTTCCCCAGTGGTGTTAGTTAAGAAAAAGGATGGATCAACTCGATTTTGCGTCGATTTTCGTCAGCTGAACAACGTGACGAAGAAGGACAGCTACCCTCTGCCTAGGATAGATGACACCCTGGATACATTGGCTGGATCCCAAATATTTTCGACTTTGGATTTGAAAAGCGGTTACTGGCAGGTCGAAATGGCACCAGAAGATAGAGAAAAGACGGCGTTTACCGTGGGTGCTGGACTATGGCAGTTTACTGTCATGCCGTTTGGACTATGTAATGCCCCTGCCACTTTTGAAAGGCTCATGGAAATGGTTTTGAAGGGACTATCCTGGAAGACATGCTTGGTGTACCTTGACGACATCATTGTGGTTGGGAAATCATTTGAGGACCATATGAAGAACCTGAAGGAAGTCTTTCAGCGCTTAAGAAGTTCCGGCCTGAAGCTAAGCCCGAAGAAATGTCACTTGTTCCAGAGGGAAGTGCAGTATTTGGGACATGTTGTTTCAAGTCAAGGAGTTGCAGTGGATAAACAGAAGGTAAAGACGGTGCGGGATTGGCCAATACCGAAGAATAAACATGACTTAAGAAGCTTTCTTGGATTATGCACCTACTACCGTCGGTACGTACCAGGATTCGCAAAGGTTGCTAAGCCTTTGACACGTTTAACGGAGGGAGAAAGACGATTCCAATGGGACGACGAATGCCAGGAAGCCTTTAAGAACCTGAAAAACGCGTTGACCAGCTCACCAGTTCTGAGTTATCCACTTCCGGATGGTGAATTTATTTTGGACACGGACGCCAGCAATGTGGGCCTGGGAGCTGTTTTGTCGCAGATTCAAGAAGGAAAAGAGAAAGTTATTGGATACTTCAGTAAAACTCTATCGAAACCAGAGCGAAATTACTGTGTTACTCGACGCGAGCTGTTGGCAGTGGTAAAGGCAGTCGAACACTTTTACAAGTACCTGTATGGAAGAAAATTCTTGCTAAGAACGGATCATGCTGCCCTAAAATGGCTTTTGCAATTCAAGAATCCTGAAGGACAGGTAGCAAGATGGATTGAGAGACTACAGGAGTTCGACTTTGACACAGAACATCGGGCTGGGACCATCCATAGAAATGCTGACGCCTTGTCAAGAAGACCGTGCCCGGAAGACTGTAAACATTGTCTCAGGGCCGAAGAAAAGGATGTGTTTGTTCGCAGGACTACAATCGTGGATGATCATTGGCAATCCGCTGAGGTTCAACAAGACCAGGAAAGGGATCCGGATTTGAAGCTTATCATCGATTGGAAGAAGAACGACCGTAAACCAACGTGGCAGGAAGTCGCCCAATATTCGCCGAATGTGAAATCGTACTGGGCCCAATGGAATTCCATTATCTTAAGTGACGGGCTTCTAAAGCGCGTTCTGGAGATGCCAGAAGGGGGGGAAGACCGGAAGCAGATAATAATCCCCAGAAACAGGATACCAGAAGTGCTGCAGGAAATCCATGATGGAACTACTGGAGGACATCTTGGGGTGACCAGGACGCTCGGAAGACTTAGGGAACGGTTTTATTGGGTCAACAGCCAACGAGATGTGAAGGAATGGTGCAAGAAGTGCGCCGTTTGCGCGGCAAGCAATGGACCACAGAAGCGCCCAAAAGCCCCAATGCGACAGTACAATGTGGGCAGCCCATTTGAGAGAATTGCAATCGACGTGGCGGGTCCATTTCCGGAAACAGAATCTGGAAATAAATACATCATCGTTGTAATGGACTACTTCAGCAAGTGGGCGGAAGCGTACGCCTTGCCAAACCAGGAAGCTGCCACAGTGGCCGATGCCCTTATTAGGGAGTGGATTTGTCGTTTTGGTGTGCCAATAGAGATGCATTCAGACCAAGGCAGGAACTTTGAATCTATATTGTTCCAGAATGTCTGTAAGATTCTTAACATTCGGAAGACGAGGACGACTGCATTACATCCGCAGTCTGATGGAATGGTGGAACGAATGAATCGAACGATAAACCGGTACCTGTCCAAGGTAGTCTCGGATCACCAAAGAGACTGGGACCGCTTCCTCCATCTGTTCCTGTTGGCGTACCGTTCTTCTATCCACGATACAACCGGCCAGACACCCGCTAGCATTGTTATGGGACGTGAACTTCGTCTCCCTTGTGACCTGAGATTTGGTTGCCTACCAGGGGATGATATTGCTGGAGAAGATTACGTCAACAATTTACGTAGGAAAATGAGCGACATTCACAGCCGAGTTCGTTTAAACATCCAGAGTGCCAGTGATAGAATGAAAGAGGCATACGACATCAAGGCGGAAAATGGAGGATTTCAACCTGGAGACCTAGTTTGGTTATACAACCCGTCGTGGTTATTCACCGAAGCTGCAGACTTCTTGGGAAGGACCATACGAAGTCATGGATCGAATAAATGACATCATCTACAGGATCAGAAAACAACCAAGAGGAAAGCCGAAAGTGATCCATTTTAACCGATTGGCTCCTTACGCTGGAAACAATGATGACCAAATGAACCATGCTAGAGTAAGGAGAGTTAATCCGCCGGAAGACGAGTTGCCTTTTGAAGACTTCATGTATTTATATTCGAGCGGTAAAAAAGCTCGGTATGGTGTCACTCGAGAAGAACAAATAGATCTGTTCACGGTTTCGGCCGATTACTCCTTGGCTCACTGTGTTGCAGAAGACCTAAGGATGTCCAGGGGAATAGCGGTTGTCTTTAAAAACAATTTTGGACGGGTCGACGAGCTACGAAGGCAGAATCCCAAAGTTGGAGAGGTGCTTGAAATTGTGGATAATGAGCAGATAGGCAATAGAAGTATCTTCTATCTGGTAACGAAGCAGCTCTCCCATCATAAGCCAAACTACCGTGACGTATGGAATGCCTTAAATAAATTGAGGGATACCCTTTTGTCCAAGGACATCATGAACCTGGCGATACCGAAGATTGCTTGTGGACTTGACGGTTTAGACTGGAGAATAATTAGAAGCATGGTGGAAGTTATCTTCAGATTTAGTGGCATACACATTCTTGTCTGTTGCCACAACCCTAAAAGAACAACCGGAAGAAAGACCGTAGACTGCTACTTCTATAGGACGTCACACTGCAAGTTTGGATCTCTATGCAAATATCGCCATGGAGCTGAGGACCATTTTCGGGACGAAAATGTTTTAAGACGGGGGCAATGTAGCGAGTACCGCCCTGGATATCGGAGTGATGACTCATCGCCGATTAGTCATTGCCGGTGAGTCATCGCCGGTGACTCAGCGCTCGAATAATCGAGAGTGTGGAGCTCGCTGGAATGTTCCAGAAGACCTTGGCGCTGAATATATAAGAAACGGAGCAGCACACGGCAGTCAGTCCAGTTTTGGTACTCGCGTCGAAATAAATAAATATACGTGCAAATAAATAGACTCTAGTACAGTAGTGATATATAAATAATTAGTAGTTAAGTGTTTAGTTAGTTTTATAGTGTTTAGTGTAGTTAAGTTAATAAATAAATAGTTAAGTTCGTTAATTAACCAGTGCGTGTTTTTATTCACACTACGAACAGTTAAAAAAACGTTACAATACTTTTAAACATAAAATAATATTATGTTTTATTATTGGTTTGTTTAAATTACCTTATTTTTGGAATAAAACAAATTATTAAAATTATTGGCATTTGCTTTTGTTAAAATGGACAGCAAACAATATGGCGATTTTAGTATGCTTTTACTTATTGGTTATATAACCAATATAAATTAACCTGCAAGTTTATTTAAACCATTTGGTTATTTTATTGTGTTTAATTTAACTACTTTATTTACCTATCGGTAATTTATAACTCTTTGGTTTAGGTTTAAATTTGGTTAATGTAACACATTATAGTTATTAATTACCAAAATTAGTTAAATTTAAATAACTTGTTATTTTTAAAATAACTAACCTAAAAAAATTCACGCCGATCTTACGTTCTGATTTTAGTAGCAGCACTGCTTTATTAAAACGCATCTGTTCTTTGATAAAACCAATAGATGCTTACCAAATTAATTAAATGTGAGGGGATTGTTTTAGGATTTGCAGAAAAATAATGAAGAAAGTCTCTATTTTTTTAAATTATTTCTTTTAGGCTCCATTATCACACAAAACTCACAACCTACATATAGGTTTATATATAAAGCTGTATAAAGACTAATTTTTATATGCAGGTAACAATGAGAACTGCAAAACCATCACTTTTTTAAGTTTATTAATTAACGTTAATTTACCAGCAAGTTAATATATATTTGGTAAAATATAACTTGTTGGTTAAAAATATATATCCAAATTAACCAATGCTGTGGTTAATTTACCAAAAAGTTATTTCAAAAGTTAAACTAAACCAAAATATGTCTAAAAAAATAACTACTCTTAACTATTTTCAGCAGTTAAAATAACAATATCTAACTTCTAAAATAACCTACCTTTTATCTTATAAGTAATATTACCAACTAGTTAAATATTTGGTTTATTTATAGTCAATTTAAACTCTTGAAAAAAACTTTAATTTACTTAAAGGTAAATTTAGGTTATCTCAAGAGTTTTAATTGACTATAAATAAACCAAATAATTAACTAGTTAGTAACATTACCAATAGGTTTCTTTTATTAGGTAAATTATACTAAAAAATAACCTTTAAATTTACCCTAAGGTTATAGCAACCGGTTGGTAAATTTAAAGGGTTATTTTTTAGTTCATAGTAACCTTAAAAAAATGTTAATGGTTAAATACAACTAATTGGTTAAAAAGCAAGTTTAAAAAAACCTTATTTTACTTAGATTTTGGTTAATTTACTTAGAATGCTAGTTATTTAACTAGTTGTGCTACTTGGGATAGTCTATTTAAAAATAGTTATGTTATAAACTCTAAAGAAAAGGAGAAAGTACTCATTTTGAAAAATCTCAAAATGTAATAGTCATATATTATATCACGAGAACTATGAATTTAATCGGTTAAACTAGGCTCAGTAGGTAGTTTTTTGTTTGGTTTTTCTTGGAAAATGTTGAATGCAAAATAATTTAATAAAATCACGAGACCGCGTAGCGGTCGAGGGGTTTTATTTTTAATTATTTTGCATGAAACTATTTTCCAAAAAAAAATCAAATAAAAAACTTACTGAGCAGTTTGACAGATTAAATTTATAGGTTGAGTGATATACGTCTAGATTATTTCTCGAATTAAAGGAAACTATTTGACAATTCATAAAATCTGACGTATGTGTCAAAATTTATAAATATTTTTTTAAAGAAAATTCCATTAATTTAAGGTATGTAATAAGTAATAATTGATATTTCGTAAACTAGATAACTTATTTTTTATTGTTTTTTAAAAAATGTTTGTTAAAACTTGTAAATAACACCATAAAATCGTAAACAAAAATCCAATATGGAGGCTAAAATGTATTCGCTGTTAAATAGTTCTAGTGATTTAATCGCTTATTTAAACAAAATTTATTCGAAAATACAAGGCTTTTGATTGGTTCATATTATAATGAGGGAAATAATCAAACTTAAATTTGCTTTCAATATACATATATATATATATATATATATATATATATATATATATATATATATATATATATATATATATGTAAAATATTATTACCTTACAAATCCCATAGCATTTTTATAATAATCTAATAATAAATAAATTTAACTAAAACCTATGAGCATAGATCTAAAGGTTCGAAAATCTTGAGTGCGTAGACAATGCCAGACGTAGGTTTCTTAAGTTAAGTTAAGTTAAGTTACGCCTATTAAGTGGATGTGAATGAGCTTTTAGTTAGTTACGAGCTACCGCGATTTAACCATGCAGCGCGATAAATAAAAAATCATAACTTTTCCATATGCACGTATATGAAGCTAATTTTTTGTGTGCATATAAAGTAAAGTTTACTGAACAACCTCACGCAAAGATCACCCGGTGAATCAAAGTTAATCCTAGTTAAATGCCTATATGAATTTTTTTTCTTAATTTTATCAATGATCAATTTTTAAAAAGGTTATAACTTTTAATTTTTAAATAATTTTCTAATAAAATGGGATTTTTTATATAGATTAGGGTGTGCTTTAACATACATAAAAAATAAATATAAATTTTTTTGTCCGATTATAAAATATGGTTTATAAATGTGTGCGTAATTTTTATCCAATTTTACTGTTTTAAAACATTCTACTTTGAGGTGTCATAAAATCAAAACAGAATTATTCAAAAAAATTTTTTACAGAAATTTATTGGTTTTAGATGTGGCGTCGTGACGCTTCGGTAAAATCCGCTTTGCGTGGCACTCTCCGATTGTAAAAGTGCTAATAAATTAAATTATCACTAATAGCCGCGAAAAACTAATTTTAAAAATTAAAAAACAAACGACGTGGACGATCCTTTTCTTCTCGCTTCCCGTTCAAGAATCCACTAAATGTTACGATATGGCTGATAACTTATCAGTGATAAGCAGAACTAAACTAGCCTTGGAAACCCATATATTTTTTTTGCTCCCAGCTTAAAAACGCCCATTATCGTAAATGTTTATCATGACATTGACAAGTTGTGGCCTTATGGCGCTTTAGTCACGGGCTGAAGTTAGTTGACAGTTATCAAATGTCATACAATCGTTAAAATAAAGTGCCTTTCTTGAAAAATAATACTAAATGACATTATTTCATTATCTCAATACAAAAGTACGTATTAAATAGTTTCTTGACGCCAATATTTGAAAAGATTATAATATAATATGAACTTGACATTGACATTGGCAAGTTGTGGCACTCCACGTCAAACACGCAGCAGAGCAGCAACAGCAGCCCAGCAGATAATAAGTATCAATGATTGTTAAGTTTAATTAAAATAATACCGGGCAATGTTAATGATGAAAATGACGTCAAATTTTTTTATTGGGATGGTTACTTTATTTTTTTTTCGTATAGATGTCGCTTTGACAAATATTTAATTTAAATAATTTTTTTGGTAATATTAAGTATATAGAAAATGGTATATTATTTATTACAAGGATGAGGTTTACGTCACGAGTCGCCAGACGAGAGACCTAAATCATCCGAGTGAATATTGCGCATAATCTCGAGTTTAATACTGAAGTTAGTTTTAAGTTAGTTGACAGTTGTCAAATGTCATACAATCGTTAAAATAAAGTGCCCTTCTTGTAAAATAATACTAAATGTGAAAATTATTTTATTATCTCAATATAAAAATACAAAAGTATTAAATAGTTTCTCAACTCCAATTTGTGAAAAGTTTATATTAAGTTGTGCAGATTTTGATTTCGCCGGCAGTTAACTAGATTTAACTGATTTCGGCTTGAGATTTCACCGAAGAGTGCCTATAAAACGTTATCTTTACTTTCACTGTAAAAAAACTGCTTTTATATCCGATTTAGTTAGTCCATTTTCAAGGGATAAATTTCGATTTACACGTAAAAATTTGACATTTGACCACAATGGTTACTCTATTGTTTTATAGATGTCTCCTCATTACAAACATTTATTAGTATACTCATTTACATATTATATATAATACGAGGGTTGCCTTTTATATTTCGGGAATAGAGAAAACAAACAACAATTAATCATCGTACATGGCTTTATTGTTTTTTAAAATATTCTCCATGAAGATCGACACACTTTTGCATGCACTTGAACCAATTTTTGAAGCATTTTTTTCACTCCGATTTAGGCACCTCCAAAACATGCATTTTGAACGCATCAACCGCTTCTAAAGACCCACACAGTCGACTGCTGTTTACTTTCAGGTTCATACGCTTAGATCCATGATTCGTCACCTGTTACAATGTCATGAACATGTTTTGAAGGACCGCCATCGTATTTTTTAAGCATTTCTTTTGACCACTAGACCCGAGACCTTTTTTGATCGATTCTCAAATTATGTGGGATCCAACGGTAACAATTTTTTCTGAAGGCCAAATGTTCATTTAATATTGAATGTATGCTGGTCCCACTAATGCCCAAGGATGACCCAATCTCACGATATGTCACATGATGATCTTGCATTACCAGTTCACGCACAGCATCAATGTTTTTTGCAAGAACGAGTGATTTTGGACGACCTTCACGAAATTCGTCGGTGAGCGAACCACGGCCACGAATAAATTCGGAACACCACCGATATTCACTTGTTTTTTATGGCACTTTGTCGCCAAAAGTCAAATTAACTTCATCGATGCATTATTGTTGGGATAATCCACGTTAAAGTTGTAAAAATTATAGCACGAAAATGTTCACGGGTCAATTCCATTTTTTTGGCCGACATTAATTTTTCAAGTGACTGTTAATAATACTAATTGCGCCCGCACGTCAAAACGTGTTAAGTAAGAACACCGTCTAAAAGGTCGAACTTAACGATACAGATATCTGTTGTCCGATAGCATCAGCAGGTTCGGCCATTCCCGAAATATAAAAGGCAACCCTCGTATGTACATACCTATAGGTACTATTATAAAAAGTGTTCGTCATTTTAGACATTCTAATATGTGTTTTTAACATTTGTTTCAAAATATGTTTTTGACACTCTAAATCCTTTTTTGATATTTTAAAATATTTGTGACATTTTTGATATTCCAATTTTTTTAACATTCTTATGTCATATGATTGATTACACTGTCAACTGTCAACTTTAAGCAAAGTTGACCCCCTTATTTTCCTTATTCTTAGTAAAAAACTGTTCTTGAATCAGAAAAAAACATTTTTTTTCAATGGAATGCTAAAAAATATATACTACTTACTCCACACAACAAGGCAGGAGTCAATGGGGGGATAAGGTGGGTTAATTCCCCCCGAAATTTTAGAAAATTGGTTTTGTAAAAAAAAATTGTTGTACCCGGTTTTTTACAAACTAATCCCCCCCTAAACTTTGTTCCAGCTACGGCCGGGCCTTGTCCACAAATAACAATTATATAAGACATAATAAGCGCAAAAACACTAAGCTCACTAGTAAAGAAGAATTAAACAATAAGCAATCCATGATTTTCATGCCACCATGGCAACACAAGTTAATTAGCATGCTGACTTATTTCTGCTGTCACAAATTTAAAAAATGCCTTATTCTTCGGAAGAAAGGTGTAATGTTTTTCTATCAATCTGATAAAAATGCGTATGCCGAGGCGGCAAATCATGGCTTGCCTATTGTTTAATTCTTCTCCAGATCTTACTAATGAGCGTAGTGTTTGTGCGCTAATTACCTCTCATATAATAGTTATTTATGAATTAATTATATATATATATATATTTTTATCTACTTCTATTGCAAAATATTGGGTTTTCTCGTAAATAATGATAAACATTATAAATTCCCTGCCTAACAACGGGAATCATGAACTCATTATTCACATACTTGAATTTAGTACATTTTCAGAAGCAATGTGTAAATCAGTTACACTTCGCTTCCGAAGATTCTAACATCGTTGGCGAAAAGTACTTTAAGCACTTTGTGTTTTGTTTTGGTGTTGTGGAATATTTCTAATATTTGTTCATTATTCACGTTGTCAGGCATTAGCGATTGGCCGATTTTAGTATTTATTGTGATTTGAACCAATAGGGTTTTAAATTGGGAAAAGGCGACTACAATAACATTTAAAATTGGTAAAAAGTGGAGTTAACCATTTAACAGATGTCAGATTTTATTTATTTATTTTTGAAAATAATTTAATTATCTATTTATTGTGGATAAGTGGATAAAGTATGATAAGTAGATAATTAAATAATAATTAACCCAATTGGTTCAAATCACAGTTAATATTAAAAACGGCCAATCACTGTTTATGTTTATCATTAATTACAGAACAAACCCAATATTATTCATTAGGAGTAGATAAAATAATTAAGAAGTGAATTTAACAAATGTCAGATTTTATTTATTTATTTTTGAATAGTATATTACACTACAAGGGCAGAAAGTGTGAGATTCCTGCACTGCGCGCCATGATGCCCGAGGCGAAGCCGAGGGCATCATGGTGCGCAGTTCAGGACTCTCACACTTTCTGCCCGTGTAGTGTATACTATTTTTCTTACTACCCTTCAGAAAATACGGGAAAAAATTAAATGTTTATAAAAAATTTGTGTCAAAATTAAAATCTGACGTTTAATTTAATTCTGACGTTTACATTCAAAATCAATCAAACTGTAGCGTTGTCATGGTAATTCAGCGGTGCCAATACAGTAAAAATAAAAGGTTGTATTTTAATTAACAAATTACTACTTTATAACAAATAAAAGTACCATTAAACACTTAAAACAACATAAAAAGTAAAAAAGTAAAAACATAAATTGTTTATTTGTTGTTATAATTGCAAAATTATGGTTTAAAACTGTAATATTTTTGTGTTTCTCATGTTGGCAGTACGAAATTTAAATGTTAAGCACGCGACTAAAAAATTTTTACTCCCGCTATTAGAGTGTGCGCGTATAGCTTGACCAATGCAAGAAACGTAAACTTTCTGCCGTGAAATCGGGGACGAAACAACGTATTTTGAGTCGAGGTAGTAAGAAAAATCATTTAATTATATACCTATTGGAGTAGATAAAGTATAGTATTATTATTAGGCGACTGTCGACTCGAGACGCAAAGCTCATCATCGTGAATAAAAGCCTGCATTATCTCTATTAAATTTACCTTGAAACAATTTATCGAACCGTAAAAAAATATTTAGATCATTTCTTTAAAAAAACATTTCTTTCTGAACAACCCTGTAGGTAATAAGATTTTGGAAGATATTATCTTACATTTAAAAAATTTATAAAAATTATTTAAGAAGTTTTGGACTGAATATTCTGAGAATAAGCAAAATAATGAGGTCAACTTAAAGCGGCACAACAAAATATATTTTTTTCCCAAAGAAATGTCCAAAGGACCAAATAGCTATTTACATACCATAGGAGGAAAATAATGCTTTTCCTCCCGTGAATAGTTTGATGCCCGACGCGAAGCGAAGGGCATTAAATATTCAAGGGAGGAAACGCATTTTCCTCCTGAGGTATGTATATGGTTTTTTCTATTACCTTTTAACGGTTTTAAAGACATTTTAAGGGTTATTTTTACTAATCCGGTATTAATTATTATGACAAAATATTAAGTAGGTTTTGCGTCGCCGACGTTGTGTTGACAACGCTTTGTTGCTATGGTATTTTTGGTAAAACAAACATAACAGTTTTTATAAGCTGTCAGGTTATCATAAATTTGAAATTCTTCCTACGTTTTAAAAATGAGTTTTAGCGAAGAAGACCTGCCTCAAGATCTTGCTGGAGGCAAGAGTAGTTTAAATTAATCTTCTTCCTCAAAAATCGAAAAAGCGATATAAAAAGGAATGTACCTAGTCATGTGTTTTTTTTGTAACGTTGACACTGCTAAAACACTAAACTAAACAAAGAATGGTTGAACAAGCGCGGAGTAAATCTTTTTCGTACAAAATCAAATAAGGCTAGACAAGGTACAAAACTCTTGCTAATGTAAAATTGTTAAAAAAAATAGAGGGAGGAAATATTTTTTCCTCCCGGGGAGGAAATATTTTTTCCTCCCGGGGAGGAAAAGAGGCATTTTCCTCCCTCGCTCGGGGGTGGAAAATTAAGTTTTCCATTAAGGTAGTAGAAAAAATTATAAAAAAAACTGCGTTTACAGGTTGTCTGGAGCAGGTCAGGTTTTCAACAAATTAAATTTTTAAAGTTTTCTGATGTACCCACCTAGTTTGAAAAACGCAGGGTGCTTTTTTTTAATTATAATTTATTGTTTTGCAACGGAAACCCTAATAATCTATATCTTTACTCTGATCTATATTTAATACCTACTTTGGGCATTGACGATCAAAGTTCAGAATTATAGTTTTATAGTTTTATTTCTTAGTAAATTATATCGATTTTCCAAAAATATATAGATTGAGGGTTCTAATGTAGTAAAACAAGAACCGTTATACAGGGTATCCGAAAAATGGCGAACCAATGTGCACGTTGTAGAAGCATGTTATTTTAATAAAAAAAAAATACAAAAAACTAATCCGGGTTATTAAGGATTCAGGTTTAAAAAACTTGTCAACGATGCCGATTTAAGAAACATCGAAAAACGGTTGTTATGGAAACAAAATACACAACGCATCTACAGCGAGTTGAAGTTAACATGGTTCACAGATGTATTTTCTGTCAGTTTCTGTCAAAAAACACAAATTTTGAATTACCTTTGTTAAAACGTCATTAGAAAATTGGTCTAATCCTTTTTTCTACATCCACCTTTAAAACGCCCATTATCGTACATGTTTTCATGACACTAAATGAGGAGCGATCAGACAAAACGAGACAAATCCATTTTAGTGATTTGCAGAAACAAGTCAAAAATAAAAGAATTCTTTTGCTTTTGACTTATTTCTAAAAATCACTAAAAATGGATCTATCTTGTTTTGTCTGATCGCTCCTCAAATGGCCTTTTATATACACATTGACAAGTTGTGACTTTATGGCGCTTTAGTTAGTTTCAAGTTAGTTGACAGTTGTCAAATGTCATACAATCGTTAAAATAAAGGGCCCTTCTTTTTAAAAATACTAAATGTAAAAATTAGTTTATTTCATATATATATATTATATTAACATTATATTACAGTATAGTATAGTAACATTTTGTTTGGCGCAGCAACAGGTTTTTAGTCACCGGCTGAAGTTAGTTTTAAGTTAGTTGCAGTTGTCAAATGTCATACAAAAGTATTAAATGGTTTCTTGACGCCAATATTAAAAAAAAACGTTCATATAACCTTTTGATTTCGCCGTAGTAGTGCAGTTAACTAGATTTGACTGATAAAGCGTTAAAAATTTTGCACACAGTGCTTCTCTTTTCTGTGAAAAACTGCTTCTATATCGATTGTCTATTTTCAAGGGATAAATTTTGATTTATACAGAAAAATTTAAGATTTTAATGCCGGCAGATTTCCAATTCTAACGGGAATTCCAATAAAAACAACTGTCACTTTTTGTACCTGTAACATTTGCGATTAAAGAATTTTTAATACTGTGATAATATTTTGCAATTAGGTATAGTAATATTATAGTAATATTATTGTAAAAAAAAAGGATAAAATATGTTCTTAACATATTCATATTGAAGTTATTTTAATATTTTAAAGTATCAATAATTGTTAAGTTTAATCAAAATAATAACGGACAATGTTAATGGTTAATTTATTTTCGTATAGATGTCGCTTTATACAAATATTTAATTTAAACCATTTTTTGAATAATATTAAGTATTTGTCGTAGAAAAAGTATAGTATGCAACTCGTTTATAAACTCACTCACTCACTCGCCTAAATTAAATTCGTGACTAAAACGCGTTTATCAAACTTGATACATAATATACAAAATAAAATTCAATTTTTAAATTCTAATTACTAGAAAGAAAAAAAAAATACTTAAAATAACCCCATATCACGTGGTATACCGTTGGTGCGTTATTTTCCGGACACACTGTATAATGCCATTATATTATAAGCAAAGGTATCTAATTTGTAAAAGAAATTACGTTCGTCGATGCCTAAAGTATTAAATACTAAACTATTAGGATTTAGGCTGCAATCGAATGAACAAAATTTCACACCCCTTTTAAAACGTCAGAAAACCCTAAAACTTCAAAATTAAATTTCTCGAAAAACCCGGTTTTTGGTCCTGTTCAAACAAAACTTCCTTCTTTCTTGTAAACTCCATTCATCATCATCGAATCAAACAATCAAAGGCGGCTAAGCGCAAATAAGAAAGTTCGTCTTCTCAAGAAGGAACAGATCCGATGGGGGCAGTGGAGTGCGGGGGGTTGCCTAAACGGATGATAAATCAGGGGGGCCAACCTCAAAGGTAAAAGCGCATTATAGAAGCGCGGGAGGCGCGCTTTATTTCAAAAAGACATTTCCTCTAATTACCGACAAACATAATACGCGGCCGCCCTTTACAAACAGCACACCGAGTGCTTTGATTTAACTGGTTTTGCGGCGTATTTGTTAACGTGACTTGATTGCCGCTTTATAACAAGCTATAAATACTCTAATACACTCTTCAAAATTACCATTTTTGTCTTAGAAGTAATATTTTTTATAATTTTTGGATGGTCGAAAGAAAGTTTCATTTGATACAAACTGAAAACGCAGTCACTAATAACTGTAGTCCACAGAAATTTGTACATTAGTAAAGTTAAATTGTCCCCTGAATCCGAGAAGACCATATAAAATTATGAAAGTAGAGCAGTTTTTAAATTATAGTAAATTCCATATAATATGGAAAATTGACTATATCTCAAAGACTGTTCTTTGACAACATTTTCGAATTTAGCGGACAATTTTACATGGAAATTGACTACTAAATGTCAGAGATACAAATTGCTGTTGACGAGAATTATTATTGGCTGCATTTTCGACAATAATTGTCATTAGTCATTTTCGACTAATTCATTTTTAGACAGTTAATACCTATAGTTTCCTCAAAAAACAAACGAGATATAGACAAGAAACAAATAATCATGGTTAACTTACGCAACAATTTGAACTTGTGATACACCCTTTTAAAACGTTTTTTAACTGGCTACTTAAGTAGCAACAATTGTTTTATAATAAATTTTTGTGTTTTAATAAGTGAATAAAAAATCTTCTTTTTTAATACAATACTCGATATGGTTTGCTCAAAAAACAAACTAGATATTATTAAAAAATTAATATCCATGGCTTACTTTAATCAATTTTGTTTTTTACGATAACTGGCCTACTTTTTATCAAATTTAACTCTTAATACAAATCATTTTAAAGCGTTTTTAATTTTACCTTAATTAAAATAAACTTATTTGGACAATTTTGTACCCAGACTGCAATAAAGGTTAGAGAATATTCCAGGAATATGCCCTATCATCTTGGAATAATCCGCTTCATTCTAGGAATATTCATTGAATATATTCCATAGAATGATCCTCTAAAACTTCCAAGCACCATCTAAGAACATTCCCAGTGAATATTCATTGGGAATATTTCATAGAATGATCCTTTACAACTTCCAAGCAACATCTTGGAACATTCCCAGTGAATGTTCTTTATATTCACAAAACAATAAGTAATTTTCTCTTTCTACAAATTGGTTATATTCCAGGAATATGCGCTATCATCTAGGAATAATCCGCTTCATTCTAGGAATATTCATTGGGAATATTCCATAGAATGATCCTCTAAAACTTCCAAACTCCATCTAAGAACATTCCCAACGGTGAGAGGTATTGCAACTAAACTAACGAATATTCACTGCAGTGAATATTTATTAGTTTAGTTGCAATACCTCTCACCGTTGCTTACGCACGCTTAATAACTATATATGTTTACCGATAGGTTAATAATATCAGTTGGAGATGTGCGAATGTGATGACACAGCTAAACAATTATTAGAGACTGATCTACTCAGTAACTAATAATGGCTAGTTAAGTTCGTGGGTATAAGTGGCCATAAGGGCTAGGAGTAATCCCCAAATTATATTCTTCTAACAATACTTAAGTCTTATGCATGCCGCTATATAGCTATAGCTATATATGTTTACATGGAATATTCTTTTTATGATGACTAGGTTAACCAAAAAGCGGATAGTTGATTAAGCCAGGAATATTCCTGGGAATATTCTGGTACGCTTGGAATAATCCTGGGAATATTTCTGACATGTGCGGTCTGGGTATGGGTATTTTACCATAACTATTTTGATTTTTGCATGTTTTTTTTAATAGAGAGAATAAAAAATCCTCTTTTTTGACACCAAAGTCGATATGGTACGAAATATTACCAAAAAATAAATATTCATGGCTTACTTTGATCGATTATGTTTTTACGATAACTAAACCTATCGAATTTTAACTTTTATGATTTGCTTTGTTACATTTGAGATATTTCCAAAATATCCATCGGTGGATTTGGTTTTTTTATGATAACTACAACTTTTCTACGAACTTTAATTTGTGATACACCATTTGAAAGCGTTTTAAAAAATACTTCAATTAAAATATAGAAATTTTATTGTTTTATGTGTATTTTTGTGGTTTATGAAAGAGATAATAAAAAATAATTTTTTATACCAAAGTTAATATACATAGTTTCAAACTATTAGTTTGTTATAAAAACAAGCGAGTTTATAACTATAGCCAAAAATAACATTACTATGGCCATAAAATTATCATGGCCAACTTTTATCATTGTTGTTTCTTATAATATCTCGCTCATATTTTATCTAATTTTAACTTGCGATACGTCAATTTTAAGTATTTTCAAACCTCTATTCAAAAAACACAATTTTTATTTATATTTCATGAAATTGACTCATCACACCGCGTTCACACGATCGCAACGACAAAAACCAAACTTGGACGGTTATATATTTTTACGTGTAATTACGCCCCGCTGTCCCCCTTAAAAACGTTGATTCGTCACGCGAAAGACAAAAAACTAAACGCAAACAAATTGTATGTCATTAAAATTTTGCGCTCCGCGACTTCAAATTGATAATAAATGACAATAATGAATAGTGGGCGTGCCGTGTGGCGTGTCGAGCGCCGGAAGTGGCTGTAGCGGCAGCTTCAAGAACCTTAGCGTTCATGGTCTTAGCAAATGTTCATGTTACATCTAATTACATGCGACTTAGTATGTCATTATCGTGTCTATTAGTGTGTTTTTTCGACGTGTGCCGTAAGGTTCACTTCTTGGACTCTTTTGGATAGGGAACGTAATTTCCTTTCGTTTGAGGCCCCACTTGACCCATTTGGCCCAATAGCAGGCGAGATATTGTTAAAAACACTTTTCCATGGCCATCTTTGATGTATTTTGCTTTTTATGACAACTTTTTCGTTCTTAACGTAAGTTTTATGTGTTTTAGGTCTTTTTGAAGGAAATTTAAAGCTCTTTATTTTGAATATAACAAAGTTAATTTTTTACAAAAATAAAAATATTGAAATGGCACTGAAAATTTAAAGCTTAAAATTTCCTACAAAATGATGTTTCACTTGCCATATCTTCAACCAATAGAAATCGAGTTATCGGGTAAATTGTCTTTTTCATGGCTTAATTTTCAAGTAAATGATACATGATTTTAAAGGATTTTTAATTCTGCATCGAATAAAACAAACAAATGCAGAAATCGTCGTTATTCGAGACGCGCATATTTCGGCGTTGTCAAAGAACCGAGGAGCTTACATGCATGGTTTGATCTCATGCTGAGCAGACGCCACCGGACCTTTTGATGGTGTCCGCCGTAGTAAGCGCCATCGGTGGCTGTGTGCTCTCCAAAGACGACAACGAGCTGTTTCGGAAATTGGAACAGCATGTCGAGCGACTAATTAAAAAAAACCGTCTCTATCTACATATAAACGCTCACTTTAACTCAACATTTAGATGGAAGTATTGATGTATTAGATAGAGGTACTGGTTAGATGGGAAATACAATTTTCTTTTATTCGATGCCCAACTTAATATACTACTACACCAATAGTGGGTCAGATATAGCGAAAAAATGCAAATAATGCATTATTTTTTTAATGCATGCATTAAAAATTCATTAAGGTTTCAATAAACATTATTAAAATAATGAGTAATGTATGTAAAAAATATTTTTCCAATGAGTAGTGTATTCTTTTTTACATTACTCATTTTTATATTGTAGTATATTGAAATTTTCAATTACAATTTTTTATGTTAATGAGGGTCAATAGGGTGATTCATTTCCGCAAAGTTTTTGTTTTGTTCGGTGCTCAAGCAAAATATTAATCTGCATATAGAAAAAAAAATTCTCTGAGCTCTTAATATTAATTTTAAGCACTTACTATTTAAATTTAAAGTTTTACCGTTTAAAATGCATGTAAAAAATATATATTTTTTTTCAAATTTCTAATGCTTACCCACCTTTGACAATATTTCAAATCGGTTTAATACACCTTATGGGGAATTTCACGCTCTTTAAAATTGCTTTTGAGGTTTTTTTTTGTAACTCGCATTGGTTCACCAGTAGAAGTCGTCAAAGGACAGTTTTTGAAAAAAATCGTTTTTTTTTAAATTTTTTCTAACAAACCGCAAAAAGTAGGGAGAAAAAAGGGCTGAATCATAAAAAAAGTTATCCAACCAATATTTAATGAATTTACAGCCATTTTTATAACTGAAAACGTAAGAAATTGATAATTACCAACTCATAATGTTATTTAGATTGATTTTTTCTATTTATTATCATTATATTTCCCTACACTAAGAAGTTTTTTAAAATTATTGATTTCTCACTTATAATGAATATGAAAACAACAGATATACATTTTTTCAATTTTGGTTTTGAATTGGTTTTTTACCAGTAACAGACGTTCAAAATTAATTATTTGTTCATACCATCGCGGATTTAATTTAATTAGGCTAATTATCATTATCCCACTATCAACCCCGGCTTAAAATTTCTTAAGTGCACCCACCCATGGGTAGAAGTCTAACGTAAAAAAATTGCAAGGGAATCAAACAGTACAAACAGTTTAAAAATTAAAATATGCTTTGGATAATTTTGACACGAAAGGAATAAAAATTTAAATTCGGACCATTATTAAAGAAATTGGCCGTGAAAAACAAAAAAAAGCGATTGTTCTGAAAATTTGATATCTTTTAAACGAGTAATCAAAAAAATATCCAATTTTACCAGAAAGGGATTTTTAATGGGTACTAAAAATATCAAAAAATAAAAGAAATCTAAATTCAACATATTTCAAATTGTCAGACTTTGTGTAAAATTCCCCAAATAAAAAAATACCCCATCAACCCTACACCTGATCATTTTTCACTGATGTAAGGTCTTTTGTTACACATTTTTTTAAATATGTAATATACGGTCTCGCATAACTCATTTTTTTAATGAGTAATGTATTGTTCGACATTACTCATTAATTTTGTAATGTGTAATAAAAATATTTCTCATTACAATTTTTTTTTAAATAATTTAAAAAATTGTCGATTGGATTATTTTTTACATTAAAATTTTTGAAACTTTGATTTCAGGGACTACCTTGATCATTTGTTTCTTTTAAATAAAGTTAACGTATTTAAAAAAATCTATTTTTTGGCTTAAATGATGGGTACCTATATGGATGTATTAGATGGTTGGAGGTTGCGATATCGTACTAGGTGGCTGTGTTTGCAGCGCTCGCGGTTCGTAGCGCGTCTCTCGCTTTCACTAGAGACAGTTGAAGTAAGGACCACCCCGGCATCTTGTTACCACGGCCTTAACCAGCCGCCTTTGCTCCGGACAGACGCTGTCCGATAGAAATAAATCATCGGCGACTCGGATCGTGATTCGCCCCCCTTGCTCCCCCAATTTTGTGGTTGTCTCTCGGTGTAGTGGGCTTCGCCTGCCCGTTCGCTGGTCGCGACGCGCGAGTTTTTTGCTGCTTTTTTTTCATCGTCCGATTATGGGGCATTATGTTGACCATGTTGGGCTCATGCTCGAAGCCAGGGTCGGGTTTTAGTTTAGGTTTGGCTTACCAATAAGCGCATCCGAACTTTAAAAGTGTATAAAACTACTTTGGATTTGGACATTATCGTGTTTTTTAAATGGGGTGACACAAGATTCAAATCTTGGATTTTTTAAGGTGAGGAATTTAATTTCCTTTCATTTGAGGTCCCACATGAGCCAGTTTGGATCAATAGTAGGCGACAATTGTGAAAAAACACTTTTCCATGGCCTACCTTAATGGATTTTTATGATAACTCTTTGGTTCTTACTTTTGATGTCTTGTTCTTCCGAACATAATTTTATTTTTATCTCTAGCTATTCTTTTGAAATGTTTTGGACTAGTATTTAGAAGAAAACAAGATATCCGGTAATATTCAAATAACTAAATGTTGACTTATAAGTTGACTTATTGGTTATTTTTACGATAAACGAAAAGGGTATAATAACGGTACAAATACTACATAATACCTATCGAAGCGACCACAATAATAAAATTTATATTTTTTGTCTCTTTAATTTATATTAATTTATTTCCAACCGTCCAGTTTGGGCCGGAATTATTAATGATGTCGCGTGATTATTTTTTGTTATGGGACGAAGGAAATTCTGGATTTGCTGAAATTTAATTATTAGAAATATAATTAAAGTGTAAATAACATCCCAAGTAATGTAACAAATTTCCTTTAAAGCTTATAAGCTCAAAAATGTTTTCCGATTTTAAACCCGAGAGTTTGGGAATCATTATTATACACACATGCAAGCACCAAACTCCCAAGTTGTTCCCAATTTACTTGATTTTTCAATCAATTTCCAAAGAGTTCTCCTTGTGTAGGGTATTTTTTTTTATTTAAAGAGTTATTATAGCCATTAAAATAAAATTGCAAAAAAGGCAGCCATTTTTAATACATTTAAAAAGACTAAAATTCTTTTAAAACCTAAAATCGAACCCGACGCGCAATAAATTTAATTTGGTGTTATAATCAGAAACTTGTGACAAAACCTCGTATAGAAATGAAACTCCGTTTCTGGCGTTACCTTTTCGAGTAACATAAGAAGATTAGAACATAATCAGAAACGGAACGTTGGAAATCGTTCCCAACAGGTTACAAAAGAGTAACAATACTAACAAAAATCTAAGCAGAACCAAAACACAGGATATGGAAACAAAACCAGCAACGCCACCTGAGTAACGAAATTGGTAAGAAAGCTTCTTGGTACAGGAACTATTGACTTGCTGCGCTGCGTTTTTTTTTCTTAATGTACCCGCGCTACTCACAGGATTGATTTACTTGTGCGACTTGCTCCTGCGTCTTAAGCCGGATCTACAATTGTCGCAGGGGTCCGATCGCAGAACATAAGCTTGCGCAAAGCACCCCGCGACGCGTCGCGACGTGGCGATGGAACAAGGTTCTTTTGTCAGCTGGGTGCTTTGCGCAAGCTTATGTTCTGCGATCTGCAAAAATTGTAGACCCGGCTTTACATGAGAGTTGTACCCGTGCGAAATACCTGCGGCTTTCTAACCTGATTTACTGCGCGCCTTACTCGCGCGTCCCCCTCGCGCGACGTATCTGCGCGTTTTACTCTCGATTTTTAGCCGCGTGACTCACTAGCGCTTCCAGTGGGCGAAATATCATTTTGCCCACGGGCTAAAGTTAGCTTTAGGTTAAAATTGAAAAAAAAGTGAGGTTAAGAATGTTTGACAGTTTTATGTCAAGAGAAATCTCGTTTTTTCCTCTAAAGTTGCACAATATACTATTAATATAATAAATTTTCTTTACAAACTCAATACTTGACTTGACAGCTACTAGACAGATCACAAATATTTTTACCAAGACTTGGTGTTGTTATGTATTTTGTGGTTTTGTTTTAATATCCCGTATTTCGGTAGTTGTTGCGCAACTGAGATTTTCGTTATAAACAGTTTCGATAACAATGTTGTTAACCGTTCTTAAGATTAACTTCTCATCGTTTTGGTACTATTAAGTATTATTTCTCTAAGTTTCGTTATCATTTTCGATTTAATTTAGTTTTGGCCCTTACATGAAGAACGATACCCGGTATCGGATACCGTTACAGAAACGGGTAACATTTGAATATCACAAACACAACACCCCCACCAGTTCTTCAACCCTTTAATTTAAGGCGTGGGAGGGCCCTGTAAGGAAATTATTTCCCGGGCCCAAAATCACCCCAGCACGCGCCTGTTCGTTATTCCTGGGAATTTAAAAAAAAAGTAAGTTTTACATGTAAACATACGCATTTTCATCAAATTTCTTGGCTACTATATTTTAAGTTACCATCACCATCTTTTGTTTTTATAGTTGACACAATTCCTTAATTTTTCACAAAACAAACAAACGAAACAAATCAAATATTGGGTCAAAATGTGGATAAATGTGTATGTTTACAGGTTTTGACAGGTTCTTAGTTTTTTCAAATTATTGTATGTAATTAAGCTAATTTTTTTAAATTAAATCGAACTTGGAACTCTTTAAAAACCCATATATACAACTTGTATGTAAGCGTTTTTAAAGAGCTTGTATTATACAGTCTTGTATGTATATGCAATAATTTCAGTGCGTTATTTGCGGCTTACGGCTCTTTTTACTGGGAACCCCATAAGTCGATATGTCCCGAAACTAAAGTTTACCATAAAGTAAAATTAATAAATATAAGCAATTATATTTAAGATTACATCTCAAATGCATATTATTTTATAGATTAAAATGCGTCATACAAAATATGTGCATGCCCTCTACAAATTATAGAGTTTAAAATAAATACCTATATCAAGAGGCCATGGATTTTTTTATTTCATTCTGCTTTAAAATAAAAATTAAGGGTATACTTCTCTCTTGAGCCAACGAACCAAAAGTGGACATAAATACAATGAAAATGTTTATTTCATCAATGAATGGTGTTATTAATTTTGAGCCGATGAACAAGTTCATCAATATAATGAAAATTCATACATTTAAAGTATTAATGAAATTTCATCATATTGATGAACACTGTTAATTGAATTTAACAATAATTGCATTGACATAATGTTAATGTATTTGTTGCTTTAGCGGTTGCCTTCAATGAACAATTCTATAAATACAGACTCGTTGCTTCAACAAAGCAAGTTTCAATGAACTTTAAACATTATTGTAATAAATACAGATTCGTTAGCTACATTCATTGTTTCATTAAACAGATTTCATTGATTTAATGTAGAAAATTACACAATTAATGAGTGTATTTATCTAATCAATAACGTTTTTTTATTATAATATTGTATGGGGGATTTAAATATTAATGAACAGTATCATTAACACTGACTAATTTCACATTCTCACAATGGTGGCGACAAAATAAGAAAGGTAGAATTTTTTAATAATTTTCTGTGATTCCTTAAGGTCTGTAAATCATACTTTCTAAAAATGAATTAGTCAAAAATGACTAAAATTTAATAGTTATTAGTGGCTGCTTTTTCACTTGTACCATGGTTAAGCATGGAATACCATGGTATCCCAAAATTTAACAGCCAATTCTAAAATTGTCCCCTGAATAAGGGGAGCAGTTTTTGATATATAGTCAATTCCATATTAAATGGATATTGGCTGTATCTCAAAAACTGTTAAATTTTGGGATACTATGGTATTCCATGGTTAACCATGGTACAAGTGAAAAACCAGCCACTAATAACAATTAATTAGTCATTTTTGACAAATTCATTTTTAGAGAGTACATTTTTATTTTGTCACCACCATTATGGGACACACTGTATTAAGGTGGCCTAATTAATTAAATTGAAAATTGAAAAAAAGGAATGAGCTTACCTAGGTATCATGACAAACCGATGGCATTTCCTTATATTCACAGAAAAAGATGTGTGGGAGTAACAATTGTTAATGCGAGTTAAGTAAAGTTTATAAAGGTTTGTTTCACACAATAAATACAACGGATTAAAAAAAACTGCGAGGGACAATTATGAAAGTGTAAATACTTTTTAACATGCGCCACCTTTAACAAAGATGTTTAAAATGTATTTTATTATGTGGAATTTCATGAAAAAAGGTATTATTAAAAACAAAAACGTTTTAGAATATTTTTTTATTCTGTAGATTTCTGTGACAAATACTCGCACAAATGTGAACTTTTGAATTATTTTTTGAAGATTTTAAACCAAAAAACTAAGTTTTAATAAAGGACTAAATAAATCACTATCTATACCACGCACACATACATTTGACGTCTCGACGTTAAAATAAATCACTACGCAATCCTTAAGACACTTTGCCTGTTTCTGCAAAGTAGTAGGGTAGTACCCTAAGGGTACCATTAAATGACAATGTATTGGTTTTATGAAACTGGTACATACATCAATACAACGAACTGTCTAAAAATGAATTAGTCAAAAACTACTAATTTAATAGTTATAAGTGGCTGCTTTTTCACTTGTACCATGTTAACCATGGAATACCATAGTATCCCAAAATTTAACAGCCAATTGTTATCTAAAATTGTCCTAAAATGTCGTCAAAAGTTAAAAAAGTAGAACAATTTTTGAGAAATAGTCATATTTCCATTTAATATGGAATGTACTATATCTCAAAACTGCTCCACTTTCATAATTTTTGACGGTATTTTCGGATTCATGGGATAATTTTACATAAGAATTGGTTGTTAAATTTTGGGATAGCATTGTATTCCATGGTTAACCATGGTACAAGTGAAAAAGCAGCCACTAATAACTATTAAATTAGTCATTTTTGACTAATTAATTTTTTAGAGAGAACACTTTATACTTGATATTCCTTATATTGATGAAATCATTCATTAATATAATGTAACATAATCGTTGAGTTGATAATTTGTGTTCATTAATACTTACAATGTTTACTTTTTCTTCGATAATTATAATTATAATTAATGAACTCATACATTAATAAAATGAAGCTTGCTTATTGAGGTAATAACTGTAGTTTGTTACTTTAATGTTTTCTATTCATTAATTGATGACGTTGGCATTAATGCAATAATTACTGTTCATTAAAGATTCAATGAAAAAAATCATCATTTTGATGAAAATTGTATTGCGGTAATTACCATTACTCTAATAATATTTTTTGAGGAAGCAGAGTTATTTTTTTTCTACTACACTATGATAGTTTTACAAACTTTTTTTCCTGACATTAAGTACTCCAGCTTAGTTTAACTAATTTTGGGCCGCTGATTTCAAAAATTTCATTAGTTTTTCTCTAGGGCCTCTAGGATTTAAAATAATTTCGTAATAAAATGATCTGCTCAATCACCTCAAAATGTAAGTTTTTTGTTGGTTTTAATTATTTATTAAATTATTTTGGCTTAAATTTATCTTGAATGTACTAAAGTAATTGGTATACGGCAAATAAATTTATCTTAACAATATGACATTTTAAATACTAAAACTATATTTTTAATGTATTTTATGTAAAAATAACCATTATTTGACATTTTTTGTCCTTTATTTTAATTATTAAATTGAAAGAGCAACAAAGTAAAGAAGTTTCAGTATTTTTTATCCAAATTAAGCCCTCAAAATGTAATGCATTGCATAATATTGCTTTTTTCTACTTTAAATTTATTAAATCGTATCAAATTGGATTATAGTATTATTGTACTTAATCCTTAACATCGTTGTACATCTTTTGCTGCAAATTCCAGCAAATGTCTCCTAGCAATGAATCCAACTTCTTTTCGCTATACCCAATGCTCTAGTTTTGCAGTTACTTGGTGAAATCGTTCTTCATGTTCATCAGTTCGGCAAATTTATCAGGATGAAAAAAAGAAAATGTATTTTAAATAACATATTAACGCTAATTCTTTGCAAAACGGAAAGCAATTTAGGCCCAATATGAACCAAGAACATTTTCAATGACAGCTCTAACACTGCCATATGCGACAAACTCGTCAACTTTGAGAGCATTTTTGAATGCTTGATCTTTAATTAAACGTCGTATATCAGGTCCATTTAATATTCCTGCAAAATTAAAGTAGTAGGTATATCTCATAAAATTTTGTAATGAAATATTGCGTTGGTTTTTCTTGGGCGTAAAGGTACCGCATCAAAAACAAAACAAATTTACAACGACGACATAAATGTTCGTCTCCTTTCTCTTTCTCTGCTACTTCCATTTCCTGCTCTTTTTTCATTTTTGGTTCTTAAAATCACTTTCAAGTAAAAATACAATTTAAAGTTTAAATTTTAAATGTCAATAATTAATAGATGCACTTTAGTGTGCTTGAACGATAAAGTAGATAAAGGCGCCTTTATACTTCAATTCGATATTAAATTTTGATAAGACTTAATAAATAAGATTCGAGATTAAATTTTTGGGTACTTTAGGCATGATGTGAATACAAACATATCAAATAAAAGTCGAAGAGTAATGCTTATACCGAAACTTTGTTGCCTTTTCAATTTACTTAGTAATTAAAAAAACGACACAAAAATTTCGAAGAATGATACTTTTTACCAAAAAAACATTATAATTTTAGTTTTGGTATTTATAGTCATAGTCATTTTTTGCATGAATCGTTTGGGGCTTATAAGAAAAGCTTGACCTCAGCTTTGCGGGAACCTGCGGATTAAGGGGAAACACAATTTTGTTTTTTTTATTTAATTTTTTCTCGAAAAACCAAAACGAATCTAGGTTAACATTATTAGGACTGCAAGTCCAAAAGTCTATAAATTTTGTACTCAATAGACAGCTACTTAAAATGCCAATATTAGGTAAGTTTTATAAGTACATAGGTACTATTAATACCAAAATTGTTATCCCATCTTAAATTGTCCCTTTGGCAAATCCCGGATTACAGTAATAGATAGGTATATTTTAACTTTTACAGAATAATAGCATTAATCTCGAGGACGTAAAGAGACCGCCTCAAAATCTCCACTTGAATTTAACAAAAGAAATTTGAAGTGGCGCCACAAGTTTCTTCTTGGGTAAAATTGTTTGTACACTGTTGAAATGACGATTAATACAGTCTTAGTTAATTTAATAAAAACCGATGATAAACATCGAGAAACAAAACCCCGCGTTTTTTGCCTTCAAGCCGCTAAGATGGTTCATAGAATATCGGGACTCATAACTCTTCCACCTTTAGTATTTTAACATTTTTATACATTAAAACCCTTTCAAATGATGTCTCATGACTCAAAATTTGATAAAAAATAACCAAGTTATAGTGATAAATAAAAACCATCTAGATACCTTTGGAAAATAATTTTGTTTTGTAAATCTCACTTGTTTTAAAACCAAAACATATGATGCTTGGTGTCTAATAAACAGAAATCAAATTTCCTACAACTTCGTTCAAAAAAAATTACAAAAAAATCGTCATACACCCGAAAATCAAACTACGGTGGAATTTATTTCGGGTAGAATTTGTGGCGGCGAATTAAGCGAGAGCCGGTCTTCACGCATAGTTGCCGAATATAACGGCAGCTTGTGCAGAGGGCGCCACCGCTGCGGCGCCGGCATCGCACTTCCGGTTGGCGCTCGGGGTCCACGATGGGATGAGAGAGGAAAAAAAATGCCGAAATCTGATATGATACTCGGTTAATTATGTTTTTTATTTTGCCGACCTTTTATTGAAGTTTTTTTAGATATATGGACATTTTAAAATCCTTTAAAATGGTGTATAATATGTCATATTTTGCTTAAAAAACAATCGAGAAATCAAAGAAAACTAAATACATTGGGTAGGCCATGGAATCTATTTTTTGCATTTTATAGGAAATTTTAAGCTCTTTAATTTAGGTTTTGACATTTTAATATTTAAAATAATAAAATTTTATAATATGCAAAATAGTCACCTTTAAAATCCCAAAATAACGTCGAAAACAAACAAGTGTTTTTCGGTTCAAAACATATCAATGATTTTTTTAAAATTCCATTCCCCATCCAACTATACTAATATAAATGGGTTCAATTTTACCCCTAAAGAATTAACACACACATAGTGCATAGAGCAGGCCTTTTTGCGATCAAAGCTCTGTGTTGTTTACCTGATTCATTTACAGCATGTCAAGAGGAATTTTTAGATAATTACTTAGCGCAGGAAACGGAAGAGTCAATATTTAATGTCGCTAAAACTTTTATTGAATCCTAAAAGTATTGTAAAACTCGATCGTGATTTTTCTGCAATCTGGTTAAGTTAGTAAGTGTTTATTACTTTAAAAACAAAAAGTGCGGGCACAATTTACAGCATTCTTGTAAATTAATAGACTTGTTAGATTTAATAAGTTTATTAAGATAATTATAATTGCTCCGCTTTAATATGTGTATGCATTAATTATTTGTATTCGCTTATTAATAGATTAAGAAGGAAATTACCTGCATTAATTTATGCATTGCATTGAGAAAATTGATTAAAATATTGATATATACAGGGAGTCTATTTAAAAACCAACAATGCTCTATAAGTATGGACCTAAAAAAGATATAAAAAATTTCTCAAAATCGTTTCTAGGATATGTGGGGGGAATCAGTATGACCACAAAAATAACTCAACTCAATTTTTTTAAATGGCGACGCCCTATTATTGATACCACATCGGAAAGCTCTTAAAAATCGCTATTTAACAGTACTTAACAAAATACTTTTTAATAGTTTAATTTTTTAAAAATGCGCATAATAATTTTATTATTTATTCCAATTTCTGGTTATAAAAATCAAATTAAACCATTTTGTTGTCGTAAAAACTGGAGAACACAAAATAATTCTTACAAAAGTATAATAAACTAAGAAAGCATAAATAAACAAATTGTTCAACAATAATAATTATTATTATAATATGTTCAAGAGCTGGTTGCAAAGTTTTAACAAACGTGATCGGTTTGCAATTGAAAAAGAAACCAACCTAGGATACTCAAATGAAACGAAGTGCATACTATATTTTTTCTACGACAAATATTTATTATTATCTTAAAATGATTTAAAAATTTGTATAGAGCGCCATCTATGAAACATTAGGGGAATCTGTGTGTCACCGGCAAATGTCAAATTTTTTTATTTTATAAACACAGATTATAAAGGTTATAAATCGAAATGTATTTCTTGAAAATTGACAGTTTTTCACAGTGGAAGTAAAGAAAATGTTTTATGAGCACTTTACAGTGGAGTCCGTGTCCGAATTTAGTTTACTGCCGGCGAAATTGAATGGTCAGTACAATGTTTATATAAACTTTTCAAATATTGGCGTTGAGAAACTATTTAATACTTTTGTATTTTTGTATTGAGATAATAAAATAATTTTCACATTTAGTATTATTTTACAGGAAAGGCACTTTATTTTAACGATTGTATGACATTTGACAACTGTCAACTAACTTAAAACTAACTTCAGCCCGTGACTAAAGCGCCATAAAGCCATAACTTGTCAATGTGTATTTAAAAGGTCACTTAGTGAAACATGTACGATAAAGGGCGTTTTAAAGGTGGGAGTAGAAAAAATAACAAATTATATCCAAATACTAAGAAACATTTGCTTCAGCGATGAGAAGTACTTTTTATCTAAATGGAAATGTTAACAAACAAAATTGTCTTTATTGAAGCAATGAAAACCCTCATTTTATCAGAGAAAAACATACCCAGCATCCTTAAAAACTTAATGTCTGGGCAGGAATTTTGGGAGATTGTAGGTATTATTGGTTATTGACCAAAATTTGAATGGTTAAATTTATATTAAAATGTTAGATGAAGCTATACAGCCACTAATAATAAAAGCACTAGAAAATGAAAGAGGAAAGGATGATGAACTGGCCTGGATAAAAATTTATTACATTTTTAACAAGATGTGGCAGCACCTAATTATATAGTAGTTGTTAGGGCTTGGCTGGATCATAATTATCCAGAACAGTGGATTGGTAGAAGAGGACCAATATAATGGCCTCGCAGATCTCCAGATCTGACACCTTTAGACTTTTTTTTATAGGGTCAATTAAAATCTGTGGTCTACAACGACACCCTTTATATATATTATAATGAGTTATATTATAATATACAGTATGTTTCAGTATCTTGGAATCATATGGAAAACTTTTTTATTATTAATTTTAGGAAAAAAAGTTATTCTTTATAAAAAGTTCTGCATGGTGTAAAACTTAAAATGCAACTCACAAATATTATTTTTTTTTAGTCGTATACGGGGTATGTCAAAAAATATGAATTTGGCTCAATAGTAAAGTACCTTTATATTTGACAATATCGAAAATTGTTATAAAGAAAAGTTAATCAGAACTAAAAACTACGTTCAAATATGCAATTACATCCATTTACATTAAAAAAAAATATTTTTTCTTTTTTGTCTACAATATCAATGCAAATTTAACTGTAACATGTAATCTAGGATTCACTGATAAACAAATGATTTGTTGATATTCTAAAACTTTTTGGCCTGCTAGATCCCCTGACTTAACTTAAGGTTTTCATGTTTTTTGTAATCAACAGATAAATGTTCATTTAAAATAGAAAGATTAGTAAAAATTAACAAAACCTAATTTTTTAATGTAAATGTATGAAATTGCATATTTAAACGTAGTTTTTAGTTCTGATTAACTTTTCTTTATAACAATTTTTGATATTGTCAAATATAAAGGTACTTTACTCTTGCGCCAAATTCATATTTTTTGACATACCTCGTATACGACTAAAAAAAATTTATATTTGTGGGTTGAATTTTAAGTTTTACACCATGCAGAACTTTTTATGAATAATAACTTTTTTCCTAAAATTAATAATAAAAAAGTTTTCCATATGATTCCAAGATACTGAGACATACTGTATATTATATTAGGTATATATATTATATTATATTGGGGATTTAATTTCCCTTTCAGATGATGTACTCCATGACATATGTATTTAGGCGAAAAAATAAGTGAGAAATTGCAAAAAACATCATGGGTACCATAGTGCCATAAATCTTCATTTGGAATTTTAAAATTTTGATAAAAATAAAGTTTTTTTATATTTAAAATAAAAAGAGTTAAATCCCTTTAAAATGACATATAAAATGTGAAATTTAATGTTAAAATAAACGAGTAATCGAATAAAACAATATTCGTCTTAGTAAGCTATGACAAAGTGTTTTTTGGTTAAATATGGGTTATTATTTGTTCAAAATAAGTCAAGTTTGTTATCACCTGAAAGGAAATTTAATTTTACACAAAACAAAATTAAATTATTTACCAAAATTTATTTTGATTTTAAAATAATACTAAACAACTAAATTTTTGTTAACTTTAAAGACGGGTAGCCCTTTGGCTCGTTTAAAAATCGAATGTGGTTTACGCAGGTACAAAAAAGCTCGTAATTTTACGGTGTAGATTACAGATAATTTCAAGATTTACTCGTAAACGGTGCCCTTTGTGATCAACTGATAAAAAACCAAAAACGTCCGATGCGAAGGTATACCTACCGTTTTAAGGTAGAAAGGAATGCCTAATTTGCTGGAAAATAGTTCTATTTCGAAGAGATTTTACTGGGTTTCTTTGAAAGCATAATTGTCCACAAAAAAGCCTACCATTTAACGGTAATATTATAATATGTATTGCAGTAAACATTTATTAGTATTTTTTCGCCTTTTTTTTAAATCATATTATGTTAACAAAGAATATTCTGTCAAAGAATAAAACAGAAATATTTGTGATGCTTATTTCATTCTTTTCTCCATTCTCATTTTTTATTTCTCTCCCGGCTTAAATCGAGCAAACATCGGTCAAGTGGTCATTCGAGTACAAGGGGCCCAATTTACCATCACGCAGTAGTAGGCTTATGCCTACCCTCACGTGATATTTCTTTTTGATATTTTCTTTTATTTTCCCCATAAAAAGTTACTGTACGCACAGGGAACTCTTTATAAGAAAAATAAGGAATACAGGTTCACAAGTCGTTGGTTATATAACGCTTTTTATACATAAGTATTTTGAGATAAAATTGGAAATATTTGCAAGTTTAACATGTAATAATACTAATATTTTAACTATTTTAAAGGATATTTGTCTTTATCTTTTTCTTATGAATTAATAAGTTTTTTACTTGGGTATCATCTAAATTATATTATCTTTTTTATTCTGATGATATTTTAATTGCAAAACAAAACCCATCATGGGTGCCATTGAATATGAGAATTTAGGCGATATATAGAGATTTTTGGCGATATATCGCCTATAGTTTGATTATAATAATTTTTATAGTTTGAAAGTATGGTCATTTTACAGTATATTTTTAGCTCTATATTTTTGGTTTCAATTGGTATTTTAAAAATTTGATAAAATAAAGTTTGTTTTATTTAAAATAAAAAGGGTTAATCCTTTTAAAAAGACATATAAAAGCCTACTCATTTATCCAACAGGATTAATAGCAGACATAATGTTATAACATATACAGTCCGTTCAGAGTAAAACCGAATATATCTATATATATATGGGGCGTGGCCTCGCCTCCCTCCAACGCGCGACACAGTAGCTAAGCAAATAGCCTGCATCGCTAATGAGATTTTTTTGCATTATTATCATTTAATTTTTTAAGTCGTCTTACCTGCTCGACCTTTTGTCATGTCGTTTATCACACAAGCTACTGTGACGCGCCTTGGAGGGAGGCGAGGCCACGCCCCATATATATATAGATATATTCGGTTTTACTCTGAACGGGCTGTATATATATACCAAATTGTAGATGTTTTAAAGAGTATAAAAATATTTATTGGAATACTTGGGTGAAATAGAATATTTATTTCTACCAATTTGTTATCTAGATATCCTTTCATTTATGTAATTTAGGCAGGGTTAAATCGGACATCGGATTTTTTTTTCAAAATTGTTATTAGACTACCCATTTACAAAGTTTTTAGTCGATTACCAAGTAAAAAAAACTTGGAAAATAACAGAAGCCCTATAATCGGTTGTTATTTTTATACACTGTTCAAAAATTCTTGACCATTTTAACACCAAATTAACACCATACCATCTACATCGATACAAACCAAAATGGTGTTAAATATGGTTCGTTGGTCCAGTGTAAATTCAAATACTAAAATACTGTAAATTGAACTCCTTTTCAGTGTTAAATATTATGTGTTCTTGGTCAAATTAAATCATATATGATTTAATTTCACCAAGAACACATAACACATACACTTTACACCTAGTATTCTAGGTGTAAAGTGTATTTCTCAGTAGTTCGAAAAGATCAAATATTTTTAGATATACACCGTTTTGGTGTTTGCTGTATATAACATTTTTAACCATAATTCATGGTGTTTATATTAATACCACTTGGTATTGGATTTAGACGCCATTTTTAGATTACCCTTTATAACACAGATATTTTAAACAGTGTACAGTATCGGAAACACCTTAATTAACGAGTAAGAGAGAGACGAATGTATGACTAATCTATTATAAATTTATTTGATTGCAATCAAAATAAATTTATAATAGAACCATGGTTGTGTAATCGTTTTGTTTCTTTCTTTCTTGTCACAAAGAAGTTAAAAAATGTCAAAGCATAGTTGAAAAAGATTTAGATAGAAAACATAAAAATAATTTGACAAGTTTCCATATTTTTTTTCCTACGGACCCCTCTACGGAGATACGGACGCCCCTGAAAATAGTTTATTTTTAAAAAAACTTTTGAACTACTACTAGGTGTGTTGGTTACTAGGAAATTTTCCTTAAAATGGGCACTTTTAATCCCATTCGGCTTATTTAGTTTGCCAGGGACAGACTAGCTCTAACAGAGTAATCCTATTTTTTTAACACCCTGTAGTATAAAGGCACAACAATAATATTTTGATCAGTTTAAACCTTAAACTAAAAAAGGTACCTACTCTTCATCGACATTGAAAAAATGTACTGTTTACGAAAAATGTTTTTTTTTCATTTATTTGTCAGTTGAAAATAGTGTTTTAATTTTTTTTTCTTTTTAGCGGCGTCCAGTATCTCTGTAGAGGGGGGCGTAGTAAAAAAAATTATACAAAGTTGTCATATTATTTTTATTTTTTCTATCTAAATCCGGGAGATTGCCGACATTCTGGGATACCCTGTATAAATTTCAGACAGAATATGTTTTCTTACGTTTGAAACTATGCTTTAACATTTTTAAAGGTCTTTGGGACATTTATTGGTTAAATCCTAATAATGGTAAAAGAAATCCAAAAATGGTGCAATTTTTTTTGGCAGCTGCGTAAAAAAATCCTGAAAAATTACATCTCACCACTGTTAACTATTAATTCTCTTCGATTCAGCCAACTATGAAACAAGAGGGTTTTCAAGCAAAAACGATGTCTGGGTGGGGGTTGGGGCAGGGAACGCAGAAGGCGGCCGTGGCGGCGGTGGAGCTGACACAAAGTCATCTGTTGTTGAAAGGTCATTCTGGGTCCGTTCCGTTGCCTAGCAACGCGCGTAGCTTTGTAAACGGTGGCGATTTCTCATGTCGAGGATTTTCCAAATGGAACGCACTGTGGTTTGAATGAAAAAAACGAAAAATGTTTCTAAAATATAAAGACGCAAAATTTAATTTCCAATTTAATGATACCCCACATGCTATATTTAAACCCAAAAACTACAGAATTACAGGCAAAAAACACTTTTCCATGGCACTCCCCAAGTAGCACAACTGGTTAAATTAACGTTAAATTTACGTTCTGTCTGGTTAATTTACTTAAGTTATATTTATTTTAACTTAATATAATTATAATTTACCAAGTAGGTATATTATACTACACCAAGTATGCATAGATCTATGAGTCTTAAGATTTTAAATAAAATGTCTCCCCTGAATATTAATATCTTCATTTTAATATTTAAAAGAGGTAGTTCTAGGAGAAAAACCAATGGGGCATTTGTTTTTCTGATAAAATGGCTCATAAAACTTTTATATTTTAAACGCGCTCAAAAAGGAATAAGAAATAAAGAAAATAAAAATTAAAAAAAAATATTTTTTTGCTTATTTATTTTTTATTGTACTTAAAATTGATTTAAAATACTTTCAAACATAAAATAATACTATTTTTTATTATTGGTTTACTTAAATTACCTTATATTTGATATAAAAATCAAAAATAAAAATTAATGGCATATCCTTTTGTAAAATGAACAGCAAAGCAATATGGCGATTATAGGATGCTTTTACTAATTGGTTATTTAACCAATATAAATTAACCTGCAAGTTTATTTAAACCATTTAGTTATTTCCTTGTGTTTAAGTTAACTACTTTATTTACCCATCAGTAATTTATAACTCTTTGGTTTTGGTTTCAATTTGGTTACATTTAACACATTATAGTTAAAATTTTCATTATAACACTATAATAAGAACACAGAAATGATTCATTTGAATAAGAAATAAAACCCAAGAATAAGCACACAAAACACAAAGCCAACTGGTATTATTTTTATATGTAGGTAACAATGAAAACTGCAAAACCATCACTTTTTTAACAAGTTGGTTGATTAACGTTAATTTACCATTTAGTTAAAATACATTTGGTAAAATGCAACTTGTTGGTTAAAAAATATACTCAAATTAACCAAAACTGTGGTTAACTTACCAAAAGGTTCAATTTATAGTTAAAATAAACCAAAATATAACAAGAAATTAACTACTCTTTACCAGTTTTATTGGTTAAAATTTAAAGTTAATATAACCTACTTATTATCTAAGGTAATTTAAGGTAATTTTAAAAGTTACAATTAACTAAAAATTAACCATTTATTTAACTTGAAAGTATTGTTTTACTCATCAGTTAGTTTTAAAGTTAAATTATAGTAAAAAATAACTTTTAAATTAACTCTTAAGTAATAGCAACTAGTTGGTTAATTTAAAGGTATTTTTTTAGTTTATAATAACCGTAAAAAAACTAATTGGATAATTCAACTAATTGGTTAAAAACCCAAGTTAAAAAACACGTCATTTAACTTAGATTTAGGTTAATTTACTTATAATTTCGTTATATCTTGCTTATTATTAATCGATTCTTTAAAAAGTGAGACATCATAATAAAGGAAAATTAAACCTACATAAAGTTAATATTTCCATAGATCTTATATATATATATCCGCGGTCAATACATTCCCAGAATACCTACAATATACGTATATAGGCATTCCAAGCGATACACCCGATAATCTAGATACTTTAAAATATTCATAACCGAAATAATATATTAATAATACCACAGCGCAGTTACAAATCTGTTACGGTTACGCGAAAGCTTGCATTAAATCCCAATAAAGGAGAATAGACACCAGCACGTGGCGTTTATTATATAACCAATAAAAATTAGCTACGGACGCGCTCCATTAAGAAACCCACTGCCAAAAATTGTATACAGTCACTGTCTAACCATTAATAATCTTCTTTGGGGGGACGATGTGGATGTAGAGTGCATTTTTTGTCGGAAATGCATTGAAAATGCAAATCCCTTTAAAATGATGCGTCACTTGACCTATTTCGCACAAAAAACAAATGAGTTATGGCGAAAGATGACTTTTTCCATGGCAATCTAGATTAAATATTGTTTTATGCAATTAAAGCCTTATTTATGAATCAAATTTGATTATTAGTTCGTCGAAAATAAAAAAATATAATGATGTTTTCATTATCCTTATAATTTTTAAAATGGTTTGACAAAATTTAAAATATTTTTTAGTTTTTTTAATATAAAATTAAATTTCCTTTAAAATGAGTACCCACACGATCCATTTTAACATTTAAACAACTGAAATACACCAAAAAATAACATTTCCACAGCCAACTACCGCAAAACTGCATTTATTCTATACTTAGCGTATTTTTAACGCAAACCATGGCAAGTGCTATATCATTTTAAAGGTATTTCGAAGCCCTATAAGTCCAGGAAAAAAAAATACCACAAATTGTATACCTACGGTAACTTCTAACATAAAAATCATCGAACTGTAAAACTACTATTGACATTTTCACCGAATCTTCTGAGATCTTTCTCGTTCTTAATTAATTTGTAATGAATATTGTAACATCCAATAATTATCGCGCGGCGCTTTTCTAAGATATTCATATCACAAATCCTACCCTTGTCAATTGTTACCAACGATATCTCGTCGGACCATCGACTTCTTTTGTTATAAATATTTTGTCAAACACCGACCAATTATAACCCATGAAAATACATCTAGATAGGCTGTGGTGGAATTTAAAAAAAATGCGGTCGACATTTTGGTTGATGAGTTGGAGATTCCCTTTAAAATAACGTGTCACTTTTAAAATTTTGACGAATAGTAAGCGAGACATAACAAACATTGATTTTAATCAAAGATTGCTATGAAAAGTGGGGTTTGCTTGTAGTTTGGTGTTTTAAGTTAAAATATGTCATGTCGCATATCAAACTAAAGGAAATTGAATTTTCCATCTTTTTAATTGAAGGTATATTTTTGGAAAATGTGATACAATTTTTGGTATAAATTTATAATTTTTTGAGAGCTTGTTTTAATATTGTAGTATTAAAGTAGAAAACAACGCCAATAATAATACAAATTTAAAAAAAACTAAGTTTCCATCATAAAACGTTTATTCTTTATAATTCTTTTGTTTATAGAGTTTGGTATGTCAAGTTACGTATGTTTGTAGACAGCGTTAGAATAAAAAATAGCTTAAAACATTGTTTTCAAGGCTCGCACATCAACCAAAAATTTCATCAAAATAACATTGTCTTAGAATGTTTAACACCACGGCCAGTTCTAGAAACTATTTTTCGGCTTCGGACTGCCTGTAGCAGCATGTAATTAAGTCTGTGACAATTTAAAGTGTCCCGAATAAGATTAATCGTTCTACGAAAGAACAAGAATTTTTGATCAAATTTTTTCCTCGCAGACCCCAAGTTTTTGTGTCTATCTACGAATCTACAACGGTTTTATCGTTTGAGAAACAGAAGTTCGATAGACAGTTTTATGTATTGGACAACATAAAATTAGCCTGGCTCGATCCATCGTCAAGGAGCAACTTTTTTTAATCGAACTTTTGATCTAGACAAGGTTACAAAATCAGTTAAAATAACTTTAATATGTTTAAAATATTCCTTGTTAAAACCCTTTTCAAACAATGTATCACAACCTAATTTAGGTACTTGTATAATAACGCTAATAATTTTGATCCCTAGTAGGCATCGACAAATGTTATATTGCTTATATTTTACTTGTATTTCGAACAAAATATAGGTTGTAGGTGCTCATTTCAAAGCAAATTTGATTTTATATAAAATAAAACCACGTTTGACTTAATATGCCGCTTGGGTACAAATATCCCAGAATAACCATTAATTCAGATGCTGAAAAAAGGGCAATAAAAATTTGTCACTGCCATTACAAGCTATCGCCACCGGAACGACTATGTACTTCCGGCTAAACGGCGTTACAGCATCCTGGACGGATTTTTTCCACGCTTTTATATCTGCTGAATTAATTTTTGCTTGTGACGCCAGCGTTCCAGAGGGATGACGTTTAATGGCAGAGCACATATTAATTGCGGCCAACTACGATGGGGTGACTGTCCCCTTTGGACCTCTAAACTTGGATTTAAGATTTTTGTGTAATTAAACAAGTTTTTTGTTTATTGGGGTCGTTAATATATAAGTTTGTAGATTTTTTCATTACCTGTAGGTAATTAAATAAATTTACGATATATCATTTGATTCCCCACTCGCTATGTTTAAGTATAAACACAAGTGTGCTTTGAGCAAAAATACATTTTCCATGGCAAGTGTAGATCGGTTTTGTTTCCTACAATAACTCTGTTGTTTTTAACGCAAATTAAAGCTGCGATACATCGAATTAAGGGGAATTAAACGCTCTTCAAGATACAATAAAAATATTACACAAAAGTAATAAAATTGTTGTAAAGGCATGTGGTATGTTCGATTATCATTTAAGTCACTTTATATCGAGCCACTTCGGCTTTATATAGCTCGAAGTAATTAAAAATTCCCGCTCGTACGGCCTTAATCGTCCGCTGTGTGTTTGTGTATCTAAACAAAATATCTTCAATTGTTTCAAGCAGCGATTTATGGCGTACACGTCAAGTCGGCTTCGGAAAGAAGCGAGTGACAATTGCCTGCGACATGTCTGAAATTAACGCTCGTAAAAAACGAGTGACATCTAGCGATTGTCTGGAGGAAATGCAGAAACGTACACATGCGCAGACGGCTGATTGATCGATTGCCTTCAGCATAGGCGACTCTTCAAACGAAAATCAAGATCCCAATCTATATTATGCAAAATGTTCGCTTATATTACGTAAGATAATGAAAAACCCTATATAATAATGTATTATAATCAATATTTGCCCCAAAAACAACCTAGATAAAATACGAAATAATATCGATCTAGAATGCCTTGAATAGGATTTTGTGCTTACAATTAATTTGTTTTTTCAGATCAATATACCAAGTTGGGATTCAAATAATAGGAAATCGAAAAACCTATAGATTGTGCACAAAATGAAACACAAACAACCTCAATAAAACAAAATCAATCTTTGCTTTATTTCAAGTATTTTTTATCCAAAATATGTGATGTTGGTATTCATTTTAAAGTATTTTTGATTTTCTATCCAACTGATATAAAAAATAACAATAATATCAACATATAAGAAATAAAGGTGATAAGTTCATCTTTTAGACTTAAAAAGCTGCTTGGTACGCCTCTGGTAGCGGTATTTCTTTGGTTCGTGTTTGACAAAACGTGTTAACAGTAAATTCTAATTAAACGCGGAGATTTGAGGTGTTGTTCTCAAACATGACAAGCTGACGATCTCGTGTCAGCGTAACTCAGCCTTCGAACAAAGACTTGTATTTCGTATTTTTTGTGCGTAAAATGTATCCGATTTTAATTGATCTTTTTTTCGGTGAAATGGCCCTAAATTCTCGAGATACCTCCAGGATTTATACAGGTGATTGTTATAGGTTTTTAAAAGGGTCCTAATTAAGACATTCGATATTGCTGAGTAATTTTATGGTAACTTACATAAATAAATTAAAACATCTGCCTTATATTAATTGGCAACAAGCCCTTTGTACAGCTGGTTATTAAACCTTTTTTAAAATTAATTTCCCATGTTCGTTAAATGAGGGTTAATTTCAGGATTTTTGTAGCTCTTTACGTTATAATTAGTGGTAAACATCGCAACAGTAGTCAAATGTACCCATTCAGATTAATTATGATAAGTACAAGGTAGGTTTCATTTTAAAAACAACAAACAAAACATTTTTACATATTTAAAGGTATTTAGTGCTTAATTAGGGTTCCATTTTGTGCAGGGTAAAATTTCCATTAATTTCAGGTAACACAAATGTAAATTACGTTACAAAATCGATCTACTCTTGACATGAAAAAAGCCTTTTTTGACTATAACCAGAGCTGGGCACGAGTACTAATAAAAGAATTTGTAACATTTTAAGTACGAGTACTTAAAAAACTGTTTGTTAATATAATTGACAATTCCACTCCTGTCAATTTAAACCTATTAAAAACTGTCAAAAATACGGTTTGCTGTCGGATAAAAAGGAAGGAACAGAAAAGTTACCAATTTTTTTTTCTATTTACATTTTCCATAGTAACAGAATCTGTTACATCGAGAATTAAAAACATTTCTTGTTTTGAAGTCGGTTTTACACTATATATAGCCTATAGGTTTTATAACAAGTAAATAGTTTATAATTTTAGGTATTTACTTGTTATAAAACCTATAGGCTATAATATATTATATTATACTATATTATATAATTTAAAACAGACTTCAGAACAAAATGTTTCGATGCATGCGATATTTTGGCCAAAGACATCGATATAATAAACGGAAATACTCTTATATATTACTCGTGAATTCCACGAGTATTTGTTACGAGTACATTTAATTTGGTTTGTAAGTACGAGTAGTAAGTACACTGAAAGAAATTTGTTGCTAAAAGTAAACACAAATTTATACTAAAAATTTTATACTAGTGCTTTACACATTTATACTACTGTTTATTATGAATGTATGTTAAATTTTGTAATACATTTATTGTAAAGAAGATATGTTAGATCTAAATAAAAATAAACTTACCCTTACTATAAAATGTAAACTATAAGTGAATTACAGCAAAAAAATATTGCTAGAAACACATTTATATTGCTAGGGCAGCAATAGGCTGCTAACCAAACGAATATATTTGTTTTAGCAATGTATGTGGTAGTCCAAATATGAAACATAAAATATATTTGCCCTAATTATTTTTTTATTTAACTTTAGTATATATTTCTTTCAGTGTATTTCAAATAAAAAATACTTATAAGTAAAAAAGTACTCGTACTTTTTTACTCGTAGGTAATTGAAATACGAGTAAAAGTACCCGTGTACTTGGCCAGCTCTGGCTATAACTTACTTGTTTTTATACATTAGGGTGCTTTTTTTACACGACTATTTTTATTTTTTCGCTCCAAACTCAAAGTCTTGTTGAAAATGTTAAAAAAGAATTCCCTGAAAATTTGAGCCCTTAATATTAACTCAAAGTATTCTACCAAAGCGTATAAAGATTTTTATCTATATCTCAGCCGCATTTTGCTATTGGATTGTTTCAAAAAGGGATTTACTCGTAATCAAAATTTCTACAAAAATGCTTTATGGCCATAGCTGTAATCTGCACCTGTAGGTATGAAAAATTATCATATTTTTGAAGATATTTCAAAAGTGACTGGATTCTTTGAAATAATATAAAAAACAAACTTTTAGAAAATTTAATTTCCTTTAAAAAAGGTCTTATCAGTTGAATCTCTAAGATTGATATTTGTTGAGATATAAAGCGTTTACATTGACATTTTATGAAATTTTCAGGATTTTCAAACCAAACTTTTTATAAATGATAATTTTCAATCGTTTATCAGTACAATTTCATGAAATTACGTTTTTTCTACAGTCGGGTGATTAGAGATAAATAACTAAAACAATCAAGAATAATTATTAATAAAATATCATGTTGTATGTAATACACCTCGTTATATCAATTTTTAGGTTGGATTTTAAAGTTATGTTATTAATAATTATGCTTAATTGTTTGAGTTATTTCTTTTTCTCTAATCACCCGAGTGTAGAAAAAACGTAATTAGATGAAATTGTACTCATAAAGCATTGAAAATCATCATCATCATCATCAAATTTTCTACAAGTTTGTCCTTTACATTTTTTCAAAGAATCCAGTCACTTTTGAAATATTTTTAAAAATATGAGAATTTTTCACTAAAATAAGATTTAGTGACACGTACCGTCATAGAGGTGCAGATTACAGCTATGGCACAGAAAGCATTTTTGTAGAACTTTTAATTACGAGTAAATCCCTTTTTGAAACAATCCAATAGCATAAAATGCGGCTGAGATATAGGATATTTAAAAAAAATAATCAAAGTTTACGTGTATTTCAAATAGAAAATCTTTATACGCTTTGGTATAGTACTTTGAGTTAATATTAAGGGCTCAAATTTTCAGGGAATTTTTTTTAACATTTTCAACAAGATTTTGAGTTGGGAGCAAAAAAATAAAAATAGTCGTGAAAAAAAGCACCCTAATATAATAAAGGCTACAAAAAAATATAATGTACGGGTAAATCAACAAAGAACCCCATAAATAAAAAAAACGCCTTAAATGGCATAAAAAGATATTCCTGGGTACCCAGTTCAATTAATTATGCAAAATATACTACTAACTACTAATTAAAGCATAAAACTTGCCATTGTACCACCCTTTTTTAAATGTCGGTTATATCACAAATTTTCCGGTAACATTATGCAAAAAGCTGTATTTCTTGCAAAAATACTAAGCAATCTTGTGTTTAAATTTTAATTTTATCGTTATCGTATATATGGTACCCAGTAAATATTGGGTACCATCTTGTAAAACGCCCTTAAAACAGTTGGTTATTAAATGTTTAAAATGAATTGAAGCATTTTAACCGTAATTAGCAGCAAAATATAAGAACGGTATTCATGTGTAGGTACCCATTTCAATTGATTATGGTAAGTACAACTCTAAAACCAACATTTACTCATTAAAATTACTTAATTAGGGTACCAAACTAGTTAATAAGGTTCCAGCTACCGTTTTAATGCATATAACTTAAATTCAGCGATGGGTACCACCCTTTCGTAAACGTAGTTTACCACCTTGGGTACCGTACGGGACCCCCCGCGCGTAATTGCGGGCCGCGAGTGCTCGTTCTCTTGCGGGTGGTCCGATGCACGATGGTACCGCTACGAACGTACCATGGTGCCCATGGACGAGTCGTTCTTTCATGATCTTGTCGGACCTGAGCGTTCGCTGATTTTTTTGGTGGTACCCGTCATTGTAAGCGTGCTCGATTATAAAGCGAAAGTGGTACCATGGTTAGGTACCATACTAAATATGTATGTTTAAAAAAAAATTATATCTAAATTGGTTAATTTAAATAGGAGAATCATGCAATTTTGGTAGGTACCTAGAATGTAAAAAGAATACCATGCCTATGACAAATAAGTTTTTGGCTTATAATTATTTTTAAATTTTTAGTTTGAAATTTGAAATATGGCATGTTGGATAGCAAACTGGAGAAAATTTAATTCATGATTAACTTTTTTAAATTGTTTACACAATTTTTAATAAAATATTATATTCAAATAAAAGCTTCTTAAATTGGACGCCTTTCTGCAGAAAGGAACCAACCCACAAAACCAAAAAAATCGAGATATTTAGCCTATGAACTAATTAAGTATGTATAATTTATTTGCAAAATAGGTCATAGCCAAAATGCAAGTGTAGTGAAATCTATTAATCATTGAACCAACCATTCAATAATAGTGTGGATTACTAATCCAGTCTGGATTATCCAGAATTAGAATCTGTAGAATATCTGCAAGTGGGTTGGATCTTTTTTGTAAAAAAGCAGGCTGGTAGACCCACCACCAAAGTCTTTAAAGATTTCCTGCTTCTGCAAAATATAAAGTCTTGATGCATTTTTTTGGTAGCTTACAAGATGAGGTGGGGTTGGAAGATAATGTGGACGAATTTCAAATAGAATCAAAATTAATTCATATTACCATTATAATAGTAATATCAGTTGTATTTTGTTTGGAAATTAATAATTGTCACTTTTCTTTAAATACATACATACATCAGATAGTAGTTTTCATAAATTGCTGAAAGGAACCAACCAACAAAAGCCCATTTTTTTCGTCACCCTTACACATAACATCACAAAATCCACCTGATGAAATTATTAAATTATATCCCTTAAACCTCCGTAAGTCCAAAATCGGAATAAAATTAACAGATAATTTTAAAATTATTAAAATCTTTGATAGCTTTTTTCTCAGTTTCATCATGGTGTGGGTTGGTCCCATTCTGCAGAAAGCCGTCCAATTGTCAAAACATTACTTATCATAATTTCGTATCTCAATATTAACGATAATAAACGTATAAATCAAATTATCGGTAGTAGGCCATGCAACATCGTTTTTTATTTATAACTCATTTGTTTTTAAAGCAAAATATGTCATGTTACACATCGTTTTAAAGAAAATTCGGTTAAAATTAACGAAATATCGAAAACACTTTTTGCCTACTAATTCATTATTCGTTAACGTGATTTTTCAAAAATAAACCCATAAAATGCTTGTTATTCCTCAAAAAACCTTCAATACAGACCCATATATTTTTAATTAAATTATTATGTTCTTTCGAACAACTTCAACTCCTTACTTTTTCTCGATTAAAACGTTTCAAATACCAAACTTACATTACGATCAGTACGTGTCGTGTTCAGTCCTTAAGTCCCACGAATTTGAAATACCCAGAAAAGGCGTTTAAAAAATTCCCCCGTGTGCGATTTTTTTTCGAACGAAAATTGTCTAAAGTGAAGTCAAATCCAAGACAAACTAAAACAAAAAACGCCAGACGCGTGATCAGTCGTTTGCAGGTGGATAGAACGGTTCTTATTGGGCGATTCAAGGTTGTGAAGCGTGCCGAAAATTCTTGCCAGGGCCGCATTATGTCCATTGCGGTTATTAATAGCGTATTGTTTGATTACTTCCTTGTTTTCGCGGCTTTCATCTTTGTGGTTATTTTTGTTATTGTTTTATTATTAATACTTGTTATATAACGTTATTTGTTGTTATTGTTGTTGTTATTGCTATCATTGTTTTGGTTATTTGGTTTTTATTGTTATTATTATTATTCAATTAAGTGCGATGTCTAGCACAGACGAAGCTGAACATTTTGAGGACTTAAGCCCAGTTAAAAAACGGTCTAAAAGAAATCACTTAAGTGTGGAAATAAAAGAGGTTATTATAAATGTTTTCATTAAACTTTAATTATTAAAGTTTAAAACAATAAATTTAAAACAAATCAAAAATTTCGTGAAGTTAATTTAAAAAATATAATTTTCGTAAAAAATTTAAAAAGTTTACATTAAAGTTTAAAAAAATAAATTTAAATTAATATTGAAATTATTTCCCAAAATTTTGTTAATTTCGTAATTTAAAAAATATAACTTTTATAAATATTTTAACACCTTTCCATCAAAGTTTAAAAAATAAATTTAAAATATTAAATGATCAATAATATTGATTCAATATATTTTAATACGGCCCAGTGCAACAATTTTCGTCGATCACGTGAATAGAGCATGGACAACGCATGATTGTGTTTATGTCGAGTTCGGCTTGGATTTGACTTGACTTTAATTATCCAGCGACGACGGATGAATTAAAAATCTTCCTGGAACGATGATGATAATTATATGTGATTATAATCGATCGAAATAAAAAATGTTTTTAAATTGTAAAGTAAGCAAAATCCTTTGTAATAACGTATCGCGTTTCAAATATTAAGAAAAATTGGGCGAGATATCGGAAAAATTAAATTTTATCACAGGTGGCTTTGAAAAATGCGTTTTTGCCTGAAATTCTTTTGTTTTTTAGTTTTAATATATCTTGTCGTATATCAAATGAATGGAAATTTAATTTTGCATCTTTTTAATGTTCAATTTTTTTTCTTATAAAATTCCGAAATAAATTAACTATCATTATAAAGCTCTTTAAAATACCTTTCTTAGTAGGCCATGGAAAATACGTTTTTGCCTGTTGTTCCTTTGTTTTTAGGTTAAAATATGTTGTGTTGGGTATCAAAATCTTTTTAATACTTGGTAAGTTTTCGTAAACATTTTACCAGTTTTTTGATATTATGTATTCAAATTAAAGCTCTTTAAATTAGCACTTTAACAATGTATATAATGTAATAGTTAACTTGATAGAAAGGCAAATAAACGCATAAAACAAATTATCATTAGTGTTCCATGATATTTGTTTTTTCTCTATAACTCATTTGTTTTTGAAGCAATCTATGTCAAGTTACATATCGTTTTAAAGGAAATTCGATTCTCTATCGTATGAAATCAGTGGAAATCAAAAATCATGGCCACAGGGCCGAATACAAATCTAACCTAACTTTGTTAAGTAACGAAGGGGTTGCGCGATTAGTGTTTGTTTGCCGGCCGGTAGTCGAGTGACCTTAACTAACAAATCATTAGCTGGACAAACATTCGTTACGCTGGCCAGAGCAATTTCGTACGGAGGCGGTCGGATTGGGGGCGGTTTGGGAGCGGTTTCTCCTAGAGAATGCTGCTAAACAGATTTTGGCTCTTGTTAAATGTTTGCAGATATATTGCATTATCATCAGTCGCAACTAATTTTAGACAAAATTAGATTTAAAATATACATTAAAATAATTCATTTATTTTATACAGAGTGAAAATATGTATTTAATTTTAACGACAATTTGTAGTTTTATAGTTTATATTAATTTAACATAATGGGGTTGGGACATGACGTCAAAAATCAATGTGTAACCAGGAGAAAAATCGTTTCGTTAAAAATGATAAAAATCGATAAATTCCCTCTGTAGCGTGATGTCACGATACTGTTGATGTAGCAGGCGTGTCAAGACTTACGAATAGATTATTTGCATCAATTATGACAAGACTAACGAATGAAGTATTTTAAGTTATTTAGTAAAATATCCAACATCTGTTTTTAGGTTATGTTCATATCCTTCAAGGTATTTAAATCGTTTAAAAATCTTGGTAAAGTACTGCTAGTAGAGGCGCAAATATTAAATTTAAAAAGTATACGCTAAAGAAGCATAGGGTTTTCGCAACTCGCGCGCCATCTGGTGGCGCTCGATAGCATTGTGGGAATTCAATAAATGTCAACAATACATTTAAAGCAAAAAAACTGCACATCATTTTTACTCGACAAATTTTGTTCAACGTTTATATGCTTATATAGTTACGTTAGTGAGTGTATTTTATGTAAGTGATCATGGTGTTTTTAATTGTAAATGTATTTCAAAAACTAATTCGTTGCATTTCCATGTTTTGCCAAAGGATTCAAATCGGTAGGTTTATTTATTGGTGCAGAATTAAGCAATACAATATAATTTATATTTAGGTTAGGACATTTTTAAGCAATCTAATATATAAAATAATAGTTGGTCAAACATAACCTTGAAATTGAATATTTTTAAAAAAACGCCGACAAGTGCATTTCAAAAAAGTCAACGACAAAATATATATACGAATTCATGGCAACATAATATTATTATTTTTGATCTTTTACCGTTGTGTGAAGACTATCTTAATCAACGCTTTTAAAAATGCATTATAATGTTTAAATTTAGACGACTTATTTGTTTTATGATTTTTACTGAATTGAAATGTTTAGAATTTTCACGTTAATCATTACTAAAATGTATCTAATAAGTAGAATTTATATTCTCAGGGACTGTATGCAATTTATTTTTTTATTCGGATTTACACTATTTATTGGAAAACCGGTAAAAACTCAACCCAGGGTTTCCTCTCGAAAAACACCCAACAACACAACAAATCGTTCAAAGTTTTTTTTCTCGATATTTTTAACATTTTCCGGCTTTTTTAAAAAAACATTCGTTTGTAACATACGCGTTTGACAGCTGATTATTAAAAATTGTAGTTTTGATACGATGATAACGGCCACGTGGTGGCGCTACCAGCGTATATTATTTATAAGTTTTATAAACGCCATTTCATTCACGAGTTTAATTAGGCACAAGCGAAGCTTGTGGGCGATAGTTTAATACAAACTAGAGAAGTTGCATCTACACTTTATCTATGACGAACACAAAAAATAATTTAAAGTCGATTTTATTTGTTTAAAAATTTGACATCTGACAACTGTCACCTCGATTTAACCTCACTTTTTTCCAATTTATGGTAAAGCAACTTCAGCCTGTGACTAAAAAGCCCGCGGATACAGGAAGGGGACAATGGGTGCAATTGCCACCCTGACTCACGACCGTTGCACTTTATTTTGACCAATTTCAATTTTTTTTCCTCTATGGGCAAGTTTATTAACCTCTGGTTAAGTTACAGTTAGTTTTTCTTTACTCTCTTAAATTGAATTAGTCAAAAATGACTAATTGTCATATAATATGGAATTGACTATATCTCAAAAACTGCACTACTTTCATAATTTTTGACGGTCTTTTCGGATTTAGGAGACAATTTTACATTATAATTGGCTGTTAAATGTCCGGGATACAAACTGCTGTGGACTACAGTTATTAGTGACTGCACCGAAAAAAATAATGTAGTTGAGTTAACATTTGCCTAAATGTCATTTTTAAAAATGTTGTTTCAACAAAAAACCTATTAGATTAATCTATATTTTGGTGTTAAAGCAAAAGTCAGAGTTTGTCAAAGTTTATTTGTTCATTTGACAGTTTAAATATTAATTTAACATAAACTAATATTTTGAATTAAAATGTTTATCGTACTTTGATTTAATAGCTGGAATTTGTTGAATCAACTACTGAAATTTTTAGGATTACCTAAAAAAACTATTAAATTAACGTTTAGTTGCTCTTTAATCCAAAACTTTAAATTTGTTCATTTAACAAATTTAAAATGTTACTTTAAAATTTAAAATGTAAAATTTGCATTCATAAAATTGCCGAGAATGGCGCTTCGAACACTCACGCCACGTCATTAGACAATGACGTTTTCTTACATCTCGCCTTAGTTAGCTTACGATTAGGTGTATATAAGATGAGATATCTGTTTGTTTAAGGTGTGTTCCACAGTAGAACTTTCACTACACCATATTGCCCGACACTGTTAAGACCCTTAATACAGGGCGAAACAGTCTGTCGGTATTTGAAGTAGGTGGAACACATGATACAAAGATGTATCATGGCCCATGATACATGGGTGGAACACGCTCAAAACAAAAACTCTGGGCGAGGTGAAGGTTCAATTCTTTCTATTTATATATAATAATATATTATTTCCATAATTTTGTTTTGGATACCAACCTTTAAAGAATTTTACATTTTCAGAATGTTAATTTAACATTTTATTGGTGTTAAGTGAATATGCTAAAAAGGTTACCTGGACATTTCAAGAAATTTACCTTAACACCCTAAGAATGTTAAATTAACCAAATTAGCAGATTAGAACAAATATTCTCATTTTGTTCATTTGACTGTTATTTGTTGTTCAATTAAACAATACAATTTGACATTTTTAGATGGTTAAGTAAACGTGCAAAAACCATTGCTTGTATTTAAAGTGCATAAAGAGTTGAATTAATATTTTTTTTGTTGTTTCAACAGCTTATTTTTTGCTTTTTCACTTTGAAAATAGTCATTTTTGACTAATTCATTTTTAGATAGTATACTTCTTTGGGTATTTTTTTTTATTTGAAAAGCTACCAGGTCGGTTAAATTAGAGTTGCGTACTCTCTTAAAATGAATTAGTCAAAAATAATTAATTATTAGTCATATTTGACTAATTGCCATAGCGAAAAAGCAGTTACTAATAACTAGTCAAATTCTGATGAATGAAATTACTAAATTTAAATTTAAAAAAGTTTTGTGACCCAGCCGGGGTTTAAACTCGAGTCTTTCGCTTAAGCGGAGGTTTGACCGATAAGCTAAAGTCACTTTTATAAAAATTCATTTTATTTGTCTATAAATATTGTTAATAATATTTTAAAGTTAAATATCTTTTTTGTGTAACTGTTTTAAGCTAAAATTTTTTCATATTTGTTTTTATGGGTCATTTAACCATGGAGCCTACATGCATTTAACTTTAACAATAATACATTGTTGGCCGCAAACGATTAAAGAAATTAGTTACTTTTTACTCTCAGAAACAGTCAAAGATGCTGCTAAATTAGTCAAACTTTAACTATTTAAGCAAAAAATAACTATTTAAAAGTGAAAACCACTTTTTCATTAGTAAACAATGCTGGTACTAATTCAAATAGTAGAATTTTGACTATTTCATTTTAAGAGAGTAGATCTTCAATTAAAAAAGATACCCATACATAGAAGGATACTTGGTGCACTCTGAATAGAGATAACTGTTAAAACAATGAACAGACAGACTGTACCAGTACTATACTTCGTTCGTAAGTATTAACACGCCTTATAAGGATTCAAAACCTTTACACTATAGTGTAAAGGTTTTGAATCACGGTGTTTGAGGAACGTAGGAAAAAATGATAATGACAAACTCGTATATATCATATCATATCATATCATATCATATCATATCATATCATATCATATCATATCATATCATATCATACGTATCATGATAACATGTCAATTAGGGTGAGCCAAAAAAACTAACCTATTAAATATTCATGAACTGCAGTTTTAGTGATTTTTTACACTTTTCAAAGCTTTCAAACATACGAATTTTTGATCTGAAAAAAATAATCCTGGGATAGATTCTTTGGTAAATTTTATGCTCTACAAGAATCCGCGACGTAAAAATTTTTATCATAAACGGTTCAAAAGTTATGGTATTTTTAATGAAAGAAAATTTTTTTACGTGTTATTTAAATGGGAAACTTTAAATGCTCACCGACACCTTTTAAAATTGAGCTAAAAATCCTGCCTTGCAGGGACATTTTTTTCTCGGTATATAGGTTCATTTTAGCCCATAAATTCAATAGTTTAGTTTTTTTGGCTCGCCCTAATGTCAATATCAGGTCTACAACAAAAACGTTGCATTCGTTACGCTTAGTGCGTGTGCCAAAATTTACTATTGATATAAAAAAATAAATTTAAATGTGGAGTGCCATCTTCATCTTATAAAGCATTTTTCTTGTAAGCTTTTTTCCATATTTTGGGCTGCATAAAAACACCTCTTAAATTTTTTGGATGGAATTCCATTTTTGACCCCAATTCCATTTTTGACCATAATTCCATTTTTTATCAAATTTTTTTATTGCATTTTTGGAAACAACCCTTGCAGGGGGACCCATAGGGCATCGCCCCCCCTTTTTTTTAGTTACGGTATTGGGTATCTATTTATTATTTGTTAATTTCAAAAAACTTGCAATCAAATATTATTAATCTAAATCGAAAAATATTTTGATTAAAATATTAGAATCTGTATCGTCAAATCGTAAATTTGTGTATAGCAAGATATGGTCAACTCAGAGAGAGGTTTAATGCATGGGGGCCAAACAATCAGATTATTTTGCCAATAACAGCACCATGACAAATGTCATTTGATACAAAACGTACGGAATTTCCATGTTTCATACGAATTTTACTTACTGGACCCTCCAAATCATATACCAGTGGCGTCCAGAAGTTTTTTTTATGATAATCTTATGATAGTCTTAGAATAAAGCATAAAAATGTTATAAAAAGTGATAACATGGCATATTTTTAACCATATCCAACAAAACAGATCATTAAAGTAGGATAAAAGATAAAAATTTTAGTATACTATAGTATGCTATAGCATTTTTCAAAAGTTAACTAAAACATTTATATCTTCCAAAAAATAACCAAGCTTAAAAAAACGAATATCACAACAAAAATATATATGCTCTTACAAACTCACCAAAACATTTCAAATTATTTTTCCCACAACCCTAAAATACCTACGCTACTGCTTTCGGGCAATTTAAGGGTGACTCGCAGAGATATCCGCTAGTTTTATTAGGGGTGGACCATAGAAAATTTGTTAATCTGCGTAAATAAATCATAGTTGATCAAATAAGCACCGTTTATACGACTTTTAATAAAAACATATGACATGTCTTGATGTTATTGGAATTCCCTGACTTATTCGGTTTTAACGGAAAATACTTTTTGACAGATATATCTGTTATAGTTGGGGATTTAAAATTCCTGTAGTTTGATGGGTGACTTGATATGTTTGGCTTAAAATCAAAAAGTAACCTTTTCCATGGCAATCTACGATACAAGTTTGTTTTTACCATATCTCCACCATTTTTAAAGCAAAATTAATAAATGATACGTCATTTTGATGAGAATGAAAAACTTTACGACTTACGTCATCAACATTGCATGCCAATCTCGAAAATCGCCGTTTCTCACGAGATGCTACACGCTGAGCGCGTAGTCGTTTCCGGATATTCTGGCACAAGTCGCCCGTCAATTGTTTTGACTTTGGGGTTGCACGGAGGGTGGCTGTGCGGCCGGGAAACAGTTGACAATCGTTACATCACGAACCGGCAGAGAGTTAGTGTAACTGCTACCGAAAGCGTTAGTCAAGCTTCGATGATTAGTGAAACCACCCCAATTTGGTATTTAGATTAGATGATAGTAGAGAAAGCCAGTGGTGGATGATATCCTAACTTTACAAAATTATTTTAAATTTTGTCAGATTTAGGTAGAAAATTAAATTTCCCTTAAAACGATGGGTGACACGATGGGTTTTTAACAAAAAACAAAGGAGATATACGCGAAAAATACTTTTAGATGGCCCACTAGATGGTTTATGTTTTTTTGATTTATAGCCTATATTAAGAGTTAAATATGACATATTATATATTGTGGGGTATGGAATTTAAAGAGCTTTAAGGAAATTATGAATTTGATAAAAACGAACTTCTAAAATGTACAAGATTATTTACAAGTTAAAATATACATGTGATACATCATTTTAAACTACTTTCCACTCTGTGACTACTTTAAAATAAAATTAATTTTTCGTCGGACGAGTCGTCCCTGTTGGGTTAGGGTCGCTGGGATTGAGTGTTTAAGACAATTTCAATTTGCCATGGTAAAAACATTCATATGTCTTAATCAGATTTAAGGGTAATTCACCCCTTTATATTATCATTGAACAATTGTTAAGTTAAACGTTACATGAAATTAAAAAAATAAATTTGAGAGAGCGAATAATTTATTTATATATGTAAGCCTATAAATTTTGTGATGGATTTATTTTGACTTTTTATGTTCATTTCATGGCGTTTTATGTCCGACAATAAATTTTTAGCAAAGTAATTTAAATTATTGTCGTCATATATTGTCCACTAAAAACTAGAATGCCTTTTTGTTTGCTTAAAGCCTCAAAATTATATAAATATATCAAAATTTATTACTGATGTTGAGTAAAATAAATATAAAATGATCAGTGAATTAAAGTTTATGTCGTATTGAGAGTAAAAATAGGTTTATTTTAATTTAAAACGCTACTTGTACTAAACAGACCCTTCACGTCAAATATAAACCAGCTAAACAAATCGAGTGGTCGTGGAAAACAAAACAGAAACAAAAGGCAGTCGGAAAGCGGGGCGAAGATGTCACAAGAAGAAACATTGTAAAGTCAAATAGGCACTGTAAATCTTAACGTTTCCCGCCCCTCTGGGTATATTTGACAACTGTGGGGGCGAAATTAAATTCTATCTGCCGCCGCCACGGGGGCGATTTTTATTGAAACAGACACCAGACGCACAAAAAAGTCTTAGGAATTTAAATCACATCATTTTTATTACAAATATCTCAATTATAGCAAGTATTTGCGTACATCTCATCGCTATCGATGTAATATTATTATCAATCGATCAGAGATGAAAATTTTTTAAATCTGATACCCAACACTGCCTACTTTGATAAAATATTAAGAACGTTAGAAAGAAAACACGATGTTTCCATAGCCATCTAAGATCAACTAAATTTTTCGTTATTTTAGGCCTATTTCTGCATGAAATGCAACATGTAATACACCAATTTAAATAGAATTTCATCCTCAACAAAACCAACAAAACATTTTTCTTATGGTCAGTGACCCTTCAATCTCACTGCCTTTAAATCATTCAAAACGACAATTTTGCTTGAATGTCCGTCACCCTCTAGTGTTGCTATCTGGAACAGAAACAAAACCGCCTTATTTGCATTTCATATCTGATGTTTGCTGTCCACCACTAAAGAGTTACACTTTTGCAGGACAAAAGAAACGCGATGGGGTGAAAATGACCGCCGAAAGGAGAGAAATAAAACACCACCATGTTGTCGAGAAACAAAAGAAAAGTTTTAAGTACGAGTGCAATATGCTTAAAGATGATTTATGTTGATGAACTTTGAAGAATGGTGTTTATTGCTATTTACAACTTGTGAGGTTTTTTAGTTGAGATGGATGGAAAAAAAACCTATTATTTGATCCAAAACTTTGATAAAAAAACAACAAAAAAATAGCGAAAAAGGACAGTTTCCATGCAGGACGTGAACGAAGTTATTTTTATCGCTATCTTGCTCATTTTTATAGTAATATTAAAATGTGGTACTTATTTTTAAGCACTTTCATATCTTTATGGATTAAATTTGAATTGTGCTATAGTAATTAGTATTTATAATATTCCTTCATGCATATGGTAATTCGTACTAACAAGTCTAACTAATGTAGATTAGGTTGATATATCAAACACTTAACACTAGTTGTAAATCATAAATAATTATGCTAAACAATCTTGACGATTCAATTAAATTGAATATAACTGACATGTTTATTCACTTGGTAAGCGATTTTGCAACCCTTGTGAGTTATGATGTAACCGGAAATAAATGACGTTTAAAGTTACCAAACATCGTTGCAAATTTTAACGTTTCCGGTTTGCCACGTGTCCAAAACGGCAACAATGCCTGTGCAAATGGAGATTTGTAATTTTTATTTGATATTTTGATAGTATTCACCCTAAGTCTTTCTAACACAATAACAAGCTTACAATCAGTGTATTTCAAAGATATAAATTACTGATTCGAACGGCAAATATATCCTCCCAATTAATATGATAATAGAAAATCTTTCTGGTAGCAGAAGAGTTAGTATAACATCATTATTACTGATTTAATAATTCACAAAATAATTCCTCTTAAATCCAGAGATTATTGGTGTAGTTTGCTACTAATCCCTTAAGGGGCGCCCTTCAAGCACAAAGGGCATTAGAAGTTATTACTAATTTTAATAGCTATTCAATTATTTGACCAAATACTTACTTACTATAAGCTACAAGATCAATTTCGTTTAAACTTGATTTATGTGTTTTTCAGGGATTATATGTATTGAGTTAAATGTAGATTTTCATAAGCTATCATTGGATACCAAACATGGGCCACTTTGATAAAAAACAACAAAAATTTTGCGAAAAAGGACATTTTCCAAAAAGTATTTATTTTTACTGATATCTCCCCCATTTATGTAGTAAACTGAAACTATTCTACGTAATTTTAACTTATTTTTATTCTTCTTAGCTCACCCCCAAACTTTTTTTCTTCTTTTAAATACACGTTGACAAGCTGTGACTTTATGGCCTTTTAATAACTTAAGTTAGGTTTAAGTTAGTTGACAGTTTTTAAATCATTGTATGACATTTAACTTAAATTTCATACAATTGCAATCTTTTGAGCTCAACACAAAAAGACTCATTTCTCCTCCAAATTACATAATCTACTATTAAAAGTAATGTGATTTTATCTTCATATCAAGCGTTCTATAATTTAAACTTTATTATTGTCAACACTTACCACTAAAGTGATTAATTATCGCCTAGGCTGTAAATATAATTTAGAACAATTATCCTCCCAGGCTGTAAAAAAACCGGTTGGACCAATGAAAAAATATTGATAACTGTCATAACATCATTTATTATTATAATAATATATAGTTTTATGTATATTTTGTATATTGTTGTGCTACGCGTAGGACTTCAAGCTTAAGCTCAGCAAAAAAATCAGTTCTCAGCCTATAATAGAACATTATCTTTTAATTTATATGTTCCAAAATTGTGTACCATGACAAATAACATTTGTTAAATATTTATATTTATATACAGGGTGTTTGGGAATTAGCTATTCTTAAAATAACCTCATAACTTTTTTATCTTACCAGATATCAAAAATCTGTATAGTTTACTAAAAACTTCGTATTTTTCTTAGTAAATCCATTAAAAATCATTGTGGAATATACAGGGGTTTAAAGATTAAGTACAATTTTTCCATTAAAATATAACTTTTTTCTTAAAAGTGACCTTGAACTGTCATTTTATTGTACATTTTAGGGTGTACTTATAACAAGCACACAGAAAAAAATCTAACATAGTACCAAGAACAGCGCTGTAATTGAGTGCATTAAAATTGAAGCAATCTAAATTGTTATTTGCTCAATTAATTACTATTAAACCAAAATAGGGAAATATTTTGCCTAAATGTCAAAGAATTTATTGCGTTAAATGTATACATAAATGTATACATATATGTAACGTTACTATTGTATGTATACTATAGTATACATACAATAGTAACGTTATTAAATAAATCAAATTAGTATTTAATGCAATAACATTCTGACATTCTAACAAATAAATATCAATATGAATATCAATAGATTTAGGAGCAATAACTTTTGTTGTTAATTTAAAAACAGTAAACGATTATAAACCATAGGTTGCAAATGCTACAGGTTTGAGAATTTTTTTTAGCATTTAAAAATATAACATTCTTAGTAAACTTTTTAGATTTTCGATATCTATATATAGATATATAGTAAAATGAAAAGACCCTATTTGCAAACACCCTCTATATCTACACAGAAAAAACACTAGCATAGCATGAATGGGTGAGCCATTAAACCAATGGGATCTTGTAATCCGTATTCCTGAATATCAGTTCCTATAATACCAATAGGTCTATTGGTATTATAGGAACTGATATTCAGGAATACGGATTACAAGATCCCATTGGTTTAATGGCTCACCCATTCATGCTATGCTAGTGTTTTTTCTGTGTAGATATAGAGGGTGTTTGCAAATAGGGTCTTTTCATTTTACTATATATCTATATATAGATATCGAAAATCTAAAAAGTTTACTAAGAATGTTATATTTTTAAATGCTAAAAAAAATTCTCAAAAATAGTAATGCATGCGTAACGAATATTACCAAATGGTTTGGGCCAAACCCAAAATTTTACTTTTAAACATCTATTAAGCTTGCGTGCGGAATTGTGCTCAGAAACCGATAAGACCCAATATATGTTATAATTTGAAGATTTTTGTATAAAAATATATTGGGTTTTATCTGTGCTGGTATATTATATTATAGGAAAGTAAAATTCGGGTTTGCTCAATTGCTCAATATTAGTTTTTACCATTTTTTCGGGCGATGCACGAATTCAAGTATTGAGCGTAACATATTCACCAAAAATTGTTTTAGAATATTAAATAAATTAAATGTTAAATGACAATTTTAATGTAATTTTATTGTAATTTTTAGGGTTATTTTTTACCACAACGTGGTATTTTTTGCCCTAATAAATCCAAAAAAATCATTTTGAAATATACCGGACCGGGGTTTGAAGATTAATTGACATTTTAAATTTTTTTTAATAAAATAAAAAAAAAATTATAAAGTACCTACTGTATTGTAATTTTTATGGTATAATAAAAAAATTACTATCTTTCTCATAAAATTTACAAAAACTTTATATCATAACAAATAAAATACACAGAGTGTTTTGTATTAACTTAATAAGATTTTATTATAATTATTAAGGTATACTATAGTTTTGTTCTTATAAGAACAAAAATGTTCAGGGTGTTTACGAATTAGGTTTTCTTAAAATAACTCTATATTTTAATAGATCAGTTTATTAAAAACATACCACGTTTTGTCTTAGTTAGAAGTGTTAGAAACTTTTTTTATTTTTTTTTTATTTTATAAATTTGTTGTATCTCTGTTTTAGTTTTATTGTAACATAACAAATCCTAAAATTATGACGTCAATCGGGACTAAACTTAAGTCCCGCCTCGGGATGGGAGCCACAGCGTTTTTTTAATTATATTAATAAATTAAAAATTTGTCGTATATTTTTTAAAAGTACTGCAATTTTATTGTAATTTTTATGGGATAGTTAAAAAATGACTATCTTTTTAATAAAATGTACAAACATTGTGTACAATGATAAATAACAAATGTACAGGGTGTTTGCGAATTAGGTCCTCTTAAAATAACCCTATGACTTTTTATTAGACGTCGAAAATCTGTTGTTTACTGAAATTATCGTATTTTTATTAGTAAAATCAATGTGGAATATAGAAAATCTTAAAAATTAAGTGACATTTTTAAATTTTTCCAATAAATATAAAATTTGTTGAAACTTTTTAAAAAGTATTGTAGTTTTATAGTTATTTTCAGGCCACACTAAAAAATGCCTATATTCCTAATGAAATTTATAAAAATTGTAAACAATGACAAATAACAAAAATACATGGTGTTTGTGAATTAAGTCTTCTTAAAATAACTTTTATTTTATTTTAAGAGGCGTCAAAAACCTCGTTTTTTTAGTTAATCAAGAAAAATCATTTTAAAATATATAGGGGTTTAAAAATTAAGTGCCTCTTTTCAATGTTTGCAATAAATTGTAAATTAAGAAAGTGGAAATTTTGTACAATAACAAATAACAAATAAACAGGGTGGTTGCCAAGTAGGTCTTATTAAAATAACCCTATAGGTTTCTATTTTTTTTATTTTATAAACATGTAGTTTACTAAAAAAGTATTTTTCTTGGTAAATCCACCACAAATCATTTTAAAATATACAGGGGTTTTAAGATTAAGTGACATTTTTCAATTTTTTCAATAAAATTTAGGTTTGTATTAGCTTTCTTAAAAGTTATAATTTTTAGGCTATACTAAAAAATGATGTTCTTTCTAATGAAATTAACAAAAAAATGTGATAAATAATAAATACATGGTGTTTGCGAACCAGGTCTTCTTAAAATAACCCTATAACTTTTTTATTTTATAAGAAATAACAAATCTGTAAAGTTTGCTAAATCATGGGATTTTTCTTAGTAAATCCACGAAAAAAACATTTTAAAATGTACAGGGGTTAAAAGATTAAGTGTCATTTTAAATTTTTGCAATAAAATTTAAGGGTTTTAGTAACTTGTTTAGAAGTACCTACATATGTACCTATAGGTACTTACTCCCTAATTTAATTTTATTGCAACAAAAACTGCTCACTATTACAAATAATAAATACCTATACAGTTTGTTTGCAAATAGGGTCTTTTTAAAAAAACCCTGTGTCTTTTTAATATTAATGTTACTAAACCCATCAAAAATCGTTCAGAAGTTATTTGTTGTAACTGTTTTAAAAAAGACTCTAATTTTCCGAAAATAAAAAAAAATACCAACTTAATGGTATCTTAAATTAAGATTCTTAATAAAAATAACAAAATAAGTGTACAATGATATAGGTAGGTACGCAATTTATTTTTCAACATTGAACACTAAGTAATTAGTTTAATCTTGTTTTGTTTAACGAATTGGCCAATGAAGGTATAAAAACGAATGTTTTGAGACTCTTATGGAAATATTTTTTTTTATAAAAATAACAAACTTGTAAATTTTTTCCGGCAATCCTATCGACATACGTTCATATTCCGGGAACGGTCACTCGAGCAATTACCACTCCGGCAATTATCAGGAAAAAAACGCGAAAACCCCATGATTATCACGACCACTACGGTCGCGACGTTGCCGATGCCTCGTCAATTAATTCAGCATTTGCAGCGCCTCGCCAGTGTACGCCTACCATAGTCGATGTTTTTTTAAAACAAAAGCACGTCGCCCAGCCGCGCTCCCATTGGACGATCGCAAACACCATGGGAGGCCTACTGCTGTAAGTTATGCTCGAAGACTTTTAAGCGCTGTACAGTGCACGACAAAAACAATGCACCTTAAAAAATGTTATAATTGTAGAAAAACAATAAAAATTTAATTTTTTTGTTGGAAAATATGCTTATAATGATTATACTGTACTTAATCGATACTATTCTAAACGTATTAAGCACAATAAACCACTTAAAATGCATTGCTTTTGTCCTAAGTTGCACGTAAAATATACAGTCACCATTTTAAATATACTTGGTTTATTTGGTATTGTTATATTTTTATTGAGCTTCTGTAAATTTTATTGTATACTCTTAAGTCACAAAAACAACCACCGCAGGTCTTTATACAGGATGATTAGTTTATAGCAATTTTTGGTAAACATTATTTAATTATAAAACCATTAATTTTTACATTTTGCTATAGTTTAAGTTCAAATAGGTATCTCTTAAAATACTGATTTTAGTGATTCGACTCATACGATCTTTTTTGTTGGAGACAAAATTTTCACAAAAAATGTTATTTTCTTTTTTCTCTATAGTCTACCGTTTTCAGTTTTACATAAAAAATCATCATAGGAAATTTGACTTTGACAAGGGGTAAAAATACATACATAACCAATTTCGTTGACAGTTTAAACCTTTTTACTATTTACAGCGTATAAATTATAAATTTACAAAAATTATGTTTTAAATTTAAATTTGTACTTACCGCAATTTTGAAACGAATGAATTAATTTAAAAAGTTATGAACATAAAAAAAGATGTTAAAAATACACTTAAAAGTTGCGTTTTGAGTTTATTTTAGGCACGTAAGCCATTATATAATAATCAATGGGTACATTATTCTACAATCATAACATTAGGTATATCTCTTTTTTTTTAGATTTTTTATGTAGTAAAACAAAATATATATAAATATAATTAACAAGGTCCACCCCCTGAAATTCAATTTATAACAAACAACCCCTCATTCACCATAACACAAATGTTACACTAACACTTAATTTTAAAAATTATATGTTCCTTTTTCTATTTATTTTGTAAAACTGGCAAAAACTTTCGACACGTCCATAAATCTTGTGCTACTAATAGATTTTTAACGATGACCGAGGGTCCTTTAAAGTTTAGGATAGAACGGTTCTCTTAGTTTTTTATTATATCTAACGGTTTTTATATGATTGGTCCAAAATTGAATTTAAAGTGTTTGTCAAATGACCATTTTAGTTAGTTTTTGTAATATACAAGTGCGGGAAAACTTTTTATGACTTACTTATTTTTCTGTTTGCAAAAATGTTGAGAGTAATTGTTAAATTATAATTGATTGATTCTGCAGTTGGTAGTACCAAATATCAACATAACCTCAATTTTTAACACAAATGATAAATTGTTGTTAAAGTGTAGGTATAATAATCACACAATAACTGATAAATGTTTCCTTAAAAAATAATATTAATAGAATTTTATGCAACAACCATTTAATGGTGGCTATTAAGACATAAGCATGAGAATTATGACATATATGCTTATAAGCCGAAGGCGAGTGTCTTAATAGCCTATTAAATGGGAGTTTCAAACACTATTTTTTAATAAAGTATAAAATTATTTTAACAAAAATTTGGAATAAAAAAACATTTAAGCACTACTTATCAAAATTGATAAATATTAGATCTGTCAGATGTCAAAGGAAATAGTTAACATTAATATTGGTTTATATGGCCGTGTATTGCAATTCTCTTAGTTAATCATCTGTATCGTAATGAAAAATTTGTATTATAATTGATCTCATTATAGTACAGGTAGCCCATTAAATGGGAGCTGCAAACACTATTTTTTCTACGACTATCATAATAAACTTTATTATTAAATAAAGTATAAAATTAGGTTAACAAAAATTTTGAATAAAATAGTATATTATGTATAAAGTTTGATAAACGCCATTTTATACACGAATTTAATTTAGGCACGAGTGTATAGAAAAGTTTATAAACGAGATGCATACTTTACTTTTTCTACGACAAATACTTATTATTATCTTAAAATGATTTAAATCAAAAATTTGTATAGAGATCTATGAAACAATAGGGGAATCTGTGTGTCACCGTCAAATGTCAAATTTTTATATACTTAATAAACACAATTATAAAGGTTATAAATCGAAAAGTATTTCTTGAAAATTGACAGTGAAAGTAAAGAAAATGTTTTATGAGTCCGTGCCCAAATTTAAGTTATAGTTTACTGCCGGCGAAATTAAAAGGTCATGTTCATATAAACTTTTCAAATATTGGCGTTGAGAAACTATTAAATACTTTTGTAATTTTGTATTGAGATAATAAAATAATTTTCACATTTAGTATTATTTTACAAAAAAGGCACTCTATTTTAACGATATCGTTACAATATTGTATGACATTTGACAACTGTCAACTAACTAATGACATTTGACAACTGTCAACTAACTTAAAACTAACTTCAGCCCGTGACTAAAAACCTGTTGCTAACTTCGGCCCTTGACTAAAGCACCATAAAGCCACAACTTGTCAATGTGTATTTAAAATGTCACTTAGTGTCATAGAAACATGTATGATAAAAAGCGTTTTAAAGGTTGGAATAGAAAAAAACATTTAAGTAATTGGGTAATTAGGTATAGGTAGAAATGTCTTAATATCGAATTATAGTATGGGAGTATGAAAAAAATATTATGTATCAAGTTCGATAAATGTCATTTTAGTCACAAGCAAGCTTGCAAGCTTGCAAATGAGTGTCTAAATGTTAGTATAATATATTAAATAAACTAATTTTTACATTTAGTATTATTTAACATGAAGGGCCCTTTATTTTAACGATTGTATGACATTTGACAACTGTCAACTAACTTGAAACTAACTTCAGCCCGTGACTAAAGCGCCATAAAGCCACAACTTGTCAATGTGTATTTAAAAGGTAACTTAATGAGATTTTATGAAACGAAAATGCATCTTGCGACTCGAAGGGGTAACTTAATGAGATTTTATGAAACGCAAATGCGTCTTACGAAGGCGATATAAAGTTTAATTGCCAAGGCAAGTAAAATTTAAGTAAAAAGCTTGAAAGTTGGTCAAAATATACTTTCATGTTAGTTAATAAGGATAATGAAGCTTCAATCAATTGAAGTTGAGGAATTCCTGGAATCAGACAAATTAATGACTGTTAGAGCAGCTTACTGAAGCCAAATCAACATTTAATTAAAAGTTGCGTACCTATAAAAAAAAGCTCTTTAAAAGTGTCTCTTGCTATTTTTAAATCCTTAAGAATTTTAGGTCCTTAAGGATTTAACATGAATTTGGTGGAGTCGAGCAATTTAGGGATGCAGCCGCATTCGAGTAGAACGGCAAACTTAATCTATTATTTAATAACGACGACTTTTAACGGCAACTAAATATAACTTTGTAAAATTTTGTAGAGGATAAAATGCCCTTTGGTTTGATGAAAAACAACGTAGATATCGTAGAAAACAAAATCGATTTAAGTAGCCATGGAAAAAGCGTTTTTTGGCTATAACTCACTTGTTTTTACACATAGATATACCATAATGGGTATCAAATGTTAAGTAATAAAAAAATCTGCAAAACAAAACTATAATATACGGGGTAACTCAACCAACAACCTCAGTAAAGATATTTGCCGTATTGTTTAAATGGAACCCCGTGATTTTATTCAAATGTGGATACGGATAAAGAGATATGGGGTAGAAATTAAGTCAAACGGGGTAGAGAAGTAAGTATTTTAGAAGCTGCCTTAACTGTAAGGTCGATTTCGTAAAACCTCATTTACACACACAAGGATTTTCCTAGATCCAAGGAGTCGTTCGTACGTAGTTTATACCTAAACAATTTCGTTCAATGAAAATGAATAAATTCCTTTTACTTTAAAAGCTATAACGAAGTCGTTTGATAGTTAGTCTACCTACATACAGGATGTTCTGAATAATATGTTACAGTTATTTTAAACACTGTCCGAGAACAGGAACCAGTGTTCCTATCAGTATAAATTGGGATTTGAAAGTTTTTTTTAAATGGTCTTGAAACAAAGTTTGAACGATTTTTTAGTCGACCAAAATATCGACGACATGTTCCTATTTTTTGGAATTTTTTTTTGACCCACAATTTTTTTTATAATTGTATTGAAATATATATTTTTGGAATTGGAAACGAGGGATTTTCAAAACTTCCATAGTGTTTATTGACAGACCTAGAGTTTACAATGTTGTCAGATTTAAAGTTATATTATTGATATAAATTATGTTATATTAAAATACATTTATAATAAATGTATAACAATAAAATTACAAATTGTAGTTAAAACTAAACATATATTTTCAAATTAGGTATGAAATAGTATTTAGTCACTTGATATGCATATAAAATTTAATTTTCATAAATAGCGTAAATATTTTACATCTGACAACAAGCTCTAAATCTAAAAGTTCTTGTAAATTGTTAATTTTTACCAAACTGAAATTTTATATTTAGGATGCGTTCCACGAAATAATATTATTACAAGAAATCTTTACAAGTGAGGTGATTGTATAAGTATGAGAGAGAGAGGGGGAAAATATTGCAGGAAAAAACTAGCTATCCTTGTTTCACTTTATATTGCCATCTATGGCTTTTTAGGTAAAAAACGTAATAATTATAATACTAATTTATTAATCACATAATTAAAACAGAAAATGGTAAATATGACAGCTCAAAAAGGTAAATTAAATGTTTAATAAACATGCAGATTTCATGATTTTTTCTAAATTCATTAAAAGACCATTATTGTTACGACTCTGTTATTATAATCAAAAGCTACCCATCTGATCGGAAAAACAATTATAACATTATAACTTTTTTGATGAGGTTGCTGATCCGCTAGGCGAGAGACGTAAATCACCCGAGTAAATAATCTTGAGTGTAATACTATGGTTTTTCTAAGAAATAATTAAAAAGTAAGGATAGAACGTTTTGACAGGTATTATTTTATTTAGTATACCAGGGGCGACTATGATAATTTTGGAATAGGCTAGTTTGCAACTACCCTAATGGTCCAAATCACAGTGAATAATGAAATCGGCCAATCACTGATGCCTGACAGTGGGAATAATAAATTCATTAAACCCGTTGTCAAGCGCAAGGCCCTGGCGCAGGATTTCCTCCTGGGGAGGTTATTAAATTTGATACAAAAATATATATTTTTAAGTTATTTTTTAGTATTTTAAGTGAAAATTCATACAAAATTGTATTTTATAGGCTAACCAAGCACGTGCGACATTACTTGGGTTTTTTCGTATACGGAAAAACCCAAATAAAGTTAATAATAATATGCATAAGCAATAGGAGTAGAAACAAATGGATATATTTTTTAAATTTTGTTATTTATTTCCATACAAATTAAACTGTAAAGTATGGTATAGCTTCACTAGTATTTTTTTTACTGTTGATTTTCGCAGTCCGCGTGATGAAACATTGTGAAATAAAGGAGACTTTTCGACCAGGGATCCCTCGAGGGACAAGATTTGTGTCCTGGTATAGAAATATACTTTGTGATATGTACATCAGATAGCGTGGATATTTCAAGATTTGAAAATCCGCGTGGAAGTTATCCAATGGCGGATGGGTTTTGCTGAATCCACTTGGCGTTAGTACTTTCCAATTCTCTCGGAATAAGAAGAGAATTACTTTTTTCTTTGTTAATATGCTCTTTGTTCATTACTTTCATAAATAAAAAATCCTGTTGGTAATAAAAGTTATTAAGATTATTCTTGACAATTTTTATTCTAGAAATTTCACAATTTTCTTAAGCACGCCGATATCAGCTTTGTTTCGCAAATTTCGCAAAATAAAATCATTTCTAGACACCCAATGTAAGACAGATAAACTTCTCCCGTTAGAGCAAGATAATCCTGGAATGGTAAGGAGCAAGCAAATAAAGTGCAAATATTCAGAAACAAGTCCTATGCACAATCATTTTTATAATACCAAAAACCATATCCGTATTCACTCACTAATTTCTTTTATAAAACAGTGGACTGTTTTGCCGAAATCCAAGCGTTTTCGAGTTACTCCAAAGCACTTGTCATTCTTTCTGAATACAGAACTTGAAAAGAAGAGAAGCGGGCAGAGTTTTTTAGAGCACGCGTTTACAAGTATAAAAATTAAATAAAAGCATCGCTACTTTGTATTTTATTTTTCGCTCAAATTTTTTAGGCGGGTAGTACCTTTGATTAAGAAATGGTATTAGGTACTATCCACAGTACCCACCTGTTCCGCCAGTCGATATAATTATTAAAGTTAATCCCAAAACAATAGTATTTTTAACAATTAAATAATTTATACACGCAAAAAAGTATTGTTTTACTTACTATTTAAAACATTTATTTTAGAATGGTGTCAATAAAAATTTGGAAATTCAGTAGGTACGTTCAACGTCATCATTGCTTGACCGCAAAAGAAGGTAATATTTATAAAAATAATAATAATAAAAAATCTTTATTGTATATCAACATACACTTTATACACTTTAAACTAGTTAGCATAAAAGTTTACAAATTAAGACTTAAACGTTGAACATTTAACTAGTTTTTTTTAGTTTATGCCTAAGAGATAAAGCTGAGTTACATTGTTGAAATAATTTTACATAAGTATTAAATATTGTGGTAGCCATATATTCCAAACAATTTTTAAATTTACTAGTTCTGTGAGCAGGTACAGTTAGTAAGGACTTATTACGTACATACATTAACATTATGGCACTGATTCTTAAAGATTAAAAGACAAGATAAGTATATTGGCACATTTGTAACGTAAATTGAATAAATAAGTAAAACATATTAACTATAAAATAGGTTAGCACATTTAAGTATATTAACTCTTACATATACAGGGTGTTTCATAATATATGCGCAGGACTTCAGGATGTGATAGCTCATCCAAAAAGATGAAAAAAGTCGCTATTAACTTACCCTCTAAAATGCACAATTTTCGAGATACAGGGTGTTGAAATTTTAGAAAAAAAATCGCTTTTTTCGATTATCTCTGGAACCGTTTGTCGTACAAAAAAGAGCTTTTGTAAGCATTTTCTACTCATAATAAGCTATGTTTTGTGCCAGAAAAAATTTTTTTTTACTCGTAATTGGTGGAGATTTTGAAGGGGTAGCGGGGGTTTTTCTCCTCAACTTCAACGCCCCTGAAAAAAGTACGGTTTTGAGAGGCCCATTCAAACCGCCAATGTTTTCTACACAAAAAAGGTACTCTTGGTCATAAGCTCTTAAGTTGATCGTTTTCGAGAAAAATCAACTTTTATGTTTAAAAACATGGTTCGAATAGGCCTCTCAAAACCTTATATTTTTTAGGGGCGTAGAAGTTGAGGAGAAAAACACCCGCTACCCCTTCAAAATCTCCACCAATTATGAGGAAAAAAAATTTTTTTCTGGCACAAAACATAGCTTATTTTGAGTAGAAAATGCTTACAAAAGCTGTTTTTTGTACGATAAACGGTTCCGGAGATAATCGAAAAAAACGAATTTTTTTCTAAAATTTCAACACCCTGTATCTCGAAAATTGTGCATTTTAGAGCGTAAGTTAATAGCGACTTTTTTCATCTTTTTGGATGAGTTATCACATCCTGAAGTCCTACGCATATATTATGAAACACCCTGTATAGTAACATATATAGTAACACTATAGTGTTCACTTAAGTAATCCCTATAGTGAATGTTATAAGCATATCGCAGACAAGAGTTTTGAAGTTTTTGAATTTTACACTGAATTGATTTAGTTGCTACAATAAAATTAACACTACTACAGTAATTACAAGGCCTTAAAATAAGACTAGTACATAACTTCCATTTAACATCACAGAAATAATTTAAAATTTTAGATGGACTTAATACACGTCATACATACATTTTATACACAAATTTAATTTAGGTACGAGCGAGCTTGCGAGCGAGTGCTTAAATTAATAAGTGTATAGAAAAGTTTATAAACGAGGTGCATACTATACTTTTTCTACGAGAAATACTTTTATTATCTTAAAATGATTTAAATCAAAAATTTGTATAGAGCGCCATCTATGAAACAATAGGGGAATCTGAGTGTCACCGTCAAATGTCACATTTTTATATTTTGTAAACACAGATTATAAAGGTTATAAATCGAATTGAAAATTTACAGTTTTTCACAGTGAAAGTAAAGAAAATGTTTTATGAGGACTTTACAGTGGAGTCCGTGCCCGAATTTAAGTTTTTTACTGCCGGCGAAATTAAAAGGTCAGTACAATTTTAAAAGTTTATATGAACATTAATGTTCATATAAACTTTTCAAATATTGGCGTTGAGAAACTATTTAATACTTTTGTATTTTTGTATTGAGATAATAAAATAATTTTCACATTTAGTATTATTTTACAAGAAAGGCACTTTATTTTAACGATTGTATGACATTTGACAACTGTCAACTAACTTCAGCCCGTGACTAAAGCGCCATAAAGCCACAACTTGTCAATGTGTATTTAAAAGGTCACTTAGTGTCATGTACGATAAAGGGCGTTTTAAAGGTGGGAGTAGAAAAAATATTTTTTTACCTGAGATTCAAAACGGAAATCACAGTCAATTAAAACACCTAGGTTTTTAACACAGTTTGAAGTTGTATTCATTTACATATATGTCACATGTTTTAGGAGCATTATTTGACCCAAAGCAGAGCTGTCACAAGTCACTTCTAAAAAGACTTAAGTCATAAGTCGTAAGTCTTTTTTGAATTAAGTCTTAAGTCATTTTTTCTATAAAACAGAAAAGATTTAAGTCTTAAGCCTTTCAAAAAGACTTAAGTCTTTTTTTTAAGCCTTAAGTCTTATTAAAAATGACTTAAATCAAATATATAACGACTTAAATCTAGAAAAAGACTTAAGTCATTTTTAGGGACTTAAGTCCCTAAAAATACTTAAGTCGTTTTTAGATTTAAGTCGTTTTATAGGTTTAAGTCGAAAAAAAAAGATTTAAGTCGAAAAAAAAAAGATTTAAGTAAAAAAAAACAAATACCTTACTCATTTTGAGAGATTCAAAACAAGATCAAAGAGTATATATCTAATAGATACTCTTTGACAAGACTTTTAATGAAATTTATTTTTAAAATAGGTGCATAACAAAAAGTTGATCACTTAATTAGTCAATTATTGTATTGTATATAATAATGTACTGGCACACAGTGTTGGAAATGCCCAAAAAGCTGGCCAAAACCTATAAAATCTACATTAATATATTTAAGTAAATTTAAATTTTTTTTTCATTAGTAAACTAATAAAGGTATGTTAAAAACATATAACAAATTTCTTAAGTTTTATAACTGATTTAGTAGAGAAGGTCAAATTTGAACTTTCTTAAAGTGATTTTTTCCATTTCAAGTAACCAGTAAAAAAGGTACTTTTTCAAATATTATTTTTTAATTATCATTAAAGTATATGCTATTTTTAAATGAATTACTTATTTTAGGTGGATAAAACGATTTTTTAGTGAAAACATATTTATTATATATGTAACCAAACTTAAGTATGTTATCTTTAATTAAAGTTAGTTGAGTAAAACTGCATTTTCTAAAATTATTGTAATTTTTAAAAAATGATTTTGTTTAGGACCTTCACGAGCCGGAGCTCAAATTTTGTGATCCGGTCCTGGGTGCTATCCATAAATTACAGTTTGCTTATTTTAAAACTTATGTGAAAATTGTTTAATAAATTTTAAAGTAACTTAATAATTTTTTAATATAAAAAATACTAGTTATAACTATAGTTAACTTTTAAACACCTTTGGCGTATTTAGTTCGCCAGGGACGGACTAGCTTTAATTTGATTATGTCAATTTTTTCAAGCGTGTAACAATTTAAGCCTCTATACATGGTGTTGCATGAGGAAACCGACATAGCTTAAGGGTAGGTGTAGTTTTCAGAGGTGAATCCGAATCTGGCTTTGAAAAAATTCGGAGGTCCTTAGTTTAAGAGTTACAGGGTGATTTATGTATTTTGTCGAAAATTTTGAAAAATCATATCTTGGGAATGGATCATTAGAATCGCATAAAATTTTATATACATACTTAAGTATAAAGTACCTGCACAGCGCTGTATCGGACATTAAAAAAAAAATCAGGACCGGACCTAAAATTTTTTTAATTTTTTTTCCCACTAAAAACACCTTGTATATATTTTTTTCTAAAATCCAAAGTCAGGTTCTGAAAGAGCATGAAAAGTTCTACCAAAATGGCCAATAAAATTTAACGGCACCACCAAGGCGTTTCAAAAAAAATTATCGAAACATTTTACAGTTTTTAATTTTTCTTAGACTTTTCGAATATTCCAATAAATCAGCAAGCATACCGACATAAATCATCAGTTAAGGTTTTTTTGCAATTTAAAAAAATGTTTACTTATTCTAGTGAAGCTGCAAGACCGTAATTATTTGTTTTGTGGACATTAAAAAAAATTGAGTAAAAAATATTTTATCCATAATCACACCAAAAAAATATAAAATAATTAACTCAACTTTTAAATAAGCATTAAAAATAAAACATTACAACATTATGGATCATTTTCAAAGTGACCAGCAGTTAATTTAAAGCCCAAAATACTTAACAAAATAAGCGCCAATTTTTCAATTGTTAAGTTTATTTGACGATTAACTTTCATGGATACTATACTATACCCACACCTATTGTCTTGACAATAGGACCACAGAATAGGACTTTAAATAAAGAGAAGTTTCACCTATACCACCTCCAAAATAATAAACAATTTGACCTCAAAAATTATAACATAAGCTGCACAACATTATTACGATTCAATTTTTAAAAAAGTTAATTTGTCAAATTTTGTGGGAGACGACATATTAGAACGTGGGTATCAATATATTATATCAAATTACTTACCGTACCACCCCTTTGAATTTGTATCTAAAATGTTTAAATACAACATAATATATAATATTATAGTCGTTTTTTCGCGTAAATACCATGAAATACTATGGTTATTAAACTTAACCTTGGTTAATAGTTAAGGCATTTTTGCGTTTAGAGTGCGTTCAAAAATCCTAACTATGACGTCACAAATACCAGACCATAAAACTATATCGCTGAGCTAGTTATTCAACGTGGTTAATAGTCTTTCTCTTTTTAATATATATTTTTCTCTGTTTCGATCTGTCAAAAAGTTGTTTACATTTGAAATATTTTAAGTAGGTACAATTGCTCTTAAACTGAATTTAAACTTTGTATTAAAATGGTAAACGGGGTGTTGTCAGTAAAAATAAATGATAGGGTGCTCCATATTGTGGAATCTCCATGGAGTGCACAAGTGGAGGAATTATATGCAGGTTTGTTTTATATTCTTCCTTATTTTGTATTAAACATGTAGGAGGATAACGTTTATTGAAAAAACTAGTACCTATAGAAAAAGAATATACTAGGTATAAGAAGAGGCAAAGAAATTTATTTACACCGGTAAAAGCATAGAAATTAAATATAGAATATATAATATATATAATAAACAAATGTTAGAAACCTAACCATGGTTATATGAATTAACTGTGACGTCATGACTTATTTAACCGTAGTATTACATAGTATTTACGCGAAAAAACGACTTACCGCAATATTAAAACTTATATAAAGAAACGACACACATTTATTAAACGTGCAGAGACAATTTTACCTCGACGCAACGTTCAAACCATCAAAATAGTAATTTTAAAAATTATTAAATCATTATTTATTTATTATTTTAAGAATTTAATTCTTACCTATTTTGTCATTTTAAAAAGAATTAAATCATTATTTTGACTTAAGTCATTTTAAAAAGATTTAAATCATTTTTAGACTTAAGTCATTTTAAAAAAAATTAAATCATTTTTAGACTTAAGTCATTTTAAAAAGAGTCATTTTTTTGTTTTAAGTCATTTTAAAAAGACTTAAGTCCTTACGCAAATGTAGAAAAAGCTTAATAATACAAATCATTTTGAAAATGACTTAAGTCTTAAGTCTCAAGTCGTCCAAAAAAAAAGAGACTTAAATCAAATGACTTAAGTCACAAAAATGACTTAAGTTAAAAAAAAGACTTAAGCTTTCTGCTGTCTGACAGCTCTGACCCAAAGCAAATGCTCTTGTTTTGGTTAAGGAGAAGACCATTTCTGGAGAACCACATACTAATTTGTGGAATATCTTTATTTAATAGTGTCACTGCAGAGTTAATAGAGACTCCATACTTAATATGTTGATTTGTATATCATCTGCATTCTGATGCATTTTACTATATTTTATTTCTTCACACAAATCAGCAGTAAATATTGAAAAGAGTAAGGGACCCAGTATGCTTCTCTGCGGAACTCCCTTAGACAAGGTTTTACAAGGCGATTAATTTCTACATATTAAACTCGGTTGTTGAGATAATCAGATAACTAGTTTATCACCTTCATATCAAAATTGTAATAATACATAAAATTACTTATATATATATTACCTATAGGTTATTTTATCTTAAGGGATTTTAAACGGTAAAATTAAAGTCAATATTTTTAAACTAAACAAAATTTTACTCAAAAGTCTAATTTTTACTATATACAATGTATATTATACATACGTATATTATACATACATATATTAAGACCACTGAATAACCGTAAATATTTTTTATTTGTCTAAAAACTTTTTAAGGTTTAAAGTGGAATAAAAAAACTATTAATAATGACTTTAAATACAAAATTAACTTAAAGGAATATGTCTGAAAGACTCATCCAATATTTAGTAAAAATTGATATAATCATTTTTTAAAAATATTTTAGAAAATAGTACCTACCTATATATTATTATACGAGAGATAATGCAGGCTATTATTCACGAGGATGAGGTTTGCGTCTCGATTCGCTAGATGAGAGAACTAAATCATACGAGTGAATAATGTGCCTAATCTCGAATGTTATACTATACTTTATCTACTCCAATATGTAGATAATTAAATATTTTTCAAAAATAATTAAATTTTATCTGACATCTGTCAAATGACTAGCCTCACTTTTACCAATTTAAAATGTTATTATAGTCTCATTCTCCCAATTTAAAACCCGATTGGTTCAAATTACAGTGAATATTGAAATCGGCCAATCACTGATGCCTAACAACGTGATTAATGAGTTCATTATTCCCATTGTTAGGCAGGGAATTTTTAATGTTTATTAGTATTCACAAAAAAAACAAATATTATGCAATAGGAGTAGATAAAGTAATTGAAATTTTATTATGTGAGTTTTTAGATTTATTTATTTTGTAATTTACATAAGTCATGTATTTATTTTAAACACTAGAATATATTTTCTTATTGACTTAATCCTACCCTTCTTAAATCTAATATCGGTACAATCATAATTTTATACTTATAATTTATAAGTTATAAAATAACGTAATAACGTACGTATTAAACCATTCCCCATATATAGTGTAAAAATAACTTGGAAGTCAACTTATAAGTAAACTTGTAGTTATTTTAACTTAAAATGGTGCTTGAGAATGTTTTTCAAATAATTATTCTAAATTCAAACCTCCAATTATACATATAAACGCGCTGTTGTCAGATTGTTTTGTAAAACTCTATTGAATTATATCTTGTTTAATGTGGCAATTTTCTTATTGACTTAATCCTACCCTTCTTAAACCTAATATCGGTACAATGATAATTTTATACTTATATGAACAAACGTCACCCTAAATGTTATATATTTTTCACCCTTAGAAATAACTTGAAGGCCATTAATTTTTGCCTAATATTTATAGAGGAAAATCTTGTATATTTCAAAGGCAAATCTAATTTTATCTTGGCAATACGACACAACTATTTGTCAACGAACTTTTTTCTACTTTTCTTTCTGTTAGGTTTATTTTCCTTTTCCAACGTTTTTCTATTCGTGTTCCATAAAATATATCAAAGTGTCGTAAACACCACTTGAACAAACAAGCAAAAATGATTTTTGTCCATTCTACTTCCATATACTGAGTCTCGTAAAAAAGAATTTTTAAATTTAATAGGTACCAGTCAAGAGTTGGGGGATGTGTTGCTATAAACTTGAGATTTTGTCTAGTTCCAAAAAATGTAATACAATGTTTTCACGTGCGCAGTTTACATTTTTAAGTGAGTAAAAGTGCGTTTCCATACTATAGTATGGAAAAGTGATTATCTCAAACTCAACTTATATATAATATCTTCTCACGAAAATGCATTTTAAACTTTAAAATTAATTTTCTAAATTAACTTAAAATTGATTTTCAGGACGACAAAACCACTCTTTAAAATAAAATTAAAATAAAAAATTATGGTAAAAGTTAAAAAAAATCATAAAATCATTTTTTATTTACCTACGTGTCAAGCTTTGTAAATGAATCTTTACGGGCGAGGTGGAAGTTTGTGGGGTGAGCGACACAGGAGCGAACCCCATAATCCAGTGAGCTTAGTAAAGATTTATTGCAAAGCGTGACACGTACAAACTTTTATTTTCACCTTTAGATAACGATTTTCAAATTTAAAATTTCAATTAATTTGTCAAATGTGTCATTTCATTTCTTAAATTGCTTTTCTACAAGTCTGTAAAAGTCCGTAAAATATAACAGGTCTGTTTCCATACTCTCTAAAAGTGAAACAGTGAAATTTTCACTATTTACGTCAGTGAGTTATTATTCACTGTAAAATTAGTGTTTTTCAATATAAATTAGTGAAATTTTAACTTCTCCAAATTAGTGTTTTTTATTATCACTACTTTTCCGGAACTCTCGACATAAAATAGTGAAATTTTAACTTTTTTGAACTAAACCTATTTCACTAATTTGTACAGTGAAATTTCCACTAAATAAAAAAGTGAGTATTCACTAATTGCTAGTGGTATACTTATCACTGCGGCAAATAGTTAATATGCACTGTCAATCAGTGAAAATCCACTGTTTCATTTTTAGAGAGTAATGTATCGTTTACTTGGATAAAAAAACAACAAAATTAACCTATAAAGTGTCATTTACTAAGAAGGTGGAAATAAAACACTCTTTGGTAGTAAAACTTAAATTTTCAGGACCATAAAACCAGTTTTTACAACAAAATTAAAATAAAAAAGTTTTTTTTTAATTCTTGTAAAATATTATTATAAAATTATTTTTTTCACAAAAAACTAAATTTTAAAACTAATTTTTTAAATAAAACTTTTTAAAGTCCTTTTATTTAATAATAAAAAAACGTTCAAAAATTAACTTTTAGGGAATTTTTTTTAGGTAAATAAAAAATATGCTTTTAAAGACCGTATTTTTATAAGTAACGAAGATACAGCGCTTCAAAGTCGGTAAAAATGACCCCTTTTTGATTATTTTGCTGAAAAGTGGTATACTAACAAAAATAAGGTCTTTCACAGCATATTTTTTATTTGCATAAAAAAAATTTTCCCTTAAAAAGTTTTTCGAGCGTTTTTTATTATTAAATAAAAGGGCTTTAAGGATATTTTCTCGACTATTTCCCTCGTCTTAATTTCCACCAATCACAAACGCGCAATTTTGAATTACAAATAGTTTCTAGGTGAAAAAACTGTGTGACAGCACCTGTCAGCAGTTTTTTCGAGTTTACCCGCGGCAAAACTTGACAGCTGTCACCAAAAATTGCAATTTATATTTTAATTGTTAACTGTTACTCATGAAATAGTCTTGTCAAATACCATTCGGGCATCTAATTTTTCCTGTGAAAAAAATCGAAAAAACACAATGCTAAGTAATATTTTTTAACAAAATGCATTCGTGCAGGTGCAAAAATCCTCCTCTTCGACTCGGATTTTTGTTGCCACCAGCACTCATGCTTTTTGTTAAAATATTACTTAGAAACGTGTTTTTTCGATTTTTATCGGAAAAATTAAATGCCCTTATGATATTACTTACGAAAAACCCTTGAACAAGTAAACTAATATATAATTATTTTTATCCAAAATTTTATAAAGATTGGTAAAGGCGTTTTAGAGTTGGATTTTTTTTTACTTGTTATGCGTTAATTTTGACGCGCAGTATTTATATAAAATTCGTTTTTTTGTGAGAAAAATTATATATATTTATAATATAAGACTCAACAAAAAACTTTTACCATAACATTTTTGTAATAAAACTTAAATTTGTATAAAAATAATTAAATTTTGTAAAATATATTATCCCCAATAAAGAAATTTTTGGACAATTTCTAAACATGGTAGTAGAACAAAATGATCCTTACCAAGATAAATGCATTGTCATGACAGCAAATTTCGAAGACTTTTTTAAACATTGTCAAAGTTCTCAGAGTCCGGAAAGTTATAACTCATTTTTTGGAAAGTATGTTGACTTATGCCGTTTCTGACGTCTTCATCATTCATTTAGGTTATCGCGTGATGAAGTCTCCGACATAAATGATTCAGCAGTTTTTTTGGTGCGCCGGTGGAAATATACGTGCGCAATAAAACTGATTATTCCGCTCCGGGTGGAAAAAGGAAAATTTAATCAAAAAACCAACAACATAATTTGATAGAACAACATCCGGCCGACATCTAGAAGCGCGGAGATAAAATTCGGGATAGGAGGAGGCAGAAAGAGACGACGATATGCACTTTGGGGCAAAGAAAAAGTTTATATATTAGCAAGTCATGTCCTTCATATATGTATGTTTTGGCTCAAATTCACAGGGATTTATTCAATATTAGGATGGTTTGGTGTTAGAGCCTTAAAGTATATTGGCAAATACTTACCGTATTATTTTCTAAAAAAAATAATCTTTGGGAGGAGAATATATCCTTCTTATTTCTTGAAAAATATCCAGAGCCTCTGGACCAGAGGTTGATTTTTAAATAGGCTAGCTTGGCCATAGCCTACGGCTGCAAATTTTCGAAGGCGGAAATTTCTTTGAGTGTAAGAATAATCAGTTTTTTGTATTTTGCAACAATGTCTTTTATGTTTTTAATAAATACTTTAGACGGGTAATTTTTCCAAAATCAAAGAGTTTCTTCAGCTAAAGAAATTTGGGCTTTGGTTCAAATGCCGATATATATATATATTTAGAGCATATTTTTTAAATTAAACGCTAATGGATTTAAAATAAGACATCCGACTTTTGCTACAAATTCCTAATAAGTTTTTAAGAACAAGAACCTAAGATTTTGTTGTAAACCCGTTTTTCTTTATTTTAAATTATTCCAGCATTTGATCCATATTAGTACCGAATCATTAACAAAAGCATATAATGAAGATCTTTTTCTAAATTCATGTTTATTTGTAACAAAGACAAATCATGAAATGATCTCAAAGAAATGACGTATTTGCTTCAAACCCTTAATTCATTTGGACCTACCCAAAGTCCTCATTCTTTTGAGGACATGGAAAATTTCCTTGGGCAAAGGTTTTTATTTTAGTGTACAATAATAATTTAATATTTTTATTATATTGGATAAAGAAGCATCGCTAAAAGCGCCACCACGTGGCCGTTATTATAACTACTACTTTAAATAATCAGCTGTCAAACGCGTATGTTACAAACAAGTGTTTATGAGAATAAGGCCGGAAAATGTTAAAAATATCGAGAAAAAAAGCGTGGGACGATTTGTTGTTTTGTTGGGTGTTTTTTGAGAGGAAATCCTGGATTGAAATTTTACCGGTTAATTAGTTAATTATGCACCAACCAGGGATGGACATAATATTATAGTAGGTGTCTAATGTCATGTTATGACCGGGTAGTTCGGTACGGTGCCTGGGGGCCCCTATCATATAGGGGGCCCCAGACATAAAGAAAATTGTTAAATAATAATTAATAATATAATATACCATTGCACACCTACCATAATAGATATTATTATAAAAATAATAAAATATTAGATATTTAAACCGTATTTTTAAGCTAAAGGTATACATTAGTACTTACAGAGTGCCAAGGGCATCCGAATACGGTAAAAGAAAATTTAATTTTTTAGAATCGCCGTATTTAATCATAAGCTCAAGAATTTTTTTTACAAGAATGCAAAGAATTGACTACGAAATATCTGAATCGTTTTGTAAATCCGTTTAATATATTGTTGTTATATATTAATGAAACATGACCTTAAAGAAAATTGAATATTTAATTAAAAATTATGTATGGAAGCATACTTTTGTAAAGTTTTTATGCTATTTTTACTCTTTTTGCAACGGTGATTTTTTGAAACAATCTTTTAGTAAAGTAAAAATGTTAAAAAATTGTATGAGATCTACAAGTGAGCAGCGATTGCTTTATTTAAGTTCGAAAAAGGGCGTTATAAAAACATACTTATGTGAGTTCTTGTGTTTTGTAAATTTTAAAAAAATATGTTTTATCTATTATTTTTTCTATTCTTTCTGTAAAATAATTTTAAAAAGGAAAAGTTTGTCTTGAAGGCAAAGGTACAGTGTACACAAGTAGGATTTGCACCAAGGCCTCGCGAGGCCCACTCCTGCTTGCATCAAAAACATGAAAATGCAACGATTTAGTTTTTGAATGAACACTTAGACAAACTACACGCACTAACGTAACTATAAGCCTATAAGCGTTGAGTTTCTCAATCAATGATATGATGAATAATAAATCGAAATCGAGTAACTAAACAACTTTTTAGTTTTTACTTGCAACGCGAAACACAAATAACGTGCTGTGCAATTGAAACTTTGAGAACAAAATGTTTCAAGTAAAAGTTCTGCCTTCCTCTCTGTGAAAAAACTACTTATTTATTTAAAAATTATGTGCAGTTCTTATGCTTTAAATGTATTGTTGACAAACTTTGTAGTTCAATAATGCTATCGAGCGCCATATGGCGCGCGCGTTGCGAAAACCCGATGCTTCTTTAGAGTATAACAAACACAAAATTTAAATGTCAACAAATGTGAAATGAAGAAATACGTCAAAATCCTTAGTAACCTAGCCCAAGGCTCAGAATTTTCAAAGAAAAAATTGAAGAAATAAGTAGGTATATATTTTTTAATTAACAATCTTAGATTTTTTTCTCCCCCTCCCTTCCTTTCTTCTTAAGCTTACCCCCCCAGACAAAATTTTTAAGCACGTCACTGGAATTTTCATTTTGAAAAATTATGCAATGGTTTTAAGATTCAAAAGTCGACAATTTCTTCGATAATCGGAACCTACCTGGGTGTCGATCCCGAGCCCTTTTTCCAATCCCGGGCTTTTCGGGACCAAAGATAACTAATCCCGGGATCCCGGGATCAGTCCCGAAAAAATATATATCATTAATTTTAAAACCAATTTAAAATAAAACAACAAACAAACTAACGAACGATATCTTTCGGACTTCACACTAGTCGGAAGAATGGTTTTCAAGAATTCGTAGGCACATTGTACCCACGTTTACCCCCATTAACAAATAATTCCATTTATTTTATCAATCGGGCCTTGGTGAGTTCCAATTGGGGCTGTAACTTACATTAAAATTATCAAGTTTGTGACATTTTTTCAGGTTTGACGTTTGAAATATGTTACATTATAGGTTATGTACATAAATTTATTCTACAGTGACCTGTAATTTTACATTTTTTTTTCTCCATGCTATAGATGGAACCACTCTTGCTAAGTAATTTCAATGTATTTTCATTATTATACGGCGGTGTATAATAATTTGACTTGAACTGAGTAAAAAAATGATGATATGAATATGAAAAATTTCATACGCTTAAAAAAAGTCTATTTATTCTTTGTTACTTATTACTAAGATCCCGGGATTGGGACTTTTAATCCCGGGATTTTCGGGATCGGATTTTTCCGGGGTCCCGGGACCCCGGGATTTCGGGATCCCGGGATTGACACCCCTAATACAGGGTGTCCCAAAATATGTGGGCAATCTCCCGCATTCAAATAGAACACAAAAATAATATGGCAAGTTCCTATAATTTTTTTTCCTTCGGCCCCCTCTACGGAGATACGATACCATAACGGACCCTCCTGGAAATCGTTTGTTTTTAAATAACTTTTAAACTATAGGTGGAATTTAATAATTGTTTAATATATTGTTTACTAGGAAAGTTTTCTTAAAATTGGCTGTTTTTTAACACCCTGTTATATAAAGGCACAACAATAATATTTTTAGTCAGCTTAAACCTCTACGGAGATACGATCCCATAACGGACACCCCTGGAAATCGTTTGTTTTTAAATAACTTTTGAACTTGTAGGTGGAATTTAATAATTGTTTAATATATTGTTTACTAGGAAAGTTTTCTTAAAATGGGCTGTTTTTTTAACACCCTGGACTATAAAGGCACAACAATAATATTTTTAGTCGGCTTAAACCTTAAACTAAAAAAAAGTTACTCCTGATCGACATCGATAAAATGTAGGTACTGTTTACGAAAAAAAAATTTGTACAAAAGGGTTTTTTGAATTTATTTTTATATTTTTTGTATGTTTTCTTTTTATATTAACCGGTTTAAATAATAATGTTAGTGTCAGTTAAAAATAGAGTGTTTTGAAATTTTCGATATTCTTTCTTTATTCCAGGGGCGTCCATTATGGACCATTATCTCTAAATAATGATGTTAGCCAGTTAAACATAGAGTGTTTAGAAATTTTCGATCTCCTTTCTTCATTCCAGGGGCGTCCATTATGTGCCAGTATCTCCGTAGGTGGGGCCGTGGGAAAAAAAATTATAGGAACTTGTCATATGTGTTCTATCTAAATCCGGGAGATTGCCCACATATTCTGGGACTTTTATTTCCGAGATTTTCGGGATCAGATTTTTTACGGGATCCCGGGACCCGGGACCCCGGGATTGGCATATTACAATAGGTCAAAGCCAGGGACGTAGTGGACACACTGTTTTAAAACTGCACAGAAAAAAAGGTTTGGTTAGCCCAACTATTATTTGTTTGATTTAACTAAATCTGTTGTTTCAATAGAGCCAACCAAACATTTAGTTATTTTAACAACCGTATTTAGTTATATTCTACAACTATATATTTGGTTAAAACAAACATTTATATAGTTAAAGTAACATTTACCTACGTTCAATGTACTAAATACATTTGGTTGAATTGACCCAATATAATTTGTTTAACTGGGTTAACGCCTTGGTACAACTCGGCCATAGTACCTAACAATAAAAATATAAGATCTTGAAATATTTGGAGTAGAAACATTTTTTTAAGCCATTTTTTTATATTTTTCAAGAAACAGGAAATTCCTTGACGCATTGTTAGTATAACACCAGTGGTATTATTCCAGAAAATTGAACCTTCACTCGCTAGAGATAATGTTTTCAGTGCGTTCCACCAACTTAAAATACTCCAAGTATTGACATCTGTTTCCACCTATTTAAGGTATCTTTAGTATCGTACAACTTGTAGTGTCACACCAAAGCAAAGGACTACCTTATATACTCTTAATGTAAGTCAACAGAGGCGAGATTTAAGAACATCACGTGATCCACACCGCCTTTGCCGCGATCGGTACATACTATGCAACCAGGAATACATGGCAAATTGTTTTAATCGTTTTAACAGAGTGCTTAGGGTTGAAGTAACTCTTAATTTACAAAAAACATATTTAGTAAACTGAACCATACAGCGGGTTGGTTTCACTAAAGTTTTCTGGGTTAATTTAACCTATTTAAAAAAAATAAAATAAATATCTGGTTTAGTACCGTCAAACTAATCTTTGTTTACATTAACCTACCCACAGTTGATTTAAATAAATATGGGTCAACTAAATTAATATAGTTAAATTAACCATTCCTTTTTTTCTGTGTGTAATGTTAAATTTTTTGTTCTCTAATTTAAAATGAATTAGTCACAAATAACTAATTAATTATAAGTCATATTTAACTAATTTTCATAGCTAAAAAGCAGTCACTAGTAACTAGTTAAATTCTACTAAATGAAATAGTTAAATTAATAGATTTAAATTTAAAAAAGTTTTGACCCAGCTGGGGATTGAACTCAGGTCTGTCAAGCTTGTCAAGCTGTTGTCATAACCAATGTGGCTATCAATCAATTTTATTTGTCAATAAATATTGTTAATAATATTTTAAAGTTGAATATATTATTTGTGTTTCTATTTTGAGCTAAACTTTTTGCATCTTTGTTTATTTTTATGGGCCATTTAACCATGGAGCCTATATGCATTTTATTTAAATAAGTAATACTTTGTTGTTGGCCGCAAACGATTAAAGAAATTAGTTACTTTTAACTCTCAGAAATAGTCAAAGATGGTGACTAATCTTAAATTAGTCAAACTTTAACTATTTACGTAGTAAAAAATAACTAATTAAAAGTGAAAACGACTATTTTATTAGTAAAAAATGCTGGTACTAATTCAAATAGTAGAATTTTGACTAATTCATTTTAAGAGAGAAGAAAATATGCAAATTTTAGACAGTTTTAAGACTATTTTAAGACAGATTTGTGACAATTCACACTATTCTGGATAGTTTGGAGAAAACTATCAGATTGGAAAGAAGGAAACTATGGCATTGAAAATCATCACGTAAGAAATAAAAAGAGTTGCTTTTACAAAATTATTTAAATTTAAGGACATATAAGTTCCTAGACAGTTTTACATTTTAAAACATTTTTAGACAGTTTCAGGATCTTTAAAAATTATAATTGAAATAAAAAATAAATTATAATTTAATTAAATAAAATAATGTTAATAACATATTATATAATATTTATGTTAAATTAACTCTGTGAGCAGCAATAAATTGAAAGTAATAAAATAAAATGTTTACTTCCTTTAAGCTGGAGAATAAACGCCATTGCTTAGTATCATGAACTATTCCAATTTCGACGTCAGCACAAAAGCAAATATCATCTTGGACAGAATAAAAACCGGAATAATTTTGATGACATTTACGATAGGTATATGTACAGCCCTTGTTAAGAGGGTTTCAGCCGCGATCCAAGAATTTCAGATTTTTCTTTTGTAAGACCAAGATCTCTTACCAAATCGTTTAAGTATTGTTGTCTTACAAAGTGTGGTTCACCTTCGGGTATATAGTCTTGGTCCTGGCTACATGGTTCGTCTATTTTCTATTATAATTTATAAACTTCTTCTAATTCTGCAATGCCAAAATAACATTCATAGGCGTCCCAAAGCTTTGTATTCTGCACTATTTCAAATTTAACTTGTTTTTTTGATATGTAGTGACCAACAAACATAACAAAAACTATCTCGAGGATGCTTGCATATTCGTCTAGATGACATTTTAAAGCAAAAATATAAATTAAATACTCGTCATAAAGACCAAAACAACATAAAATAGCTGTCAGGTTTAGGCTTGACAGCATGATAAAAACAAAGGATAAAATATCATCAGGATATATAAAATAAAATAAATGGTGACTTCAACATTGATTTATAAAAAGATGGATTTTACAGTCGAAAAATAAAAGAAATAATTTACAAATGGCTTTTATCAAATAATTAAAGATTTCACTAGAATAAAACCAAATAGTTTCACTGTGATTGATTATATGAAATATATAATGAAACAATGTTAAAACATAAAGTTCTTAGTACGAACTTTGAGAATAATATTGATATAACTAAACTTAATAGTAAATATTTAAATATTAAAAGAAGAAACCTATGAAATTACGATGTGGATGAGTTTTAAGAGTAATTGAGTGGAATAACAATATTACAAATGTAATACTATCTTTTCAATTAGAACAAGCAATAGACAAAATATGTGAAATAAGGAATTATTAGTGTGTCATAAAGCAAAAAATGGATAAAGAATGAATTCAATGAAGGAAAGAGTCATCCTGTATAAGAGAGCATTGTTTACAAAATCTGACGAAGACTGGCAATTATATAAATAAAAAAGAAACCAAATAACAATAAATATAAAATAACAAAGAAATGTATTATTAAAATAAAATCAAGGATAGCAACAATAATATATTATATATGGAATTATGGAAAGAATTAAAAAAACTTTTAACAAATAAAACTAATACAATACATAAAATTTTTAGATGTGGAAAGTTCGAATCCACAACTAATCGCATCAAAATTAAATAATTATTTTTTAGAAAGCATAACTGAAATATTTAGTACAATCAATTAAAATAAAAAATTAATATGAAGTAATATTTGACAAAATTGAAAAAAAAAATTAAATGACAACATTTCAAAATATAACAATGTATAAATTAAGAAAAATTATAATGAAATTGAAAAACACAACAAATTTTATAGAATTTATAAGGACTCATTTTAAGTTATTGGTAACCGTTTTATGAATGTGATAAACCAGTCTTTAAAAACTGGTGTTTTTCCTTATAATTGGAAGATCTCAACTGTGGCCCCTGTTCCCAAAACCATACGCCAATTAATACTGTTCCTATTTACGAAAAAAAGTTAAAGATCAACTGGTAAAGTTTTGTGATTTTAATTCTGTGAATCTGTTATATTAAATGTTTGTGATGAGTGGTACAAATGTCCTGAAAATAATAATTTTGTGACTTTAGACTTTAAACGTGCATTTGAAACTGTAGATAGGGATTTATTGTTGTGTAAGTTGAAAAGAATGGGATTTTGAGGTAGTGTTCTAAGTGACAACATTTTAATTGAAAAAGTTAAATATCTTGGAGTAAATATAGACGTAACTTAAGTTTGAAATGTCATTCTTTGTTAATAATGAACAAAATGTAAAAAAAAAATGTATGAGGCGAGTAGGTAACTCTTAGTATGTCAAATAAAATTTTATTATATAAGTCTATTATAGCACCACATGTGGTGCACTTGGATTATTGTTCCTCTATATTATTTCTTTCTAATAAAAATGAAAAAGACCAAATACAAGTTTTACAAAACAAATCTATGAGAACTATATTAGAGGGTAATAGTTATAATATACTATTAAGATTGTTGGAGGTCCTAAATTTAATGAATGTAAACCAAAGAATTGTGTACCGTACTCTTGATTTAATTTAGAAAATAAAAAATAAAATGACGCCATATATGGCCATATATTTACATGAAAAATTAAAATTCGTTAATAATATTCATAAACACAATACAAGAGGAGGAAATGATTTTTATATAAATACTGCAAATAGTTGCATACTGTATAAGACAATTTTTTATAGTGGACAATTTTTTATAGTGGACAATTTTTTATAGTGGAAATTAATCTAATTATTGTAAACGTTTAAATATTTAATTGATGATATATTTATGTAAAGTATGTAATAGCTTTTGCTAATAAACGATTTATTATTTATTTAAACAAATATCATGTTACATAGTGTAATAACAGATTCATGGTAATATATTATAAACACTCTGGACAGTTGTTACGAACACCAGAAACATAAGTTGCAGACGCTGAAGTGAAGTGAACTTGTTGATGCGTATTGTCAGTGGGAAATGTTTTGGGAAATGTTTTGATTATAATCTAATTATAACTGCCTGAAATCACGTGTACTTTTGAAATAATTTGTTAAACTTTAAATAGTCTGTATGTAACCTTTAAAGGTTTCAATTGAAATTTTAAATTTCAAATTTACAAATCTGATTTTTATAACAGTTTATAAAAAAAAGTTGCCCGTAAACAAAAGTAACTCTCTTGATAAAAATTTATTAGCGGAAGAAACAATATTTTAGTATAAAAAAATATTTATTGCTTAAAGAAAAAAATTCTTTGTGGAAGAAGTATAGTCCTCTTGAAAACAAATACAAAATCTCTTGAATGTTTAAAGCTATAAAAATTATTTATTTTTACGCAATTCATTCAAGATAGGTACATCACAATTATCCCAATAGCATGTCAATTTTACGTTTTAGTTTTAGTTTAGTACGTTTTGTATCATTGCAACTTGCAATTCGCCATTTTCTAGGGGCAGTGATATAATATTATAATTCTATTATAAGAATTTATAATATACATTTTGTCGGTTGTGTTGTGTGTGATTGCCTATTAGAAATCATTATAGATATTTAAATTGCGCTTCGGGCTAGTTTTTCCCGAAAACACTAGAGTCGCCACCCTAATTATGTTCACTTCTAATAGGCAATTGCTCATTATCTTGCATTTGTTTTTCACTCTATTGTTAACACGTGAAGTGATTACTTAGTGAATAGTGAAATACCTACTGCCTATAGGCATATATATATGAAAAATTTATCAAACTCCACTTTGGTAGTCAAAGAATGTTATTTTTTGATAATCAAGCTTTTGCAGTGTTACGGACCTATAGTAAGTAGAAAACTACGACATGTAGTAGGTGTGAAAGAAGAGAACTTCGTTATTAAATCTCTAAGGGCCGGTTGTACAAATAACATATGAACTGAAGATCAACTGAACGTCAGTTCAGTATGAACTGAAGTTCAAGTGTTAATGTGTTGTACAATAGAAATTCAGTTGCAGTTCTATTGAACGAAAAATTTGTTGGGTTGGCTAGCCTGAAGCAGAGATATCTCTGCCTGAACTCTGTCATTTCTTAATTTTGACGTACACTTTTCGCGCCTATTTTAGAATTTAGCTTTGCTTGGCTTAGCTGTGTTTCGATTTTAAATTTTCAAAGTGTTTTTTGTGACCGTTACAGATAAATATTGCGTTTTGTTTATTAAACATTATTCTTTTTGGTTCCTATATAACTTCAGGTAAGAAAAAGCAATTTAATATGCACTTTAAAGATAAATAGTATAATAGTAGTATTTATTTTGGCTTTGGCTTTGGTAATGGAATATTTTGATTTTTATTAGTTGAGAAAGTTTTTGGGGCTTTGGTGATTGGGATATCTAAACATGGATCAAGAGAAAAAAAGGTCTCGCAATTTTAGTTGCCGAGAGGAATCCGTTTTACTAAGCTTAGTAAAAGAGAAAAAAAATAGAATAGAGTGTAAAAAAACTGACATGAACAACAACAAAATTAAAGAAAAGGCATGGTTAGAAGTTGCTGAGGAATTTAATGGAATATGTGGGGAAACTTTTAGAGATGTAAAAGTTCTTCGCAGTAAGTATGAAAATATTAAAAAGAGAACGAAGCAAAAAGTTGCAGACCAAAAATTTTTGGTAAAAGGAACAGGTGGAGGTCCAGGAAAGATGTTTGAGTATTCAAATGTAGAAAATGCAACCATCGAAATTGCTGGAACTCAAATAATTGGAACCGAGTCAAATTTTGATGATGATTGTGATGGTAAGTTATAGACTTTAAAAATTAAGTAAATGGTTTATAAAAACAATTTTATAGAAATAGAACAAGAAATAGAGTTGGAACAACAAGCCTTTCCTACCTTTTTGGAAGATGATGTCAAATGTAGCTTTGAATACAACCCAGGTAAAAAAAACCATATACTATTTAGTATAATTAGTAATCTAATAAAATATTTATTTCTAGAACCAATTAAGACAGTCTCACTGGCAGCAATAGAATTTGTACCACCTTCCTATTTAAAATCTACTTTAAGCAGCCCTGGTAAATTTTTTTTTATTACTTTTACATATTTATACAATATGATATATTTATTATTATTATCTATATATTTTTTTTAGCAGCATCAGAATTTGTACAACCTTATTTGAAAACCAATTCAAGCAGCCCTGGTAAGAAAGTTGTTTAATCATTATTAAATATTTATAAAATAATTTTATTTTAGCATCCACTTCACAACAAGGAGATTGGTCAAAATATACTCCGGATATGTTAAGGACTCCCCGGTCAAAAGCACTTCGCAGTAGCACCACTAGCAAAGGTAAAAATTCTAAATACATATTATACAATTTTTTATGAACGGTTTTTTTTCTAGAAAATGTACCACCACCCAAACAACAAAATAATAAAGGTAAAATTGTTAATTACCTACTACCTATTATAAAGTAAAATCCAACATTTAAAAAATATAAAAAATGTTACTTTATCTCATATTATTATTAATATTATCTTTTAGAATGTATGCCTCTCCCTATGAAGAAGAAGTTGGAAGAGTGGAGTTCTGCAAAGATAAAATTTACAGAACTCCAAGAAAAGTGTTTTCTGGAAGAACACAACCTAAAACTAAAAATTATGGAAAAGGAAAGCAACCTAAAAATGACCTTAATGGAAAAGGAAAGTAATTTAAAACAAGAAGAAACAAAATTAAAAATAGAAATATTAAAAATAGAAAAGGGAAAATTATTTAATTAATAAATGTTTTTTTAGAGCATAACTGTTATTTTTTCAAATCAAACTTTTTGTTAATTTTTTGGTTTAGTAATTTTATGTTATTTGTAGTTTTAATGTTGATTTATATTATTGCAATTAGGGAGTAATTTAGTACATTATTATTATTTGTAAATATTTTTTTGTAAATTGTTAGGTGTAGTAATTTTAATGTTAACTTCTATTATTGATTGCAATAAAAAATTATTCAGTACTTATATATGAGTACCTTAGATGCAAAACTCGGTTTTTGCAAATTAAAAAATAAAATAAAATTGACTTTAAATTCTGTTTGGTGTTCGTCCTAGATAAATGGCGTTTATAAAACTTGATACATAATAATATATATAATATAATATTATTATGTATCAAGTTTTATGAACGCCATTTATCTAGGACGAACACTAAACAGAATTTAAAGTCAATTTTATTTTATTTTTTAATTTGCAAAAACCGAGTTTTGCATCTAAGGTACTCATATAACGTATTTATTAAGTGGTTGACAATCCAGCAGTATTACAAAATATAAAAATTAAAGTAAATTTTGAAAGTAATCTGTAATAAGTGCATGTCTGACACTGTCATTGATACCAAGTCTATTTTGTCTAGCAGGAACATTTGGAATGTCAACAAAATTTATTGCTGCCTCAATTTCATCATTGACAGGAGGTACTGCATCACGCCTTGCACAAGCAATATTATGAAGTATTGTACAAGTAATCACAACAGCCTCCACTTTATTTAATTTAATTCTTACACCATAAGCAAGAATTGGAAAACGCCTTTTTAAAACTCCAAAACACCTCTCTATTGGATTCCTTGTTCGAATTTGTGATTCATTAAAAAGATGTTCAGCTGGTGTTCGTGGATTTAAAAGTGGTGTAATTAGGTACCTTTTAATACCATAGCCACTGTCTCCTAAAAGTAGATTTTCCCCAAATTCACCTCTCTCAAATTTTGCTCGTAGTCTAGAATGTCTAAATATATTAGAATCATGTGAAGCTCCTGGCCAACGGCAAACTATATTTTGAATCTGCAACTCAGAATCACAAACTGCTTGAACGTTAAGGGAAAAGAAACCTTTTCGGTTTCTATAGTTTTCTGCCTCGGCTCCACCTGGAGATTGTATTCTAATATGAGTGCAATCCAATGCTCCTATGCATCTGGGAAAGCCACTGATATTATAAAACTTTTGCCGTACCTGGCGAATTTCTTCTTCGGTATTTGGCATACTTATGTACTCTCTTCTTTTCCTGGCAATTGCAGTTACAACTTTATGTATAACTCTGCTTGCTGTAGACTTATCAATGCCATTAAAATCACCAGTTACTTGTAGAAATGATCCTGTTGCAAGAAATCGTAAAGTAACAAAAACCATTTCTGCAGGGGAAAGAGCATGATTTCTACAAAAAAAATTGACAAAATAAGATCCTGCATACAAAAGAATTTGCATAATTTACTGACCTGTTTGTCGGGGAAGCAATATCATCTGCAATCTCATTAATTACAAATCTCACAGTATCTTTTGATAATCTAAATCTTTGTATAAATTCAGATTCATTCCATTTTTGGAAATGATCTGGTCGATCCCTGAAAATCTGGGGTCGTCTGGGAAAAGCAAACATAAAAACAATATCCAAAAAATCCTCATCATCAGTTAAAAGTTCCATTTGAATATTTAAAAATCTAAAAAAGCATGTAAAGGTTAATATTTTTTGTGACACATAACATAACTTTACGTACCTTTAATATGTAAAATGTTTATGTTTATTAACGTCCGAATATAAATAACATAAAAAACTGGTAAAAATAACTTAACCTTAAACACAAATTACAAATATACGCATGTGCCGCTGGCTTGACTAAAAGTTCAGTGCGTTGAACGGCCAACACCGGCGGTTCACTTTTAAGCATGAGTTCAAGCTTGAACGGATATTGCACAACATGAAATTTTCGTTGAACGTCCGTTCAACATTGAACTACAGTTTACTGCTATTGAACTGCCATTGTACAACCGGCCCTAAGGGATTTTAAGTGTTATCCGTTTCATTTACATTTTTTACCAAATAATTGTATAGTGTTTAAATGTAGAAAACTTAGCTTAGTTTATATAACAAATGTAAACCATTTTTTATTTGTTGTTTTATATATAACGGACATATGTCAAATTTTTATTTAATAGTATTCTATACCCATGGGTATGGAAAATTTACGAAATGCATCACAAATTAAGATAGTCCCATAGACTATCTTAATATGCGATCTGTATAAAGTCATATATTACTACTTAGGATTGTTAGGATGCTCATTAGTTATAAAGTTTTTACGTAAGTGTATGTACGTTTATTTTAAAGTTAATTTGTTTTATTGTGAATATGTATAAAGCATTAAATAAACTTACTTTTAAATGAAAACATAGTTTTAAGCTTAAGTTTTTAAGCATTGTTACCAATCTATATATACACCTACAATAAAAATTAAGAAATACAAAATTTAGGAAGATTATCTTCTAGTTTTCAAGTTCTTTTTTCATGAAAAAAGAACTTGAAAACTAGAAGATTGACTATTGGCATGCCAATATTTAGGCTTGAACTCCCCTCACTACGAACGTCCTTGATTTTAATTGTTAAATGCATGTTTCAATAATTAAAATCAAAAGGCCTATGTGGTGAGGGGAATTTAACTTAAATACTAATAACGCTGGTGGTTTCAGTGAAGATCAGAAGCTTTTGGACCAAGAGATATTTTCTCTAAATTCAAAATAAAATGTGGTCAATAGTATAAGCTTTTTTAGAAGATAAATTTACTTTCTTAGAAATTTCCTAAGCTTTTCAATTAAGAGATGCAGTTTTCTTGTGACTATTTCCCTCGTCTTAATTTCCACCAATCACAAACGCGCAATTTTGAATTACAAATGGTTTCTAGGTGAAAAAACTGTGTGACAGCACCTGTCAGCAGTTTATTCGAGTTTACCCGCGGCAAAACTTGACAGCTGTTGTCACCAAAAATTGCAATTTATATTTTAATTGTTAAATGTTACTCATGAAATAGTCTTGTCAAATACCATTCGGGCATCTAATTTTTCCTGTGAAAAAAATCGAAAAAACACAATGCTAAGTAATATTTTTTAAAAAAATGCATTCGTGCAGGTGCAAAAATCCTCCTCTTTGACTCGGATTTTTGTTGCCACCAGCACTCATGCTTTTTGTTAAAATATTACTTAGCAACGTGTTTTTTCGATTCTTTTCGGAAAAATTAAATGCCCTTATGATATTACTTACGAAAATCCCATTTTTTGCCCTAAAAAACGTTTTCTTCATTCAAAAGAGAAATATCTTCCGAAGAAATATTTTTGTTTTTTGTACCAAGAAATCGCTTGCTCTTGATTTAAGCTAATATTGTAATATCCTTGAACGAATAGATAAATCTCTCCCCTCATGTAATCTAAAAAAAAATTATAATTATTATTATTATAAATGTAAAGATAGTTTCTGATTTAGATTAAGAAACATAGCTCTTGGCCCTATTCAAAAGCGCAAATCTTTTGAATTAAAGTGATTTTCATTTGTTTTAAGAGATTATTATTATTATTTTCAGTGTAGTACAGTACTGATAATTATATTGTACCAAATTTCTTTATAATTTGATGATTTCAGAATGGTGTGTTATTGAATTGTGTGTATGTTATTTTTGTGTTCATTTAGGTAGACATGTGTTAATTTTTTTGTTTAGAAAATTGATTAATAAAGCAACATTTTTTATCAAAATTCTTTTCATTTAAGTTTCCAATTCCCAACAAATACTTTTGTTACTGAGTCTGCTAAATGGTTTGTAAAAATAAGGTCCTCTTTGAAAATTACAAGAATTATGTTTAAATTATTGATATATTGATTTTGTTATTAAATCTACTACTTATTAAAACTTAACATAAAGTTATGTGGACCTGAATTAACATAAAATCTGCTTAATATTTGGTTAAAATTAACAAAAAAATTTTACTCTGTATTAACCAACTAAAGGTTTTCGGATATTAGCGGAGAAAAGCAAAACTTAATTAAATTATCAAACAGGCCGCATCTTGGTCCCACCGTGTTAAAAATTGAGCTTGAAGCACATTAGAGCACGGAGTTGAAAGAGCGAGCGAGACGGAGCCTCCTCGAAAGGAGAGCGCAGTGTTTTCGGGCTCTTTCAGCGTTTAGCAGTTTTTGCGGCCTGTTCGGCGCTTTGGAACGGCGTCGGCAGTTGACGCGACGCCAGGCGCCTGTACGCGACGCCCCCCTCTCCAACCGGCGTCCCCCTGCTCCCCCGTTCGCGCGGCGTTTGAGTGGGGGTGGTGAAGCGGGGTGGTGGGGGGTTATGGGGGGGATTTCCACGCTCCCGGCGCCGGGTCACGCAGCCCGAGCAGTGAAAAGCCGCGCCGGGAAAATAGAGGAAATACGCGCGGTAAATATGCTGAGTTTCGTGGAAAATGCCTGAAAGTCTTGTGCAATTGCTTGAATTTTATCTTTGGCAAAATAATAATTACAATTACACATTTGAATCCCCTATTATCAAAACCACTTAAATCCGTTTTGATGAAAAATGAGAACCATGCATTAAAAAAATACTAACTATCAGTTTGTGCATTCAAATGGTTGAAAAAGCCACAAAATGTATATATTCATTTTTTTAATAAATATTTGATGGCTTTTGCAACCATTTCTATGCACACATTGAAAGGTAGGAATATTTTAATGCATGTATCTCATTTTTATCAAAAGGGGTTTTGATACTAGAGAATTGAGACATTATACGCTTAAAAAAGGAACAAAGTAATAAGCTATTGTTACACTAGTTAAACAATAAAAATAAGAAAAAACTGCTATTTTACATACTCAATAATACAAACAAAAAAATAATAATACAAATTCACATAAATATGAACATTTTTCACATATTTGAAACGAAATTATACTCCTATTAAATAATTTTTATTCATTTAAATAAAGAAATAAGGCAGATATAATTTAATTTGGAAAAGTAAAGTTAATTTCTTTTGAAAGATGATTTACTATGATGATTTTGAAATACTCTTCATCAGTTTGTTTGCAATTGATTATGCTAATTTTAACTACCCCAGTAGCACAAAATATTGGTGCTATATGGGGCGTGTCTATGCCCAATATTTTATCTGGGGCGAATATTGGATTTATTTAGCCGATGTTAGCCCTATATTGGCATAAAATGATAATTTAATATATCTGGCCAATGTTTATCCAAGGTTGGTCCTATATTGGCATAATATGCCAATATTATTTTAGGCCAATATATCATTAACTAAAGTCAACGATGCTTTCGGATTTCTAAAAGTGATATCACTGATATGTAACGACACACGTTTGTTTCCAGGATATGTCTATACTATACCTTTTCAACTTTAAATTGGAACGAATCAATTTCAATTTGGAATGTAACAATTTCAAATTGGGATTAATCAACTTTTAATTGGTAACTAAATGGGAATAAACCAAGTTAAATTGGAAACAAACAAATTCAATTTGCAAATACCATGGTACTAATCAACTTCAAATTGGAATTTTGTTTATCCAAGGTTGGTCCTATATTGGCATATTATTTTACGCCAATATATATACGAGTATATATATATATATATATATATATATATATATATATATGAGTACCTTAGATGCAAAACTCGGTTTTTGCAAATTAAAAAATAAAATAAAATTGACTTTAAATTCTGTTTAGTGTTCGTCCTAGATAAATGGCGTTCATAAAACTTGATACATAATAATATTATATTATATATATTATTATGTATCAAGTTTTATAAACGCCATTTATCTAGGACGAACACTAAACAGAATTTAAAGTCAATTTTATTTTATTTTTTAATTTGCAAAAACCGAGTTTTGCATCTAAGGTACTCATATATATATATATATATATATATATATATATATATATATATATATATATATATATATATATATATATATATATATATATATATATATATATATATATATATAAAGGGTGTCCCATTAAGACCGCCTATTTTAAAATTTAAATAAATGCCGTGTTTATTTAAAAAGTTAAGATATTTTTATTGCAATAAAGAGGGAAGACATGGAGGTTATATATGGAACACAATATCCGATAAATGGCCGCCTCGTGTCTGACGGCACACGTTGATTCTTTTGACAAAATTTTCGATTAAATTTTGGCATAGTGCCGGCTCAATTTCATCAATGACCCGTCGAATCTCATGTTTTAGTTTAGAAACTGTTCTTGGGTTATTAGCATAAAGCTTTTCCTTCAAAAAAACCCAAAAAAAGAAATCTAACGGCGTCAAATCGCATGATCGGCCTGGCCACATCACATCCTCGCGGCGCGAGATAACTCTGCCTTCAAATTTTGTCCTCAATAATTCCATGGTTTCGTTGCTGTGCATGGTCTGCTGTCTTTAAATATTGTTTCAACCGAATCTTGTACGCATGAAAATGCAGGTCTTTGGCCAAAATTCGCTGTAAACTGCTTCGAGATAGTCTCAATTGCTGGGAACGGTGGCGAATCGAGGTGGAAGAATTATGTTCAACACTTTCACTAACTGCTGCAATATTTTCAGCAGACCGAGCTGCACGAACATGGATATGTCTCTTTTTGGTTTGAATTGACCCAATCGTTTCAAATTGCACGATTATAATCGGACCACAGTACGGCGAGAAGGTGCGTTATGGTAACCAAAAAATCCACGATATCCTCAAACCGTTTCCGAAAAATTCTCACCATTTCGATAGTGGATTTTTACAATTTCTATGCGTTGTGCGTCCGTGTAAATCTCCATGACTTAACCTCAATGTTCACACATGACCACTGTCCAACAACAACGCTGTACGATTGACACAAAAAAAATGACACTAAATTTAAAATAGGCGGTCTTAATGGGACACCCTTTATATATATATATATATATATATATATATATATATATCAATAACTATAGTGAACGATGCTTTCGGTTTTCTAAAAGTGATATGCACGTTTGTTCCAGGATATGTCTTTACTAGTGGCGCAGGAACGGTTTTAAGTTGGGGTGTGGCGCAACCGACTACCATCCTTATTGTTTAGCACCAAATGGGTAAAAATAATAAAGGCCATTCTTGCATATTACCGTAAGAATAACAAGGGTTATATGCGATTTCTTGTCTTATTAGCAATAAAATTCGTTACTACGTTAATAAAGCTAAAGCTGATCATTTTAGCACACGATACACACGATTTTAGCTATTCATCGTAATTAAGAATAACATAGACGGTACAGGACTTGTCTTATCGTTAGATTTTTTTAAAGAATTTGGAGGGTACATTTTAAATAAAGTAATCCCCCTCTCCCCCTTATCATTTGGGTGGGCATGTCACCTACTATAAACATTTCCTGAAAACAAACGTTTGTCGACACGATCGTGACATATCACTTTTAGAGATCCTACTACGTAGTTAGTACTATAGTACTATAGATGGCTATCTTTCTTTCCTTTTAATTTTTCCCTCAACTTTCCTAGAATATAATGTAAAACAACTTCGGGTCAATGCGGATTTCCAATATCGGTTATATAATGTCAAACAACAATGTTGGGTTTCAATATTGCACCATGCTAGAAAAAATCTGACGAAAGATATATTGGCCCAATATTATTACGAATATTGGGCCGATATATTTTTGCTACTGGGGTAAGTACAGTATTTTCTTGGAAGTAAGGATTTTTTCAGCAACGACACTAAAACGAAATAATTCAAATAAATGTTAAGACTTGCTAAAATTAACACAATATCGATTATATTTTAGGAAGCTTTAAAATTAATCACCTTTTTTACAATTTCATTCTTCTTGCATTGAGCCGCGCAAAATCTTCAATTACATCTTCCGAAGATGATCTTCGTAGTCTATATTATTTACTCTCTTAAAATGAATTATTCAATGAATTATCATGGCGGAAAAGCATGCACTATAGTATAGTACTATAATATATTAATATTAATTCTAATCAACAGCAATTTCTATTTTTTATTAGTGCAAGCTTCTACTTAAAATACTGAAAAATAGCCTAAAAACATATATTTTTTATGAAATTTGGTAAACCCCCCAGGAACAAATCCTGCCCACGACCCTGGTGTAAACCTACATTTTTCTTGCATTTTGAAAGGTAAAATTGGCAGGAAAAATGTTACTCTTTCTTCGTTATCTAAAATGTTCATGTAATGGTCGGCCGTCGCTCATCAGTTTGTTAGCACATTCCAGATCAGTTCACGCTTACCCACGACCACTACAGTAGTGGCAGTGCCACTGTGGCACTACTACTAGTACCCAACGTATTATTCTCCTCGATTCTTGAATTTCTGCGACGATATACTAGTCTTTCACTATTCATCCACGTTTCGGCAGTTAAAAAACGTTACAGGCAACAGCGTAGTTTATCAAGCCAGCTTGTTTTAAACGCATTTGATCTGTTCTATAAGATCCTGGGAATAATGTTTCTTCTCGCACTTCCACAGAGTCCTTTCCTACATCTAGTCTAAAATATCAACAACGATTGCAAATCTTTGTTGATCTTACCAGCGTTTCTTAATGTTAAATATGCAACATTACCTGACATTTAAATCACCAGCCACTTCACCTAAAGCCTCAGTTAAATTCTGCGACCTTTTCGAACAACATCAACAACTTTATATATACTTTGGGCTGAATTAAAAACTGGATCTTGTAAACAAACACAGTATAGGAGTTCTCCACCACTAGCTGGAGGACTGCGGCTTCTCTCGAGTGGTTTTAAGAGAAAAAATACACAACCATATTTATAAGTCTGGATTTATATATGTAAATTTACAAAAAAATTCCATAATTTGGGAATCTTTAGGCTACCGGTAATTTCGTAATTCTTAATTTCGTAACACCGCTAAATAGTGTAAGTTGACTTACTAAGTTGTTAGTAAGTCAACTTACACTACTTAGCGGTGTTACGAAATTAAGAATTACGAAATTACCGGTAGCCTAAAGATTCCCAAATTATGGGATTTTTTTGGAAATTTGGCAACAACGTCAAATAGTAAAGGTATCTTGAAGATTTTGAAAACTTCCCGTTCTGTAAATTTACGAAAATTTTACAACCCCACAAAATTCAATTAACAAAAATCCCAGATTTTGACAATTTTCGAAAATTTGGCAACGTCGCAAAAATGCTATGCAAAAATACTTTTTTTTTAAACTGTACATTGTTTTTACAATACAATAGCTAACCTTCTTAAAGTTCGGTTTCCTTTAAGTCAGCTAATATACCTATACTATCAATACATAGTAAAGAACCTACCTAAATAATAAAAGCCTGGAGTGAATTTGATCTACAACAAACAGTGATTATAATATTATAATATCATTATTATAATAATTATTTAGTATACATTGATGGACCACATTAACACACGCTTACAAATACTTAAAAAAACTTATTTATTTTGGGGAGAAAACCAGATAAGTAGTCTATTAGACCTAATGCAAAAAAATAATACTTATTTGGCACCATACACTTTAGAATTTCATTAAATGCAGTGGCTATTAGTGTGAAAGGACAAGTATTTATTAATTTTTAACACTTAAACATGTTTGCATGCATAAAGAGTATAAAGAAGATTTTATTTATAACTTTTTTCGTTGACTGTACTTTAAAAATAACATAACCTAAAATACCTTGAAAGAAAGAAAGAATGAAAGAAAATACGTTTATTTTGAAAAATCCAGAGAGTGCTGGTTAATACTCTATATTGATTCATCCTCTTACAACAATACAATTACAATGTACAAATAATAAAAAAGTAAACAGTACTTCATATTCATTTTACATTTCGTCGTGTTTTAAAAGCTTAAACTAACTATATATAGATAGGTACTAATATCACATAGGTACCTTACATGTTTGATTATGCAAGGGAAGAAAAGAGAAAAAAAAGACAATATTTGCTGAAACACTCTAGCTTGGAATTAAACGCAGTATTCAAAAGACTGCGTTCCGCATTAAATGTCAAAGTGTGTGGAGCATTTTCAAAATTGTGGCTGTTGACCAGTGTATTTATTTGTTAGGATGTTTTTGCAAAACATTAACTTTATGGGCAATGCTGTTTTTTGCTATTTATTCTCTAAAGCCATTATTGCTTAATTTTTGATTGTGTAGGAAAAGCGTATATATTTACGATGTGGCTCCCGTCCCGAGGCGGGACTTAAGTTCAGTCCCGATTGACGTCACACACTGTAAATCCGTTTTTATTTCCCGAGATTTTATAATTTGTGTCAAGCTCGATGGCTTAGATGGTAGGGCGGTCGCTTGGCATGCGAGAGGTACCTGGTTCGATCCCACTAGAAGTTGTCAAACTTTTTTTATTTTTTTTGTTTTATAAATTTGTTGTTTCTTTGTTAAAAAGTGTTTTATTTTTATCGTAACATAAATTTGCCCATTTTAGTTGGGTTTTTTGCTCAAAGGGGCGGGGGGGGCCAATGGGGCGGGGTCGGTTGGGTTGTGTTGTTGAGTTTGGGTTGGTTTGGTTTTATGACGTAACTAAAGTGCCCTTAACATGTATACAGGTACAATTTATTATCATTATTATTTTATTATAACATAACAAATCTTAAAATTATGACGTCAATCGGGACTGAACTTGGGTCCCGCCTCGGGACGGGAGCCACAGCGATATATTTACCTACTTACTTAATAGAAAATGTCTCGGGACTTTCATAAAAGTTAATTCACGAATAAAGAGCAGCTACTTGAAGCTATAAGAGTAAGTGAGTCATTTGTAGAAGCTAAAAGTAAAAAGTATACTTTTTACTTTTAGCTTCTAGAAATGACTCACTCTTGTATACAAAAAGGGTTGTAGACTGAGAGACAATTTTGACTAGTTTCTGTGCTCTCCTTCATCTAAAAAATTGGGTTGGATTAAAAAAAATGAGTAGTTGCTCTAGTCTAGGAATGGACACGTTTTTTATTAATATTATTATTTTTGAAAATATGAAAATAAAACTTAAACATGAAAGGTTTATTTTTTTAAAATTTCATAACACAAAAGTGCCAAATTTCTCCAGATCTGGTGTCGTTTCCGCTACGAGTTAAGTTTAAATTTCTGTCCAATCGCTTAAATGTTTATAACACAACTTTATATGATCTTTCCTCGTAATCTGGTGTATGTTTAAATTGTTCAGGTTAACTTTTGGAAAGTTTTTAGTATCACAATATTTTTCTTGCAATGGGGGTAATTTTACGCTGAAAAATTGGGGTAATTTTGCGTTGCAAAATTTGGCCAATATGGGAGCTTTGGTATACAGGAGCCTAGATTGTTCAGCATAAACAGTTCCATTTGGGCACACGCGGAGTGTAGCGAAAAAAAACCCCCTAAAACTACATATGTGACAAATGCTGCATGTAGGCCCTCTTATTTCTAATAACAAAAATTTTATTTTTAGTTATTTATTTTTGATTTTGTTTGTTTTGTTTGTTTCATAGAGAAAATAGTTTTGTTTTATTTTTATGTTTTAATATAATAATATTATAGAAATAAACGGTTTATTTAGATACCTACAAATCTTTCTCTATACAGCGCAAATTTTCCCACTATGATGCGCAAAATTACCCTGATAGGTGGGTAATTTTGCGCAAATGCATTATTTAAAAAAATGTAGTTTTTGCATACCAAACATTTTTTTTATAAATTGCGCATTATATACACAAAGTAAACATAGTAGACTATCGCTGGTATTAATTGCAAAATTTTACATTTAAACTTAACAAAGATACTAGAGATTTTGCTTAGATGCGCAGAATTCCCCCACCTTCCCCTACCTTTAAAAATAGATTCCAGGGTATTGTACACCACTATTGTTGTGCGTAGAGTTACCGCGAGACGAGACGAGACGAGATAAAGCCTTGTCTCGTCTCGTCTCGAAATTTCGAGATAACATTTTTCGAGACGAGACGAGACAAGTTCGAGACGAGACGAGACAAGGCCTTATCTCGTCTCGTCTCGTTTTGTCTCGTTTGTCTCGAATTGTTTTGGTTTTTTGGTTTATCTCAATTTAATTTTGAATTATCGGATAAATTCAATAAAAAATGTCTTACTCAAAAAACAAAAAAGATATAAGCTCTTAAAAGTGGGATAAACTAAAATGATAACGCAGTTATTCGCCTCACTCTTAATAGATCCACGTCACAAATTGGAAACCTTTTCAATGACTTTCTGTGGTTTCAGAAATGAAAAATAAATCATACCAAAAATTTGAAACCATTTATTGTAAAAATACGCACCGACTAGGCCAATTCCACTTATACAAGAAACTGAAGAAAAATCTGGCTCAGATGAAGACATGGATATTGAATTTTTATTCAAAAAGGCTACTCCTCAATCCGAAACTGAAGCGTTTTGGAAACAAGAACTAAACGCATACTTTTATTCAGAGAGAGCATCAAAAGGGGAAATATTGTTGGAATGGTGGAAAAGAAATGAAGTAAATTATCCACACATTTCAAAGATGGCAAGAGACCTATTAAGTATTACCGCAACAAGCGTTCCTTCAGAACGCCTTTTTTCAAAAGCTGGATTAGTAGTCACTGATTTTCGGAATCGACCTAATGCTGAGTCGGCTCGTTCATTATTATGTCTTAATTCATGGTACACTTGTAGGTACGTTAAAAGATAAGCTAAACTTTGATTAGTGAAACTTACCTATTCCTATACTTACCCCATGCTGTAATACCAAAATATTATTAATGATTTAGGATTTTTTTTTAGTTACCTATTAGCGCTTGAGAAGGCACGACGCGTGTGTAAAAGCTCTTAAAACGTAAAAGTTTAAAGATTAAAACCAACAATAATTTTTAAAAAGTGCAAATTAATAAAGTGAAACAAACAATTTTCATAGAGTGCAAACTAAAATGGTGTAACGGTCATTGAGGAGTGAAGTGTTAAGTGATATGAATGAGTTAAGTGCCACCTGTCATTGGACGCTTTTCACTGGACAAACAAAGGAGGTCAAACAAGAGGGGAGGTGGCCATCCGCAAAAAAATTTATAAGTTACCTTAAGAATATGCATGACCTAATACAAAATCTGCAATTTAAATACGGCATATATCTTTAGGGCAATAAATCTGTCAACAACAAATGCGTAATGCAATCCCAAACGAAACCGAAAATAAACACTAGACTCACAGAATAAACTAACACATTAATCACTATAACTCTAACACAGTAAAAAACAAGCCTAATAACCAAACTCTTCTAGAAACATTAGATAACAGAATAATTGCGCTTGTCATTTGTTTAACTAATAAATAAATGCAATACTTAATTTTGGAATTTAAGAAAAAAAGACAAAACAAAATTTATTAAAAACAACTGACATACTTTACCAAGTGCAGGAACTATCTGACCAGGATACGGACAATGACAATAACGAACCAGACAAAGACCTCGACTAGGAAACTACATCCCTGCAGCGAAATAACAACTCCCCAACTCCAAATAGAAATCCCAAATGTTTGGAGTAATACTAATCGACTGGTCTAGGGGGTTTCCGCGTCGTACTTAGTTTTAAGTCGGCGTAATTGTCCCCCAAAAACCAACACCCTCCCGTCCCTCCTCCTATACCCTACTGGGCGTATAGCATCGGCTCGGCGAACCCGAGAATGGTCATTAAAACTATTCGCATCTCGCTCTCGAGCCCCAAATAGGGGACAGTACGGAACGCAATGGACATTCGCACCCAGCAAACACGGGTGAAGCCGTGCAGTTGCTGGGGGCGAACAAAAATCGGCGTAAGTAAACATAGGCCTGTACGGGGTCCGAGAGTGATGATGAAATGGGGATGGTTATACATCTCTTATACTCATATACTCATACTCATACTTACCTATTTCCCTGTAATGTGATATTCGTACTAACAATGTTAATGATATATTTAATATTTATTTTCAGTTTAGAGTTTATTGATTTATTTTGTTTATTATAAAATACATTTATTTGGTTTCTTTTTTACTGTTCATTCTCTATAAGGTATGTATGTATGTCCTCGAAAACACCATGCAGTTTTTGAATAAAGGTTTTATATTTTATTACAAGTTTTATTTTAACAATTTATATGCACGAATTACCAGCTCATACCCTATAATGCTGTTTTTTGCTAATTCTGAAGTTAAAAACAATTATTAAAACTTAAATGCTGTTATTATCATTCGTTTAAAGCGTATTAAGTCATTAAAATATTTCGAATATGTCTCGAATATGTCTCGTCTCGTCTCGTCTCGCCTTGTCTCGAAGGATGTTATCTCGTCTCGTCTCGTCTCGAAATTCGAGACAAAATGCTCTCGAGACGAGACAAAATGGCTTCGAGACGAGACGAGACGAGACGTCTCGTGTCTCGCGGCACCTCTAGTTGTGCGTGTTATAGTAAAACAGTGTTGTTGTTATTCATATATTAACAGGGCTAAATATTTCGTCTTCTCCCATTCTCTGCGAAAAACCTTTGACTTATCTTAATTCTATAAACCTAGAACCTATGTTTCAATTTCTTTCTGCGATTGAATTTTTTTTGCATTGCATCAATTCACTGCTCTTTATCATACTATGCATTGCTTCCTTGGAGCTTGTTGGGTCTTTAATTTAGAGAATATTTACAGCAACCTTAATTGCAAAATGTTCCAATTTTTCTGGTGTTTTAGATTTTCTCTATTTCGAAAGGTCACTCCGGTATTCTGTTTATTTATAAAATCATAAATAATCAAATAATGCTTTCATTATTATCATCCATATTGTCTTAATGATTTCTTATCTTCTTCTTGATTTAAAACATCAAAGCTTTCTTCCTATCTTTGTTAATTTTTTAAGTGAAAGGTAAGTTTTTAGTAAAATTTTCTTCTAAGGGAACTAACTTAGGATCAAAATGATTTCTCATCGAAAATCACATCTCTCGATTTTATTGCATCCATTTTTTCCTGACACCATATACGATAACCATTATTTTCATCATATCCAATCAAAATACCATTTTTAGCTTTCTTATCTAACTTTTTCCCATTTTTCTTTGAAATGTAAGTATATCAGGTACTACCTATTACTCGTATATGTTTTTGGTTTCTTGTTTTACCAAACTTTATAAGAACACTTGTAGCTTACACCAGAAACACCTGATCTGCCTAAGATATAGTCAGACGTATTAATCATTTCAGCCCATAAGCTCTGTGATAATCCATCTCTTGCATGCATAATCGCCCTTTCAGTTGCCCTGTTCTGCACAACCATTCTCTTGAGGCGAATAAGGCATTGTAAGTCTATGACGAATACCATGCTATAGCAAACTATAGTTTAGAGTTTTCTTGACTTCTTTACTAAGGACTTCTCCTCCATTGTCTGTCAACAGCTCTTTTACCTTGTGTCCAGTTGCTCTTATTTCAGCTTAAACTGTTTCAAGTGACTTCTGATTTTTTCTTCATGAAATATACATAGCGGAATCTGCTATATTCTTTAAAAAGAACGTAATATTGGTACCCTCTCTGAGACTGAGACACAAAAGGACAACAAACATCTGAATGCATGAGATTACCTAGTATAGTATATATAGTATAGAGAAAGAGTTACAGTATACTGAAACTCTTTCTCTATAACCATATTTTAAGACATGAGCCTTCCCCAGTAGCACAAAATATTGGTCCTATATGGGGAGCGTCAATGCCCAATATTTTATCTGGGGCCAATATTGGATTTATTTAGCCGATGTTAGCCCTATATTGGCATAAAATGATAATTTAATATATCTTGCCAATCTTTATCCAAGGTTGGTCCTATATTTTACGTCAACGATGCTTTCGGATTTCTAAAAGTGATATCATGATATGTAACCACACACGTTTTTTTCCAGTATATGTCTATAATAGTGGCGCAGGAACGGTTTTAAGTTGGGGGTGGCACAACCGACTACCATCCTTATTGTTTAGCACCAAATGGGTTAAAATAATAAAGGTCATTCTGGCATATTACCGTAAGAATAAAAAGGATAAAAGCTCAAGCTGATCATTTTAGTACACGATACAAACGATTTTAGCATTTCATCGTAATTAAGAATAACATGGACAGTACACGACTTGTCTTATTGGTAGATTGTTTCAAAGAATTTGGAGGGTAGATTTTATATCAAGTCCCCCTTATCATTTGGGTGGGCATTGTCACCCCCCCACAAACGTTTGTCGACACGATCGGGACATATCACTTTTAGAAATCTTACTACTTAGTAAGTACTGGGTGGCTATCTTTTTTTTCTTTTAATTTCTCCCTCAACTTTCCTAGAATATAATGTAAAACAACTTCAGGCCAATGCGGATTTCCAATATCGGTTATTTAATGTCAAACAACTTCGGGCCAATGTTGGGTTTCAATGGACAATGCTATAAAAATTTTGACGAAAGATATATTGGCCTAATATTATTACGAATATTGGGCCAATATCTTTGTGCTACTGGGGTTTCCTTCACATAATTCAATGTCTAATGGTACTTCAATATTAACTAATCTCCTTAAAATCCGCTTAATATGTCTCTTGTTTTGATGACCCAATTTTTCGTGTGAATTTTAAAATACCACTGTCTACTTAATATCACTATTAAATTTCAACAAAATGGGCTAAAGGATTATTGAGATATTTGGGAAAAAACGATTTTTTATTAAGTTTTGACACCATGTAAGTTGAAAACGGAGTATTTCCGGACCTATGTTTATATGAACTTTTCGTCTTAGAATCACTCAAAGAATCGTCCCCTAAAGTTTGGCCACGTACTTAAATAACACCCTGTATAGGGCATATAAAGTTATATTAGGTCCAATTTACTTGAATTTCATTTACTTTAGTAATTATACAGCCTTTAAATCGTAAGAAAAAAAATACATGTTTGGACTTTTTTAATTTAAAAGTACAAATAGGTAATTCAGTTTTACTTGTGTGCGAGCACACATGTCAGGTTCACAGGCCGCGGCGGCACGGTTCGCGATTTTCAATGTTATAAATAATGTTATTAGTCGTTATTTACCGGGAGCAGAACCGTCGGTTTTTTTTAACAGTTGTCGACCGGCTAAAAAGGTATCATTACCGCATGCAGAGGGCAGTCATAGTACACGCAATAACAAAAGTAATTACTTGTAAATGTCACGATAATACGTACTCTCTTACCTGATTGTATGCTCCTGCTGTCGCTGTTCCTGCTAAATGCTAAAGCCTGTCCCGTGCAGAAGTTTTCCTGATAATTTTTTCTTCAATATGACGTTTTTCAATATTTGTGTAACTAATTATAAGAATATAAGTAATTATTAAGTAATTTCTCGATTTTACTTTTGTAAAACTTTTTGATAGCCATTTTAGTTGAACATGTGATTTTAAGGAGAAAAACAAATTAATAATTTATATTATTCAACCAATAATGCTTGCTGACAAAATGTATTTATTATTATATTTTTTACCTTTGTTTGTCTTATAGTCAGAGAGTTAAAAATAGGTAGGTATTCATTAATTTTTTAGATGTTCAGGTTTGCATTACTCTGTAACAAAACTCTTTTTTAAATTAAAAATGTTAAAGATAAAAATAAGACTCATCTTTAATTTTTTTTCTTTGTATAGTCTTTAATGTATGTAGTAAACTCCATAAAAAGTTTTATGCCTTAGAGTTGGATTCTTCAAATATTGTGATTCTTTTAAAATCGGGTATTTTCAATCTGAAATATCAGAAGGGAAACATTTTAAAAATCCACATTTTCAGAAAACATTATTTTATTGTATTGTAAGTTGTTAAAATTTCTTCATTAAAAATTTATTAGTTCTTAAGTTTTATATTTTTAAAAACGGCTAAAATATTGCGAATCGTCTAAAATCGGGTGTTTTTTAATCTGAAATACCTCAGGAAAGAATTTTAAAATCCAAAATTTTTAGAAAACATTATTGTATTGTATTATAATATATTTATGCTTATAGGTGGTTAAAATTCTATTACTAAGATTTTATTAGATTTTTAGTTAGACATTTAAAAAAAAGCCCAAAAATACATGGACCGCAGAAAAAGAGTAAACGAGCTATATTTATATCTATACTCTCTAAAAATGAAGTAGTCAAAAATAACTAATTTAATAGTTATTAGTGACTGCTTTTTCACTTGTACCATGGTTAACCATGTAAAATTATCCCCTGAATCCGAAAATGTCGTCAAAAGTTAAAAAATTGGAACAGTTTTTGAGATATAGTCAATTTTCCATTTAATATGGAATTGACTATATCTCAAAAAATGCTCCACTTTCATAATTGTTGACAGTATTTTCGGATTCAGGGGACAATTTTACATAATAATTGGCTGTTAAATTTTGGGATACCATGGTATTCGCTGATAACAAATAACTAGGGTTGGGATTTTGACCGGTCAAAATCTTTTGTGGTCAATTGACTAGTCAATTGATAAGACCTGAAGATGGTACATGAGATTGTACCGAACCAAAAACCGACATCACGGTGCTAGCATGTGTGGATAACGGCACATCATCCTTGTCATTGAACCCACCCTCGCCATTGTATTTACTCTCTTAAAATTAATTAGTCAAAAATGATCCAGAACACTATTTAAAAAGCATTATTATGGTTGCACCATGGTCCACTACAGAACATTTTTTTAATGTTTTTTTGATATTTTCCGCGCGGTTGAATTAAAAGTTTTTGACCGATTTTGACATGGTCAAAATTTCTCCTGTCAAAATAGGTAAAAATCTTGGTCAATGACCAGGCACAACCCTACAAATAACATAAAAACAAGTGTAACTGTCGTGCCTTCGCATATTTGTGTTTTTATTACTTTATTAATTTGTAAATGTCGATTCCAAGAATTTGTTTTTAAAATGTTTGCATTTACAATTTTTACTTGTAAACGTACAAAGTAGGCTTTCTATCAAACTCTCATGAGATTTGTCAGCTTTAGATCTAATCACAAAATTTTATGCAAAAATATGTTAATAACTTACACTGGGATACTATGAATCTCGGATAGTATCAACTTTTGAACAAAACTAAATTTTGTCAAATCGTAATATTTTTACCAAAGTAATCTGCAGTTTTACTGTGTATCATTAAATAAATTAGACACCCTGTATTAATTGACACGTTATTTAATTTACACATAAATCCAATTAATCGTTCTTAAGTAATTATTTTTTTATTTAGGACAACATTTTTCTAATATACCCTGTAGAAATACGAATTAAATTTTCCAAACAATAACCAGTACTTAATGTTAAATACTAATTTTTATTACCATGGTGATAACCCCATGCTACTTTACAAATTTTGTCCTATACAATAGTATAAAAAATGATTTTTATAGTTCTTAAATTAAAAAATCATAGCCCCAAAAGTTTCCATATATTTTGTCGCATCGTTAACGAAAAAAAATATTTTAGGCAAATTTTGACTAAAAATTTGGCGTGAAATGACGCATATGCACCCCCAACTGCCAAGGTTTTTTTTTTTTAATTCAAAAAAGTATATTTTCACACTTACGTAATCATAAACAAACTTGTTAAATTCCCGCCGTAATTGTTATAATAAAGTTCTCACAAAGCTCATTTAGCAGCAAAATTGTCCGAGATCCAGATCGAAGATTAGATAACCAAACGAACAAATGTTCATTTTCAAATTAAAAAGCGTTAAAATGGTAAAGAAAAAACGCGTGATAATCACCTTAATGATATTATTGTGTAAAAACATTCATTCATCACGTAAAAGGTGACATATAATTGTTATTCACCATGCGTTAGTTTCACTTAAATATATAACAAAAATGTACAAAACATTATTTATACATCAAAAGGCCGCAACGCTGAAACGTGATAAATTTTATTAAAAACCACCAAACACGTACTCCAACATACGAAAATAAAATACCAATACGAATAATTGTTCTCAGAATGTTTTAGTGAAACATAAGTTAAATGACACACCTGTGTTACCTTCTTTAAAAGTGTTTTTTTAATTTTTGAGTACCAGCCTTTTATTGTTGGCTCGCAGAACGTCTTAAAGATTATTTTAAATTTTATGAAAACTGGACTGCTTTTTACATTAAAAGCTTAAAATGACCCCCATTCTTTTAAAAGCAATAGTACAGTCTATTCTCGGCATTCTTGAATTTGGCTGAGTTTTGTAGACTACAAATTTTAAGTGACCCAATAAGAAAAAGTCTAATTGTGTCAGATCTGGAGATCTGGGAGGCTATTCTATTGGTCCTCTTCTACCAATTCACTGTTCTGGATAATTCTGATCCAGCCAAGCCCTTGCAGCTACATCTTGTTGAAAATGTAATAAATTTTCATCCAAAGCTAGTTCATCATCCTCTCCTCTTTGATTTTTTGGTTCATTTATTATTAGTGGGTGTATTGTTTCATCTAACATTTCATAATAAATTTGACCATTCAAATTTTGGTCAATTAATAAGGGACCAAAATTTCTGTCCAGACATTAAGTTTTTCAGGATTATGGGTATAATTTTCTCTAACGACAATTTTGTTTGTGTACATTTTCATTTAGATAAAAAGTACACTTATCGCTGAAGCAAATGTTTTTTGTTATTTGGATCTGATTTGTTATTTTATTGGTCATGATTTCACAAAATTCCAAACGCCGGTCTGCATCATCATCGCCAATTTATTGTGTGATATGCATTTTGAATGGGTGGAATGTATGATGTTTTAACACCTTCATAACAGGCTCAGGGCAAATCCGTCTTAATCTAGATGCCAAAGGTAGTTTGGAGGGATCCTCGCCAAGCTGACCAAGAACCTCTTTCTTTTACGATTGCAAACAGATCCCGTTTGTTCAAATTTTGCAACCAGCTCTTGAACATATTTATAAATATATATTCATATATATCGCACATTTCTGCCAGGGTGTAGTTCATTAATGCCACTGCAGTTCGTAGAGCACAACGATTTTGTGCACCATAAATAAATATATTTTCAACCCGTTCAGCTGTTGTGTTAACCATTTTGGAAAAGAAACAATACTGTTTAAAATATTAAAACTTATCAGAATTAAAAGCAGTCCTTTTTGTAAGTTTTTATAAATCTGACACATTTCATTGAGGATTTAAATTGTAACTCACGTTCATATTTAAAGTAGTATTTTATTTATTTAACACTATTACAAGCAGAATTAATTAAAGGAAAACGCTAACGGTTTATTCGAATTTGAAGTCATTTGTAAAATTCGTTGCATTCGGTTCATTGGAACCAGACGCTCCCATATCCGTACAGCTGCTGATAGTGCTGGAAGACGCCGGCGCATTAGAACCTTGTATTTTTTATGCAATTTGTATTTTGTTATGCACCGATTCTTCTAGGTATCTTTCTGCTACAGTCGAGGACTATCCTCCGTGACGCTTCAAAGTAGTCATTTAGCCCCTGCATTGGCCAAAAGAGTCGCCGAAGACCTTCTCAGTTAGTGACCGGTGTAGAGCGCTGGTTCCTCCAATTTAAAAAACATTGCAATTCTTGAAGGTATCTTCGACAACGTATTTATTCCCACACACTGGCTGGTACACCTCCCATTTTTGTAAAAAACAAAAAAGCGGCTAGAACTAGTATTCTTTGGTCTCAAAGACATGTATTTTTTACACAAATTGATCGGGTTGACTGGACATCCTTCTTGAAGTATGTTGAAACTTCTCAATTTCTTGGTTTTAGTGTCTGACAAACTACGTGAAAATATTTCTCTTTGCGATTTTTAATTTTAAAAAATCAGTGGTTTACCCCTCGTTCTTTAGTTTGTATCCCTGCGATTTTTTTATAAAGGTGAATAGTCGAGCGAAGCATCAAGTATTTGGTCCATAGCGACAATGGGGCTATTTTTTTTTGGCAAATGTAAAAAATAAGCCAATAGAACATATTCATCGATACCTTTTATCTTCCGTGATATCATCCAAGACTCAAAGCATCTCGGGACTTTTCTGGCAAAATCTGCATCGCTGCTTCTTCCGCTTCCGTAAGAATATCCTCAGAAACGTAATTTTCATCGGTTTTCTCCGTTTTCTATACGTTTTTTTCTTCAAAAAAGCTTCCCTTTTCTGCAGGAAAAACTTATTTAAACATTTGCTAACAATGTATCATGCCGGTGGCAACCAAACAAATAACCTACTTTGACCAAAATGGGGTAAAAGGGTACTGAGGCGCAAGTAGCTTTGATTTGATCACAAAGCTTATTAATTATTATCTCATAAAAAACTATTTCTTCCACTTGTTGGATGCCACTCTTGTGTTATGTTTCCTAAGTCACTTGAGAATTAATACTACTCGGCCTGACGGCCTCGTGGTATAAATATTTCTCGCGTGACTTATTTTCAACATAACACACTAGTACCATAAATAACTATTTGTTGGAATTGTTTTGTGTTATCCAGTTATTTCACTAATGTTTTTACGACAACAAAATGGTTTCATTTGATATTTATAACGAGAAATTGAAATAAATAATTAAGTCTGTAAGATTAAGAACAGTACAAGTCCAAAGGTTAAAATTTTAACAAATTATTTTATAAAATAAATAAATTTTATATTTAAAAATGAATTTTTGTAAGAATATTTCAATTACTTTATAAAATTTAATAATCATATTTTATAAAATAATTTATATTTTTTCAAAAATGCATTTTAAACTTTTCAAATCATTTTAGAAAATGATTTGGACTTGTACTGTGAATCTCACCGGTTCAATTATATTGATTCCCCCCAAATATCCTAGAAACGGTTTTTATAAATATTGCGCAATGCAATACACATATTTGGGAATGCATCTTCCAAATTTTTTGCGTAAATCATTTGCAATAGGTATACCAGGAGAAATTGAATCACTTTAGAGCTGTTTTAAAATTTGTAAAGCTTTAAAAAAATTTCCTGAAACACAAAGGCTAGATCAAGTGCCAATGGGTATATAATAATATATTCTATATGTATATAGAGTTTTAAAATTTCCGGAAGAACTGATTGACCAAAAAAACCGGTTTTTCCACAAAAAAAATCGAAAAATTTTGGGAAAAAAATATTTTGTTATATTCTATAGAAAAACCGGATAATTTTTCTCATTTTTCAACTTTATCAATGGTCAAAACGAAAAACCCTTGTTTTTAATATTTTTCCGATCCACCTGTTCGGTCGGCTCTCCAAACCAGAGCGCGAAATTTAAAAGGTGTTTTCAATTTTTGTATGTGCTCCTTAGGGGAGAATTTCCGGACATTATGTTTATTATACAAAATTGCTTGTTTCGACTTGTCGTATCACCTCATTAAATTTGTACTATTAGTTCAATAACACCCTGTATAACAAAGCGAACCTCTGAATGCCTTTATATTTGAATTTATGGAGTGTGAAATTTAAAATTTGCTACATTCAAAGTCTCGTTTTACCGCCCCCTTAACTGCCGCCCGGGGCAAGGGCCCCTGCGTGCCCCTGTTAGATCCGGGTCTGGTTGAATAGCAAAAGTTTCGATTATGGGGGTATTTTTATTAGGTAATAGTTATTTATGAATAGAAGTTGGGGAAGTGACACCCTCCCCCTCCTTGCGGCCCTGTCTTCGAGTGCGTATTATTACCCTACTTTACCCTACATAGTTTGTTAGTTAGTGTTTGTGTTTTGTTTATTTTTCAATTACCTGTCGCTCTAAAAATAATTTATCTCGTATTAATCCAGCGGACGGGCAGTTTGAACAAACAAAATACCATTTCGAAAACGAGTATCCGCGGGTGCGAAGTGGGCTTTGATATTTTGCCGCGGATCTTTTGTCGGCTTCGATCCAAGGCCAATTAGATCGAATGATCGATGGATTAGCCAAGCTCACGCGATCGACTAATATTATCGATATCTTGGACGTCCTGTCTTTGGCAGAGAAACTATGGGAATATATTAAAAAATGTCAAAATTTGATGTAGAAAGTTAAGAAGTCAGAATTTTATATTTCAACAAATATTACTTTAAGGTGCAAATTAAAAAGTTTTTAATGTAATATACAATACATTATTCATTAAATTAATGAATTTAAATATTATACAGAGTAACTTAAAACTATTTCATTAGTTATTTTATTTAAAAATTAATGTTTATTTATATCGATAATTTGTTATTTTATAGAGGTATATTGTCGAGTGAGGAGAGAACCAATATTCTCAATTGTTATATTTTTGCCCCATAGTGCTCAATTAATTTGGTAATCCTCTTGAGAACTCCCGGTTTAACTTTTTAGATAATGAATATTTCTTGCGTAACCCAATTTGTTTCTGAAAAAGCTGACGTGGAAAATTTGGGTTTATTAACTTCTTGTAACTTTTGCGTGTGACTTGAAAAGTGTTTTCGTTTTTTCCATCAATTTCTTTTAGAAATTCATTTGGTTAATGTATTTTTATGATTATGTAGGTATCGATACTATTAGGGCTCTTGTGGTAATTGGGTAGTTTTACATGTATATACATAAGCATATTTCCTAGGGGACTAGTAATATATTTATTTTGCTTTATACAGAGAAATAAAAATAATAATTACCTATTGACTTATGAAAAAAACATAAAGTTGAAAAAGTTTAGCTGAAAACAGCAACACAAAAAATATATTTATATACCCCTATTGCATAATATTGGGTTTTTTCGTGAATAAAAAATATAAACATTATAAATTCCCTGCCTAACAACGGGAATAATAAACATATTATTTACGTTGTTATATGCCCATAGGCATCAGTGATTGGCCGTTTTCAATATTCACTGTGATTTGAACCAATCGGGTGTTAAATTGGGAGAAGGCGACTATAAAAACATTTAAAATTGGTAATTATGAGGTTAACCATTTGACAAAACTCAGATTTTATTTAATTATTTTTGAAAATAATTTAATTATCTACCTATTCAATAGGTCCTATTGCATCCATGGAGTAGATAAAGTATAGTATTACACTCGAGATTATGCTAATTATCACTCGGATGATTTAAGTCTCTCGTCTGGCGATTCGAGACGCAAACCTCATACCCGTGAATAATAGCCTGCATTATCTCGTATATTAATATACTATTAACTTATGGACATGTTTACAAATTTCATTTTAATAGGTGGCGTAAAGTCGATTGATACTTTCTAATCTTTCTTACCCTAATTATTTAGCTTATTGGCAATAACTTATTGGTTTCACCTGGACCAAGCAGGCCCAGCGAGAAAAGATCAGTTAAATTCCATTCCAAAATTTAAGGGGCTCTTTATTAAACAGGGGACGAGATAGTCACTTCATGCATACAAAAATCTTCCAAAGATAAGAGGGCGCTGCAGCGCGCTGGTGTGCCGTTTGATTTGTAGTATAATTTTGCAACGCTACCAAAACAGCAGACGTAATTAGCTGGCCATACACAGACGTTATTGCGCGCGGTTTATCGTGTTATCTGCAAAAACATATGGAAAATCATGTACGTGAGTGAGTATCGCCGCGCGAAATGATAGAACGGGAAGGGATTTTAGACGTGCTTTTCTCTGGAGTGTGGCGTGTCCACACGCCACATTCCGCGTCACGGTTTACCTTTGCTTGGCAAAATTTCACGTTGAAAATTTGTACATGATCACATGCAGTTTTAAACGACTCGATAAATGACACTTTTTGCCCACTCACATATGATTTTTCCTTTGAAACTGATATACCACGGGCAATCACTTGCTAAATCATTTGAATACTTTATCAAGTTCTTTCGTGCATGCTAACCGCTACATCCCAACACGCCACGATAAACCGCGCGAAATAACGTCTGTGTATGGCCAGCTAATACGTATTGACAATCAGCCCGCTGGTGGTGAAAAAAATACTTGATTTGTGCGATTTAGAGGGCAGGTTTTGTCAATTTATAGGATTTTTTATTTTTGTTATTTTTTACAAAATATACGTTTTGAATTTAAATATATTTTTTTCATTTTCCTCTCTTTATAGCAACTTAGAATAGAGTAATTTTTACTCGTAGAATGTAAAGTTTACTAATCAGAGTAAAAAAGGTATTATATTAACTTAAAATTACTCTATAGTCTCTTCAGAATTCAGAGGAATATTCAGAATTCAGAGGAATATTCCCCTTTTAAATTAGTGAATTCTTTAATTGATAATTTTAAAGAAAATGATACAATTAATTAAGCAAAATTACTTAGGTTTCAAAGATCGTAAGGGATATTGCCTGAGAATAAAAGAATAAATCTCCTGTTTCTAAGGCAAATTCCTTAAATTTTTAGGTAGATTTTAGCTAAGTTTTCAGGCAAATTATATATATTTTTAGTGAAAATCGTAGCATAGTAATTTTCTTCCAAGTTAGGACTCCTTTATCTTTATGTCCTAGGCGAATTAACAACGGCGGTTCCGGTACTACATGTACCCTGCAGGGTTGGGATTATTTAAAAATAAATTGGGGTCAATGGGAAATTCCATTTAGTTTGGATTACTTAAGTATAGCACTACAAAATGTTCACTTATAGCACAATAATTGTTAACTATGTTGTTATATCAATATAGCACACAACGCGGTCTTTAAGCTTTCGTTGATTTTGGCATTATGTTGGACAATATAGGCGCGAATATTTATCGTAAAACGTCGGTATTAGCGATCGTAGCCGGTTGCAAGTAAGTCACTAATATTTATAGGAATTTTCCTAAATTAGTTCAATAATTTACCATAATAATTTAGAAGAATTATCTAAATTAAAAGCAAAATTGTCGTACCTAAAAGTAATTGAAATTTTGACTAAATATTTAGGTAATCTGCCTATCTTTTTAAATTTGACAAGTTTATTAAGTAAAGTATGAATATTTATCTAGAAGTTAGTGAATACACCATTATGGTGTCACCATAGAACTAAGGCATTCGTTTCTGCCTAATAAACGAGAAGGTAAATTTACTCGTTTAAGCATATTACCTTATTTTTCCTTAGGTATTTCAAAAGGCTTGATTTTGAACAATGTGGAAACATGTACGATAATGGACGTTTAAAGGTGAGGGTAGAAAAACTTAATTTTTGATCGTAGATTACAAATCCGTGCTTGGTTTAATTAGCTATATGGGGTCAAAATTCAAAGATATATAATTTTCAAGTTTTGGAGCATCCCCTATAAAAATAATTGAGCTGTCCTCCACGGTTCCAAATTAAAAAATCTACCTAACCTCACTCCCTATATTTAATAATTATTATTAAAATAGTATCTTTTATGTATCGTTTGACAAATAAAATTGTGCCGTGTACATAAAATCCTTATAATATATTAATAAACACTTTTTTTAAATCATTTTTTCACCCATTAAAAACATCGACTCATCCTCTCATAGGAGGTCCTCGCAACATCCTATAAATCAATCGCTGCTTTACCGACCGCCTAACTCACCAGAAAACTCTCCCATACACCCGATCACAACATTCAAGCATGGGTACTGAGATGCGTTGCTGTTTCTTGCCGAAGCGACCGGTTCGTGTGCGGGGAGCTTTACTGTCGGCAAACCGACCGACTACTCGTTTTATACGGTGCGTTTATAACGTTTAACCCATTCAAATTATTATTAAAGGCAAGTCGAAGGAAGTAGTAAAACATCCAGATGAATTAACTGACTATTGGTAAACATCAAAAATATAAATCTTGGGAGCTTTTTTAATAATTGGATGATGTATACTATAGTATAGTATACATCATATTAACCATGTATAGTATTACTATACATGGTTAATATTTTCTTGATTAATTAAAACACCCTGTACAAAATATACCAAAAAAGTCTAAAATATCCTAAAAGTATCTATAAAATAGGTATACTTATTAAAAATATACTAAATAAATAGTCGAAAAACTAACAAATATTGTTTTAACATAATTAATTGTTTCTACCTTTACTTAATGATACTCCATATTAATAATATCTAATTATAAAAACAACACTGCTTTTGGGGTTCAAAAATGTATTATAAAAAATGAAAATATTAGGAAAATAAAATTTCTACCGGTTAATTGTTAATACAAATTTTTTGAACCCAAAAACAGTGTTGTTTTTATAATTATATATTATAATAATAATAATAATAATAATAATTATATATTTTATATATCATTATATATTATAATAATTATTGTTTTAACATTTTGTATAATATTTTAAAAACTTTTAAAACACTTTCCTAAATAATAGCAAAATAATAAAAACCCCAAAAAAGATAAAATAGTGCTTTTTTCAAGGTATTGCTTTATAATGATGTAAAAAAACTATAAATTCGACTAATTAAGTGTAACGGAAGTGGAAATGCTTGAATTTCTAACAAGCCGTTACTAAATAAGATCTATTAACCAACAAGGTGGTCCCACCCAATTTAGTGCTTCATTTAATAAAAACTATAAATAGCCTACACAAATCTAGGTTCTATTTTAAAATCTTTAAAAAAGAGATTAAAAAAATCAACCATACCAGATAATAGTAATTTAAATTGTGTGAAATGAGTGAAATTGTTTGAAAATTTTCGGAAAAGTTGAGCCGACACACAGTGTTTCAATTCTCGAAAATATCGGCAAAACCTCAAAAATTTACATTTTTTTCAAGTAAATTTTGTGTTAGATGGGTAGTTTATACCTGTCTCCATCCTGGACGCTTGACGCTTTCAGTTGAAGGTACTTTACACGCGATCGCTGCGGAAAATTGTTTATTGTTTAAAAGTGAATAACTTGTGTTTGGTGTGTCCGATTGTTATGCGGTTTGATGAAGGGTGATCTTCAAGGTTTGTAAAATTCAGATATGTATTTGTTTTTCGTAGATTTTGCTTGTACAAGGGGTTATTGTAACCGACAAGATCGGTCTGTTAAAATCGCAAACTTTGAATCGAGCTTTAACAATGGAGCTACAAAAATTGTAATGAATTGTAAGGCATCAGTTCAAGATCTGTGGAATAGCTTAAAGTTTTGTCTATCAAGCCATCAATAAATTATCTGCCCCAACTTGCCCCCGGCTCTTTAAAACTACATGTTCTTGGGCGCTCAGGCACGGTTGTGGTAAAAAATCTCGCGATTTTAGGCCTATGTCGCGCGCGTATCTGTGTTTTTGCTTTACAAAAGATTTTTTTATTTCTATTTCTATTAAATAATATCATAGAAATGTAATAATAATAAACTAAATTAAGCTATTTTATAAAAAGATTTTTTATTTACATTTTAAAAAGAACCTCTTACGGGTTTTTAATTAATTTCGACAATTTTTTGATAAACATGTCCGCCATTTGAGGCCCACCATTTTGAATTTTGGAATTCTGATTCCAGATTTATTATCAGCGACCACAAAAACCCCTGTATGGTGATTTTCAATTTATTCCGTCAATTTTTTGACAAATATGTCGGCCATTTTGTATCTACCATTTTGAATTTTGGAATTCTGATTCCAGATTCATTACCAGCGATCACAAAAACCCCTGTATGGTGATTTTTAATTTATTCCGTCAATTTTTTGACAAATATGTCCGCAATTTTGGATCTCCCATTTTGAATTTTGGAATTCTGATTCCAGATTCGTTATCAGCGATCACAAAAATCCATGTATGGTGATTTTCAATTTATTCTGTCAACGACCCCAAAAACCTCTATATACGGATTTTTTTGGAGAATCCGACTACTCCTTGATATTTTGCCGAAAATTTCGAGAATTGAAACACTGTGCGACGGAAAAAACGTTTTTTCCGTAAAAAAATACTTTAGCATTTTTTTCGTATTATAACATATGTGTATATATTAGACTGGGCCAAAAAAATCGACTATTTTTTTTTGGAAAGTATATCGAAAATATTGTTTGGGGTAATAAAAAAAATTATGGTGAAAGTTTGAGTCCATAATATTAATATTAAGAGGTCTATCATCGCAATTTTAGATTTTTTTTTCCTGAGCGAGTTTTTGTCTCAGAACTCCCAAATCATTGAGTTTGACAAAATTGACTTAAGAATATTTTTTGAAGAAAATTAAATGCTCTACAAAAAAGGTTTAATTGGAATTTCCCTTTTCTTACAATCAAGCCTTAAAAATTGGTATAGTTTTACAATTTGATGTTTTAACTTTGGAATTTTGTAATTCAAGTAAAATGCAGTACCCTGATAAAAAACGATAAATATTCTTATGGGAAATCGAATGCTCTACAAAAAAAGTCTTTTATCATTTTTGGTTAAATTCTCTACATCAAAAGTTATTCAAGGTTAAATTTGAAGTCAAAACGAAATTTTAACCTTGAATAACTTTTGATGAGTGAATTTAGCCAAAAATGTTAAGAGGCTTTTTTGTAAAGCATTTGATTTCCCATAAGAATATTAATCGATTTTTTATGGGTACTGATTTTTACATGAATTACAAAATTCCAAAGTTAAAAGATCAAAATGTAAAACTATACCAATTTTTAAGGCATGATTTTAAGGAAACGGTTCATCTGACGGAAAATTTCACTTTAACCTTTTTTATAGACCTCTTAATATTAATATTATGGACTCAAACTTTTACAATAATTTTTTTTGTCACCCCAAACCATATTTTCGATGTACTTCTCAAAAAAAAATAGTTGATTTTTTTGGCCCAGTCTAGTATATATCACCAAATAAGTTGTCATCCTTTATTGGGATTATAGTTCACGCCAAAATAAGAAAGTTTTTCCTCTATGATTTTTGCATTAGTGCCATTTTTTCTATGGGCCACCTGTATATTTTGGATTAACAGGGCAGTATTTACCCTGCAAAAAATGGCTATTGTTGTCATAAAAATATATTTCCTTTAAAATATATACTATACAAATCAATATAAAATTATTTTAGTACATAAAATTTGGATTTGCGAATTAAAAAACAATACAAGCGCGACAACAAAAGAATATTGTGATATTAATTATCTTTTATAAAAAATATTTTGCAATTTTGTTTTGCCCTTGTAGGTATTGTTTATTTTATTTTTCCCTGATAAAGCTCGGTCACACTTTTCATAAAACAAAATAATAAATATACCCTAATATAATGAAGTTTTTGTTCGGTTTTCTTCAATTAGGTTTTCTTTCGTCAATATATTAAGTATGTACCTACCATTTAAAATTAAATAAAATAAAGTTTTTAGTAATAACTTATTACATATGAAAATAAAATATGCAAATATCTTTATATTGTAATAGGTTCAAATATATTTTGCAGATAAAGTTGAGTTGGAATAAAAATTTCCAGGGCGGCAAGTGCCCCCCTTGACCATAGTTATGGGATCCCAAATAAAAAACTGGTTAATTTAAACAACGTAGAAACTGATTTAGCATTTTTTCCACATAAAATGCGAAATTATGCTCGTGACTGTATTTTGTAGCGTTCAGGATGAATTATTCGGTTCTCAGGCGGGTTGCGTAAAAATTTTTATGGCCGACACGGAGCGTTGGTGTTTCAAAATGGTACGTGATATTGTCCGTGCAATTACCAGAATTTGTCATTGTGTTTGTTTTTCACGGCGATTTTTAAATTTATCACATGCTAAACATTAGTCCGGCACCCACGGACGCTCTGCTACGCCTTTTTAATTCAATTGTCGCACATATTACGTGCCCGTTTTATCCATGTTTTTATCTTCAATGTGGGCATTTTTTTTTTAATTTTTAGATTTCAGATTTTTTTAGCAGAATTTTTTTTAAGAAATTTTATTTTTTGGATCATTTTAAACACTGTTAAAGTGTAGGTACCTACATTTATAAACGAGGTTGTTTTGATTCAGGGGTAAATTAAATAAAATTTAGCTTCAACTTGATTAAATATATAGTCCAGTAGCGTCCAGAGCGACACCTTAACAAATATTTTTTAACAAAAAAATATATTTTATATATTTAATATATTTTATGCAATTAAGGTGATTAAGGGAAAAAATCAATGGCGTATACGCCATTGATTTTTTCCCTTAATCACCTTAATTGCATATCCCTGGACTACATAATAGGGTGGAGCGAAATTTTTTTTTCCTTACCCTGGGGGTGGAATTTGTAGCCTATAAAAAAAGATAATTTTTGAAAAAAAAAAAAATTTACTCAACGTCTTGAGGTGGCCCACTGATTTTTAAATTAAATTTAAGTTAAAATTCTTTTGAATAAAAAAAAATAATTTTTTGGCTTGTAATCTTCAAATTTATCTAAAAATAAACAAATTTGATCGTGTTCAACTCGAAATTCGCTCTATTGCCTCAGAAAAGCATGTTATAACTATATACTATACTATTTTGGAATTTTTTTAAAAACAACAATAATGACCACAAAATTTTTTTTAAGTTCATAACTGTTTATTAGCAAGAAAGAGGACACTCCGCAGTTTCCGGAACACTTTTGAAAATTTTTTTTATTCAAAAGAATTGTAACTTAAATTTAATTTAAAAAATCAGTGGGCCACCTCAAGACGTTGAGTAAAAAATTTTTTTTTTATTTCAAAAATTTTTTTTTATAGGCTACAAATTCCACCCCCAGGCTAAGGGAAAAAAATTATTTTTTTTTTCGCTCCACCCTACTACATAAGATATGCATTTAAGTGGATTTTATTTTTTTCTTGAAAACTAAGCAAATACAAAAAATCCAGGAGATTAAAAAGTAATTTTAGTTGATTAATTGAAAAAAATATATATAAATATTACAATGGCGTATATTTTTTTGTCAAAATATCCTGTATCTTGAAAACGAAGCATTTGCGGATGTTTATTTGAACATTTTGTCTTAAAATCACTTAAAGAATCGTATGTTAAATGTATTGTTCGTACTTGAATAAAACCCTGTATATATACAGGGTGCACCAAGTATCATTCTTTGTCTATTAATAATAATAATAATATAATATAATATAATATTTATTTATTTTCAAGGAACATACATAAATGTGTTGAAATAGTCAAAATACTAAAAAACTAAACTAAATTTAGTTTAGTTTTATATTTTAGTCTAAAGAGAAAGTGCTCACTAAAAATTTATAAATAAACATTCAAAAACTCTGATATCGTATACAAACATTTAGATGTTAAAAACAATTATATTAATTTTAGAAATAGTTTCAATTCTGTGGGGTAGAAAGTTATAGACTCTAGGACCCATCATATCTAGAGTTCTGTCACTAATATTAAGTCACACATGAGGGTAGTTAAGGTTATGCCTGGTTATAAAATACTTCTAAGGGTATTTTTTTTATTTGCATACCTTGTATACAAGGTTGGTTAATTTAGAGAAAAGTTGCGTAATTACAAGCCTTTAAAGATGAAATTTATAAGATGAAAAAAAGACCTGCAGTTCTCAAAATATTTGAAAAAAACTTTCAAAGCCAAAAATGGTTTTTTGTTTCTGGGAATTTTAAAACAAAGTAAGTTTTACATGTAAAAATACAAATTAATCTAAATTTTCATACAATTCTTTCGCTACTATGTTTTGAGTTAGGTACCTTCGTTGGATTCCTTGATTTTTTTCTATGTAACCATGTAAAATTCGCCATAGAAAAAACAAAGATGTTGGTGGTATCTCAAAATCTAGCAGTCGTAAAAAATCACAAATTGTGGATATGTGTTTATGTTTACATGTTAAACCTTTTTTGAAAATTCTCAGGAATAACAAAGTTATAACGACTTTTGGTTTTGCCAGGTTTTCAGTTTTTTTCAAATTATTTGAGAACCGCTGATTTTTATTTATACATAGAAGGAAGGCATTATTTCACAAAATCATATGTTTTGCATTTTGTAAAAAATAATAAAAGAGCCGTTTTTACCATTCCTAAATGATTCTTGCGAAGGATGCAGTTTGTGATTTCTTATAAAAATCTATAATATGAACAGGAATTAGTTTTTTTGACACATCCTGTGTTACTTCCCACGCTGGATAACTCCAAATTAAATATAAATTATAAAATATTAACTTGATAAAATCTATATAATCAATATAATTAGAGATTTAATTTATTAAAATTACAGCAGTGTATATTGCATATTTTCGCAAAATTTATAACATTTTTACAATTTTGCATGTAAAATTGTTTGCTGTTAAAAAGCGAAATATATTTAGCACGTTAACTGATTAATTATTAATTTACCCGGCACTATTATTAAAATAATTACAGACTAATTAAAAGCATTCTTTATTTATTATAATGAGCTTCTGGGTTAAATTAATCTATTTTTAATTTTTTTGACACGAAAACTGTGGAATATTTATACTAAAGGTGTATAATTTTAACAATTTTTTTTATCATACTTCCTTAAAAATAGACTTTTATTTTGCTATGTTTACAATTAAGGTTACAAAAATTAATAGATAGACATTAAAACTGTAAAATAACCAAAAATTGTCTATAAAAATGTCCTTAAAACTTTCTAAAATGACCCAAACTCTAAAATGTAAATTGTATTGGAACAGTCCAAAAATGTCCTTAAAACTGTCTAAAAGAACCCAAACTTTTAGAATCGTTTAAAATCCGTCAAAAAATAAAAAATGTCCTAAAGGGGCATTCCACGATACTCGGGATTCACAATTAAAAATTAATATTTTATAAAAATATGTTTATTATGCTTGTAAAACTGTTTACAATTCTTTAAAATAAATTTAATAAATTTAATAACGTGTGGTTTTTAATTGTGACTGGCGGGACAAAAATTCCCGAGTATCGTGGAATGTCCCTAAAACTATTTAAAGTGACTGTGAACAATTACTGTCCAAAATGACACAAATTGTACGAACCCTAAACCAAAAACTATAGATATATCTAAACATGTCCCCAAAACTATTTAAGTCAAAACGCGTTTGAATGCACGCATTTGTACAAAATTTGGTTCAAGGTAGCAAACACACGCACAAAGTTTGCATTGAAAATTTGCACAAAGAGTCCAAACTTCATGTAAACAAGAATCTTCCTAAGATAAGAGGGCGATGGTGTTCCGTTTGTTCTGAAACAATTGACTAATTTGTACCGAAACGCTACCAAAAGAGCAGACGTCAGTACGCATCGACAATCAGCGCCTCTGATGGTAAAAAAAGACTTAATTTGTGCAATTTAGAGGACAGGTTTTGTCTTTTTCCCCTATTAAGTTCGGGCTCCTTGTGTAGGCTCCATGCTACATGCTCTCAGTGTTGCCAACAGTAAAATGTTAAAATTCTCAAAAACCTAAACAAAAATTCTCCAGAATTCTCCAACTTTGCAAAAAAAAATCTCCAATAATAATTAATGGGCAAAACAAAGAGGTTTGTATGGACATAAAATGCAAAAAATATAAAACAGTTTATTTAAAAAGTTAACAAAAAAATAAATAAAAAAAACAACTTTGTAATATGAGGTTTTAATGCCTTATTATAACATGGAAATAACAAAAATAAGGTCCCAAAAGTAGCTGGCCAAACTTTGCTAACGTAATGTAGGTAAAGATCAAAATAAGTCTTTTTTCTATATACAAAGTTTAACGGTCACATTTTAGGATAAACTGTAGAAGGATTTAGATAGTACTAATGTATTCAATTATATCATCTATTGTTTCATTAGTCTTATTTTTATATATTTTTTTGGTTTTTGTTTTAATATATTATCAGGGAGGAGGTAGTCCTTACAGCATAACTGTAACCATTTAAGGCAAAATCTAATGTATAAAAGATTGTTTTATAACGGCAATTTCATCCTGTTTTTGATTTTATCACATTCATAATACTAAATATATGCACGTTGAACGTGTATACACATGTGTATACACGTTCAACGTCAGCGTTGGAGTGTGGTAAAAAAAGGAGTCTTAGAGCTAAATGTACAAGATCTTTGAATACATTTTCTCCAGATGCATCTCTGTATTCATTTATCTCTCCCCAAAAATTTTCTAAATTTTTTAAATATGTGGATGGGGTGTATCAAAGTTCCGACCCGTCAAATTCTTCCAGGGTAACTTAATTAAAAAATCACTAGTACAACGCACCCAACCAAACTTTGCTAACGTAATGTAGGTAAAGATCAAAATAAGTCTTTTTTCTATATACAAAGTTTAACGGTCACATTTTAGGATAAACTGTAGAAGGATTTAGATAGTACTAATGTATTCAATTATATCATCTATTGTTTCATTAGTCTTATTTTTATATATTTTTTTGGTTTTTGTTTTAATATATTATCAGGGAGGAGGTAGTCCTTACAGCATAACTGTAACCATTTAAGGCAAAATCTAATGTATAAAAGATTGTTTTATAACGGCAATTTCATCCTGTTTTTGATTTTATCACATTCATAATACTAAATATATGCACGTTGAACGTGTATACACATGTGTATACACGTTCAACGTCAGCGTTGGAGTGTGGTAAAAAAAGGAGTCTTAGAGCTAAATGTACAAGATCTTTGAATACATTTTCTCCAGATGCATCTCTGTATTCATTTATCTCTCCCCAAAAATTTTCTAAATTTTTTAAATATGTGGATGGGGTGTATCAAAGTTCCGACCCGTCAAATTCTTCCAGGGTAACTTAATTAAAAAATCACTAGTACAACGCACCCAACCAATACTTTCAATATTTTTTATTCTGTATTTTAATTATTAAAAATTCGCTAAAAACTCTCCGATGCATCTTTAAATTCTCCAGGTTTGAGACTTGTCGCTATCTAACTTGAAAACTCTGAACCAAGAACAACAAATCACCAGAAATGGTGAAAAATTCTCCAAGATAGCAACACTGCATGCTCTAGGCGACGCGCGCGGAATTGTGCTAAGGCATTTTAGCTCAAACTACTTGCTCTCCTAAAATTAAATATTCAAAATTCTACTATTTAAATTAGTACCAGCATTGTTTACTAATAAAATAGTATTTTTTACTTTTAAATAGTTATTTTTCACTACTTAAATAGTTCAAGTTTGACTAATTTAAGATAAGTCCCCATCTTTGACTATTTCTGAGAGTAAAATTTCTTTAATTGTTTTTAATTCTTGCGCCCAACAACAAATTATAGTTAGAGTTAAATGCATGTATGGTCCATGGTTATAACTGGCCCATAAAAACAGACACACACTGAGAAAAAGAAATATTTATTATTAAGAAATCAAAACAATTGCGATTTTTTAAAAATATATGTTAACTATTAAAAAATTTCTTAATCGTGAACAAATTATATACTAATTATTATAACATCGTCCGGTGATTGTGTTTCAGACAAATAAAGGATAAAGTTGTCTTAGAACTGTGATATATTAACAGTTAATATACCTAAATTCGAATAAAACGTTTTAACATTTGTCAACATAATTTTAAATGCAATATGCGCAAGCATGTGACGTTGCCGTAGTTTTTTACAAAATCTATCTACATTTGCTAATACCTTATGAGCTTCTTTAATTCAACTTAACCAGTTCTTAGACCCAAATTAATATTTCTTTCGCCATATCCAACTCAACGATATGTTAATAGTTAACGTGCCTCGTTATTAACAAATATTTCTTTCTCTCAGTGACACAGATGCAAAAAGTTTAGCTCAAAGCAGCAACACAAAAAAGATATTCAACTTTAAAATATTATTAACAATATTTATAAACAGATATAACTGATTTTTATAAAAGAAACAGTGGAGCCTTGACATCCGCTTGACAATAGACAGACCTGAGTTAAAACTTTGTGTGGTCTTAAATTATAAAAAAATGTCCATATATGCAAAATGACCCAAACTGTTGAATAACTATTAAATTCTAAAACTCAAATATTGAAATATCGAAAGAGAGTAGAAAAGTAACAAAAAAATAGGAAAAGTCTAAAAAAACACTTTTATCCGACTCTAAAATGTCACAAATGGCTGTTACATTTGATTACATGGTTTTACGGTTTAAACTTTAAACGCATTTTCTTTATATTCAGACGATTAAAATCATGAAACAACACACAAACAATTCATCTTTCATTCGAAATAGAAACGTTTTCAGTCTCTTGCAAATCTGTGCCAAACGTATTTTTTTCTCTCGTTTCGGCGATAAGTTAAAGCGACATTTGTCGGGTTGTTTCATAGTAGATTAGGTGATGAAAGCACGCCGTTTGTCAAGTAACTTTATTATTAGAACGCAAGCGAAAAGCGACCGCGACAAAAATTAATTAATTATTTCTAAGATCTGCTAAGAGATGTTTAATGATCATGCACAAAGTGTGGTTTATATTTGATGGATTAACATATTTTTTAACATATGGCAACACTATATTAGGGTGATTAAAAAATATATATATAAATATATATGTTAGAGTGTCTCAAAAAAACCGACTATTTCTTTTTTTCCAAAGAACATTGAAAATTCGTCAGAGTATCTCTAGAAAATGACCCTGTGAAAATATGACCTCTTAATATTAATATTTAGAGGTGGCGTTTTGTAATTTTCTATTTCCCATTTAAATAACATGGGAAATTTTTATTTTCAAATTTGGAATTTTGTATCGTGATAACGAGCTACTTTATAAGTATGACGAAATTACTCCTTATAGGAAATTTAATGCTCTACAAAAAAGGTCTGATTGACTTTTTGCGTAAGTCAAGCCGTTTCAAAGATATCGAGCCTCAAACTTCAGAATGTTTAGAATTATGCTCTTTTTACAGGTAGATTGCGCAAAAAATAATTGTATGAACAACCTTAACGAAATTTGAATTACTTATTTGCTTAAATCAGGAGATAACAGAAGAAAATTGATATTAAGTAAAATGGACTATTAACATGACTATATAAACAGTAAATATATTATTAATACATAATGTAAATAAATTTATAGTAAACTTCTACCAAATTTCTTTAGGTAAGTGAATATTTTTTGCTAAAAATCAATAAAAATTATCATTTATCGAATTATTAAGAATTTTATATCTGGATTCCATCAAATATATGCATATATTTATTCTAAAGTTAATAATTTTGGGTCTTAAATACATATAAATCGATTTTTTTGTATTTAAGAAAAAAAAAGCATAATTTTAAACATTCTGAAGTTTGAGGCTCGATATCTTTGAAACGGCTTGACTTACGCAAAAAGTCAATCAGACCTTTTTTGTAGAGCATTAAATTTCCTATAAGGAGTAATTTTGTCATACTTATAAAGTAGCTCGTTATCACGTTACAAAATTCCAAATTTGAAAATAAAAATTTCCCATGTTATTTAAATGGGAAATAGAAAATTACAAAACGCCACCTCTAAATATTAATATTAAGAGGTCATATTTTCACAGGGTCATTTTCTAGAGATACTCTGACGAATTTTCAATGTTCTTTGGAAAAAAAGAAATAGTCGGTTTTTTTGAGACACTCTAATATATGTATGTCAAAGCTTACCAAAAATAAAAGAATTTTACTTAATTTTACATAAAAAATTCTTCAAATGTGGAAAATCGTATTATTTAAAAGATGGTATTTTCACAGAAACTTCGTCTATTTATTAAGTTTACGAAAATCTGCCAGTGGCGGCTCATCAGGATAGGCCTCTGAGGCTGCGCCTCACCCTTAAATGAAGGAGCAAACGACCTTTTGTATTTAGCTTTTTACCTATTACAAGTGTAATTTTACTACAGTTCCACCCATTAAAAAGTAAAAAATCAATCAATCATACTAAGCATAAATGGTAAATTAAAATTCACGCTCAAACCGCTTCAACCCACTATATTGTATGAAAGTCGACCGAACAGAGGCGAAATATTTATAGCCTGTGAAGCTCCTACTTACCAGCAAAGATCGTAAACTATTTACCTACTAATATACATCAGGTAAGTTCGCGTCTATTTGTCGCTGCTTGAGGCTAGAGAATTGGACCTTGGGCTTGCTCTAATTGGTGGTTTTCTATCACATGACTGAAGATGTGGTAGATGGAAGATTAAATTATTTAAAACTTTTGTCTGATCTTTTATAGTTTTTACCTCGATAAGTCAAATTTATTATTGCAGTGCACGGGGCCCCGCGGGGGTACATACACGCTACACAGGTAAGTTTTCTTTAGTTAAATATTTCTGTTTTTTTTTAATGAAATCTGTTCATGACATTATTCTATCAATAATTGAATCGCTTTTTTAGAAGAAACGAAACTGAAAAAAGACAGATATTTGACGATAAGAGGCAGGGTAAGCATTAGGGTGGGCCGAAAAAAACCGATTTTGAGCTACGGCAACGGGGTAGGTTTCAAAAGTTGTGAGTTTACTTCAGTAACAACTCTGCAAAATCCTAATTAAAAAAAAAAAATATCTTGAGTCTGCCCAAGGGGATTGAAAATACGGATTTTTTGTAAAAAACTTGTTTTTGGACAAAAAATAATAATTTTGCCAAGTTGATATACCAAGTATGGGTAGGGCTTAGAGGCTGCTTTAAGACTTCTGTTACATCATATATAAAAATCACATCAAAATAATAACGCTCCGAGTCTGCGCAATTGAGCTAATTTTTAAGTAATTTTGTAAAAAATCGTCAAATATAGAGTTTTTGTGCAACTCTTCGCTAGTTTTTGAAACTACCCAGGACTCACCACGTGGAGGTAGTTGCACATGGAAGCAGCCTGTTGGCTGTTGTCAACCATCTAGGGCTGGCATAATTCGACGGATCGAGAAAGGCCTAATCGACAATTGCAATGGGTTATATGTCAACTGCACACAAATGAATTATATATAAGTATTTCTTTACCATCAAACGAATTAAAGAAACTAGCTGAATTTATTATAAAAGTGTTTGCACCAGCGTGGTTCACTATAAAAATAACCCAACAATAAGTCAAGGTGCAGTAAATCTTTGGAAAGCTATTTCGTTTTGTTCCTACTCAAAAGATGAATACAAAGCAATTATGCAAAAGTGTTTTCAAGATAATGGATTCTTTTCTCATCCAGAAAACATTATCCTAGCGATGTTTAAAGATCAACGAAGACACATTCGTCATTTAGGTGTTAGGCGCATTATCACAGCAAGGGTTAGAGCTGAAGTAAATAAAACTATAGGACGATTTGCAATGCCTAAAATAAATTTTTGTGCTAAAGACTATGTGGATATGATAAGTTGGCAAGATGTGAATGTAACTGAACCTCCACTTACCAAACATTTAAATAACGAGGCAATTAAGTATTAAAAAGTGATGATTTTTCAGAAATATTTCTTGATCTTCCATCACACAAATATCTTTCCCTGTATACAATTGTATACAATTTTTTATTTTGGCGCATACGCCCCTCTGTTATGATGCCCTTAATGTATGTATTATTATTATTATTATTATAATTTGAAAAATGTATATAAGTAGGTAGTTTTTTATGACATTTTTTATTTGCTTTCTTAAGCAGGAGATATTTTCACATATCAATCAAACCCCCATTAATCATTATTAGGCTTATTACCATTATTACTTTATACTTATAACCCAGGGCATTGTTTTCACCGTCCGTGAAAAACCGCAGAAAAAAGGCATATGGTAGCCGTTAAAAAACTCACTGGCGTTGTTCGGGTTCACGCGAGCGTCATTCTTTTACACTGGACGACAAATTTGCGGTCGCCCGAAAATTGCTATTCTTCGTGTTAACGTACTGGTGCATTAGCACAATGGATTCTATAAGTGTGTTATTATGGATATCCGTTTTTTTGTTCGCCAAATTATCGGTTATTTTAAAGTTATTATATTATTAGTGTGTTGGTGAAACTGTTATTTTAAACCTATTTATGGCTATACTCGTATATCACTATTCTCACAGGTTTATTTTTTATAATTATAAGAATTTAATATTTTATTTAAAAAACATGTAATTAGCATATTTAAAAAAAAATTCTTTTATCAAAATATAACAACCTGTTATTCCTATTTATATATAGAGACAATAATTTAAGTTTTGATTTTAGGGCTATTCTGAGGACTTTATTTATCTCCCAAGCAGTACAATTTCATAAAAAAAATTTGAATTAAATGTGAGGGTGCTTAAAAATTAAGAAAACAAGAAATACGTACCTTTACTTATTATTTTATTGAAAAATTGTGAAGGAAAAAGTCGATCAAAATTCAAATTAAAGTAAAAATCCAAAATCATTTTTTCTGTTTTAAAATTTTATTTTATTTTTATGACAAAAAAATTGTATGATAAAATTTTTACTTAAAACGTTTTCATTTCGTATACAGACTTTAATTTGAATTTGATTTAATTTAATTTAATTTAATTTGAATTTTTATCGATTTTCTCATACAATTTTTCCAAAAAATTAAATGGAAATTTTTTGTATAAAAATAAAATAAAATTTTAAATAAAAAAATATATTTTGTATTTTGACTTAAATTTGAATTGTAATCGACTTTTTCTTATAAAATTTTCCAAAAAATAATTAATTCTAAATGTGTTTTTGTTTTTTTTTTAATTTGAAAATCCAATAGGAGGAAAAAGAGGGGTCTTGTAAAAAGAAAATACTACAAAGGTGTTAATAAAATTAAACTATAAGAAGATTCACAAACAGTTTTATTGAACAAAAAATAGGTTCAAAGTCACTTTTTAAGTTAAACTGAGATAAGCATGCCATCATATTTTAAATACTACAATAATACGTATTCGAACATGTTCGAATGTTTTTAAAAAACGATCCTAGTTCCTAGAAATCAGGCTCTAAAATATGATATCTTTATGAAAAGCGATCAGAGACTTACCGACGAATTAGTGGTTATGTTTTCTATAGCAATGTTAAAGAAACGCATTATCTAAGACTATTCCACTCATTACTTTTTGGGCCAATCAGAATTCAGAAAACGAGTGGTTTTTTCAGTTTTGCAGCGATAAAACTACTATTCAGGTGACTATTTCCCTCGTCTTAATATCCACCAATCACAAACGCGCAATTTTGAATTACAAATGGTTTCTAGGTGAAAAAACTATGTGACAGAACCTGTCAGCAGTTTATTCGAGTTTACCCGCGGCAAAACTTGACAGCTGTTGTCACCAAAAATTGAAATTTATATTTTAATTGTTAACTGTTACTCATGAAATAGTCTTGTCAAATACCATTCGGGCATCTAATTTTTCCTGTGAAAAAAATCGAAAAAACACAATGCTAAGTAATATTTTTTAACAAAATGCATTCGTGCAGGTGCAAAAATCCTCCTCTTCGACTCGGATTTTTGTTGCCACCAGCACTCATGCTTTTTGTTAAAATATTACTTAGCAACGTGTTTTTTCGATTCTTTTCGGAAAAATTAAATGCCCTTATGATATTACTTACGAAAAAACCACTCGTTTATACGAGTGGCATAACAACCAATTGGTTGCTATGATAAAAATAATTGTCACTGTTGACGTTTTTAATTTTAAAATTAAAATGTTAAAAAATATGCGTTTTGGTCCAAAAAATCATACAGAAATTGAATCAGCAGTTAAAAATATTCGTGAAATAGTCTTGCCGAATACCACTCGTGATAAAATTTTCCCTGAAAAAATTTTTGATTTTTATTTACTCAAGATTTTTCCTTGGAAATTTCGCTCGTGGCATTAACTTCAAACCACTCGCCTAGCGGCTCGTGGTCTTAAAAATTAATGCCACTTGCGAAATTTCCAAGAAAAAAACATTCGTATAAAAATCAAAAATTTTATCGGTAAAATTTTACCACTAGTGGTATTATATACGATTATTTACATTAAAAAAGGTTGGTTTATTTTGTGTTTTGTTTTAAACCTATTTTTTTCTCTTAACGTTTAAACATGGACTTTGATAGTTATTCACGTGCTCCCTTCAAATATCTTGGACCATATTTTAAGCCACTTTATATTCTGCTTTGTGATGGAAATAAGGCATAATTTCACGTGATTTAACTCTTACGCGAATAAATCTATTGCGTGACTTCTAGCCTATCACACAACTAGATGCATCAGTTACTAGTTTCACACTTGTTTGACTGCTTGAGTGGAGATGGAAAACGAGAAAACTCCAACGTATTATTCTCGATAAATAATTTAAGGTCTTCATCGAAAATGTCTTATAAGACAGGATATGGTGAAACCTCAAAATCTATCCAGTTTATTAGATCGGTATAATCAGCATTAAAATTTAATTTAGGAACTGTAAATTCCCGAGTTGTCTCTGAAGTGGGCGTATTTCTAGCTTTTAAAATGTGCATAAGACCAAGATCTCGTATGGCTTTGCGCTCTTTGGATATCATGCTCAATAAAATGTTCTCAGGACTAGCAAAGATCGCATTGCATTGTATACCCAGATCTATTATCTTTTTCAAATTATTATTTAAGAACCGTGTATGGTTTTAAATACATTTCGGGCACCATCTTTACATAAGGGATGCACTTTTATGAAGAACCTCATCGGCGCATAAACTTTCATAATAAACTCAACAAAAATTATTAAGTTTTTTTACGGTTTTTCACAACTTATGTAAAATAGAAGGATTCGATTTGCTTTAGTCGACCACCTTGCATGTGATAGTTTTACAGGTTGTGAATTGGATACATTTTGCGGGCATTTTCTAAAGGAAACAGCTGGGCATATTTTGTACAAATACCGCTGGTCAGTACTTAGATCATCTGAATTTACTTCAGCCTGAAGTAAATTCAGATGATCTATAGATCATACTTATAAGTACTGACCAGCGGTATTTGTACAAAATATGCCCAGCTGTTTCCTTTAGAAAATACCCGCAAAATGTATCCAATCTTTAGGCAAAAATCCAGTCTTCAGGCAAAAATCCAACAACGGGAATAAAATCTACCACGGGTCGCAACTCACAATTCTCAAGTATTTTTCCAATTGGGCCCATATATTGTGATGGAACAGTTGTTCAGCCATCTAGGTGCTCAAATAAATGTCTTAAAGGTAACTCATTCGCATGTAACTGACAAATAAACCACTGAAGAGGTCTTTTTATTTGTAATTCTAAATATCTTATAGCGCCATTTTTACAGCCGGTATTTACTATAGTGCCATCACAACCAATAACACGCATCTGCAGATCATGATTGAAGCTTATATTATTTTTAACACAAAACTCATAAATACTCACTGCAATGTATTACAATAGAATTCCATTGGAAGTAAGAGATCTTCCTGAAAAAACATTAAAAAGGACTTATGGTTAGTAAGTGTTATTATTGACAATTTTGATTTCCCTGTGGTACTTATGTAGTTATTTCGTAAAATTTTTTTTGATATATTTTTTGTTACCTATTCTATTTAATTTATGCTGTGCATGTAACTTTATATTAGTTTATTCCTTGTTTATTTTTGTGACGTGTTCTACACCCAATGGTACCTATGTATAATGCATTTTGAACTAAATAAGATTATTATTAATGTATTATCTTTTCTACCATCGAAATAAATGCTTTTTATAAATACTTTAGAATCAGTGTGAACTTTACTTAGTAAACTACGGGCTTTTTCACGAGCTCTTCGAACTTTGTTTTTATCTATTACATTTGAAAGATTTTCTTTTGTTATCATACCAACATCTTGTAAAACCACCGATGCAATTGCTGCTGCAGATCTGTCTGGAACTCCAAACCGATCGCAAGTTTTAGGTAATGTGGGAAGTTTAAGTTGATTTCTAGACGAAAAACCAGATGTAATAGCAGAAGAAGCACAAGACTGATCTTGTTTAACTACTATTTTAGAACCAGACACTCCTCTTTTAATTATGGCGCTAGATTTATTTTTTTAATAAGTAAGTTGGATCTGGCGAGTCTTTGTACTTCCTTTTGTTTTCTTTTTGTTATTTTTAAAATTCTTTTCGTTTTTTTAAGATCAACAGATCCTAAGGCCATTTTTCTATAAATTCTTTGATCTTCTAAAAAGGATCGTTCTTTAAATGGTATTTTACGAGATTTTTCACACGAACAAAAAGAAATTGGTTAGCACATAGGAAACATGAAACAATATTTTTTTCACATTTAGGAAAGAAATCTTCTACTTTTAAATTATATTTTGTATTACGTCTGACTTGAGGAAACCTTAACAGTTTCAACTCCGTATAATGTTTTCGAATTATATGCTCGATTCGTTCAAATAAAACAATTGGGATTGAGATATTTTTCCAAAATTCTTAAATTTTTGAAACCGCAATTTTTGAAACGTCTAAGAAACTTGGTTCTTTTCCGGATTATTTAATTTTAAGAATATACCTGACAAATAAATAAAATTTTAGTACACCTTCAATGGTTGACAAAACTTTCTTGTTCAGTTTTTCCAGATATCCCAAAATGACACTTCACTTTTTTTCTAGTAATTACCTATTGTAATATTTTCACTCATTTTAAATATAAAGCACTTTATAAAACTTTATCTATTTTGCGATCATAATGACTTCATTATAACACCGCTTTTGGTGCTTTATCCCACCCAAAATTTTGATTTTATAGGTTGGCTATACTTTAAACAGCATAATATTTTGCATATTGGTTATTTTTATGATTTTTCTAGTACTTACGAGACTTTTCTGGCAAATTAAATTTAAATGTATAAAATTATTTTTTTTTATAGAATTTTTGCAAAATAGATAAAATAGCATAAAGAACTCATGTCATAAGACCTTTTGTCGCACTCGTCCATTACAAAACTCGCTCCTTCGTCGCTCGTTTTATACATTGTCCGCGTGCGACAAAATTACGTCTTATGACATTAGTTCTTTAATATACTATTATAAAACTCGGATAAACAATCAATTTATCACATATTTCGATATTTACGCGATTATAAAACTGCGATTTTAATTTTATAATATAAAACTACAATTAACAATTTATCATATGTTTATAAATTTACGCGTTTAATTTTTTACGGCTTTTAGACAGATTTTGTAGTATTATGTATCAAGTTTGATAAACGCCATTTTATACACGAATTTAATTTAGGCACGAGCGAGCTTGCGAGCGAGTAATGAGTGTATAGAAAAGTTTATAAACGAAGTGCATACTGTACTTTTTCTACGACAAATACTTATTATTATCTTAAAATGATTTAAATAAAAAATTTGTATAGAGCGCCATCTATGAAACAATAGGGGAATCTGTGTGTCACCGTCAAATGTCAATTTTTTTTATTTTATAAACACAGATTATAAAGGTTATAAATCGAAATGTATTTCTTGAAAATTGACAGTTTTTCACAGTGAAAGTAAAGAAAATGTTTTATGAGCACTTTACAGTGGAGTCCGTGTCCGAATTTAAGTTATAGTTTACTGCCGGCGAAATTAAAAGGTCAGTACAATGTTCATATGAACTTTTCAAATATTGGCGTTGAGAAACTATTTAATACTTGTGTATTTTTGTATTGAGATAATAAAATAATTTTCACATTTAGTATTATTTTACAAGAAAGGCACTTTATTTTAACGATTGTATGACATTTGACAACTGTCAACTAACTAAAGGTGGGAGTAGAAAAACACTTTTAAGGCATACGTTTATATAATAAAGAGTTTTTTGAGGTTTTAAGATTGTATTATATCTAGAGATGGGAATCGGAAAGTTTCCATTTTAAGGAAACTTTCCGTTTTGGAAAGTTTCCAGTTGGGAATTTATTTTCATTTTGAAAGTTTCTTTTAAGCTACCGGAAACATTCCTTGGAAACATTCCTTGGAAACTTTCCTTGTTTTTTCATTTAAATGTCAATTGTTTAACCGCTTATTTTCGTTAAGGCCATGATACAAGGCCAAGAAACTTTGAATAAGAATTTAATGTGTGTTAATTTAAAGCAGAAGAAGAAGTATAGCTAATGTAAGTTATGTTACATAACCTCAATGAAGCCGGATTATTCAGCATCATCACAAAAAACTTTTTTAAAAAAATGTAAACAAAATAAAAACAATAAACAAAGTTAAAATCATTCTTACATTTTTGTTGTTTATTTATAGGCATAGCACAATGCCAAGAGAAAAATCTAGTGTTTGGAATTATTACAAAATAGTGCAAAAAAACAAAAAAGACCATGCTCAATGCAAGTTCTGTAAGAAAATCTATGTCGTTAATGCAACCAAAATGGTCCAACATATAAAAAAGTCTTTTTGTGCCCCACAAGAAGTAAGATTATCCATACAAAATTTTAATTCTACTGAGAGTCAAAAAGAGTGACCACAAAGTAGCAATGCCAGTACTGGAAACATAAAAGGATTTGTTGATAATAATATCAAAATATGTCTTCTAATGAACAGGAAAAATTGGAAGAAGTATTTGCTCGAGCAATTTACTCTAGTTCTTGCCCCTTTAGTTTAGTCGAAAACCCTGATGTTGAAATATTTTTTAAGCAACTACGTTCAAGTTTCAGGCTACCTGGAAGAAAGAAATTAAGTACAACTACAACTGCTGAATATGCTAGAATCCAAAAAATAGTTCAAGATAAAGTACAAAAGGCTGATGATGACAATTCTTTCAGATGGTTGGACAGATGTCAATGGGGTGGCACTAATAAATATAATTGTAGCTACTCCGGAGCCTGTATTTTTTAAAACGATAGACTCAGGCACAGACAGACATACTTCTGCTTATTTAGCTCAAAAGTATCTTCAAGAAATTAAACAAATTTCGCGGGCTACAATTTAAGAAAAATATCCACATATTTTGGCATATGGCTGTTTAGCACATGGTTTAAATTTACTGACTAAGGACTTTGCTAAAATCCCCACAGTGGGGATGGTTATTAATTCTGCCAAGGATATTGTGAAATTTTTCAACAATAAACATCTTCCAAAAGGAGTTTTTAAAGAAGTACAGAGGGGTCGTGGTGAAACCCAAAAAACACTGAAAGTTCCAGTGGATACTAGATGGGGTACCTATTTTATAATGTTGGAAAGTTTTAACATTAATAAAGATAATTTAAAAGCCTCATGTGTAGAGATAAAATTAAAAGACAGTATCGATCCCAAGATAAAGAATACCATAGAGTATGAGTATAAGTATAGTATGTATTGTATAAGAGACGTATAACCAGCCCCATTTCCTCTTGACTCTCGAACCCCGTACAGGCCTATGTTTACTTACGCCGATTTTTGTTCTTCCCCAGCAACTTCACGGCTTCACCCGTGTTTGCTGGGTGCGAATGTCCATTGCGTTTCGTACTGTCCCCTATTTGGAGCTCGAGAGCGAGAGGCGAATAGTTATAATAGCCATTCCCGGGTTCGCCGAGCCTATGCTATACGCTCAGTGGGGTATGGAGAAGGGACGGGAGGGTGTTGGTTTTTGGGGGACAATTACGCCGACTTAAAACTAAGTACGACGCGGAATCCCCCTAGACCAGTCGATTAATATTACTCCAAACATTTGGGATTACTATTTGGAGTTGGGGAGTTGTTATTGCTGCAGTGTGTAGTTACCTAGTCGAGGTCTTCGTCTTGTTCATTATTGTCATTATCCGTGTCGGATAGTTCCTGAACTTGGTAAAGTGTGTCGGTTGTTTTTTTTATTTTGTTTTTATTGTTGCTAAGTTGCTCCCAACTGGTCTTGTTAATTTGTGAGAAGTGCAATGTCTACTATGGTGTTTATGTTTCTGACGAACGTGGTCGGGCTGTTCCTGGGTGCGGGCTGTTTGGGAGATACCTTTGTGGTTACGGGTACCTAGTGCACCTAGTCTGTAGCATATTGCTATTGTACGGGAATTGTCGTTCAGTCTCGCGGATATCTTGTCTTTCCCGCCCTGCTCATGGTAAATTCGATTGCGACGCTGAATACGTCTGAGGTGGCTAGTATTGTTTCCAGTCCGGCCCAGAAGCCGTAATTACCGTGGTCGTTTAGGTACGCATTAATTTGTCCTGTTTTGTCACTTATGTGTTCATAACGACTGCTTAGTTCGTTTATTGCGTCCTCGATGTAGGGTCTGTACGTTCCTAGGTTATTACGTAAGTGGTTGTTTAATATTTGTCTAGTCTCTGCTGTTGTTTCAGTTTCGCGTAACGAACCTATCACCGTGTTAAACAGCTGATGTGCAATCGCTGCGATAAGGCGGTTCCCAGTGGGGGGTATTTTTTTTACTTTTACTATGAAGTCAAGAGTGTTTACAAATTCCATGGAGTTTGATTATAGTGCTTTTTTTAACTTTGTTTATTTTTCTTAGTTTATGTTGTTTATGTCTTAAGTGTCAAATTTATTTGGTCTCGGTTTATTTTACTTGAATTGTTATGTTGACAGCTTTATTGCCCTGTTCAACTTTGGTGCGTGTCCGCGATCGGCTGTTTGGTTTTTCTTGGAAAATTGACTTTTATTTATTTAATGCCGATGATTATTGTTTTTTTTAGTTAGGCAATGTGCCTTGTTTAGTTCAATTTGCAAATTATGTGTTAGGTCATGCGGAAGAATTGGAAATACTTAGCAAATATTTGCAGGTGGCCTGATCCTCCCTTGTATGTCCTCTTTTGTTTGGCCTGTGGAGATCGACCTGTTGACCGATGGTGCGACCGCTCAGGCACTGACACTTGTCACTCGACACTTTCTTGTCACTCAACGCTTAAAACTTTTGACCGTTTCACTCATAGAAATAACACTCCGGAGTGTTATTTCTATGGTTTCACTATGTTCGCCTGCACCTGTCACTTCACTCCTCCTTTTCACTTGGCCGTCAACTAATTATTGACCGTATTGTAGTCTGTACTCACAGTATTTTTTTTACACTATAGTAGTTTGCACTATGAAGGTTTATTTGTTGGTTATGGTTTTATCGTTATACGTTTTACGTTTACTCTGCCTCTGCTGCGTCGACTTATTCACTCGACGGCTGGGACGAGAATGACCCAAGATAAAGAATACCATAGAGGATAACAAATTTTGGAAAAAATTGAACAAAATATTAAAACTTCTACAACCTATATCAGCATCAATAAACTGCCTAGAAGGGGATAAAGCAACCCTTCTTACAAACATCTTAAAGATATAGAAAATTATATAACACAGTACTTAGAAGCTTTTTCTTTGACAGACCATTAAAAAATTATGGATAAGTGGGAATTACGGAAAGTATTCATGACACATGATGCTCAGGGCGCTGCATGTTTTTTGGACCCACACCAACATGGATTAATAGATGATACAGAATTTAATATCATAGTGCAGTTTCTAACAACACTTGGTAATAACATGGGAATTGATGAAACAGAACTTCTTAAAAACCTTGTTGAATATAGATCTCAGACAAGCATTTTTTCTAATAAGGCATATTGGAAAGTTGCTGCCAATGTTTCATCAATAACATGGTGGACTGGATTTTATCCAAATATTGCTCTTACGAAAATAGCAAAAAGGCTATTATCAATGCCAGCCACTACTGGTAGCTGTGAACGAAATTTTAAATTACATTCTAATATTAAAACGGTGAAGAGAAATAGACTGACAGTTTCCAATACAGAAAAAATCGTTTTCATAAAACATAATTTACAGTTCTTTACTAATGAAAGATCTGATGAAAAAGCAATATATAATTTAAATTTAAAATTACCAAACGAGACTGATAGAATAAGTGATGTTGCTGCCTCAATAGAAAGCAAAAATGATACCTATGAAGATGAACTAAGTGAAGAAGATATCTTTAACATAACAGATGAAGAACATGAAGATGAAATAGATGTGTTTAACCAAGAAACTAATGAATATGAAAATTACGAGTACCAGGAGGAATCAGAACAAGAAATGATTAATGAAAACCCAGAAAATACATATCCTAAACCAAGTACATCAAATGTTGTATTGGATTCAGTTCATAAGTTGCAATTTCTATTAAAAGATGGAAGAAAGATATTAATCTTAGATAAATTTAAAATACAGCAATAACACTTTTATTTACCTGTTTGGATTTAAAAAAATCCTATTTTGTGTTTTTTACTTTTGCTATTTTTTTATGTGCAATGGTAGTCAGTACTAGTCAGAAATGTTAATTTTATTTTGCCTGTAGTTTTTTCTTTCATATTTTATCAGTCAGAACTGCAATACTATTTTTAGTATCTTTTACTTTTCAATATTCCTATATATTAGTTACTTTGTCCCTTTTAATTTTTTTTACGTAATATCTAGGACTTACTAGCAGGGAATTTATTTCTAATAGTAAACATTTTATTTTTATTTTGTAGGTTTCAGTATACAATAGGAATATTCCAAAGTAAAAGATACTAAAAATAGTATTGCAGTTACATTCTTATAAACATTTTTTTTATTTATTTTCTTAATAAAATTTGACAAAAAGTTAATGTGTTATATATTTTTGCAAATCCCTGGCATAAAAAAAAATATTTTCGCAATAAAAAATTTTTTTTTTAACTTTCAGAAAATTTCGGGAATTTCCGATGGAAAGTTTCCGGGAATTTTCGTCAAATGGAAATTTTCCCATCTCTAATTATATTTACTGACGTTATTAAATGGTTTTAAGACTGTCAAGTATAAGACATTTTTTATGAATTCAGAATTTTATGAAGTGTTTGCGATATTATTTCATCGTTTTGGTATTATACATAGATTTAGGACAATTTAAGACATTTAAACACGTTTAAGGCATACGTTTTTTGAGATAGTGTTTGATGTTTTAAGACCATTTTTGTATGAGTTCATAAGTTCAAGAAATGTTTAGGATATTTTTTCATCGTTTGGGATTGTATACTACAGTAATCATGATTTGTCATATTTAGGGCATTTTATACTTTTAAGGTTAATATACGTATGTATTGGACAGTATTTTATATTTTTAAGACTTTCGAGTTCAAGACAAAAGGATATTTTTAAGACAATATTTATGTGAATTTAGAAGTTCAGGACATGTTTAGGGTATTTTTTCGTAGTTGAAGTTTATATTATAAACTGATTTTATCTCTTTAAAATCTAATTTACGTAAAAAAATAAAACCACAATTTAAAAAAAACAATTATTTATGTTTTTCTTTGCCGTACATTTAATTTAATTGCTTAAATCTAAATCAATTTAAAATTGAAATGTCACCGAGCAGTGGACCCTAATTAACAATATTAATTAGATACAAACATTCGACCACGGAATACACGAATTCCCTGATACATAGTTAATAGACGTAGTCTAAAAAAAGGGGAAAAAATGCCTGTCGACGAATTTTAAGCGCGATCAAATCATTTATCTGCGGAGTTGGCTGTGTTGGCGCCTAGTCTGAGCATTTGTTTTAACCGATGGGACACGCCCACTGTCCCATTATAATACCTTCTTCTTTTTCTCGAAGGAGACGATGCATCGCGATGCCACACCGTTTGTTGTCGTTTCGGGACCAGAGGTATTGTGATCGAGGCGACAGCGTGTGTTTTGTTTTATCTATGGGAAAACATGATTTTCGATAGTTCATTATGGGTTTACATGCTTTGACATAGGTTTTATGGGGACCGAATTATTCCGTCAATAACTAATTATGTTTTGGAATTCCTGGGACTTTTCACACGATATTTTAAATCCTATTTTCTTTTTCAACGTTTTGTTTAAACTTTTTAAAATATTTAGGGACATTTTAAGGAATTTAATTTAGGCACGAAAAGTTTATAAACGAGTTGCATACTATACTTTTTCTAAGACAAATACTTATAAGTAAGTATACTATACTTTTTCTAAGACAAATACTTATACCTAAGTATTTGTCTTAGAAAAAGTATAGTATGCAACTCGTTTATAAACTTTTCGTGCCTAAATTAAATTCCTTAAAATGTCCCTAAATATTTTAAAAAGATAAATCTAAAAATGATTTAATTTAAATATTTGTATAGCTATATAGAGCGACATCTATAAAACAATTGTTAATAGATTAACCACTTGGGAATGTGTAATAATGTCAAATGTCAAACTTGTATGTGTAAATCGAAATGTTTCCCTTAAAAATAAAATCCGATAAAGCAGTTTTTCACAGTGGAAGTACTCTGCGGTGGAGAATCATGCCAAAATTATGTTATAGTTTACTGCCGGCGAAACTTTTCAAATATTAGCATTGAGAAATTATTTAGTAACTATAGTTATACTTCTGTATTAGGATATTAAAATAATTTTTACATTTAGTATTATTTCACAAGTAGGGCACTTTATTTTACCGATTGTATCACATGTTTGACAACTTAAAACTAACTTTAGCCCGTGACTAAAAACCTGTGGCTAACTTCAGCCCTTAACTAAAAGGCCATAAAGCCACAACTTATCAATTTGTTAAATATTTAAAAGGTTACTTAGTATCAAGTAAACATGTACGATAATGGGCGTTTTAAAGGTGGGAGTAAAAAAAATATTAAATGATATCTTTAATAGTTTTTTTAATACAATTTAGACACTTTTTCACCATTCCAGAATACCGTGCCACTGCGCGCGTCGCTTAACAAAATAATGTATCATTAACCCAAAGGGCAAGCACAATATATTTGAAACGGTTTCTGAATATTAAGTGTTCAGACTTTCCAAAAACAACAATTAAAAGTAATTAAGTAATAATACATATTGTAAATTTGTTGTTATATTGGCATAATTAAGGTTTAAAACTGTATATTTTTGTGCTTCTTAAGTTGGCAGCACGAAATAAAAATTATATGTCCTATTGCATATTTGGGTTTTTTCGTAAATAATGGGCCTAACAACGGGAATATTGAACTCATTATTCACGTTGTTAGCCATCAGTGATTGGCAGTCTTATTTGAAAAATCATAGTATTACACTCGAAATAATGCGCATTATTTACTCGGATGATTTACGCCTCTCGCCTGACGGTTCGAGATGCAAACCTCATCCTTGTGAATAATAGCCTGCATTATCTTTCGTATAATAATATACTATTAAAAAATAATTAAATAAAATCTGACATCTGTCAAATGGTTAACCTCACTTTTTACCAATTTTAAATATTATTATAGTCGTCCTTTCCCAATTTTAAACCCGATTGGTTCAAATCACAGTCAGTATTAAAATGGGATAATCACTGATGCCTAACAACGTGAAAAAAGAGTTCATTATTACCGAATATAATGTTTATCATTAAATACGCAAAAACCCAATATTATGCAATAGGAGTTACTGTAGATAATAGTATATTATGTATTAAGTTTGATAAACGCCATTTTATACACGAATTTAATTTAGACACGAGCGAGCTTGCGAGCGAGTTCTTAAATTAATGAGTGTATAGAAAAGTTTATAAACGAGGTGCATACTATACTTTTTTTACGACAAATACTTATTATTATCTTAAAATGATTTAAATCAAAAATTTGTATTGTATTTGTGCATCCATGAAACAACTGTCACATTTTTACATTTTATAAATCGAAATTTATATTGAAAATTGACAGTTTTTCACAGTGAAAGTAAAAGAAATGTTTTATGAGGACTTTACAGTATATATATACAGGGTGAGTCGGGAGGAACGGACCAAACTTCAGGAGTGTATTATACACATGAAAATAATGTAAAAAAACTCATATGTTCTTATCCGATTTTTATTTGTTTTCAAATTATAGCACAAAACAAAAGTTCATACATTAACGTTATTTTAATCATAGCGTTCTTTTAATAAATGTTCGAAAATATAGCCATTGACCTCTAAACATTTTCTGCGTCGTCTACGAAGAGTGCCTGTTGCTCTCCTAATTGATTGACGTCTGTCTTCTTTAATAACGGCTGCAGTATTTTGAATACGTCGAATTAGGGCATCACGTGTGTCCACTTTTACTTTATAAACCTCATTTTTAAACCAGCCCCATAAACAATAGTCTAGTGGTGTGAGGTCTGGGGATCTTGGAGGCCAATTAATAGGACCACAACGCCCTGGAAATCTTTCGTCCAAATGTTGCTTAACGTGACGGGCGAAATGTGCAGGAGCTTCATCGTGCTAGTAGTGGTGGTCTCTCTATAGAGTTCGTGCCCGAATTTAAGTTATAGTTTACTGCCGGCAAAATTAAAAGGTCAGTACAATGTTCATATAAACTTTTCAAATATTGGCGTTGAGAAACTATTTAATATTTTTGTATTTTTGTATTGAGATAATAAAATAATTTTCACATTTAGTATTATTTCACAAGAAAGGCACTTTATTTTAACGATTGTATGACCTTTGACAACTGTCAACTAACTTAAAACTAACTTCAGCCCGTGACTAAAGCGCCGTAAACCCACAACTTGTCAATGTGTATTTAAAAGGTCACTTAGTGTCATGGAAACATGAACGATAAAGGGCGTTTTAAAGGTGGGAGTAGAAAAAATATAATAATCAACTTCTAAGCCCTCAACATATTTTGTTGCTAGAGTTTTGAAGGAATCTATCACCCACAAGTTTCCCACATTTCCATAGATTATTTCAAAAATTTGTTTTCAAACACGAGAAACAAAATATAATCATGTTGATAGCTTAAAAATTATTATAGTTATTTTTTATGGAACTCTATATACAACGCGTGAGATACAAAATACACTTTGGCCGCCACAGTGTTGCGTATAAAAACAAATTTAACTTTAAAAACTATTTTCTTTGAATATGATAAAAAAATATGAAATTATTTGTGAATGTGTCTAATGCCTCACAAAATCATATATTAAATTTTAAAGACATTCTTTAAATGGAGAGATACTACCTTAATGAGTAGATTATTTAAAGAAAATTGCCTACATTCTTGAATTATTATTCTTTTGAGTTCTTTAATGTTCTCGGGTGGTGTTTTGTAGAGTGGCGTTAAACCTGGAAATCTTACCGGCCATTCTTAAGCACCTCTTCTACCAATCCATTTCTCTGAAAACTTTTGGTTCAACTATTCTCTGACTGGTTTTGTTGACATACATGTTTCCTTGTTTGTCCATCTTATTTTCTAATGACTGGGTAATAAGTGGGTCTATAACATTTTCAAGAAGATCAAGATATAATTGTCTACTCAAGTGTTCTTCGATAAAAAGCGGTCCAATTATTTCGTTGCGAAGAATACCAGCTCATGCATTGATTTTTTGAGGATACTAAGTATAATCCTCTAAAAAAACATGTGGATTTTCATTGCCCCAGTACGTACAATTGTGTTTATGTACAAATCCATTTAGAAAAAAAGTATATTCATCGCTGAAACAAATAAGTATCTAATAAATTGGGAGCAATCTTCGCTTAGTTGCTAGCACATTTGAATTTCATAAAAAAAAACTTAGGTATTTATTTTTAGAACCTTATGACGGAACCAACAGAAATATTTTTTAAAGCAGCTACTTTTTTAATGGATGTGGATCCCACAGCAAATTGACCGAGAACTTCAATTTGTGGAGCTTTATCCAGTACACCAGTTTACTGACGTATTGATGGCCTACATTTTGGCCTAGATGCCTCTTATTAAAAACACGTGCGGTTCTACGATCACAGGAATCAAATCTGTAAATAAAAATTAATTTGGTTCTTTTTTCTAAAGTATACACCATTTTTTTTATATTTAGGTAGTTTGATATATTAATATAAATACAGCCCGAATATAGGGAAATGTATAGGGCATGGCCTCCAACGCGAGACACAGTAGCTAAGCAAATAGCCTGCATCGCTAATGAGATTTTTTGCATTATTATCATTTAATTTTTAAGGTCGTCTTACCTGCTCGACCTTTCGTCATGTCGTTTATCACACAAGGTATTGTGACGCGCGTTGGAGGGAGTTGAGGCCACGCCTAAAACGTTTCCCTATATTCGGTTTTACTCTGAATGGGCTGTATTTTAACTGAATTGTTCAACAACTCTGCTAAATTTAAATTAAAAATGCGGCATATAAAACAGTTTTAAAATATTTTTATTTTTTTAAATTCGATGGATCAGAAATTGCATTTTCTTTTAAATGATGCGTCGCAAGGTACCATTTAAGATATTTTAGTAAGGGTAGCTGGAGGTGAGAGGGTGCAACATAAAATTTGTTCGAACACAGGATTTGTACTTTTCCTTTGATATCTAAACTGCGCACCACTCAATGTGTCGCGACCAAAAATTTCGTCCTTTTTAAAAATGGCATAACTTTTTTGTTTCTTGAACGATTTTATTTTGGTCTGTGATGTCTGCTAGCCCCATCCTCTGGCAATTCATGCTTTAGATATGAAGCTCAAGGTTCTTCAAATACATTTTCTACAGGGTGATATGTAAAACGGTGAAAAATTTCAATAACTTCATCCAAGCCCCGTTTGTAAAAAAAATATTTTTTTCGTATTTACTTTGAAATAATGAAGTATTATGTCTTACCTTGAAAATGATTTCAAATTTTTCGAATTGGAATCTTAGCAAAGAAAATATGATTTTTTTCCAAAAGAGTACATTTGAGAATTTTTGCAAGGCAATACACTCGTATTTTTAAGATCGTTTCTTAAATTTTGCACAAGCAACAAGCAACAAACTTCCATTATTTTCAGAGGGGCCTAAGGAAAGATCACTTTTTCAAAATGACATTTTGGTAAAAATATGCGAAAACTAAACCTGAACCGATATTTACGTTCGTGACATGTTTTCTTTATAATTTTAACCTCCTGATTGTGATTCGGTTGTCAAATTTAAGTTTCAGATAAAACAAAATTCACTAAGAATTAAAAAATCGAAAACAATTCCCGGCTGTTAAATGTCTCAATAACATGCCATTGCCAATGCCATTTGGGGATTAATTTTTTGGGCGAAGTTACTGCAATTTGTTTGAGTGGTTAGGAAAATGTTATATAACTTACATTTACATTGCATAGTGATAACTTATTACTGATAAGTACCTACCTAATTCGTAATAAAGTTAAATACAAATATATGTGTTCATTTTTGCAAATTTTTTGCGAAGATATAATCATAATCAAAACTAGAACATTCAACATAAAAATGTAACAAACAATAACAATAATAACTTTCAATATTTCGTTGGCCCTCCCCTAACCCGTAATAATTTGTTAACCCTCCTAGGCATTACCTCGACCAAGTTCCTTAGAAATTCCTGGGGTATGGCTTCCCATTCTTCCTGAACAGCATTTACCAATTCATCCAAATTTTCCATGCGTCCTTCCCTCTCTTTCATCTTCAGTTTCATCCTGCTCCACACATGCCCAAAGCTGACCAATTCGTTCTCTCAATATCGTGGTCCCTTAAATACTCATTTACGATATTGGCGCGGTGCCGACGGGCATTGTCGTCCACCAACACCAAATTATTGGCAACATTTTAAACTTAAGGTACCACGATATTACTAACACACAAATCTTTATATCTCTCAGCATTCATAACCAATTCACTCTTTCCATTCATCGCCATTCCACCCCAAACAGTCACTCCTCCACCTCCAAAAGCCACCCTTGCCTCCCGTTTCGTGCAATGTTCTCCAACTGTTGATTTGGAGATGTCCCGTAGCTGCAGCAAAGTCTTGCATTGGCATTTCAATCATTTAAAGGAAGAATGGAAGTAACCTGGGTAAGATTGGTGTAGTTATGTAGGTGTAACTTATGCAAAAAAACTTCGAAATTTGGAAAATCACAAGCAAACTGAAAAAACAAGAATATCCCTCATAAACGCGCGTTTTGAATGTTTTTCAAGAACTAATTTTCATCATTTGATCCTTAATTTCATCATTCAGCGACATGATAATAACGTACTAAAGATGCAAAACACAACAGCAATCGGATTTTATTGAGACATCTAACAGCCGGGAATTGTTTTCGAATTTTTATTCTTGGTGATTTTGGTTTTATCTGAAACTTAAATTTGACAACTGAATACCAATCAAGTCAAAATTATGAAGAAAACAAGTCACGAACGTAAATATCGGTTCAGGTTTATAAAACTATAGTTTTCGCAAATTTTCACCAAAATGTCATTTTGAAAAAGTGGTCTTTGCTTAGGCCCCTCTGAAAATAAGTTTGTTGCTTGTCAGAATTATTCAAGGAACAATCTTTCACCATCTTATCTTCTTGGTCCTAAAAAGGCTTAGTGGATTGCCTACAAAAAAGCATCAAATGTACTCTTTTGAAAAAAAATCATATTTTTGTTGTTAACATTCCAATTCGAAAAATTTGAAAAACCTTTTAAGGTAAGACATAAATAATACTTCATTATTTCAAAGTAAAAACGAGCAAAAAATATTTTTTTTACAAACGGGGCTTGGATGAAGTTATTGAAGTTTTTCACCGTTTTACATATCACCTTGTAGGAAATTTACTTGAAAAACAATGAGCTTCATATCTATAGCATGAATTACCAGAGGATGACGCTAGCACCCATCATAGACCAAAATAAAATCGTTCAAGAAACAAAAAAGTTATGTCGTTTTGAAAAGGAACGAACTTTTTGGTCGCGACACATTGAGTGGTGCGCAGTTTATATCAACCTGTCTAGCTCAATATCATATTTACTATAAATCAAAGGGTCTAATTAAGAGCCCTGTATAATTGTGTGAGGCATCACATTCACAAATAATTTTACAGCACATGTTCCAAGAAAATAATTTTTAAAGTTACATTAGTTTTCAAACGCCACAGTGTATTTTGTATCTAACGAGCTCGCTCATGAGATTTTTATAAAAAATAAACTATAATAATTATTTTTTCTACGACTACTATGTAAAAGTCACTTTTCATGATGGCATCGTTGCTTAGAAAATGAATCTTTTCATTGGCAAGGCAAAACACGAATGTAAAGTGACATTTCTGTGTGAAAAGTGACAGGTCTGTGTGAAAAGAACCGGAAAGCGTCGTTTGACATTTAGCTGTCAAAAAAGTTTTTAGGTTATTTTGTTTATTATTTAAAAATAATAAAAAATAAAAGGGTCGCAGAAAAAACATTGTGTTATACTTGTAAGAAAAGCTTTCTTCAAGCTCGTGTTAATGCACACTCGGCCTAACGGCCTCGTGGGCAACTTAAACACTCGCATGAAAAAGTCGCTTTTCAACACTTGTAAAACAAATAACTATTTTATGCTTTCAATATGATCCTGTTTCTCGAGTTTGAAACCGAATTTTTAAAATAATCTTTGGTAACTAACAGAAGCAGAACGAGAAGCATACGTGATATTTTGTATTCTTTCAAAAATTCGTTTCTAAACAAGAGCAACAAAAGAATGGCTTAGAAATTTATTATTAAATTTTTTATGAAAATCCAAAAAAAAAACATTTTTCGTAGCACTTCCTAAAATTGTCATTTTAAATTTTGTGCTGCCAACTTAAAAAACACTAAAATATGACAGTTTTAAAGTTTCTTACTACATTGGCACCGCTGAATTTTCTGTCACGGCCTACTGTTATTTATTTATGAAACTCTTGAAATGAAATCCATGTATTGATAGTTTTCTTTGTATACTTACTGCCCAATAACAAATAAATACAGCATATCCAATTTAAGGACAAAATATCGTTTTAATTGTTTATAAAAATAAAACCGATCTTTTGTCCCTAATTACTTAAATTGGATATACTTACTGCATTTTAACGTTGCAGGGATGTATACCACCTATCTTTTTTTTTAATTTGATAAAACTCCCCAGGAGCAAATCCTGCGCACGGCCCTGCTCTAGAGTGTCAAATTAAGGTAGATATAACTTTCTTAATATAACTTTTTTAAGAATGCTAACCCAAGCTTGATATAGCTGTCTTAAGAGTTTCAACTTAAGCTAGATTTATCTTCGAACTTAAAATTGTTTAAAAATAGGCCACTTAAAATTTTTCTAAATATGACTAAAATTAGTCTTTTGCTCTGATAAAATGTGCCAGAACTAAAGAAGCTTTTTAAAGGCCTCCTAAACGGTCCAAAATCCGTATAAAAATCCGAAATCGTTAAAAACTGTTTTTGGCTGCCCTATATGTAACTGTTTAAAATATATCTTAAATGTTATAAATAAATTGTCTTAAATTGGTCCTGAAAACAATTAAAACGGTACACCCAAACCACATAAAAAATTGGTAAGCCCAAACAGGGATTTTGGTAATACTGTCTTGAAATTGTAAAAGAGTCGTAACCCTGAAAATTGCAAAGCTGCAAATAATTGTCTTCAATTTGTACCGTTTGAACGGCGTTGTTTTTTTAATTTCTTGCAAAACTGTCTTAAATAAAAACCAAAATATGCCAAGGACTATTTAAGACAAAATTATGAATGTTTTTAATAAAGTTCTGTGGCATTATTAGGACAAGGCAGATATATGTAAGACACAATTTAATTATATAGTTAATCCAATTAGGATTGTTTTAGGACATGAAATAAGGCACTTTACAATTATATTCTTTTTTCAAAATGTGAGGAATGGCACATGTCTTACACATGATGTGTAATCGAGTAAAAACTAATTTTGATTTTAATCAATGGCAAAAAACAAGTGTTTTTAAGTTTAACGTTTGTTTTTTGGACCCTATTAACACCTTTATCTCCGAAACAAGATCGGATTCTTGGACATGTGTCCAAAGCAAGATTATTTATTAATATGCTACAAATTATCAATTCAAATTCGAACCAAATTTAATTAAACGCAACCCTATCGTTGGCGCCTCGAAAACCAGTGGCGCTACACCTTTATTTTAATTTATATGTTAGTTATAATAACGGTGAGGATTTTTATGGTAAATTCTTTCGGGGTACGCCCATGCTAAAGACCTTTCGACAGCGTTTGGCGCCACTCAAAGCATGTTTAACATTCCTCCAGAGAGAGAAAGAAGTATAACCCATCCATACAGAGTGACAGAGAGGGGCGGTCAAAAAACTAAATCACCTGTCTATATGACCATTGGTCATCAACATTGATATGCCCAAATTGCGGCCGGCCTCTTCGAAATTTAATATCTATCTTTAACGTCTCCACTCTAATTAAATTCTACCTAATCAATTTAATCGATTTACCATGAGGCAATAAAAAATTGATTATGTTTTTGTTTTATTGTGTAGAAAATTTAATTACCTTCAAAATAAGGTGTTACTCGATTGGTCCCTCTTGCGAAACAAGTGAGATACAGTTTAAAACAACATTCTCATGGCATCCTGCGATAAACTTTGTTTTATTGAATTGCAGGGTCACTTTTTATGCAACTTTAAATTGTAAAATATCAATTTTTTGTGTTTTCGTGCTCTTTATATTTGGAAAACAATTTGTACCCAACAATTCCTATTACTCCCTTATTTTTCGACAAAACCACATAATCAAGATATCTTAGACCAAAACATGTTTCCTTGATTGGGGGCTTCTAAAGGATTTTCACAAACGATTTTTTCGAAAAAAAATTTTGTTTTATTCCATCGGGTGGGCCATAAGATTTCCCGTTATTTGATACCCAACAACCCATATTTATCTCGAAAAACAAGCGAGATATCTCAAACCCAAATTCGAGAAATATATTTCTCGACAAAACCACGATTCGTTATACATTTTTTTAAAGTATTTTTGATGCACTCTGCAAAAATAATATTTTCGTTTCATTACACGAACATTTTTCGTTACACTGCCGGTGGTCTGAGGCTACGGCGCCGTTTTGTGATCCAGTTTTTAGATAGTCAGCGGAGAGAGATGCACCGCGAAGATTTACTGGCGCTATAGCGTTCGCTCGGCAGCGGGCCCTTTTCGACGTACGATTGTGTTTGTGCATACGTATATGTGCACACGGCAGCCTTACAAATCTCTGCTTTTGCGATTGGGATCGAGAAGGCCAAGATTTTCGGCCAACCGAACTATAACATGTGTACGCTGGAGTTTTTTGTTTTTTTGCTTTTGTTTAAATTAAAAAAAATGCTATTAATTATGTTTTTAACAGTATATAGCACTATCTCATCCTAAAAATAGTATAAATAAATAACAGACGAAGATTTTGAATTTCCATGCTTTTATAACCTAAAAATAACTCGCATTTTTGAGAATAATTTTGGAATTTTTCCTTAATCGTAATTAAATCACAAAAACAACTGAAAATGCCACTTCTAGTAGGGGTGTTTCCAGGACTGGGCAAGCTGTCATCATTTAAAAATATTTGTGGAACCCCCCGTGGTCTTTCCTAACGTAAAAACACAGGTAGAACGGTGCGGAACGATTTCATTTTTACAAAATCAATTTAGACAAAAAAAGTATGCTAATTTTTAACATAAATCTTATTTTAGATGGTTTTTCAACGCAGTGTTTTGTTTTTTAATTGGGGTGGGCAAATTTTGACATATTAAATTAAGATGTAGAATCCAAAAACTCGAGAAACTTTGGATTTCAGTTTTATGTGCTTTCTAAGTATTTCTTAATGGTTTTCCTAAGATTTATTTAATTATTTATAAATCCACGTTATAAAACTTAACTGAAATAAATTCTGTATCTTGGGAAAACTTTTTTTTTAATTCCAAAAACATGTCAACTTTTTTTGTATGGCTAAATTATTATACTTTAAAAAAAATCATCCCTTAACGGTGTAACTAACCCTATTTTTTTTTCAAATGCAAAGGTATGTTCAAAAGGTCGTATTTCCATTTGTAACAATTTAGGGCAATATAGATTATTTTAAAAAAAATTCTGATGAATATTTAATAATACTTCAGACCTGCTGTTATATTTCGGTCATCTATGGTTAATATATGCCTTTTAACCATAACTTTGGAATTTTTTCAAAAAATTACATTCAAGTAAAAATGAAAATAAGGCCTTTTGAAAAATCACTCCTCATTTGAAAGGTCGTTTTAATAGCAGTTTTCATTTATTTTATTTTGGTACATAATAAAATATAAACAATTTTTATCTTTAAGCGTTCTATAATTTAAGTTTTATTATTGGTCACTACCAGAGATTTCGATTATCTCCTAGACTAATCAGTCAGGATCAATAAAAAAATTCAATAACTGCTGACAGCTCTAAAGCTTGCTAACCTTAATTTATACTATTAATAACACTAGTTTACAAAATCGGAAAAAAATTCTGTCCACCAAATCCCATTATAATTTTTCCATGTATTTTGACCCACTAAACACGAAAATCACAAAAAAAAAATTATGTAAGCGTTTTTAAAAAAAAAATTATTTAAAAATTTTAATAACTCATACTTAAGTCCTCTTGATTTTAAGTTGGCTTTTAAAAATTTTTTATGAAATAATACTTTTCTCATGAAGCAATTAAAATACATTTCTAAATGATACCAGATGCGTCATAACGATGGCTGATGTGGAAATTGTGCAAAAACAAATGTATGTAGTACATACTATGTACCCACTCCTTTTTATAAAAATAAAATAAAATGTAAAAATAAAAAAAAATATTTTGTATTTAATTTAAATCTTTAACAACTTTTCTATAAGACAATAATAATAAACGTCGAAATAAAATATTTATAAAGGGACTTAAGTCCCCTCTCTCTTGAACCATTTTGAAGTTTTCTATACAGGGTGACCTATTGAAAACAGTCCAGCAAGGTTTTTTCTATGTGAAAATAAAAAAAAACCTTCGTGAAAATAAAATAAAAATCTTCGGACCCTTGTACTTTCAAGGGGACATATTTAGACATTAATTTTATCACTGTAATTTCAACCCTTAGCGGGGGCGCCATTCACCCTTATTTTTTTTAATGGAAAGGGATATATTGTTATACATGTTTTGAAAGGACATTAAAACTAAAAGTGGCTCTTCATTTTTTAAATTTGTGCTGCGGGTTGCCGAGAAATTTAATTTAATTTAATTAATTAGTAGGTACTGTTATTAGTATACTAATAACACGTATACGTATTATCTTATTAACTGTTGTCCGCCGTTTACCTCCATACAATATAACAGCAAAGTGTTCTTGGACATTGTGAAGAATATCGGGTGTAATTTGGCATTCATTAGTTATGCGGTTCCTTAAATCTTCTAAGGATTCATGCAAGAAGATATACATTGTGTATTTCAGATGTCCCCCCAAACAAAAATCAAGGGGAGATAAATCCGGTTATCTCGCGGGCCATTCGTTGCATCCAGAAACTGCCATAATATCGATTTTCTTGAAGGTAATTTCGATCAACGCTATAATAAGTCTAAGTAGGTAGCTCCATTTAAATTTTCCGGTAAGAAAAATGGTGCATATATTTGATCACCAAAAATACCAGCCTAAACGTTTCATTTCCGAGGATGTTGAGTATGAACCTCATGGAAGATTCTCGGATTCTTGTCGGACCAATAACGACAATTATGACGAATGCCATTGAGAAAAAATTTACATTCGTCTAAGAAGCAAACATTAAAAAGGTATCTGTCTACATGCAATTCTTAAATAAGTTGAATTTTATATGGGTGCCATTTATTATGTTTCACAATTCTTTGAACGGTAGACTGCCAAACTCCCGTTACATCAGAAAGTTTTCTGGTACCTAAAGTAGGGTCCAAAGTAATTTCACCCAGAACAGCTATTTCCACTGCCTCATTTCTCACCAGATTTTTAATATCTCGTTTTTTTTATTTGCCACTGAACCAGTTTGCCGGAATTTTGCTACTAATTTTAGCAGTGGCGGCTGGTGGCAGTTATTAGACATGAGACCCACATCAAATTTATATGAGTTTATAATGACACTATATAGACAAGTTCTGCGCAAGCAGAATTTAAATTTAAAAGTTAGTTTTTAAGTGTGCCCCCCCAGCCTCTTATTAAGATAATTCAAATTAAAGTGGTACAAGTTTATCGACAAATTTCAAATTTTATTAAAAAAGTTCAAGTATTACAGATTTTATACCATTTCTATTTTTTTTAAATTTAATAAAAGAAATAATAAAATTTTAAAATGGTATAAAACCTGTAATTCTTTAATTTTTTTAATAAAATTTGAAATTTGTCGATAAACTTTAGTGAGTTAAATATTGCACCACTTTAATTTAAATTATCTTAATTTGGGGGTGCAGGAGGCTGAAGGGCACACTTAAAAACTAACTTTTTTCGCAAACTTCAATTTAAATTCTGCTTGCGCAGAACTTGTCTATATAATGTCATTATAAACTCATATAAATCTGATGTGGGTCCCATGTCTAATAACTGAGATATGGGTGTGCCCAAAATCCACCAGCCGCCACTGAATTTTAGTATGTAACCAATGTACGTGCAAATAAACCTTGCTGGACTGTTTTTAATGGACCACCTTGTATTTAATTCAAATTTTGAAAACTCATTTGTTAAATAAGCAGGAGTTAATAATAATAATATTAATAATAAGCTATTATGTGAAATGATTTTTTTTTCGTAAAATGTCAGTGTCTTTCCCTTTAAAATAAGCAAAATACAGCAATAAAGGGAAGCAAAAAATACTTAAACTTGAATCTGAAATACATCTAAAGAAAACGGGCTAACCTAGAAAAACGAAGTACAGCACTAAATTCAACTACTTAAATGTCACAAATGGCTAAAAATCAACACTGTAAAGTGTTTACATTAAAAATTGCTAAAAATGAAAATTTATTATAAATTAATTAACAACTTGACTGTTTTTTGCAATGTGCGCCATTTTTTAACAATATTTGTGTGGTTATTTTTAAAGAAGCAATAATTTTTTTGAACGCAAAGGTCATCTGGCCAATTTGTAATTTGTCTCCGCCAATTAAATACCGAAAAGGAAATAAACAATTGACCTGTCATAAAATTTGCATCGTGCAGTATTCGATAAATTAGACTTAATTACCCCTAATTGGCGTGTGGATGTATTTCCTAAGAAAGACTCGGCAAGCTTAATTGTCATCTACTCGATGAAATAGAAGATTAGTTAGTTATTAGATAAGTCACTTAAATAATGCCGACTCAAATGCTCGTCATATAAGTTAGTACTGTTGATTATAATGAAAACGACTAATTTGGTTTCAAAAGGTGTCTAAGAAAACATTATTATGAAACATCGTTGTTTTATTTTAATTAGAAATTTCTAATATCACTTTTAAAATTAATGGTAGGTATTAAAAAGTACTTTGGGGTCCCGTTAACGCCAAAATATTTTTTAATCAGGAATTTTTGTTGTAACTCCAACTAATAGTCATATTTTTAATTGAGTCAACTATTTTAAACTTTATTTGTACATATTTATTATAATTGAACTAATTTTAAACTCAAAAATAATGTGGAATTAAAAATATCAAATTAATTCATATATTTTGAATTTACGTGCATTTTGATATGTGACCAAAAAATTCTGTCTGTTTGATTTTGGGCCACCAGGGGTTTTTAGATGGTGGAAAATTATATTTCGTTTACACTGCTATCATACAGGGTGTCCTGAAATTAGTGCACCATACTTTAACAGCAGATTGTACGTGCAAAAATAAGAAAAAAAGTCCCTATAAACATAGGTCAAGAAATGCCTCTTAAGGGAGCTACAGCCCCCAAAAGGAAAGCCCCTGAAGATGGTTTTTATTTAATATCTCCAAAACCGTTAAAAATATAAAAATGAAATTTGGGGAGTTAATTAAACTTTTTATGACCAATAAGACGTAACAATAAAAATTTAAAATTTTTTATGTGGTTTGGGTCAGATTGATAGGAAGTAGGGTTAAAACCACCTTAACTTTTTTGTACGTATCTTGTACCAGAATTTGGTGTCAGATTATAAAATTTTAGAGTTTTGCACATAAAAAAGGTCATCTTGTTGAACTTCGATAACATACACCTTTTTCGCATAAAATCGATTTGAAAATTATTTTACATGGCATAAAAATTCACAATTAAATCACAACCATAGAAATGGACTCGCGTGGTCCTTGGAATACGGCTGCCATGTTTAGGAAAAAATAGAATAATTTAAGACAGGTGACAGTTTCATGTAGTAAGTGACAGGGTGTTTTTACTTTTTTATTTATATTAGATAAAAACCATCTTCAGGGGCTCCCTTTTCGGGGGCTGTAGCTCCCTTAGGAGGCATTTCTCGACCTATATTTATAGGGACTTTTTTCTTATTTTTGCACGTAGAATCTGCTGTTAAAGTATGGTGCACTAATTTCAGGACACCCTGTATAAATAATAAAATAAAAATAAACGATATCAATTACTTATTTAAGCTACCAATAAGGAAAAAGTTTAAAAATGTTTGGATCATTCACCTACTAAGTTATTTGAAACAACACAGTACCAGAAACAACAACCCTTTTCTTAAATTGGATTTTAAATGCAAGTCCAAAAATAAACGGTGTTTTCGTATAAATGGGACACCCCTCTAAAATCTTTATTTAAAAAGATATTAAAAAATTCAGCTTGCATGGTTTAAAAAAGTTTTTTTTTACAAAAATTAAAAAACAAAAAAGCATCGGTAAAATTGTTAAAATGGATTGCTTTTATAATTGAACCAAAAACCTGGCTTATTTTAACGTAAAAATCATTGTTGCCATATATAAAGAACTCACGTCGTAGTATAACCATGTTTTTATTATTAATTTTTAACAAAACACTAATAACACTATGATAGTTTTAGAAACTTTTTTTTCCTAACATTGAGTACTCCAGCTTAGTTTAACTAATTTTGGGCCTCTGATTTAAAAAATGTCATTCGTCTAGGATTTAAAATAATTTTGTTATAAAATGCTCTGCTCAATCACCTCAAAATGTAAGTTTTTTTGTTAGTATTTTAATTATTTATTCAATTATTTTGGCTTAAATTTATCTTGAATGTACTGAAATAATTGGTATACGGCAAATAGATCATATTTATCCTAACAATATAACATTTTAAAAACTAAAACTAAAATTTTAATGTATTTTATGTAAAAAAACAACCATTATTTGACATTTTTTATCGTTTATTTTAATTATTGAATTGAAAGGGCAACAAAGCAAACAAGTTTCGGTATTTTTTATCCAAATTAAGCCCACAAAATTTAAAGCATTGCATAATTTTGCTTTTTTCTACCTTAAATTTATTAAATCGTTTCAAATTTCCAATTGAATTATAGTATTATTGTGTTTAATCCTCATCATAGTCGTACATCTTTTGCTGCAAATTCCAGCAAATGTCTCCTAGCAATGAATCCAACTTCTTTCCGCTATATCCATAGATATCTACCAATGCTCTAGATTTGCAGTTACTTGGTGAAATCGTTCTCCATGTTTATCAGTTCGGCAAATTTACTAGGATGACATATTAACGCTAATTCATTACAAAACGGAGAGCATTTTTTCAATGAATTGGCGCCAATTTTAGGCCCGATATGAACCAAGAAAATTTTCAATGACAGCTGCGACAAGCTCGTTAACTTTGAGAGCATTTTTGAATGCTTGATCTTTCATCAAACGTCGTAGGTATATCAGGTCCATTTAATATTCCTGGAAAGTAGTAGCCATATTTTAAAATTTTGTAATGAAATATTGCGTTGGCGTTGGGCGTAAAGGTGCCGCAACAAAAACAAAACAAATTTACAACGACACTTCCATTACCACTTTCATGTTCTGTTCTTTTTTCATTTTTGGTTCTTAAAATAACTTTCAAGTAAAAATACAATTTAAAGTTTAAATTTTAAATGTCAAAAATTACCTAATAGATGCACTTAAATGTGCGTGAACGATAAAGTAGATAAAGGCGCCTTTATACTTCAATTCGATATTAAATTTTGATAAGACTTAATAAATAAGATTAGAGATTAAATTTTTAGGTACTTTAGGCATGATGTGAATAAAAAAATATCAAATAATAGTCGAAGAGTAATGTTTATACCGAAACCCATTTACTTTGTTGCCTTTTCTATAGAAAATATATTTAAAAACGACACAAAAATTTCAAAAAATGATACTTTTTACCAAAAAAACATATGCATATAATTTTAGTTTTGGTATTTAATAAAGCAATTTTCTGCAGAAAAGTGCTTTATTAAAAATCCCTTATAATACTACTAAAGTGTACGGGCTACAATGAAACAAAAAAAATTATTTGACATTTATCTACCGATGAATTTGTATGGTGTCCCTTTGTATTTTTGACAAAAAACGTCAAAAATATTCTGAACATCCAAAATAGATTTAAGGAAAAAAAATTTAATAAATAATCAAAATATTAACAAAAAACCTACTTTTTGAGCATTTTATTACGCAATTATTAGGTCCTGGAGCAAAACGAGTGGCATTTTTGAAATCAGCATCCCAAAATTAGGTAATATAGGTGGGCGTACTCAATGTTAGTAATTCGAACTATCATAGTGTAATTGTTCCATGCTTATTTTAGGGTAAAAGTTTTTTATCCATGGCAACCATGATTCTCGCGTTAAATTTAGCATAATTTACGGAACAGTTATTAACAAAACACTTAACACAAATACACTGAAAAAAATAAGCGGTTGAAACAACAAAAAATATTAATTCAAATCTTTATGCACTTTAAATACAAGCAATGGTTTTTGCACGTTTACTTAACCATCTAAAAATGTCAAATTGTATTGTTTAATTGAACAACAAATAACAGTCAAATGAACTAAATGAGAATATTTGTTCCAATTTGCTTATCTGGTTACTTTAACATTCTTGATATGTCGGAGTAATATTTCGAAAATGGTTGTGCTAATATTCTTAAGATGTTAAGGAAAATTTCTTGCGCTAATGTTCCAAAACGGTTGGGTTAACATTTTGAAAATGTAAAAGTAACATTCAAAATTATGGAATTAATATAAAGAGAAAGAATTGAAACTTCACCTCGCCTTTTTGTTTTAAGTGCGTCCCACCTACTTCAAATACCGACAGACAGCTGTTTCAACCTATATTGAGGGTCTTATCAGTGTCGGCAATTTGGTGTAGTGGAAGTTCCACTGTGGAACACACACAAAACAAACCGCTACCTGAGCTTATATACTCCTATCGTAAGCTAACTGAGGCGAGATGTAAGAACATCACGTGATCAACACCGTCTAATGACGTGGCGTGGGTGTTCGAAGCGCCCTTCACGGCAATTTTATGAATGCAAATTTAACATTTTAAATTTTAAAGTAACATTTACAATTTGTTAAATGGACAAATTTAATGTTTTGGATTCAAGAGCAACTAAACCTTAATTTAATAGTTTTTTTAGGTAATCCTAAAAATTTAAGTATTTGATTCAACCAATTCCAGCTATTAAATCAAAATAGGATAAACATTTTAATTCAAAATTAGTTTATGTTAATTCAATATTTTAACTGTCAAATGAACAAATAAACTTTGACAAACTCTGACTATTGCTTTGACACCAAAATATAGATTAATCTAATAGGTTTTTTGATGAAACAACATTTTCAAAAATGACATTTAGGCAAACGTTAACTCAACTACATTATTTTTTTCGGTGTATATACACAAAATTTGTCAAAACTTTTTTTACTCAAAAGTAGCAGTATGTAAGGGAAGTAGCGGCCAAGGTCCTAGACTTTTCTTGATTCTACTCCAACTCCAGCGAATCACATTGCAGACATGTAGGTTGGCAGCAGTGCAACCATTTAAGTTCGTACTTTGGTGTCATTTACAATGTCAAAATAACTGTCAATACAAATTAAGTTAATTATCTCCAAAGTTTTATTCCTTGTTTTTGTCAAATGTCACTAATAAAATGACAAGCTGCACCAAAATGCACGGCCACTACTCCTACCACTACTCCCAGAACTATAAATTTCACATCAAGGTACCGTCCAGTCTCTTTCTTGTCACTATAACTTTTACCACCAAATGCAGAACAAACCACCATTGTATTTTAATATTGAAACCGACGCTTTTCATTCCTTTTCAAGCAAAAACACAAAGTTCACAATTATGTGAACCTGCAGACGTTTAAATTCATTTTCATTATAGATCAAAAGATGTTATTATCACATTATAAAAATACATAGGTAGAAATTATGTAAATAAGTACGATGAAGTGCACGCCCTGCACGCCTGCTACCAGCGGGCCTGATCACACAAATTCAAGACTTTTTAAGTGAAACATCTATGACGAGTCCGAAAAATTGCGTTTAATATGTAACGGAAAATATTAAAAGCTTTAAAATGCCCGTAAGTATGAGGAGATAAATTAGCAATGTGTGCTATGGGTTTTAAGGAGAGCAGAGGTTTATTGAAGTGGCTGCAGCCATGGGCATAAGTAAACGAGATTGATTGCCTATTTTTTCACAACCTTCTTGAGGTAAAATATAAGCTGTCCAATATACAGTATGTCCGCGGATAGGGTTGTTCATTTTACGAGAAAAATGTATTCTTCATAATAGTTTTTGCTTGTTTCAAAATGGCTGAATCAGTTTCCACCGTTTCAAATTTCCTTTCCGTTCAAGAGAAACATGAAAAAATAGGTCCTTTTAGTTGAATATTTGTTTAAGTCCCAAAAATTACTTTTCGTTTTCATGGCAACATTTAACACGACTATTGTTTGTTAAGTTTTTATTGCAACAATTCAAAAAAAATCAAGTCGTTTCATTGTCAGTCTAAAACGAACATTTATTAAGTTTTTATTACAATTCAACAAACTACTAATAAATTTCACTCGATCCATTCACCACCTTCATGAACGCATAGCTCAAGTCTGCGACGCAGTTCCCTGTAACTGTTTCTGATCTCTTCCAGCGGTAAAGACGCCACAGCATCTCTGATTTTCTCCTTCAAACGTTCTACATTCGGAAGAAGATCATTCGCATAAACTATAACAAATATATTTGTTTCAAAGAGCCCCAAAGGTAAAAATCTACAATAGTCAAATCAGGGCTCCTCGGTGGCCATAAAACAGGACCATTTCGGCCGATCCAATTCTCTCCAAATTGCTGATTCAACCATTCTACAACTATTCGAGCATAATGTACAGGACAACCATCTTGTTGAAAATAACACCTTGCACGAGAATTAATCGGTAGATCGTCCAACCTTTCATTTAGAAAATGTTGTAACATATCTAAATACGTATGCTGATTAACCGTATTTTCAAAAAAATATGGTCCAATTATACCATGATAAGAAATTGCACACCATACATTAACTTTAGCCGAATATTGTCGATTACGAGCGATTCGGAAATAGGGATTGTGATTGCTCCAGTACCTCACATGCTGAGATGAAACAGTACCATTGGTTGAGAACGTGGCTTCATCAGAAAATATAATATCTCGATAAAAGTATTGATTATCCATGATTTGAGCACCCATCAACAAGCAGAAATCCAAACGTTTTGCGGGATCTCCGTGCTCTAAAGCGTGATTAAAAATTGGTTTGTAAGGATGAATTTTACATTGTTTCAATATTCTTTGAATATGTGTTTTACTTATCCCCAATTGAAGCGATCTTCGTCGTAAAGAAAGTTTCGGATTATTTTGTATCAAATCCGTTACGATAAGAGTGGAAGCGTCATCTTCATTGCGATCTACTTTAATTTTCTTTACATCCAAAACGGAGCCAGTAGTTAAGAATTTCTTTATTAATTTTTGTGCACCACATTTTGAGATGTAAATATCGGGAAACTTTTGATTGAATTCTTCTATAACTCGTCGGGTTGCTTTATCACCTTTACCATAGCACTGTATTAAATAAATTCATTGCTCTTTCGACAACATTGTCATTAATTTTGACAAATTTTCGTTTTAGACTGACAATGAAACAACTTGATTTTTGTTGAATTGTTGCAATGAAAACTTAATAAACAATAGTCGTGTTAACTGTTGCCATAAAAACGAAAAGTAATTTTTGGGACTTAAACAAATATTCAACTAAAAGGACATATTTTTTCATGTTTCTCTTTAACGGAAAGGAAATTTGAAACGTTGGAAACTGATTCAGCGATTTTGAAACAAGCAAAAACTATTATGAAGAATACATTTTTCTCGTAAAATGAAAAATAAAGAAGTTTCTCCTCTTGGCAACCCTAGCCGGGGACATACTGTATGTATTAATGTCAGAATTTTTAATATAACAAAAAATAACTAGTCGGTAACCACACGGAGAAAATAAAACAGTAACCATTGATGCGCAGATCAATAATATTCAATGGCAACGTCAACGTCAATGTAAGTACCTACTATTTGAAATTATACAATTTCTAATAAAACCTCACGGATTACTTTGACAACAGTAATGGTTATTTTTGTCAGCAATGAAAAGTGCCAGGAACTATAGTGACCAATATTCTGTACATTAAAGATTATTTCCAATAGTTTATTGAGCGCATCAATGGTTACTGTTTTATTTTCTCCGTTTAGTCGGTAAGGAATCAGTAAATTATTTGTATGGTTTTAAGATCTAAAACGTAATAATTTTGAATGAATTTTTTATATTAAACACCGCGTTAACTTTTTTTATTTTAGTTTCGATTGATTTCAGTTCACCATCTAACAAATAATTCACCGGACAAATTCATCGAAACTTTTACTTATAAAACAATTGTTAAACTAATAGCTCAATTACTGAAAATTGCTACACTTATACTCACATCAAATAAAGTAAATAATATAACAACAAGTATGGTGTCGCTATGTTATTATTAAGTATTATTATCGATGGTTCTTAGAAAGAATGTTAAAAATTTAACATGTGGACAATTGAGTAGAAATTTGATATATGAGCCTACGATTTTTGACGTTAAAAGGAATAAATAATTTACCAATTAAGTGAAAAACTAATTTGTTTAGTAAGAATTTGAACACGCGCATGCGCATGGGATTGTACAATTCTGCGGTGTTTGGTTAAAAAATCATTATCTCGTAAACTATTTATAAAAAATTTATTTTGAGAAATAAATGCATTGAGCAATAACCTTTTAATAAACAAATTATTATTATTTTTAACTACTGGCAAGATTAGATTCAGAAACCATTTAAACTTTTTTGTGCACACCATTTGAATAGTCTTTAGCAACCCAAGCAGCATTTTAAGTAAAATAGTCAAGCTTTGCGGATTTATTACCTAATTTAAGTAAATATGTAATATACATAGTTTTACAACTCTGAAGTATTTTAATAATGTTTATTTATCGTAATTTTTATGAAAGAAAATTACTTATACGTTATTTTATTTTAAAGATTTTTTATAGCTAAATTTAACGTATATATTTGTACTCTAAAATAAGTCATATTTTTATTAAAACCTTGTTATAACCATTAATAATTATTATTTGTCTGGGAACTTTTCAAGGTTTAAAGTGGTATAAAAAAACAATCAATAATGACTTAAAAGAAAAATAGTATATTCTGTATACAACTTGATATATCAAGTTTGTTAAACGCAATTTTAGTCACGAAGATTGCGAGCAAGTTTTTAATTAAATAAGCGTTTAGAAAAGATTATAAACGAGTTGTATACTAAAAAAGATTTAAATTAAATATTTGTATATATACAAATATCGCTCTATAGACGATATCTATACACAAATAGAATAACAGTAAGAATGGGAATCTGTATTACCGGCGGCAAATGTCAAATTTTTTTGTGAACACCGAAATTTTTCCCATAAAAAAACCGTTTAAATCCGATGTAAAAGCAGTTTATCACAAATTTTTAATGATTGATCCATTAAATCTAGTTTACTGCCGGCCACAGTCCGGTAACGGGATGGGAACCTAAACGATAAAGGTGGGAGAGACTCAGCGAACCCCATCTATCAACAGTGTTCTTTTAGTCTCTCCCACCTTTAATGTTAAGATTCCCGTTCTGCCGACCAAATTTAAAGGTCATTACAAACTTTTTAAATACTGGCGTTGAGAAACTAATTAATACGTTTGAATTTTTGTATTTATTTTCACATTTATTATAATAATTATGAAGTATTTATTTTCACATTTATCATAATAATTATGAAGTAAAAAATAAAACTAAAAGGTTAATAGTTCTAAAAAAAGCCTTAATTAATTATTAAAGATGTCAATATTTATTAAAAATTTATATAATCATTCATAAAAAATATTTTAGAATAATTATAAATTAATCCCCTAAGAAGTTATTCAAAATAAATGATTTTTTAAGGATTTATATTATATTTATTTAAGTTGTTAATATTTATTCATTTTGTTTTAAGTCATATGATTAAAAAAACACCAGAATATTTAGATTTGAGTTATGATATAATTAGTTTCGTCAATATAAGTTATATTCATTAATTTTATTACATAATTTAGGTATACTATTTTGAAATATAAATTAAAGGAAATATAAATGTTAAAGGTTTAGAGAACAGACATGAAGTAATTTGAACGTTATTTTTACGTACATTTGTGGTATTTAATTATTAATTAAGTTATTTTTTTGTTTGCTTGGATAGTTATTATGAAGTAAAAATAATGTATTAAACCAATCCCATTTGTTTGTTTTTTGTATTTGTACAGTTTTAGTTTACCATTAAAATAACTTATTTAATTATATTCAACAGTCACAAGTTTTATACATTGTATTTTTTTTATCCCAGAACTTTCCTAACCCATATCCACGTTTATATCTATCTTAAATCTAAATTCACGTCTTAATTTTTATTCACGTTTCGATAAAATAAATAAATAACTATGTATTTAATCGCTCAAGTTCACGGTGGACTAAAATACATACGTATGTAGCAAAAAAGTGCCAAATTATTATAAAATTTTAACACCATATTTTTTGGTATTAACCTTGATCCTGTAAATTCTAATTTAACTGGCCATGTTTTGTATTTTAATAAACTTAATTCCGTAAAAAAAAATGTATTGAATCGGTAACTGCAAATTAAAAAAACATATTTATTAAGAAAAAAGTGAAATTCTTTTTATTCTAAACAAGTTGATATTATTTAGTAATTATTTTTTTAATACTTATCCTTTCAATGTTTAAAATTTCTACCTACTTAATTACAAGAACAAATGAAATTTATGATTTTTACAAAATGATATTTTATTTACTATATTTCTTCATTATTTCAAAAAACAAATCACGATCTAATTTCCCAATATAGTAATTTACTTCTTTCACATTATAGATGAATACCTTAAAGCTATACCGTGGCATCTCGGAGAAAATTTAGAAATTATGATTTCTTTGCTGGCCGTCTTGAAAAAAGCGATTGTTCCATTCACCTAAAGATTGTTAACAAGGTGGTTAAGTATATAGAATGGGGCAGTACCGTATAATAATCGGTTAGTCCGGACTAAATAAACTATATTTCTTTCTGGGAGGTCTGCGATGATCTACCTGTGTAAAAACCACGAGCGTACACAAATTATTAAAAAACCATTTTTCATAGATAAACACAAATATTGCTACTACTAACCATAATAATGCACAAAACCGCAAATATTCTTTAAATTTCATAAATTTAAACACATTTTAATGCGTTATCCTCTAAAATAATCATTAAAAATTTTGGTAAGACGAACCACCCATGCCTAAAATGAGTAATCATCAACCACATCTAGTTGGGCGATCTTTAAAATGAAGATATAAATTATGAGAGCCCAAATTACCAGATAACTCACGTATTATTGACCTTTGAAAATTTTAACTTTTTTAATTTAACTTTATAGAGATTGAAATTCTGTTAAAAATGATGTGTCACTTTTTAACTTTCGATGAAAAATAAGCATGCTTTGAGCGAAAACGCTTTTTCTTTTAGGTGGCCATGGCGTCTTTGCACGTTAGTTTTATTTGTATAAAATATGGCATGTGCAAAATAAGTAGCCATGGCTACTTATTTTGCAAGATTTTTAATCTTCTACAAGTTTGATAATTTTTGTATTTATCTATCTTGTAACCCTTCAAAATGTCAACAATACATTTAAAGCATACGAACTGCACATTATTTTTAAATAAATAAGTAGTTTTTGTTCAAAAAGTTTCAATTGCACAGCTTAATCGCGTACGTTATTTGTAATTCCCGTTGCAAGTAAAAACTTGAAAAACTTTGGTTTAGTACTTGATTTTGATTTATTATTCCTTAATTATTGATTAAGAAACTTAACGCTTACCTTTATGCTTATATAGTTACGTTAGTGTGTGTATTTGATCTAAGCGATCATGTTTTTAATTGTAATTGTAATTCAAGATCTAAATCGTTGCATTTTCATGTTTTGACAAAGGATCCAATTCGGTACTTAGGTATATTTGAGGACCCTAGAAGTGACATTTAAAAAAAATGTAGTTATGTACAGAAAAAGAAAGTAAATGGTAAATTTAACTTGGTATCCAAGGGACATAACTGAATTCTAAGCTTAGACATCTTGAAAAACAAAGTCATAAAACAACAAACAATTTTGACTCCAAATAGCAAGTGTTTTTTACTTTAAACATGATTATATCAATACTAAACAAAATGTACTTATACCCCTGGGCTTCTATATAATGAGGACCCTATAGGGTCCTCATTTATTGGTGCAGAATTAACTAATGATAACTTTACCTAATATAATTTATATTGAAGTTTGGACATTTTTAAGAAATCTAACAAAAAAATAATTGTTGTACAAACATAACCTTAAAATACAACATTTTTATATTTGAGTCCTCTAAAAAAACGCTGACAAGTGCACTTTAAAATAGTAAATGACAAAATATATTTATAGATATATTTTGTACGAGTATACGAATACGTATACGAATTCATAAAAACATAATTTTACCTATATATAATACTAGGTATATTATGTAACCGTTCTTGCTTTTAAAATAGATAATGCTGTTTAAATTTCGACAACTTATTTGTGATTTTTACTGAATTGAAATGTTTACAATGTTTACGTAAAGTATTACTAAATTGTGTATTTATTGTATCTATAGATATATTATAATATGTAAATTTTTTTTTTATTTACAGGGACTTCTTTCGGATTTCCACTGTTTATTTCGAAACCTTAAAAACTCAACCCACCACACAACAAAATTTTTTTCTTTTGATATTTTTAACATTTTCAGGCCTTATTCTCAAAAACCCTCATTTGTAACATAAGCGTTTGACAGCTGATTATTGAAAGTTGTAGTTTTGTTACGATGATATTATCATCGTAAAACGGCCACGTGGTGGTATACCAAAAAAAAAAACAATCATAGCATAGCAACAAGCATAGATTGTTTTTTTACCAAAATACACCGTCTTACATATAAAAAAATTAAATTTTCTATCCAATCATTAAAAGAGAAAAGTAATTACTATTACAATAAATTATTTAATGGTATACAATTAGTTACCCAAATAGAGTCTTCACATTAATGTTAACCAAGTGATTATTTATTCATTATTTTGTATTATATAAACTGGTTATTTATCTAAAAACAAGTAAAAAACTTATTAATCTACTAGTTGTAGGCAATTTATTTTATGAATACTAAATACCTTTTTTACAAGTTACTAAAAACTTGTCTTAAACACTTTTATTTGACTTCGAAAAATTGATTACCAATTATGTTTATTTATAAACTTGAGTACACGTATGTATATCAAAAGTATCTTAGTTAGAATTACTGTTATTTAGGTATGCCCACAATTGTGTGGATTGTGGGTATGCCTAACTTTTATAGGGCTACCCCAAAAGTAATAACACTGAATTTTTTATTTTTGTTTAACAAAGTTTGACAATAATAAAAATTAGCATTTTTCATGTAGATTTGTTACTGAAAAAACTGTTATTTATATAAAACAGATTTAAAAAGCCGAAATTGTTAGAAAAATGCACTTTTAGTGAGAAACTAACTAAAAAATTAACATTAAATTTTTTAATCTAGATTGCCATGAAACTAACGATTTTGGTCATAGCTTGCCTGTTTTTGGAGTTCAATATACCAGTTTATTAGAAGTTTCATATTTTTTAAAAAATGTGTACCTATACAGGGTGTTTCATAATATATGCGCAGGACTTCAGGATGTGATAGCTCATCCAAAAAGATGAAAAAAGTCGCTATTAAGTTACGCTCTAAAATGCACAATTTTCGAGATACAGGGTGTTGAAATTTTAGAAAAAAATTCGTTCTTTTCGAATATCTCCGGAACCATTTATCGTACAAAAAACAGGTTTTGTAAGCATTTTCTACTCAAAATAAGCTATGTTTTGTGCTAGAAAAAAATGTTTTTTCCTCATAATTGATGGAGATTTTAAAGGGGTAGCGGGTGTTTTTCACCTCAACTTCTACGCCCCTGAAAAAAGTACGGTTTTGAGAGGCCCATTCGAACCGCCAATGTTTTCTACACAAAAAAGGTACTCCTGGTCATAGGCTCTAAAGTTGACTGTTTTCGAGAAAAAACAACTTTTATGTTTAAAAACATGGTCAATTTAAAAAAAATTTTTTTTTTTTACTAATTAAACAAAATTTATTTTAACGTTAGGACAAGTAACAAAACCAAACCATAATTGCAAAATAAAAAATGATTTAAAAGTTGTCTTTGCTTAATTCTCCAAACCGTAAAGGTAACGCATTTCGCACATTTCAGCATTTGAGTAAAAAATCATTTTTTAATTTTGCAATTATCGTTTGGTTTTGTTACTTTTTCTAACGTTAAAATAAATTTTGTTTAATTAGTAATAAAATTTTTTTTTCAAAAAATTGACCATGTTTTTAAACATAAAAGTTGATTTTTCTCGAAAACGGTCAACTTTAGAGCTTATGACCAAGAGTACCTTTTTTGTGTAGAAAACATTGGCGGTTCGAATGGGCCTCTCAAAACCGTAGTTTTTTCAGGGGCGTTGAAGTTGAGGAGAAAAACACCCGCTACCCCTTCAAAATCTCCACCAATTATGAGTAAAAAAAATTTTTTTCTGGCACAAAACATAGCTTATTATGAGTAGAAAATGCTTACAAAAGGTGTTTTTTGTACGATAAACGGTTCCAGAGATAATCTAAAAAAACGATTTTTTTTCTAAAATTTCAACACCCTGTATCTCGAAAATTGTGCATTTTAGAGGGTAAGTTAATAGCGACTTTTTTCATCTTTTTGGAGGAGCTATCACATGAAGTCCTGCGCATATATTATGAAACACCCTGTATAATCTTCACGGGCATAAACAAATCTATAATTTTTCGTATTTACCATTAAAACTAACCTAATAAACGTAAAAAGACTTATTACCTAGTATTCCACAACAATGACGTTTTTGCCCATATTTCCTTGTTTTTAATCAATATACATCAGGTGACCTATTAAATTAGAGGAAATTAAATTTTACATGTAAATTACATGTAAAATTTAATTTCCTCTAATTTATTCTACATGATGTAATGCCCCTTTAAAAACAACAATTTTACAGGAACATCTTTTGCACTATATGAACAGTTTTAAAAAACCAAAATGGTCAATAAAAATGCACTTTCAGTGACAAACTAACTAAAAAGTAATATTAAATATTTTGTTTTTTTCTTACAACTGTGTAGGTTTTTATAATTTAACAATTTTATAGTCTCTCTCTCGAGATGTTTTTAACGAAAAAGGACCACACCGCTTCGTGTATCGTTATCATCATCTTTCCGACACATATACGGAAATTTATCTCATTTCGTACGCTGTATGAATATAAAGCACCCGAAAATATACCGTATTTAAATTTAGATGCCCATCATATAATTTCTACGTCTTGGACCCGTTCTGGTGCAGCCATAAAGAATATAAATGAAAAATTTTCGAGACGCACGACGAGAAAATTTACGTTTTTTGTTGTTCCATTGAATAGAGCAAGAATTTCTCCTTATATTGTAGACAATACAATTCATTAATATTAGAATCAATAAAATGCCAGTATTCCATAGTTACGCATTTTATCACAGCGACAATATTTTTTAACCGAAATCGGCAGTAAAGTAGTCAACAATCGGCAGTAAAGTAGAACTTTACTGCCGATTTAAGATGTGTCTACTGCTCCTCAGCAGCAACTACATAATATTTTAAAAAAAGCACCGTCGCGGAGGTCGATTGAACCCTTTCATAAAATGTTGTTTAATAAATATAATATGTTAATTTTATTAATTAGATTAAAAAATCGCCGCGGCGGGCAAATATATAATAACCTTCGCAACAAACAGTATACTTAGACACTTCCTACATTCTTTATAATCTGTGATTCAAATGACATTTGATTTGATCATCAAATGACATTTGATTTAATCATCAATATGAATTATTAGTATTATTACATGTGATTTCGGATAAAATTTAATATGCACCTCGGCATTAAAGTCATTTTTTATCACTCACGTGGTTATTTACCTCGGCTTTCGCCTCGGCAAATAATTTCCACTTTCATGATAAAAAATACGACTTTACTGCCTTGATCCATAAATAACTATTATCACCTTGTTTACACGTTACTACTGTGTTTGTTATATGATTAAAATAATGAATTATAAACTCTAAAATATCGATGGGTTGGTGTAATGATACACTGTTCAAAATTTCATGACCATTTTAACACCAAATAAACACCATACATGGTCTATATCGATACAAACCAAAATGGTGTTAAATATGGTTCGTTGGTCCGGTGTAAATTCAAAAAACAGTGTTAATTTAACTTTCACACAGTATTTAAATAAATTTTGCCTGGTGTAAATTGAACTCCTTTTCAGTGTTAAATATTATATGTTTGTGGTCAAATTAAATCATACTACACAGAAAAAAGGAAAAAAAAAGGAAACAGGAAGTTCCTTGACGCATTACTAGTATATTGCCAGTGGTATTATTCCAGAAAATGGAACCTTCAACTCGCTAGAGATAATGTTTTTAGTGCGTTCCTCTAACTTAAAATACAAGTATTGACAGCTGTTTTCACCTATTTAAGTTCTCTTTAGTATCGAACAACTTGTAGTGTCACACCAAAGCAAAGGACTACCTGAGCTTATATATTCTTCATGTAAGTCAACAGAGGCGAGATTTAAGAACATCACGTGATCCACACCGCCTTTGCCGCGATCAGTACACACTATGCAACCGGGAATGCACGGCAAATTGTTTTAATCGTTTTAACAGAGTGCTTTAGGTTGAAGTAACTCTTATTTTACAAACAACATATTTAGTAAAGTGAACCATACAGCTGGTTGGTTTCACTAAAGTTTTCTGGGTTAATTTAACCAATTTAAAAAAAAATAGTTATCTGGTTTAGTAGCGTCAGACTAATCTATTAACCTTTCCACAGTTGATAAAAATAAAAAAAATACAAAAATAAATACTTTTGGGTCAACTAAATTAATATAGTTAAATGAACTATTCCTTTTTTCTGTGTAGGTCCACTTCTCAAATATTTTTAGATAAACACCGTTTTGGTGTTTGCTGTATAAAACATTTTCAACCATAATTCATGGTGTTATATTAACACCACTTGGTGTTGGATTTTGACACCATTTTAAGATTACTCTTTACACCACAGATATTTTAAACAGTGTATTAAGACAAGTTTGAATAAATAATCTTTATTAAAGTCTTTTTATATTTTAAGGCACATTTTTATTTCAAATGTCAAAATGACAAATCTTTTAATCCTAAAATTCACTGTATTTTCTCAATAAATATAACTTGTGGTCAGAGCTGTTCCGAGTACAATGAAAAAGTACTCGAGTACTGAATACAAGTACTCTTATATAAAAGTACTCGAGTACCAAGTACAAGTACAGTACCGTTGTACTCGAGTACCCATACGAGTACAAAGTACCGAGTATATTACGAGTTATGAAATGTTGGGGAAAATGCTAGAGAAATGGGGCGATTAAGAAATGAATTTAGAATCACTAGTGCAAAACTAAATCCTAGCCGGCGTATTGCCTTCATCAAATATTGATATTTCGCTTTATGTTAATTATCAAGGCTGGCTAGTATCTTGTTTTACTTTGCTTTAGCTTTATTTTTTAATTATCTTTTTGAGGAATATTGTCACCTTATTTCTACCAAAATATATAGAAAATTACATTTCATACATAAGTAAAAACCTTTTGGTTAATGCTCTTTCCTGTGTCTTTTTATTTATTGATTGAGGCTGTCTTAAGGCTTTCCTGTGAGGCAGGCTGGCTGAGGCTGCCTCAGGCAGCATGTCCGTAATTTGACGAGTCTGAGCAGTGTTGCCAAATTTTCAACACCCACGCACATATTTGTCCACCACAACCTCACCGCATTAAAATGTACTCATTGCATACTTCGGATGTACTCGAGTACACGTAAAAGTACTCGAGAACACGGGAAAGTACTCGAGTACAAGGGAAAGTACTCGAGTACATTTTTGCAATCTTAAATGTATCAAGTATAATGTACAAGTGTAAGTACATTCAAATTAAAGTACTCGGGACTGAGTACCGAGTACACTGAAAGTACTTGGAGTACAGTGTTTGAGTACTTGTACTCGAGTACCGCACAGCTCTGCTTGTGGTATGATTAATCATCGATGATATTTACTCATTGAAACAGAAGCAGCACATTTGAATCTGCAGCTCGGTTTTAATTCAAAAATATCATCGATGATAATCATAGCACTTGTTATATTATGGCTAACAATGTAGTTCTATTTCATTTGACGTATATATTTTTAATTGTAGTCAAAAATTGACAGAGATATTAAAAAGAACGTTTTTATCGCAATAGGCCATGATCTTGACATTTTTTGTAGTAATTAAGTAGTAGTAAAATATGGGTTGTGGGGTTTCATATGATAGGAAATTTAGTTTTACATCTAAACCATCAAAGGGTCAAATTTGTTGAAAAAATATTTATTTTAATTTTTTTATTTATTTTATCTTATTAGGATTTAAATTACCTTTTAAATCATGTATAATTTGTCAAAATTACTTAAAAAATAATGCCAGTATCGACAAAAAACTCTTTTATCTAGAATGCTTGTTTGATGTTTTTTGTTATAGCTTACTTGTTTTTGCGTCAAAACATTTTGAGTCACCCATCATTTTAAAGGACTTTTTTTTACCACGTTAACCCTTAATAAAAGCGTACAACAGAGAAAGGTCACTTAATGTATTTGATTGTGTTCACAAATCATTTCAGCGTTGACCGGTGGTAATTAAGATAATGTCAAGAGGGTCCATCTAAACATCGTGCAATCGATCACCGTAGAAACGCACTGCACCCTGTGTATTGTTGTATACAGACACATGTTTGTCCATTTGGACTGAAATGGTTCGGGCATTGTGCTCGGGCAATTCGATTATACGTATGTCCACTATTGTTGGCCAACATTGGTCAAGGATTATTAAGTAGGCTTGGACAATTGTTTGCCCTGGAGGATGCCGAGGTAATATCGTTTAAGTATTCGAGGATAATGATGATTTTAGAACAAAAATAAATGCACAACAGGGTTTATTGGTTCTGAGGGGAACATGGAATCATTAAATTTTACATAATTTTATAAAGCATTTATAATCCAAGTATGCCTATTAAATATAAACACTTAAAAATACGCAGTCATTACCGATATTGCCTACATAGCGGCTCATTGAAAAAGTGTCGGTGCATTTCTCTCGTGGGCCGTCTTCGGTTGGCAAACCGAAAAACAAAAGAACACCCACGGCGGTTGGCTGCTAACAAATGAAGCTCGCCGTGGTACCGCCAACATGGCACCTCCACGGTACCATGTCATAATTTTCACGTATCATCGTCCGGGTACAAGAGCCGCCTGTAACGTACCTCCTTCAAATTGATTTATACTTTTGACGTTGGAGTTTTGTGTTTGTGGAGATTTAAAAGACCTTTAAAATGATGTCTTAAATGTTGATTTTCGTCCAGAAATAAAGGAGATATTTAGGAAAAACGGTTTTATCCAAGTAGGCTGTGAAAATGACGTTTTGCCAATATTTAGTTTCTTTTTAGTTTTGTGATGTAAAAATTTAAAAAAAGTGCAAAAATTAATAAATTTTTATAAAGAGCCCTTACCATATTTACTCTTAAGATAAACATAATATTCAATAAAAACACTTTTTATGATAGGTAACTTAAATATTTCCAACATCGTTTTGGGCCATGTTTATAAGGGTAACCTAATTCATTAAAAAAATAAATTAAACAACTTAAGGTGTTCAATTGTCATTATTTAATAGGTTATGTATTGGTAACCAGCTGTTAACATAAACCATTTTGGGCCAAGGTTAAAAGAGTAACCGGAACTAATATAAAACTACATTATATAACTTAAGGTGTTTAACGTAGTTATTTAAGAAGTTCTCCAAAATATTTCTGTTACTCTCAGTTATAAAACTTAAGTTTCATAGTGTTACTAAACACAAGTAACAATAACCTTTATAAACTTCTCAAATAGGCTCTTTAAGGGGTATATAAGGGTAATATAAATATTACTGTAACCAAATTAAGAAACTGCAGTTTTATAATTTGGGTTATATAACATTTATGGCAACCACTATAAAAACAAAAATGTTTATAGGGTAGCGATGTTTTTTTTTCGATATTTAGATTTTTTTTTGTAAATATGGTATTTGTTATTTTTCCAAACTTTCAAATTTTACCTCATTGTAAAAAGCATTAAAAAATTGTTAAAAAACCTATTTTTCTTAGTTAGCAATGAAATTTGATTTTTCACCAATCCATAATAATAAATCAATTAATTATTATTTCATCATTTTTATAGATAGGTACTATAATTATTTTTTTAGGTTGTTATAGGTTAACATATAATTTGATAGTGCTGGTGGTCCATACTTTGATTATTTACAGCTTATATATGAGCAGTAAATAAAGTTATTAAATTGAAACTAATTATTACTTTTAGGACACACAAGGTTTTTATGTAACGTTTATTTGTTTTGATTTTCTCACGAAATAATGAGTGTTTTTATCCAGCATCATAGCCATTAGAATGACTCAAATTTCACTTAAATCCAGTGAATTTGAATGAATTTTACGAAATATTTACATAAGAATATAGTAGTACTTATCTGAAGAAGGCAAGAAAAATCATGCAAAGAATATTAAAGGATCTCCCACGAATATTATTTTTTATACTTTTGAACTTTTTTCACCTTTAACTCGACAGTCATCGCACCAAAACGTGCTAGATCTATATCTTTATAAACAACCAAAAACAAACCTTATAACACTTTTTATAAAGAACATTTTTCCATGGTTAAAAATTCATTCATTCATAAAAATCGTGCCACATTTTTTCTTTATGACAAATTTACTTTAAAAACAAACAATCTTATTAAATTAAATTAAAAAAATGACATACGGATGAAATAATAAATTTTGGTGCTAAGGGCCCCAAAAAAATTTCACGAAAAAACATCCGGCATCGTGTCTGGCCAAGCAGGTGGCAAATTTACTAAATTGATGTTGGTTTATGATGATCATGGCAATCCTACCAAAATTAACACTGTGGGTTAAAATATTAACTTGCTCGTTTAGAGCGTAAAAACACTTTAAAATGGTGTATCACAACTTATATTTTGGTGGAAATTAAGCGATTAAACAACAAAAACGTTTTTTAATCTAGATTGCCATGGATTCTATGTTTTTGGTCATAGCTTGCTTGTTTTTATATTTAAATGTCATTTTTGGTAACAAATGACTAGATATTTGATTTTCTACAACTAGGTAATAGAAATTTTCAAAAAAGCATGAAAAACCAATTCAAGACAATGTATAATTATTCATGAAAACCCTTAAAAATGATGTTTTTGCCGGTATTTTCTTAGTTTTGCATCTTTATAAATTAAGTTTACTTCGGTTATAACCATGAATCATGGTTATGATACTAAATAAGACTTATGTACTACATAATATGTAGTATCATGGTTATAACTTATAACCCGTCAAATGAAAAGAAATTAAATTTCCCATCCAATATCACCATTTAATACAACATAAATTTTAAAATATACCTAGTATATTTTGTCCTATAGTGCAAGGGATAATTTAGTTCCTCTAAGGGCATTATTAACTCCAAATTACATTAGAAATGTAAACCCAACGAACAAAAATGTGTGTAGATGATGGTCAGAGACTCCACACGTCAAAATTAGGGGTTTCGATGACTTAACGAGGTGTTGTTTTCTAACTAACAGTGTTTGTTTTCGGAAGGTTGGCGATAATACGTGTAATTTGGTGCTCGAGATAATTTAGATTATATATTTAAAAGAAACAAATAAAGAGTTGCTTTAGGGGGGCCATTTGCTGTAGCACAAGGTGCTTAAGTTATTTTTTTATTTAATGATTTTATTTGGGCGCCAGATTTAGAAAAAAAACCTACTTAGTCCTTTTCAACTTGGGTACTTTTGCTAAAGGGTTTATTTACCATTGGTAAATTACCAATATAAATGTTTAAACTTATAATTCGGGTTCTGTTCGATCTACTCGAAAATCGTATTTTTGTAGTGAACCGAGAATCTGAGAAAACATTTACCTAAATACCTTTAATTGCACAGAAATTGCAATCCGCTAATGTTTTTTAATTTTTTTATTATGGAAAATTTACTATATCTCTAAAACTGTACTACTTTCATAACTTTTGACCGGGTTACAAATTTTTGTGTAATATAATATTTTGTTAATTGAAAAATATTTCAAACTTTTGACACCTAGCACCATCTGTTGGTATTTACTACATTTTTAATTTGGCGCCATCTATACTATATTCATTTAACTAAATTTAATTATGGCGACACCTATTTTTTGGTAGTTGACACTACAAAGCAATACAGAAAAATTCTGTAATTTTATGATTTAAAATTGTAAAATGGTAATGATATACTATTTATACCTCCTACTTTCTAAAAATTGTCAAATATATTCTTCTTTTATTACATTAAATTTAACAAAAGGCATACATATTTTATAAAAGTATAGATAATTTTAATAATTAACAGGGTGGACGGGACAAGATAAATCTTTTTTTTGTCCCGTTCACACCTTTTAATTATTAAAATTATCTCTACCTTTATAAAATATTTTTTGCGTTTTTTTTTATTTAATGTATAGCCTAATAAAAAAGATATTTTTGACCATTTTGATGCCAAAATATTATACCTAATAAATTATCTACAATTTGTTTTTATAAAAACAGTTTTGTAATTTGTGCGTTTCGCGCATTTGAAATGGCCGTACTGTCAAAAATTATAAAAGTAAAGCAGATGTCAATTCCACATATGGAATATTGACTCAAAAACTGCTTTACTTTTATAATTTTTTACAGTATTTTTGGATTCAGGGGACAATTTTACCTAAGAATTGGCTATTATGTCAGGGATGCCATGGTGTCCCATGGTATACTATATAGTATAGTACCATATGGTATAAGTGAAAAAGCAGCCACTAATAACTGTAGTAAATAGTTAATTTTGACTAATACATTTTTAGTACCGGTATGGAAAAACATATACCTATTCGATTTGTTGATTGTTTCGACCTTTACTTGATGAAAATCCATATTATTAATATATGAATAAAAACAACACTGTTTTAAAGTTTCAAATCATCAACATAAATAAATTAGTGAAACTTTAAAACAGTGTTGTTTTTATTCATATATTAATATACCTATTCCTTTAGTTTTACAGAATGAATTCATTTTTTCACCGGATGACGATATAACACATTTTTTTTTTTTTTGAGGGGAAATTTGTGGATTTGCGGTATCATTGTACCTTAAAGCATAGTCAGTTCACAAGTTGGGAATTTAAAAATATATAATACTCTGTATTTGCAGGATAAGTGATTTTAAGAAAAACACGAAAAACCGCTCATAAGGTCATATTTGAAAAAAAAATACAAAAATCGCAAAGACGTGCTTTTGCATCATTTCTTATTCAAAAAAGTAAAAAAAGTAATTTAAAATTAAGTAGTTTAGTAAATAATTGAAATCAAAAGATTTAAAAACATAGTTTTGCATCTTCCTCGTTCAAAGACCAAGTTTTGCAAGTGAAAAGTGCAAATACCAAAAAAATAACAATTAATCAGGTGATTGTTATGCCGTCAGTTAATGCGTATATACTAGCGACGTGATTGGTGATTGGTCAAATACCGAGTTTTGCATCCGACAGGAAGAAACAAATACCGAGTTTAGCAGCTGCGGTAAGTTTATAAATGTATTTTATTCTACAATATACAGGGTGTCCCAGAACTCGCGCCACAGAGAAAAAGGGGGCGTGCCGATAGCAATGGAGATGCCAAATTTAAAAATAAAAAATTTCTAGGTAATAGTGTAATCGAATGAGAGCAAAAAAGCGGCAGCCAATACCGAGAGATCTCGCCTAGGTTAAACGTAGGAGCTTTAAAAATTGCTAGGAGACGATAGAACATTGTTGTATTAAAAACATTTAAAAATCTTTTGGCCAACTGTATTTACTAAGTTGTCAAAAGCTTTCAAAAAATGAGGTTATTAATCTATGACTGATACTTCAGAACGCCAATGTTTTAAAGTAAAAAATCAAACCAGTTGTACTTTATTTAGCTTTTTTTGGGCCCACGCTCCCCATAAATAGTTATCATTTCGGTATAATCATCAAGGAAAACATTATGTATAATAACTTAATTTATTACCTAATATAATATTAATGACAAAAGTAAAGATTGACAGCATTGTCAATAATAACTTAATTTATAACCTAATATAATATTAATGACAGAAGTAAAGATTGACAGCAGTTTTACAATGAATTAAATTCCAGTGGACCAAATATTTTACATATTTTTTATTATCAACAATGCAACCTAAGTATCCTAGCAATTTAAAGAATTCCCTGTGGTGATCTATTGGGATTGGCTATCGTTTTTTATTCTTATCTCCCTTATCCTTTGCGTTGGACAATTTAAATTTTTAAATATGTGTTTCAAATTACTTTCGGTACGGTCCCTTTTTCTCTGTGGCGCGAGTTCTGGGACACCCTGTATACTGTGGGCAGTGGAGTTATGAACATAAATAAGATAAAATATATATTTTTTAAATGTGCAAAAACATACATACAACTCATATATACTATATATAATATAGGTACCATAAATAAAATTTAGGTTATATCAAATTTTTCTATTTTTCTAAATCATTTGCTTACATCACCTACTCTCTAAAAATATATTAGTCAAAAATGACTAGTTTTCAAAGAGAAAAAGCAGCCACTAATAACTGTAGTCCACTGCAGTTTGTATCTCGAACATTTAATAGCCAATTCTTATGTAAAATTGCCCCCTGTTGGGCCTGTCCATTAGGGTGGGCCGAAAAAATTATTTTTTGAATTCAATTTAGGGGTACCAAAAAAAAATTTCCTTATGCCAAAGGTAGTTTGTAAAAAAAAATTTAGCATACTAGCCCAATATTTAAGGGTCCCCCTGGGGGCCCAAAATATTATTTTTTTATATTTTGTTTGGGGTGGCAACAAAAAGTTACATTATGTTGACAATAATGGTAGAAAAAAAATTAGCGTACTAGCCCAATATTTAAGGGTGCCCCGGGGGCCCAATATTTTTTTTATATATATTAATTGGGGTAGCCACAAAAAGTTACCTTATGTTAACAATATTTTTACAAAAAAATGTCTAATATTAGAGTTTGACGTAAAAAATTTGGCGGTTTAGCAAATTCTAGGGTTAAAAATGTTTATAAATTTGGAAATGTTTTTTTTAAATAAAAGAACTAAAAATATTTATAAGTCGAGCAGACGACTTCTATATAAGGTTCGGCAAGTTTCCCTTTCACACGCAAGCGGTGAAAAAGTTTGTGAAGCTTTTAACAGAAGCTGCATTAAAAATTTGCTGTGAGGTAGCAAGAAATGGTTATAACCATATATATACGAGTATACATGCGCGGACATCTTTACCGGCCTATATGACAACAAGTCTCAATATTATTTAAATAATAAAAAAACTGGGTGGAAGGGAGCGGATAGATTTCGAGGAGCAAATATCCAATTAATTAATAATAATAATAATAATAATAAAAATGCTTTATTGCGTAAAACACAAAATTAATTACACAAAAGGCTGCGTTCGTAAGGACGTTCTTCCATACCACCTACTAAGAAATTAAATCTATTTTATTCTGCATATCACATATTTATGAGGCGCCGTTTGTGTCAAAATTAAAAGTGCTAAATAAACTTATTTTGTTTTATAAATAATTAATTATATGCTTTATAAAATTATTATTACTTTTGATTCGCAGAAAATTATTTTATAAAAAAATAATTTAAAAAAAAAATTATTTTATAAAAAAGTAATTTTATAAAAAAAAATTATTTTATAAAAAAATAATGTTATTAAAAAAAATTATTTTATAATAAAAAATATTTTATAAAAAAAAAATTATTTTATAAAAATAATTTTCTCGATTTTTATGTAAGAATGTCATATTCTCGCACGCAAAATCGTTGAAGAATGAAGCTCATTCTTAAACGATTTTTGGTAACATTTAGTTTTTAAGTATTGGTAGCCCCAAAATGTCAAACTGATTAATAACCTCAAATTCATTACTTTTATTGAAAATGAAGCCTTTATTATTGTTTTGTAATATTAAGTTTGCTCCAACAATGCATTTTAATGCAAAATTTTAAGTTTAATGTAAAAAAGTGCAGTTCAGGTTGTACTTGTGCAGGATAACAAATATTGTCATTTTGTGTTGCCAACTGCCATTTTGCGAGAAAAATCCCCTAACTAACAACGACCACAAAACAATTAAAAAAACCTAAATAAAAGTTAAAATCGAGAAAATAGTATAAATCACACGTTGCAGAAGGCTATTCTGGCACTCATTCGTTCGTCCACTCGCTCCTTCGTCGCTCGAGGCCAAATTTCGAATTCGTGCGAGAATATGTGGCCTTCTGCAACTTGTACTTTAATATACTATTATAAAAAAAAAATATTTTATAAAACACGACGGGCGCATTTATAAATTAATTTTTTCTGCAGCCATCTCTCTTTGTTTGTAGACACTCGAGTAAACCCGAGTGAACCCGAACGCCCTTCCCCAGATACAATTTTATGACGGACTCGGCTTTTGTTTGACGCAATTTGGGGAAACGATTGAAAATAATAATTTATTATTTGATTAATTAATTTTTTTATCTACATTTATTTTGATTTTTAGTTTTTAACAAGAATTCTTGATGTTTAAACGTTTTTTATAAGAAAGCACTTTAGTTAAATGCAAAACAAATAATGATTTACACCTTTATCTAATAATTAACTGTTAAAATTGATTACCTTACATTTTAAATAATATTATCTAAATTTTTAAAAGTAAATTAACTTAACCTTTAATTCGACACCTGAGTCCCCGGGACTCGCATGCGAATTTTGTTGGCGCCTAAAGCCTAATTTAAAGATTGCCTTCCTCCTTTCTCCCTTCCTCCCGTAAAAGATGAACAATACGATCACCGTAGTGCTGTTTATAGATTTTAACAGTTAATTATTAGTTAAAGGTGTAAATCATTATTTGTTTTGCATTTAACTATAGTTCTATAGAAGTGCTTTCTTATAAAAAACGCATATACCTATAATTATAGGTATATGAAAAAACGTTTAAACATAAAGAATTCTTGTTAAAAACTAAAATCAAAATAAATGTAGATGAAAAAATTAATTAATTAATTAATAAAAATAATAAATTATTATTTTCAATCGTTTCCCCAAATTGCGTTAAACAAAAGCCCAGTCCGTCATAAAATTGTATCTGGGAAGGGACGTTCGGGTTCACTCGGGTTTACTCGAGTGTCTACAAACAAATAGAGATGGCTGCAGTAAAAATTAATTTATAAATGCACCCGTCGTCTTTTATAAAATAATTTTTTTTTATAAAATTATTTTTTTATAAAATAATTTTTTTTATAAAATAATTTTTTTTATAAAATTATTTCTTTATAAAATTATTTTTTTATAAAATAATTTTTTTTTATAAAATATTTTTTTTTTATAAAATTATTTCTTTATAAAATAATTTTTTTTTATAAAATCATTTTTTTGTAAAATAATTTTTTTTTAAAAAATAATTTTTTTTTATAAAATTATTTCTTTATAAAATTATTTTTTTTATAAAATTATTTCTTTATAAAATTATTTTTTTATAAAATAATTTTTAATTATAAAATTATTTTTTTATAAAATATTTTTTTTTATAAAATAATTTTTTTTTATAAAATTATTTTTTTATAAAATAATTTTTTTATAAAATAATTTTTTTTTATAAAATTATTTCTTTATAAAATAATTTTTTTATAAAATTATTTTTTTATAAAATAATTTTTTTATAAAATTATTTCTTTATAAAATAATTTTTTTATAAAATAATTTTTATTTATAAAATTATTTTTTTATAAAATAATTTTCTGCGAATCAAAAATTATTTTATAAAAGACGACGGGCGCATTTATAAATTAATTTTTACAGCAGCCATCTCTCTTTGTTTGTAGATACTCGAGTAAACCCGAGTGAACCCGAACGCCCCTCCCCAGATACAATTTTATGAAGGACTGTGCTTTTGTTTGACGCAATTTGGTGGAACGATTGAAAATAACAATTTATTATTTTTATTAATTAATTAATTAATTAATTTTTTTATCTACATTTATTTTCATTTTTAGTTTTTAACAAGAATTCTTTATGTTTAAACGTTTTTTCATATACCTATAATTATAGGTATACCTATGTATACAGGGTGTTTCACATTCGTGGACCATTAGAAGTTTCTGGGGAACGGAAAAAGATATCGATTTGAAATTTTAAAAGCGTTTATAATCCATTTAAAACTATTTTTCTAAAATATTTTGAACAAAATTCCACTTCCGGTTTAACCGGAAGTGACATCAACTTTGTTATTTCAAATAGAACACCCCATATATTTTTTCATTTTTAAGTTCTACATAAAATTATGAGTAAAATTACTATACCATGTCCTATACCTAAAGTGAATAGTTTTCGAGTTATTAATTTTTTTCGTTAAAATTTGACAAATGCTCGGCAATCAAAAATAGCCTATAACTTTTTTGTTATTAGGTTTGCGAATATGGGGGTGGAATTTTTGGAATCCTAAAACATTGTTTAAAAGATTACATGTTAATTCTTTAACATTTTTTAACAAATTACCTAAGAAAACCCAGGGCAAATTAGGCTAACTTGAAAGGTTAATAACTTTTTTATTTTAAATGTAACACCCGGTATGTTTTTACATAATCACATAGTAAATTAAAAAATCTTTCGATTGATGTTACTATTCCCTATACCTAAAGTTAATAATTTTAGAGATATTTAGCAATTTCTAAAATTTTAAATATTATTTTGTATCAAGAAACCTGTGACGGGTGAGTTGACGGTATCTATGGTTACCACGTAATCTCTCATTGTTTAAAATTTAATGGCGTCAATTTATACTTTTTTAAATAATTTGTTAACTAATTAAGTGTTTTGTAAAAATGAATCAAGAATACACAAATATTGACCTTCTCAACCTCTTTGCAATATTTGGAGAGTGCAGTAAAATTGTAACGAGAACTTGTAGAACTTTTAACACAAGATATCCAAATGTGCGTGCAATCACACCAAAAATATTTCGGCGAATTTACGGTAATTTTGAGGCACGTGGAAGACAAAATGCCGTAAGAAATAAAGCTCATCCTATAACCAGTAACGAAGAAACAGATATTAATGTTTTGGCGTACTTCCGCGCTTATCCTCAAGCATCAATTCGAAGCGCTCAAGATAATCTGGGTGTTTCAGTCTCGTCGGTGCATCGTATTTTAAAAAAGTACAAATGGCATGATTACAAATTTACAAAAGTGCAGCATCTGCACCCTCAAGATGGTGTTGCGAGAGTAGAATTCTGTGAAATGTTCTTGGTAAAAATTCAAGAAGATGAAAATTTTAAGAAAAAAGTAATTTGGACTGATGAAGCCAAATTTTCCAGAGAAGGCATTTTCAATACTAGAGCTAATCACTTCTGGGGGGATGAAAATCCACACTTAACCAAAGAACAGAATTTTCAAGTAAAATTTAGTTTTAACGTATTTGCATTAATAAAAGACAACACCCTGGCTTATTACATTTATGATGAGGCATTGACTAGTCAAAAATATTTAGAAATATTACGAACAGTAGTTGATGATTTCGTAGACAATTTACCGTTAAATGAAGCTGTAGAATGCTGGTATCAGCTAGACGGAGCACCAGCTCACTGTACTGAAGCTGTAAGTAGAGAGCTATACCAAATGTTTAAAGACAGATGGTTTCGTCGTTTGGGTCCGTGGTCATGGCCTGCAAGATCTCCAGATCTGTCGCCTTTGGATTTTTATTTATGGGGGACTATAAAAAATAAAGTGTACACTAACACAACTCCACTGCGTTCAAAAGACGAACTACGAAACCGTGTCCAGGCTGCTTTTCAAGAATTAGACCCAGAAGAGTTAGGAAAAGCAACGTCAAATGTAGAAGTGAGAATTAGAAAATGCTTGAATATAAATGGAGGACACTTTGAACATTTATTAAAAATTAGATAGGTTATTGGTAATAAAAATTGTTAATTGTTGGTTTATTAAATTTTTTTTATTTTAAAATATTTTATAATTATTAAATCAGGTTGGCATTTAATTTTTTAATGTCTTCAATAAGCTAGTGCTTCATGTAGAAGACATCCTACAGTTTTGTTGATTTTTTGGGTTATTACTTTTAAATTTTAAAAATGTTTGGTTTGTCAATGTTTTTTATGAGTCAGTGACTGCTATTTTTTTTATCAGTAATTTCGCTTTCAAAACACTTAATTAGTTAACAAATTATTTAAAAAACTATAAATTGACGCCATTAAATTTTAAACAATGAGAGATTACGTGGTAACCATAGATACCGTCAACTCACCCGTCACAGGTTTCTTGATACAAAATAATATTTAAAATTTTAGAAATTGCTAAATATCTCTAAAATTATTAACTTTAGGTATAGGGAATAGTAACATCAATCGAAAGATTTTTTAATTTACTATGTGATTATGTAAAAACAACATTTAAAATAAAAAAGTTATTAACCTTTCAAGTTAGCCTAATTTGCCCTGGGTTTTCTTAGGTAATTTGTTAAAAAATGTTAAAGAATTAACATGTAATCTTTTAAACAATGTTTTAGGATTCCAAAAATTCCACCCCCATATTCGCAAACCTAATAACAAAAAAGTTATAGGCTATTTTTGATTGCCGAGCATTTGTCAAATTTTAACGAAAAAAATTAATAACTTGAAAACTATTTACTTTAGGTATAGGACATGGTATAGTAATTTTACTCAGAATTTTATGTAGAACTTAAAAATGAAAAAATATATGGGGTGTTCTATTTGAAATAACAAAGTTGATGTCACTTCCGGTTAAACCGGAAGTGGAATTTTGTTTAAAATATTTTAGAAAAATAGTTTTAAATGGATTATAAACGCTTTTAAAATTTCAAATCGATATCTTTTTCCGTTCCCCAGAAACTTCTAATGGTCCACGAATGTGAAACACCCTGTATATATACATATGCGTTTTTTATAAGAAAGCACTTCTAGTTAAATGCAAAACAAATAATGATTTACCCCTTTAACTAATAATTAACTGTTAAAATCTATAAACAGCACTACGGTGATCGTATTGTTCATCTTTTACGGGAGGAAGGGAGAAAGGAGGAAGGCAATCTTTAAATTAGGCTTTAGGCGCCAACAAAATTCGCATGCGAGTCCCGGGGACTCAGGTGTCGAATTAAAGGTTAAGTTAATTTACTTTTAAAAATTTAGATAATATTATTTAAAATGTAAGGTAATCAATTTTAACAGTTAATTATTAGATAAAGGTGTAAATCATTATTTGTTTTGCATTTAACTAAAAGTGCTTTCTTATAAAAAAACGTTTAAACATAAAGAATTCTTGTTAAAAACTAAAAATCAAAATAAATGTAGATAAAAAAAATAATTAATCAATTAATAAAAATAATAAATTATTATTTTCAATCGTTTCCCCAAATTGCGTCAAACAAAAGCCGAGAGTCCGTCATAAAATTGTATCTGGGGAAGGGCCTTCGGGTTCACTCGGGTTTACTCGAGTGTCTACAAACAAAGAGAGGTGGCTGCTGTAAAAATTAATTTATAAATGCGCCCGTCGTCTTTTATAAAATATTTTTTTTTATAAAATAATCTTTTTATAAAATAATTTTTTTTTATAAAATATTTTTTTTTATAAAATAATTTTTTTTATAAAATTATTTTTTTATAACATAATTTTTTTTTATAAAATAATTTTTTTTTATAAAATTATTTCTTTATAAAATAATTTTTTTATAAAATAACTTTTTTTTATAAAATTATTTTTTTATAAAATAATTTTCTGCGAATCAAAAGTAATAATAATTTTATAAAGCATATAATTAATTATTTATAAAACAAAATAAGTTTATTTAGCACTTTTAATTTTGACACAAACGGCGCCTCATACATATTAATTAAACTAAATCCTATAATTTCATATCACACCAGTTAATGACAAATTTTTGTACTCTAAATTAAATGTGTTTGGATATTTAAATATTATGTTAAAGAATGTTTTATCGTTCAAAAGTTCTATAGATAGGTCTATAAACGAATCCTTAGATTTTGAAGTTTTGTGACTAGGTATTTGAAAAAGATTGTGTCTTAAATCAAGATTGTGTTTATTGGATCTTTGAATAAAGTTGTTGAATAGGTAGGTATTCAGGCAATTATTAGGTATTTACTTTCTGCACTAATTTTCCAAAATTATGCTTGTAAGGATCAATTATTTTTAAATGCTTGTTTTCCAAATAGATTGAAGTAATGGGGTCAAATTTTTCGACTAAATATATGAGTTTATTTTTAAATGTTTCAGTATGATATGAGTACCCTGCTGAAAATGACGGATGATTGCGGATATAAATTCTTCGTCAAAACCGGATAAAAGCAGATGATTGCGGGTATAAATTCTTCGTCGAAGCCGGATAAAAGCAGATAAAAGCGGGTAAAAATATCATCTGATAACATCTGCTTTTGGCCGCATCGCTATATCCGCAAACACCCGGTTGGTTGTGTTTTATGTCCGGTTAGTGCACCCCCGCAATCATCTGCAATCATCTGTTTTTAACCGTCTTCACTGTGATTCGTTTATATCTGAATTTGTCCGGAATCATCTGCAAACGTCTGCTTACGTCTGTTTTTATCCGCGATTACCTGCATTTTTTTCCGTCTATTTTTGTCGGGTTTTATCTGCAAACGTCTGGTTTTATCCGCGAGCATATGCTTTTACCCGCGAACATCTGCAATCATCCGCGAACATCTGCTTTCATCCGCGAATATCTGATTTTATCCGCCAACATCTGCTTTTATCCGCGAACATCTGCTTTCATCCGCGAACATCTGCAGTCACCCGCGAACAACTGCTTTTATCCTCGAACATCTGCAATCACCCGCGAACATCTGCTTTCATCCGCAAACGTCTGGTTTTATCCGCAAACATCTGTTTTCATACGGTTTCACCCACAAACATGCTTTTATCTGCGAACGCCTGATTTCATCCGGTTAGAGCACCCCCGCAAACATCTGCTTTTATCCGCGAACATCTGCAATCACCCGCGAACATCTGCTTTCATCCGCGAACATCTGCAATAATCCGCGAACATCTGCTTTTATCCGCAAACATCTCATTTTAACCGCGAACATCTGCTTTTATCCGCAAACATCTGCTTTCATCCGCGAACAACTGCTTTTATCCTCGAACATCTGCAATCACCCGCGAACATCTGCTTTCATCCGCAAACGTCTGGTTTTATCCGCAAACATCTGTTTTCATACGGTTTCACCCACAAACATGCTTTTATCTGCGAACGCCTGATTTCATCCGGTTAGTGCACCCCCGCAAACATCTGCTTTTATCCGCGAACATCTGCAATCACTCGCGAACATCTGCTTTCATCCGCGAACATCTGCAATCACCCGCGAACATCTGCTTTCATCCGCGAACATCTGCAATCATCCGCGAACATCTGCTTTTATCCGCAAACATCTCATTTTATCCGCGAACATCTGCTTTTATCCGCAAACATCTGATTTTATCCGCAAACATATGCTTTTATCGGCAAACATCTGCTTTTATCCGCAAACATCTGATTTTATACGCAAACATCTGCTTTTATCCGCAAACATCTGCTTTTATCCGCAAACATCTGATTTTATCCGCAAACATCTGATTTTATCCGCAAACATCTGATTTTAATCGAAAACATCTGATTTTATCCGCAAACACCTGCATTTATCCGCAAATATCTGCTTTTATCCGCGAACATCTCCAAACATCTGCTTTTAATTGCAAATCTCTGCTTTCGTCCGCGTTCGGTTTGCCTGTATTTCCTTTGTGCATTTCGGTCCTGTTTCGTACGCAAACGTCTGGTTTCATTCGCGCTTTTTGTTTTCCTTTTTCTCGTGTATACTTTAGTTAAGTTTACCTGCTTTGTCAAATTTTACTGAGCTTTAACTAACTGGTTTTTAGCCGTTCACGGCACACAACTTTATAACTCTAAAAAGAATTATTTGAATAAAAACAACCTGTAAAGGAAATAAGTTTATTCAACACGACATTTTCCCAATGGGAAAATAATTTAATTATATTCACCAGATTTAAATTTAAAAATCAGGTATACTATAGTGAAGAGTACCACAGAAATAATAAGTCTATTAATTCTTACATATATATTAAAAATATTGGTTATGCCAAAATTAAAAAGTTTTTAAAGTTAGCTGAAAAATTCTACGCCTAAATAAGTGTTTTTCAAACAAATTCCATACAAATTGAAGATGTTATAATTCCAAATGTATTTGAAATTAAACATATATGTTTTCTAACAATTAATTTAAATGTAAGCTTAATGATTAAAAAATATCTATTTATGTCCTTTAACAAAGACCTTATTTGTATTTTACCAAATAATATTGAAGTTCAATAAACTTATTTCCTTTACAGGTTGTTTTTATTCAAATAATTCCTTTTAGAGTTATAAAGTTGTGTGCCAGTTAGTTAAAGCTCAGTAAAATTTTACAAAGCAGTTAAACTAAACTAAAGTATACCCGAGAAAAAGGAAAACAAAAAGCGCGAATGAAACCAAACGTTTGCGTACGAAACAGGACCTATGTAAATGGACAAAGGAAATGCAGACAAACCGAACGCGGATGAAAGCAGAGGTTTGCAGTTAAAAGCAGATGTTTGCAGATGATCGCGGAAAGCTCAGTAAAATTTGACAAAGCGGATAAACTAAACTAAAGTATACACGAGAAAAAGGAAAACAAAAATCGCGAATGAAACCAGACGTTTGCGTACGAAACAGGACCGAAAAAGACAAAGGAAATGCAGGCAAACCGAACGCGGATGAAAGCAGAGATTTGCAATTAAAAGCAGATGTTTGGAGATGTTCGCGGATAAAAGCAGATATTTGCGGATAAAAGCAGATGTTTGCGGATAAAACCAGACGTTTGCGGATAAAAGCAGATGTTTGCGGATAAAAGCAGATGTTTGCAGGTGAGATCTTATGAATCAGACTTTTGCGGACTAAATGAGATGTTTACGGATTAAAACAGATGTTTGAGGATTAAAATAGATATTCGCGGATGAAAGTAGATCTTCACGTATAAAAGCAGATGTTTGCAGGTGAAATCGGATAAAGCAGACGTTTGCGGATTAAAGTAGATGTTTGCGGATAAAATCAGATAAAACCGGGTGAATGCAGATATAAACTCAAATACAGGTATTTGCGGATGAAAACAGATAAAAGCAGACATAGATCTAAATAGATAAAACCCGACGTTCGCGGATAATATTTATACCCGCAATTGCAGATAAAAACCGACATGCCGGGTAAAATCAGATATGTCGGATAAAAACAGATACAAATGGACATAAAACTAGCTTGGTTTTATATCCGCAATCATCCGATATTACCCGTCTTTTTCAGCAGGGTAGTAGACTGGCATGCAATAGTCCATAATAGGGTGTATATTAATGTTGAAACAATTTTGCACTTGGTGTTAGAATTTAGAACATACTTAAATTAATATAGTGATTTCATATAACACAAACTAAGTTGTCTTGTAACATGGCTTTCAAAGTTCAGGAATGTATAAAAAATAACACCTAGATTTCTTGCTGAGGTATTTCTATATTATTTATATGTATGGTAATAAAATTATATTGTTTTTTATTTATCATATATACTGTACCAATATTTATTACAAGACTCTTTTTGGCTTTTAACTGAAGTCTATGATTAACTGACCAGGCATTTACTTCTTTTAAGACTTTATTTATTTCGATAGTGGTTGTGTTAATTAATTTAGAGTAACGCAAAATCTTTTTTAAATTTAATAAAATCAACAAGAGTTGCTAATTTTTTTCATCAAAAGGCGTAATAAAATAATAAAAAAAATTTAGACTGATACAGGCATTTGGTTTGTCTATGCAATAATACATGGAGTAACTTTTTGTTGCCATCTCAATTAAAATATATATAAAAAATTTGGGCCCCCCAGGGCACCCTTAAATATTGGGCTAGAATGGCTATTTTTTTCTTAACATACTGTTAACATGAGGTTACTTTTTGTGGTTACCCAAATTAAAATATGAACAAAAAATATATTTTGGGCCTCCGGGGCACCCTTAAATTTTGGGCTAGTACGCTCATTTTTTTTTAGAATTACTGTAAATATAAGGTAACTTTTGTGGTTCCCCAATTAAAATATGATAAAAATAAATATTTTGGGCCTCCGGGGAACCCTTAAATATTGGGCTAGTACGCTCATTTTTTTTTCTAGAATTACTGTTAACATAAGGTAACTTTTTGTTCCCACCCCAGTCAAAACATACAAAAAAAAATATTTTGGGCCCCCGGGGGACCCTTAAATAATGGGCTAGTACGCTACATTTTTTTCTAATAAATTACTTTTAACATAAGGTAACTTTTTATTGCTACCCAAAAATAAATATCTCAAATATTTTTTTTTTACGTTTTTCGGCCCACCCTACTGTCCATATTATATGAAAAATTGACTAATCTCAAAACCTGTTCTACTTTTATAACTTTGGACGACATTTTCAGATTCAGCGGAGAATTTTTCATAAAAATTGACTGCTAAATGTCCGGAAAAAAATTATTAATTTTTGACCAATTTATTTTTAGAAAAAGTGGCATAATATATATATATGCATATTATGTAAAATCTACTAAAAATCTCGTTAACACATTGAAAAAAAAAACAATTCCAAAACAATTATATTTACATATATACAACAGAAAACAAAAAAAATGGTAAGTGCAAATGCCTAGCTGTCAAGTGTCAGTCAACTCTCTGTCAACATTCAACAATAACAAAACAAACAGCCCGCAGAAATGTATATCTAATGGTAATTTAAAATTTAATTTGCTAATATTAAGTTAATTAAGATCATACCTACCTACATTTTTTAAAATTTTAATTCAACATAATATTGCAGCGCTCTTTATTGGAAAAAGTAGCACAAAATTTTACGCCTGGCCATTTTTGGTTGTTTTGTGAGACCTAATTTTTCGTCATTATGGAGAAGGTAAAATTCAGCTGTATTATCCTTTAACTTTTTAGTTATACATAAACCTAGGTGTATTTATAACCAAATTGATATAATTTTAACTTTAAATCGTATTCCATAATTATAGCGTATAAAATATCAACTTATTTTTAAATATATATTTTTGTAAAAACATAAGACATCCTTGCTAAAACTATAATTCAACCAGCCAAAATAATATAACCCATGGTATTTAAAAAGTTACAGATTGAACCCTTATAGTGTATAAAATAAAACAAAATATAACTCTTAACAACTTTATATTCATTATTATTATTGGTATTGTACTTATTTACTTAAAAATGACAATAATCCAAAAAAACTTACTACAACCTCAATAATAGTGTAATATGTACATTGAAAGCAAAATACTAATTATTTTTGAAAGCTTCCAAAACCTAAACCCACCCCTCTCATAGTGTGTGTGGCAGTTCTGGCGACTTCATATTGTTGTTCCATTGAAGAAAACATTTCCTCTTGTTTTTTTAGTATGTCTGAAGGGTTCTGCTGGCCTTCAGATTCGTTACGTATGCCCATAAGTCTTTTAAATTTGCTCGCGACTTTGCCTAAAAAAGATGGGTACATAAATAATCCTCTTTGTTCTACAAACTGTTCAAGAAAATCCTATGAAACGAAAACCCTAAATTCTAGAGAAAATCAAAAATAAAATAATTAATTAAAATTTTTAGTGATTTTTATACAAAAAATATAATTAGAAATGTTAAATTTGTTTTATAATGAGAAAACCAAACGCTAAACAAGCACCGGGTATTCGAAACGGACGCGCCATTTGGTGGCGCTCTAAGGCATTGTGGTAATTCAAGAATAAATCTTGTTAACAATAAATTTAAAGCATACGAACTGCACATAATTTTTAATTAAATTAGTCACAAATTTTGTTTGCAAAGTAATTGCACAGCTAAATCGCGCACGTTATTTCTGTTTCGCGTTGCAGGTAAAAACTAAAAAACTTTGGTTTAGTACTCGAGATACTCCACGCTTAAATTCTTATATAGCTCTCTAAAAAAACGCCGACTACTGCATTTTAAAATAGTTGACAAAATATATCTACGAATTCATGGAAACATAATATAAATAATAAACTACGGAATACTCAACTATGAAACACAATTAACTAAAAAACAAATAAAAAAATAACTACAATGCAAAATGAATGCCTAAGAATATGCCTAGGTACACTAAAATCCACCCCCCTACATGTTCTGAACAATGAAGCTGCTATGACCCCAATCAAAATACATATTTTTTATTTTTATTTATTTATTTATTTGAACTAGGTGGGGTACATATTATGATGCAAGCATAGAACAACAAATACAAACAACCTTTATCAGATGGTGGACAATCTATAGCCAAACAGATAATAAATTAAACACACTAAATCACATCATAATGGCAAATAAATACTGGAGCAAAACCAAAATACCCTTGGATATACTCGCATACCGAGAATATAAAGAAGCACTTGAGCATGTCAATAACACCTACCCGCCAAACGACTTTCCATTACATAGAAAACCACTAAATATATCAACCAACATACCCAACATCAAATCCAAGACAGAAGACTTAACAATACTCAAAGCAGAAACTCTAAGAATGATTGACACAAAATACAAAGACCAAGAAAAATCGAATACACGGCGCCTGCAGCAGTTATTCCAAATCTGAAAGTAATAAAAGGTATTAAAATACAAGCACCTACAACTGATCGAAGGCAGAAGCACCAAAAGATATGTTATCCTAACAGACTCTAAAGCAGCCCTGCAAACGCTCAAGAGGATGGACACACTAAATAACAAACATCGCCGAAGAGATATTCACAAGGGTCACTGACACCAGGGGCATAAACATCATGTTCCAATGGATACCTGGACACATCAACATCCCAGGCAACGAAATGGCAGATGCGGCCGCCAAAGAAGTGTTACACCCAATAAGCCACGTAAGGGTACCACATAGAGAGTTAAATCAAACTATTAGAGAAAAACAATGGAAAAGTGGACATGAGTACAACAATGAAAGAAGAACAAAAGGAAAATGGTACGGAAAAATTCAAGCAAACATTCAGTTAATACCATGGTTCCACAAAACAAACCTTAAAAGACAAGCCACAACAAAAATAATTCTATAGAGGACTGGACACGGCCTCCTAAACGAGAAAAAATTCTTATTCAAACAAATAGATAATCCAGACTGTCCAACCTGCGAGGTACCCGAGACGGTGGAACATGTTCTGCTCCACTGCAAAAGGACACAACAAGCAAGACAACAAACCGAAAAAGACACTGGAAGCAAAATCATGGACCTACTAAAAAACATAGACCAGACCTACCACAAACTAAAGAAATTCTTGAACAAAGTTCCCAACTTGTAAATGAACGTCGTAATTATGGTTGGATAGCCTTAGGCTAAAACCTTGTGTAATAATATTTGTTGTATTACTGCACTAAATCGAATAAATAAATAAATAAAAATAACAGCCGAGTGGTGGCGCTATTAGCGATGCTTCTTTATAGATAGGAAATGCTCGCTTGGCAGCGGGATAAAGGAGGGATGTGTACAGGGTGGTCCACGTAAGGTGACCCATATACTTATCTCAGAAACTACTGGAGTCACAAAAAATTTGTAAGAAACAAATATTCACGAAGTAAAAAATATTTTTAAAATATTATATTTTCATTTATACAGGGTGTTCGGTTTTCCTTGGGACGATACCAACTTTCTTATTTTCAATGGAACACCCTGTATTTTTTTGCATTTTTGGATTCTACCCACTCTTTTAGGTATACTTTGTAAATATATTAATTAAGAAAATGTTAATACTTTTTGAGTAAAATTAAGATTTATTAAAATTTCTCTAAATGTAGACACTCGCTAAAAGTTAAAAATAACCAACTAAAAGTTATTATTTTTTATATTATGTAGTATCCGTCTCTTAAATAATAAATAAGCTATAAGTTAATTATTATATTTTTTGGAAAATATCATACAGGGTGTTTTCTATGTCCCGTTGAAAATAGCGATTTTAAAAGTTTAAAATCTTGTTTTTCTTCAATGGAACACCCTATATATTTTTGCATAATTGAATAGAATAAGTAATTACCTTTCATTTTATATATATATGTCCTATACCTAAACCTAACAGAAAAAAAAATATTCGCATTTTTTACAATTAGTAGCTTTTTTCCAATTACCTTAGTTAAATTTTCATTATTCAAATAAATAAATTTCAATAACAACAAATATAAAATGCTTTTATATATAAATATATATTACTATAATAATTACCATACGCGCAAAGCTACTAATTTTGTAAAATGCGAATATTTTTTTTAGGTGATCCACGTAAGGTGACCCATATACTTATCTCAGAAACTACTGGAGTCACAAAAAATTTGTAGGAAACAAATATTCACGAAGTAAAAAATATTTTTAAAATATTATATTTTCATTTATACAGGGTGTTCGGTTTTCCTTGGGACGATACCAACTTTCTTATTTTCAATGGAACACCCTATATTTTTTTGCATTTTTGGATTCTAAACACTCTTTTAGGTATACTTTGTATATATATTTATTAAGAAAATGTTAATACTTTTTGAGTAAAATGAGGATTTATTAAAATTTCTCTAAATGTAGACATTCGCTAAAAGTTAAAAATAACCAACTAAAAGTTATTATTTTTTATATTATGTAGCATTCATCTCTTTAATAATAAGTAAGCTATAAGTTAATTAATTTATTTTTTGGAAAATATTATACAGGGTGTTTTCTTTGAATAATGAAAATTTAACTAAGGTAATTGGAAAAAAGCTACTAATTGTGAAAAATGCGAATATTTTTTTTTCTGTTAGGTTTAGGTATAGGACATGTATATATAAAATGAAAGGTAATTACTTATTCTATCCAATTATGCAAAAATATATAGGGTGTTGCATTGAATAAAAACAAGATTTTAAACTTTTAAAATCGCTATTTTCAACGGGACATAGAAAACACCCTGTATGATATTTTCCAAAAAATATAATAATTAACTTATAGCTTACTTATTATTTAAGAGATGGATACTACATAATATAAAAAATAATAACTTTTAGTTGGTTATTTTTAACTTTTAGCGAGTGTCTACATTTAGAGAAATTTTAATAAATCTTAATTTTACTCAAAAAGTATTAACATTTTCTTATTTAATATATTTACAAAGTATACCTAAAAGAGTGGGAAGAATCCAAAAATGCAAAAAAATACAGGGTGTTCCATTGAAAATAAGAAAGTTGGTATCGTCCCAAGGAAAACCGAACACCCTGTATAAATAAAAATATAATATTTTAAAAATATTTTTTAGTTCGTGAATATTTGTTCCTTACAAATTTTTTGTGACTCCAGTAGTTTCTGAGATAAGTATATGGGTCACCTTACGTGGACCACCCTGTACAATGCGCACAAATGATTATAATAATTAATAACACAAGTTTACAAATTCCGGCCAACTTTTGGACCCGAGCACATTACAACGATTTTTGACGTTATTTCATGTGCTGAATTCGAATCTTAAATCCGTTTGGCAACATTGGTTCTAGTTTTTCAGTTCTCGCAGGTGAAGGGTAGGATTTTCGGTAGTAATCAAGTTATTTCCAAATTTGTCGTACGCAAAAATCAAAGAAGGAATATTTGTCGGACCTGATATTCGAAAATTAATGACCGAAGGAATCTATACAAAACGTTTAACGCCCGATGAAGCGACAGCATGGGCCTCTTTTCGAAGTGTTGTTCACAACTTTCTGGGTAATCGCAAATCCCCAGATTTCAAACAAATCATCATCAATTTGTTGCAAAATTACCGCAAGATTGGATCTCGGATGTCTCTCAAGATGCATTTCCTCCATTCCCACCTCGATTTTTTCCCTGAAAACTTGGGCAATACGAGCGACGAACAGGGAGAGCGGCTTCACCAAGATCTAGCAAACATTGAAAGGAGATACCAAAAATTTTGGGATGAACGCATGATGAGCGAGTACTGTTGGACTCTAATGCGTAAAACGGATCCAAAACAATATAAAAGACTTAGTTCCACCGCTCTTTATTTCTAATTTATTACTTTTAATTGCCATTAAATAAATATAATTGCCAAAGATCGTACAAATTTAATTTATATAATATTTCTAAGACTAGAACCAATCTTAAAAAACGGAGTGAAGATTTGGATTCAGCGCTCCAAGTTACCTTAAAAACAACCGCGATTAGACTGTCGACTGACTGCAAGTGCACGTTGGAAGATTGACAACAGAGATAAAAAAGGTTGATTGACAAGCACTTTTGGTTTGATATTTCAAAATTATTATTTGAAAAAATCACTATGGGATGTTTGTGCTGTGTTGAAATCGTACATGTTTCCATGACACTAAGTGACCTTTTAAATACACATTGACAAGTTGTGGCTTTACGGCGCTTTAGTCACGGGCTGAAGTTAGTCTTAAGTTAGTTGACAGTTGTCAAATGTCATACAATCGTTAAAATAAAGTGCCTTTCTTGTAAAATAATACTAAATGTGAAAATTATTTTATTATCTCAATACAAAAATAAAAAAATATTAAATAGTTTCTCAACGCTAATATTTGAAAGGTTTATATGAACATTGTACTGACCTTTTAATTTCGCCGGCAATAAACTATAACTTAAATTCGGGCACGGACTCTACTGTAAAGTCCTCATAAAACATTTCCTTTACCTTCACTGTGAAAAACTGTCAATTTTCAAGATACATTTCGATTTATAACCTTTATAATTGTGTTTATAAAATGTAAAAATGTGACATTTGACAGTTTCCCCTGTTGTTTCATAGATGGCTCTCTCTCGCTCGTGCCTAAATTAAATTCGTGTATAAAATGGCGTTTATCAAACTTGATACATAATATACTATTATCTACTCCTATTGCATAATTTTGTTTTTTTTTTCGTGAATATTGTTAAACATTATAAATTTCTTGTCTAACAACGTGAATAATAAGCTCATTGTTTGGACGATTTCAATACTTACTGCGATTTGAACCAATCTGGTTTTAAATTGGAAGAAGGCGACTAGAATAATATTAAAAATTGGTAAAAAGTGAGGTTAACCATTTGACAGATGTCAGATTTTATTTATTTAATTTTAAAAATCATTTAATTATCTACTTATTGGAGTAGATAAAGTATAGTATTACACTCGACATTATGCGCAATATTTACTCGGATGATTTACGTCTCTCGTCTGGCGACTCGAGACGTAAACCTCATCCTCGTGAATAATAGCCTGCATTATATCTCGTATAATAATATACTATTAATTTGTCAAGGGATAAAACACCAGCACATCAGTTATTTCAAATACCATCAGTAAGTTTATGATGAAGCTTTACAGTGTAATGATTACACCAAAGAACTTGCAATCGACTGATTTTACACTGCAAACTTCATACATTTTCACAAATAAAATTTATGTGAAAATCCATTACTGATTACCAATTTAACATCATTACAGTTCACATTTTTTTAGAGATGGGAAAATTCCCATTTGACGAAAATTCCCGGAAACTTTCCATCGAAAATTCCCGAAATTTTCCGAGTTTCAAAAAAAATTTTTTTATTGCGAATATATTTTTTTTATGCCAGGGATTTGTAAAAATATATAACACATTAACTTTTTGTCAAATTTTTGGTTGCATTAACGACATAGATTTTCTTACAGAACTTGCTTTGAGCATGGTCTTTTTTGTTTTTTTTGCACTATTTTGTAATAATTCCAAACACTAGATTTTTCCCTTGGCATTGTGCTATGCCTATAAATAAACAACAAAAATGTAAGAATGATTTTAAATTTGTTTATTGTTTTTATTTTGTTTGCCTTTTTTTAAAAAAGTTTTTTGTGTTGATGCTGAATAATCCGGCTTCATTGAGGTTATGTAACATAACTTACATTATTTATACTTCTTATTCTGCTTTAAATTAACACAAATTAAATTCTTATTCAAAGTTTCTTGGCCTTGTATCATGGCCTTAACGAAATCAGCGGTTAAACAATTGACATTTAAATGAAAAAAACAAGGAAAGTTTCCAAGGAATGTTTCCAAGGAATGTTTCCGGTAGCTTAAAAGAAACTTTCAAAATGAAAATAAATTCCCAATTGGAAACTTTCCAAAACGGAAAGTTTCCTTAAAATGGAAACTTTCCAATTCCCATCTCTACATTTTTTTGCTCCAACGACAGTAATACTGATTAGTTCATAAATTTACTCACTGTTTTAAAAAAACTGTTCTGTTTACTACTAAAAGATTTTATTATAATATAAAATATAATAATCTTTGTCTTTACGACTTTGGTAAAGGTAAACATTGGTTTAACGTCAAACGCTTGACATATGCACAAAATAATAGAGATTAAAAAATACCTTCTTTATCTCTGCAAAGGATAGGAGGGAAGATGCGCAGAACTCAATTTTGCGTTCTCGGTCATCGTTCTCGGTCATCGTTCACGTGCGACGTTCTTATGGACCCCCATTTCTCAAATTTATATGGACTTAAAGCCCCTAAATATAATCTTCTTACGTATACTATAAGATTGTCAAAAACATAATTTAATATGTCAAAATAATTTGTTAATGTCAAGAACAAATTTTTAAATGTAAAAATGACAAATGTTGCAGCGATATTTTACGAATGGTGTTTTTTCACTGATATTAAAAAGTATTAAATAACAATAAACCGTGAGTTGCTATTTATCAAAATTTCACTGATACCTATTAAAAAGCATTAAATAACGATAAAACCGTAAATTGCTATTTATCACAATAATTTAAATATTATTTAACATATTATTTTCGGCCGCAGGCAAACCTGCCCATTACTGGCAAAAATAGAACAAAAAAATTTGAAATAGTTTTTTAAACGCCCGTATAAATAAGATTTTAAATGCCCGTAAGTATTAGGACAGCATAAAGTCGAATAGGTCTGACTGCTGCTGAAGAGAGCAACAGCGACGGCCTGGTATAATTAAAATTTCGGAGCAATTTAAATTTTAAATTGCTCCGAAATGTCGCTGCGATTTTTACTGCCGCGGAGCAGTTTGCGATTGCGACGCCACCGGAGCAGTGACAAAGTAGCAGTTTGCGAAATCGCAACACACCTCTAGTTGGCACTAGTTAAACGTCAAAATTAACGTGGTTTTTCTGTAAAAGATAAAATGAAAAATTTGTTATGTTAAATTCCCTTCAGGGCTATATGTTTTTCAACTTATGTTCACTGCTACATATAAATGTAAGCTCGCCTTGACAAGTAAGTAAAAAATTTTAACCCACCTATTGAAACTAATGTTTACTTACGTTTCAGGGCTAGCCCGGATGATGTCATTAGATTAAATGAGGAAAGCGCTTGGCTACTCATTTTTTTTAAATAAATATACCGACATACAAAAATACACCCCTGTTATTAAATGAATAGTTTTATTGAATCGATTAGGCATAATGCCTAAGTTCGGCATTATTCCCAAGTTAAGCATAATGCCTAAGTTAGGCATTATTCTCAAGTTAAGCATAATGCCTAAGTTAGGCATTATTCCCAAGTTAAGCATAATGCCTAAGTTAGGTACTCAAAATCATGTCTAACTTTTTAGGCATTAATGCCTAAAAGTTAGGCATTAATGCCCAAAATTTAGGCATTTTTTTTGCAAGGGACACACTTTTCTACGTCCGTCCGACGGTCGGGGAGACACTACCTTTAATTATTCGACATTTTCAAATCGACATTTTAATTTTCGATATTATCATTTTCGACATTTTGAATTTTCGATATTTTGATCTTCGACATTTTGTATTTTCGATATTTTGATTTTCGATAAAAAGTGTTCGATATTTTGAATTCGATATAATGAATTTCGATATTGTGAATGTCACCCATTTTTTACGTATAATATTCGTACACTGATATCCAGAAAAAAGTGAATTTCCGCCGCTGATTATAATTATATAAAATTATGATTATAATTATAGCTTTTATTTTAATTCAGAAAGAAAAAAATGTTTGGTGCTATATTAACGTAACTATCGTTTTATTTAATAATTGATTTATAAATTTAAAATTTTGTAATTTAACTTAATAAATCATTCATTAATTTTTAATTGAATATTTTCAATAGACTTCCTTTTGCAAAAAGGGCTCAACCGACATTTAACGTTCACGTTTATTTTCTTAAATCAATTAAATTCAATTCAATGTTTTGTTTGTTTTTGTTTCTGTAATGAAGGATTTTTTGTCAATTAAAATAATGTTAAAAATATTCAATTTTTCCGAAAAAATCCAATTTTTCCAAGGCCTTATAAAAAAACGGTTTTTTCCCTAATTTTTCCTACACTTTAAAACCCTACTTGAAACATACTCAAAACTTACCGTCTGTATCTTGGGCGAAAGTCGTGGTCTCCCACACTTTGGTGGCCCTGCTGCCGCCACCGCCAAGAGCGCAGGCATTCGTCGGCGCATGAACAACGCCTTTCGGCGGCTCGGGCGATATTTTGTCGGACTCGGATTTTTTTTGCCACAGCATTTTCCGGCGCTCGATCTGATCCCGGAATCGTCCGGTTATGCCCGGCATAAAGAACCGACTGTTCTGCGTGGATTGCTCGCCGCCCTCCGTCAGTTCTGATTGATTAGGTTTTTTAATCTCAATGCCTGTGCGGTGGTGATGGTGTTGGTGGTGTGAAGAAATTTGTACGTGATTATTATGTAATTTTTAATTTCCTTTAAAACGAGTTACTTGATATACTTTGTTCGCGAAAACCATTTCAAGGTATTCTAGGGACAATTGTGTATATGCCGTATATGTTTTAAATCGTTTTAAAGGACATTTGGCGCTCTATAACTATACAGGGTGACCACCTAACTTATTAATTAGAAGTTTATGGAGAATGGAAAGTTATCGTTAGCCATTTATAGTATTTGAACAATTTATACAGGGCGTCTGGTATTTACGTTGACTTTTTTGTCACTTTAAATACCAATAACTTTCTTATTTCCAACAAAAGTAGCATACAATTTTCACATCATTCGACACAAAATAATGATTTCTATTGAAATGCTGCAGCATTTCCTATATCTAAAATGAATATTTACAGAGATATTACAAAAAATGTGAAAAACCCGCTTATTTTTTTATTTGTTATATAAGTAGTGTGCATTGGATTGTCTTTTATTTCGGATTTATAAAGTAATGTCAACGCCTCTGACAATTGTGTTACAATGGGTGATAATAATTACACTAATCAAGATATTCTAAACATGTTTTATACATATGGCGAGTGCAGAAAAGTTTTAGAGAGAACAATAAGAACTTTTAATGAGAGGCATCCCAATTTAACCCCACTCAGAAAGTAAGACAAACGTTTTCGGAATTGTCCCATAAAAAAATATGAGAACTTCTGAAGACGTATCAATATGTGTCCTGGAGATACATTGAACAATTACTTTAGATTTGTCTCATTTGTTTTTTTTTTAATATAATTTTTAAACTTTAAATTGATAATTCTTTTAACGCTGTTTAATACGAAATAAAAACAATCCAAAGCACAATAAAAGTTCACATTAAAAGTTCAAATTGTTCAAATTTTCCGCACTCGCCATATGTATAAACATGTTTAGAATATATTGATAAGTGTAATCATTATCACCCATTGTAACACAATTGTCAAAGACGTTGACATTGACATTATTTCATAAATACTAAATAAAAGACAGTCCAAAGCACACTACTGATATTACAAATAAAAAGTTTTTTTTTTACATTCTTTGTAATTTCTCTGTAAAGCTAGGATCAGACGGTGCAGCCTCTCGCGGCGACTTTATCGCTGCAACAAGTTGCAGCGATTTTGTTGCACACAAGGTATTCACACGAACCAACTAAATTGGCGCAATTTTCCACCAGGATTGCCAATTTTTCCGAAAATTACTAAGGGGAAAAATAAAAATACCTGTTCTGATTTAAATGTATAACATATATGTTTTCGTTATTTCGTTAAAAGTGTTTAGTGCATAGATTAAATAAATGGTAGTGCTAGTTTAATAAAACATTAAATGTTTGTTATTGTTAATAATAATTATTATTAACAATAACAAAAATTTAATGTTTTATTAAACTAGACTACTACACACTCTTAAAAATAAGGTTGTTATCTGTCATTCCATTTGACAAATATTAAGTACCAACCTTATTTTTTAGTGAAAATTCGTAAACCCCTGTAAAACTTACTAAGTCGCCGCAACTTTATTGCATGAAAAATAGAACATGTTCTATTTTAGGACAAGTTTGATCAACTGCTTAGTTTCATTGTGTGAACAACAAAAAATCGCCGCAACCTGGTTGCCGCGACAAAGTTGCTGCAAGAATTTGCACCGTCTGATCCTAGCTTAAATATTCATTTTAGGTATAGGGAATGCTGCCCTAGTAGCAAAATGGAGAAGCACTTTGTAAAGAATTGGCCAAGACTCTTGATCAAAATTCTTTATCCAGACTGGTGGCAGACAAGTCTGTGACCAGAATTTGACCAGATTCTTGGCCAAGAATTTTTACACGATTACACGTTAAATAGGAACTTTCAATTCAAGATTTTTGATCAATACAAAATTTTGTTGAACTTCAAAAGTTAAGAATGTTACTAAAAACATTAATTTTCCACGATTTCTTTCCAGTAAATTCGGTTTTAATCTATAAATCTGGTAAACAATAGAATTAAAAACGAAACAAATTTTGAAAGAGTTAAAGTTTTTAATTTTCTATGTTAAAAAAAAACCGGGTGCCCGTAAAAATAAAATGTATTTTATAATCTTTCATGTTCATAAAGAGTAAACTCTAGTTATGCATCCAGACAAGCATTGTAATACTTGTGGCAACCTGTGCTATATCCCAAATTGTGGCATTTCTGTTAAAAACACCATAGATTTAGGACGCCATTTGGCGGATTATATTGGTACTTTTATTTTTGCTATACACGCCGATTACAGTGATCTGCACCCAATTAAAATTGTGGCAACCGCGCCATAAATCAGGAACATTCGACTACGTGTATGTCGGATGCCACAAATATATATGCGTTGGCCAAAATACACAGAGACGCCACAATTGTGCATGTGTATTCTTAGCAGTGTTGCCAAGTTTGGTATAACGTTGGAAGTTCGTTTTATGGTAAATTTCTGCAGAAAATTGTTAATCGGCTTCTCGAGACTAGGTTTTGTTATTTTTAGTTTAAATATTAAACATTGGATACATTTTAAAATGTAATGTAATGTATTTGGTAGCAAAGAAGTCTTCTTATTAAAAGGTATGTACTATTACTTAAAAACTTTTAGATGTACTCCAATATATTAAAATATACGGAGCTATCCAAAATCTTGTACTAATAAAATACACTAATATTATATTTTATTATTAAAAGTTAATAATATATTTTACTATAAACATTTTTACGTTAAGAAAACTATTTAAATTAAAAATCTTAACGGTTTTAAAATTCTAAACTGCTCGATTCTAAAAAAATATTATTAAACTATTAAAATTTAAAATACAGGGTGTCCACAAAGGGTAGGCGGTATTTGTAAGTTCAATAAAAATAAAACTACAAGTCATAAAAAAATATTTTTTTTTTAATTTTTAGCAAAGTTTTGAAAAATTAAGTGCCAAAGATTTTGTTGTCCAAATGTTGACCCTCGCGCAGCTGGCATTCCTCTTACCGAAAACGGAAATTCACTATTGCGCCTCTACACATATCTCTGTAAACAGCGGTCATTTCAGTGAGGATCTTGTGCAGGAAAAGTCTTGGTCTATTTTTATACACTTTATCTTTAAGGTTTCCTCATAAAAAAATAATCAAATGGTGTAAGATCGGCGCTTCTCGGAAGCCAGTTAATGGTGCCACGTCGAGAGATCACTTTTTTCGGGATAATTTGATTGAAAACCTTGTGACTGATTTAAGGGGTGGCAAGAGGCCCATCTTGTTGAAACCATGTTTTCACATTAAAACCTTCAAACTTCTGCAGTTGTGGAATCAAAAAGTTTCTTTAACATGTCGCAAGTGCTAGCCCTCGTCGGTTTTCAAAAATGTAAGGCCCAATGATTCCTTCATCACTTGATTATTTTTATGGGGATACCTTAAAGAGAAACTAGAAAATAGACCACGAACTCTTCTGCAATTAAAGCACAACATCCGCAACGAAATGGCCGTTGTTTTCAGAGATATGAGTAGACGCGTGATAGTTAATTTCCGTTTTCGGTTAGAGGAATGCCAGCAGCGCGAGGGTCAACATTTGGACAACAAAATCCTTGGGACTTAATTTTCCAAAAATTTGTCTAAAAATTAAAAAAAAATATTTTTTTCTGACTTGTAGTTTTATTTTTATTGAACCTACCCTTGGTGGACAGCCTGTAGTATGTACAGGGTGGTCATAAAGTAGTATAATTTAAAAATGGCCCAAGAATGAACTCTTTTATTGTTAATTTTACAAAGAAAAGTTACTCCTTATAAAAAGTTTTGCTAAAAATATAATATAAGACTATTAAAACTTAAAATAACATAAAATAGGAAAATTGATAGTTGGACCAAGAAAAAAGTTCCCTTAATTTTTATTTTAAAGCAAAATAAAATAAGGAAATATAGCTAATAATTTAAAGTTAAATTAAGTTTAATTCCATGGCCTTCTATTAAAAAAATATTGATTTTTATAGATAATAAAAACTTACAAAGATGGATATATCGAAGCAAATGTGCATTAAGAGTAAAATTAGTGCATATGTATTTTTGTTTATATTATTTACATGGAATGTTTGATACTATAACAACTATTATTGTATTTAGGAAAATAAAGGATCATGTTATTATCAACTATTATACAAATATTATTTCTATAGGTATTTGTATATTTATAGGTAGGTTGCCACAAGTATTACAATGCTTGTCTGGATGTGCGCGCAAAGCAAATCAACCAGTTAATATAGAATATAAGTTAAGCTGCCGTAAATCTGACAACAACGCCTTCAATAATATTTTCACGAAAGGGGGCGCCACATTACTATGTGATGTGTAAGTGCCACAACTATTAGAAATTAAACGTACTTATATATCCCAAATTGTGGCAACATACACATATTTATATATTTATTTGAATAATTTATATTATTTTGCACAAACGTCAACAGAAGATAGGCTAATGCCGACGTATATCAAAACCAAATGACCTGGCAAAATATTAGTTTAATATATGACCGGAGGAAGCCAGAATTGAGGAAATAAATTGTGGCACCTCGTGTATGGTGTCACAATTTTGGATGTAGCCATAATTCAGCTTTATGCACACACAAGGTGCCACAATTATACAGAAACCTACACGTCAGAGCTGACGCATACATTATTGTGAATGATACTACTGTAGAATGAGAACCTCTACTCTATAGGGGATAGTCCCAAAGTTTAGCCTTTAGATGGCCTCAGATTTCTGGTCAAATTCTTGTCAAATTCTGGCCACAGTCTGGCTTAAGTCTTGCCCAATAATCTTGGCCAAGAATCTGGAACAATTATTGTACAATTCTTGAGCAAAAATCTGTCCAAAGTATCTTGACCCATGCTGGGCCAAGACTTTTCCGGAATTGCTACTAGGGTGTAGCATTTCAATAGAAAACAGTATTTTGTGTCGAATTATGTGAACATTGTATGGTAGTTTCGTTTGAAATTACAAAGATTGGTATTTAAAGTTACAAAAAAGTCAACATAAATACATAGACAGGGTGTCTAATATTAAAACTAATTGTAATGTTAAAAAGTTAATTCATGGTTAACGAAGGAGCACTCAATCAAAAGCCATTAATAGTTTTATTATACAGGGTGTACTAATATTAGTAAGACCATCGGTCAAAATTAAAAAAAAAAATATCTCAAAAATGAAAAATAATCAAATTTTAGTATATCAAAAATTTTGCGTAGAATTTAAAAATGCAATAATATTTTTATGGGTGCTTTTGAAAAACCAAAGTTGATAAAGTGATAACGCTTATAATTGCTTTAAACAAATTTTAAATCAATATATTTTTAAGTTAGGTGAATCATCCTGTATGTTAAAAAATTTATTAAATATTAGACATTTAAAAATTGTTTAAAAGTGTTTTATGTTATAGAAAATGAAAACATTAAGTTTGATACCCAACAAGCCATACTGTAGCCCTATATTTGTTTTTCTCCCATAACTCACTTGGTTTTCATCAAAAGTATATCTTGTTACATATAAAACTTAATGATTTTTGGCGATCTACAAGACTCACCCATTTTGCCTAATCTGTCCATTTTCTGACTTGCTCTATCGTATCTTTTTGAATAACCGCCTCTATCTCTTCGATCTCTAGATCCCGATCTAGATCTCGACCTTCGTCTTTTGTCCCTGCTTCTACTGCGACGTCTGTAGCTTGAATCCCTATCCCTGTCTCTACTTTTGTAGTCTCTATCGTCATATCTGCTACTTTTATCGCCCCTATCGTGTCTAGAATCCCTACGGTCATCCCTGGAATGCCTAGGACGGTCCCTACTACGTTCTTCATCTCTACGTGAGTATTTAGGCGATGTTCTACGATCGCGTTCGCTTTTTCTCTGCTGAGATTCTTCCGGTGAGCGTTTTTCACTGTCAGAATCCTGAGAAAGAAAATTTAAGACTTATTTTTTCGTTTTGGCTTTATACAATTTAATTAAGTGTTCAATTTGGTTTACTTAGATGGGAAACTAAATTCCCTTTTGTTGGACACCAAACTAGGCATACTTTGGATGAAAAACAAATGAAGAATGTTCGAAATTGACAAAGTCATAGCCAACTGCCACAAAAAGTATTCTTTGATTTTAAAGCTTTTTTATTGATTAAAACTGTTGTTTTACCCTATATCATACTATTACCTGTTAAGTATGTACATATGTAAGTATGTACATAAGTATTTTTTTAAACCAAAAATTCCCATAATTACCTATTAAAAGATACTCACCGCGTTTCGGCGTTAATTGAAGGTCAATTCTCAAGGTCGTGCGTTGTCAGGTCCATATAACCAATTACTCTTATAATATATCAACAATAATAATATTAATATCAAATTGAATTTAAATATAGAGTGTTTTTATTTTAATATAGATTTTATATACAAAAGGTGGGTAGAGTTAAAATATTTAGTGTTTTTGAATTTATCGCTAAACGTGAAGTCAAAAATTAAGTTGTCAATACATAAATAGTCAAACTAGCCAATAAGGATAAAAACTAAACATGTCTGAATTTTTATTATTACCTCGCTTAAATCCATTCCTACATCATCATAGTTTGCATCAGGGGCCTTTGGTGGTGGTTTTCTGTAGTTTCTCTCCGTAATTTTTGGTTCCTGTCAAGAATTTTGCTGTTCGATTTGATGATTCGTACTAATATTTGCAAATAATAATATTAATATTTGTGCATTTACTAATCAAATGAAAATCTTAATTTTAATGAGTTACCAATACAGGGAGTTAAGTATAGTACCCTAACACCCTGTATAACGCAAGAATAAATGTTATTTAGTCAATATACTACAAAAATCAATAAAAACTAGTAATAAAAGTTTTAAGGCTTATCTGTGTATACTTACGCTAATTTTATCATCACCAGAAGAATAATCATCATCGCTACCATAATTAGCAAGCGAGTCCATGTTTTTAACGTTCAAAATCCGTTTTTTGACAAGAAAAAACACTCAAAATATGAACAAAATGCCATAAATAGAAATATTCAAAATGGCGTCTTAAAATGACAGCTCATCGGTATTGCAGCGATCTATGTTAGCTTTGAAGAGACGTCACAAGATGCGAAGTTGGTAGTTATTTAAAAATCGTAATTTTCCTGTTTTATGCAAAAATCGATAAAAAAAATGGTTTAGGGTTTAAGTTTTATGCGTTTAGAACCAAAATATAACCCATTTCAATATAAAAAAATTATGTTAAAATACTAAATTATGTTAAAATACTAAATACTACATTTTGTTTTAGAGTAAATTTTTGTAAATAAGTATCTCAAAAAGTATTTAAGATAAGAACTTGAAATTTGGAGTAAGTACCTAATTATTTAGGACATGTTGCTATATATTTTATGCCTCAAAATTAGTAGTAGTAAATATATTTATTGGAAAAACCAAAAGGCCCAATATATCGACCAGTCTTTCTGCCACCTCAAAATTATTAAATCCACAATTTTAACAAAATTAATTCTTGTAGAAATTCTTTGGTACCTAATTTCATTATGGAGAATGTCTTAATTCTTATTTTAACTAAAAATAATATTTAACATTTGAAAGTTCTACAATAGGTACTTTCATTAAAAATTAACAAACTTTGGTTTGGAGTAGGTAGTACCAAAGATAAAAACTTAAAATTTGGTTTTTTTAGAAGATATTGTGTAGAAATTTCACACTTCAACTTTATTATTTTTTAAATTACCTATACCCAAAGCAAAGTATAGGTATTAAAATCCACATTTCTATGTTTAACTCTATAATTTAAAAAAAAATTCTTATAGAAATACTTACTTTAAATATTATTTTAACTAAAAGTAACAAAATAAAACACTGAAAATTCTCCAATACAATCTTTATTAGAAAACAAAAAATTTAGCGTCACTTAAAATAATAATTACACATCGTAAAATTATTTAGTGTTGCTTGCGCCTGAAACTGCAACCCTCTGTAAGTCTAGCTTTGCCTCCGGTCGATGTGCACAAGATTGTTGAACATCCTTTGCATGGAACTGCAGATTGGGCATGCGAGAAGATTGTAGAGATGGCATAGCAACCAGGACATTTAACGTCCATAAAATAACTGTTTGGGTGTTGCACCAACCTCTTCAATTTATGGCTACGCCTCTGTTTTTCAGCGGAAGGGTGGAGCAAGTCAACAGCTAAAGGCATCTACAATAAACATGAAAATGTTTAGGTTATGTTCCTTCAACATGATAATTGTTTAGTTTTGAAAGTTTTAACCATGAAAAAATGTCAAAAACGCCTTAAAAATGCCTATTCAACAATATTAAAAATATGAATTCCACCACATTTTAAAATGTGGTGCAACATAAATATAGCCCAAAATAACATCAAAAACTCCATAACCAACAATAACAAACCCTATTTATCCCTTAATATCCCAAAAAGCAAATTTATTTACTCTAAAAAAACCAAACGGCCTTTCAATACATATGCCCAAAATAACCCAACTTTTGTACAAAACCCGCAATAAAAACATCCCCCAACGTACCCACGATAAATATATGGCGAAATTTACCTTGTTTTTTGTATTTAGCACTGAATTTACACTAAAATTCTTTAAGACGCACGTGGTCAATACGGCTATCAACCATGTAAAGGAAGTTGACAGTTAAGCAATGTGACCAACTTCCTGTTTCACTGCCAAGCTAAGCGACGAAAGTTACTAGATAAGAGTTTTTGTTAAAATAGATAATTGTAATAAATTATTGTATTTTAATTTTTATTTATCGTTATTTAACGCAATTTCGATGGTTGGTGGTAATTTCGTTATAAAAATGTTTAAATAAAGTTTTTTAGCGTTGTGGCTAAGTTCACGGTCCTGCAAATTTGCGGGAGTTTTTGAAAAAACTGTTTAGTTTTAAAAAATTTCATTTTTCTAACTCAAATGAAGTTAGATTCAATAGAGGTCATTGGTTAAAATTGGCCTTGGGTTTTAAAAATATTGTTCAAAGTTCAAACATTTAATTTAGGAACATTAAAAATAATATAACAACGTTTATTTGGTGTTTAATATGGCTTTATTTAAGACTGGAATACCTAATTTAGGTGGGTAGTGTTGGTATTATGTATATCATTCTTTTGTTTTAAATGGTGACTTGGTTTGTTACAGTAAAATGTATACAAAAAAGAAACATAGCAAGCCTATCAGCTTTATCAGAAACGCACCAAATGCTGCAGAAAACATGTCGTGACTTTACTGAGGGGGAATTAAAACCTATTGCCTCAAAAATAGACAGGGAACACTTATATCCAAAAGAACAGATTAAAAAAATGGGGGAATTAGGTTTGATGGGTATAAGTGTCCCCGAGGAGCTTGGAGGGACAGGTTTAGATTACTTAGCCTATGCTATATCATTAGAGGAGATTTCCAGAGGATGTGCCAGTGCTGGAGTAATAATGTCTGTAAATAATTCATTATATTTGGGGCCTATTATGGAGTGGGGAACAAAGGAACAGAAAGAAAAGTATATTACCCCATACACAGATGGAAATAAGGTGGGGTGTTTTGCTCTGTCAGAACCAGGGAATGGTTCAGATGCTGGTGCAGCTTCAACAACGGCTAAATTAGAGGGTACAAATTACGTTTTAAATGGTACAAAATCATGGATTACCAATGGGTATGAAAGTGAGGCTTCTGTAGTGCTAGCTACTACAGATAAAAGTCTAAAACATAAAGGTTTAATATAAAACATGTAAACGAAAATTAATTGTAAAAAATGCATATTTTTGTAGGTATTTCTGCAATTATTGTTCCAAAACCAATTGAGGGGCTCGAGTTGGGTAAAAAGGAGGATAAATTGGGAATTAGGGGTTCATCCACATGTTCCCTAATGTTTGAGAATTGTAAGGTTTCAAAAGAAAATTTGTTGGGAGAGACAGGATTTGGATTTAAGGTAAATTGTTAAAATTATAGGTTATGTTTTTTAATAATAATAGATATTTATTGATTATCACATCATACATAACAATAATATATAACAATAACAATCAAAAGGCCATTGATATGTTTTTTATTTTTGTTGATTTTTTAAATTTTAAATGTCAAATAGGTAGGTATTCTAAAACGCCAAACTCAACCCCAATTTTAAACAAAAAAGGAAATTAATGTGATAAACTATGGTAAAAAAATAGTTTTAAAATTGCAAAACATAAAAATTCCATAATTTTAACCATTGATTAAAAAAATTAAAAACAATAACATTGCAAAACAGTCTTGAAAATAGCTATTTACATACCATGGGAGGAAAATATTGCATTTCCTCCCGCGAATAGTTTGATGCCCGACGCGAAGCGAAGGGCATTAAATATTCAAGGGAGGAAATGCATTTTCCTCCTGAGGTATGTATATAGTTTTTTCTATTACCTTTTAACGGTTTTAAGACATTTTAAGCGTTCCGGTTCCTTTTACTTACCCGGTTTGGGGCTATAAAATTATGACAAAATATTAAGTAGGTTTTGCGTCGCCGACGTTATGTTGACAACGCTTTGTTGCTATGGTATTTTTGGTAATACCAACATAACAGTTTTTATAAGCTGTCATAATGTTTATCATAAATTTAATAGTTGCAATTAATTTCCTTCCTTAAAAATCTAAAATAGTGAATATGAACATAGTTTGTTAAAAGAATGGTTTGACAAGCGCGGAGTAAATCTTTTTCCTACAAAATCAAATAAAGCTAGACAAGGGACAAAAACTCTTGCCAATGTAAAATTTTTTAAAAAAAGAGGGAGGAAATTTTTTTTCCTCCCGGGGAGGAAAAGAGGCATTTTCCTCCCTCGCTCGGGGGTGGAAAAATAAGTTTTCTAGTAAGGTAGTAGAAAAAATAAGTTTTCTAGTAAGGTAGTAGAAAAAATTTATTATTTAAATCGTCTAATTTCAAAAGCGGCCATCTCCTTTGAAGAATATTTTAAGTAGGTAAACGTCAAAAAAACATTCTAAACAGTACCTACCTAATGGGTAAAAAATATAACTATTTACATACCATGGGAGGAAAATATTGCATTTCCTCCCGCGAATAGTTTGATGCCCGACGCGAAGCGAAGGGCATTAAATATTCAAGGGAGGAAATTCATTTTCCTCTTGAGGTATGTATATAGTTTTTTCTATTACCTTTTAACGGTTTTAAGACATTTTAAGCGTTCCTGTTCCTTTTACTTACCCGGTATGAGGCTATAAAATTATGACAAAATGTTAAGTAGGTTTTGCGTCGCCGACGTTACGTTGACAACGCTTTGTTGCTATGGTATTTTTGGTAATACCAACATAACAGTTTTTATAAGCTGTCATAATATTTATCATAAATTCAATAGTTGCAATTAATTTCCTTCCTTAAAAATATAAAAATAGTGAATATGAATATAGTTTGTTAAAAGAATGTTAAAAGAATGGTTGGACAAGCGCGGAGTAAATCTTTTTCCTACAAAATCAAATAAGGCTAGACAAGGTACAAAAACTCTTGCCAATGTAAAATTTAAAAAAAAAAGAGGGAGGAAATTTTTTTTTCTTACTACCTCGACTCAAAATACGTTGTTTCTTCCCCGATTTCACGGCAGAAAGTTTACGTTTCTTGCATTGGTCAAGCTATACGCGCACACTCTAATAGCGGGAGTAAAAATTTTTTAGAGCCGTTTCACATGCGACTGATAAAGTCCTGACGATCAGTCCTGATGGTCAGTCCTGATGACTAGAGGCCATTGTTTAAATGAACTTTTTCACATGCACTGCGTATCATCGGTTGACTGATTCGTCGGCACGGGCATCGGGACAGCCCGTGCGCACTGCGTACCGTCAGGACCAGTGTTGCCATCTTGGAGATTTTTTCACCATTTCTGGTGATTTGTTGTTCTTGGTTGAGAGTTTTCAAGTTAGATAGCGACAAGTCTCAAACGTGGAGAATTTAAAGATGCATCGGAGAGTTTTTAGCGATTTTTTAATAATTAAAATACAAAATAAAAAATATTGAAAGTATTGGTTGGGTGCGTTGTACTAGTGATTTTTTAATTAAGTTACCCTGGAAGAATTTGACGGGTCGGAACTTTGATACACCCCATCCACATATTTATAAAATTTAGAAAATTTTTGGGGAGAGGTAAATTAATACAGAGATGCATCTTAGGGTGAGCCAAAAAAACTAACCTATCGGATTTATGGGTTAAAATGAACCTACATACCGAGCAAAAAATTTCCCTGCAAGGCAAAAGTTTTTGCTCAATTTTAAAAGGTGTCGGTGAGCATTCTAAGTTTTCCATTGAAATAACACGTAAAAAAATCTTTTTTCATTAAAAAGACTATAACTTTTGAACCGTTTGAGATAATTTTTTTTACGTTGCGGATTCTTGTAGAGCATAAAATTTCCCAAAGATTATTTTTTTTAATTCAAAACTTCGTATGTTTGAAAGCTTTGAAAAGTGTAAAAAATCACTAAAACTGCAGTATTAGTGATATTTTACACGCGACGTAAAAAATTTTATCTCAAACGGTTCAAAAGTTATAGTCTTTTTAATGAAAAAAGATTTTTTTACGTGTTATTTCAATGGAAAACTTAGAATGCTCACCGACACCTTTTAAAATTGAGCAAAAAATTTTTCCTTGCAGGGAAATTTTTTGCTCGGTATGTAGGTTCATTTTAACCCATAAATCCGATAGGTTAGTTTTTTTGGCTCACCCTAATGCATCTGGAGAAAATGTATTCAAAGATCATTTAGCTCTGACTCCTATTTTTACCACACTCCAACGCTGACGTTGAACGTGTATACACATATATTTAGTATTATGAATGTGATAAAATCAAAAACAGGATGAAATTGCCGTTATAAAACAATCTCTTATACATTAGATTTGGCCTTAAATGGTTACAGTTATGCTGTAAGGACTACCTCCTCCCTGATAATATATTAAAACAAAAACCAAAAAAATATATAACAATAAGCAGGGGCGTGCTGGCAGTCCAATGCAGGCCTGGACTGGATAGTAGAGCAGTCCAGACTCAAGCCAGTTTCATATAGTCCAATGCAGGCCTGGACTGGATAGTAGAGCAGTCCAGACTCAAGCCAGTTTCATATACCTACTTAATATAGCCAGTAAAAAATGTTATACCTATAAAATAAAACCACATTCACCTACCTATGTAGTAAAAGTAATATTATAAAAAATACTTACAAGATTAGATATTACGATGACACCTCGGCTGATAAAACGTCCCGAGACAACTCTCTTCGCAACAAGGAACTTTATTCAGGTATTATAATATTATAATTATAAGCCGATTTGAAACGCGGTTATAGATTTGTTTTTTATATACACAATATTATACCCACAATCTTTACGAAAAAAAATTAATCTCTTTAGAATGCGAACAAAAATCAACTGCTTTGCGCACCACGTGAGCAATCTTTGATTTAGGTATTTGCCGCGTTAATTTAAATTCCCCGAAATAGGTAGTAGTTCTCATATGGTTTTGTTTTGGTTTATGGTAAGTTCTGTATAATAAATGCAGGCATGTAAGAATTAAAAATAGTCATTTTAAGTTCTAAAGTAAACGCAAATGTTTTTAAATATAAGATTTAACACTTTTAAAGCAAACGCATATGTTTTTAAACAATATTTGCATGTGTCAATGAAATTATGAATAAAATTTACTATAAAATGTAATAAAGCTAGATTGTCAAATTCAATGTTCTTTAATGTATAATTTCGTTGTTCGTAGTGTACATTAATAATTAATGATTAATTATGCCCAAGCTTTGCTAAAATTTGTCATTTTAAAAGGGAAGATAAGCAGTCCAGCAGGCCACCAAGAGGTGCAGGCCACCGGGCATTCGCCCGGTGTCCCGGCGGCCCAGCACGCCCCTGACAATAAGACTAATGAAACAATAGATGATATAATTGAATACATTAGTACTATCTAAATCCTTCTACAGTTTATCCTAAAATGTGACCGTCAAACTTTGTATATAGAAAAAAGACTTATTTTGATCTGTACCTACATTACGTTAGCAAAGTTTGGCCAGCTACTTTTGGGACCTTATTTTTGTTATTTCCATGTTAAAAGAAAATGTTTATTACATAATAAGGCATTTAAACCTCATATTACAAAGTTGTTTTTTTTTATTTATTTTTTTGTTAACTTTTTAAATAAACTGTTTTATATTTTTTGCATTTTATGTCCATACAAACCTCTTTGTTTTGCCCATTAATTATTATTGGAGATTTTTTTTTGCAAAGTTGGAGAATAATGGAGAATTTTTGTTTAGGTTTTTGAGAATTTTAACATTTTACTGTTGGCAACACTGGTCAGGACTATTAAGGGCTGTTAGTTATATGGAGTATTTCATATGGTACGTACGGTCAGCAGAAACAGTGTTGCACAATGAGTAGTTTACGCATTGATACTGAAATTGTAATAAGTAGCATCGAACAGCGAAGATGCATCTGGTATGCAGATGATGAGAACTACAAAAATAGGGATGCAAAGAATAAAGCATTTGAAGAAGTAGCGGAAATAGTAGTTCCGGATTTTGAAAATTTTGCGGATGCAAAAAAGAACTTTTTTGCGTTGTATTATTCTCTTTATACAAAAAGTGGCAACAGCGCAATTCCGGAGAGGCTGAGAACCGTCTCGTAGTAGACATTTCCGTACTATACGTTGCTTGTGAAACAATGGCCATGACCGTCAGTCCGTATCATCAGGACTGATCGTCAGGACTTTATCAGTCGCATGTGAAACGGCTCTTAGTCGTGTGCTTAACATTCAAATTTCGTACTGCCAACATGAGAAACACAAAAATATGACAGTTTTAAACCATAATTTTGCAATTATAACAACAAATAAACAATTTATGTTTTTACTTTTTTACTTTTTATGTTGTTTTAAGTGTTTAATGGTACTTTTATTTGTTATAAAGTAGTAATTTGTTAATTAAAATACAACCTTTTATTTTTACTGTATTGGCACCGCTGAATTACCATGACAACGCTACAGTTTGATTGATTTTGAATGTAAACGTCAGAATTAAATTAAACGTCAGATTTTAATTTTGACATTTAATTTTTTCCCGTATTTTCTGCGGGGTAGCAAGAAAATTAGTATACACTACACGGGCAGAAAGTGTGAGAGTCCTGAACTGCGCGCCATGATGCCCTTGGCTTCGCCTCGGGCATCATGGCGCGCAGTGCAGGAATCTCACACTTTCTGCCCTTGTAGTGTAATATACTATTCCTCCCGGGGAGGAAAAGAGGCATTTTCCTCCCTCGCTCGGGGGTGGAAAAATAAGTTTTCTAGTAAGGTAGTAGAAAAAATATATTTTGAAAAACTTGTTCATATGGTAACTAAAAATAATTTTTCTACAAAATAAGTAACCAGATTTAAGTTTTAATTAAAAAAACATATATTTAAAAAGGGAAATGGGCATTTTAAGTACATTTTTGTACTTAAAACATCAATGGAGATGGCCGTTATTAAAACTAACATAAAACTTTAATGAATTATTTTCCTTGCAAATAGCCGTTTTTGTTGGGATATAATTTTGCACTAATATACTATAGTATACGTAATATTTCGGTTTTATTAGTGTAAATAACTCATTTAAAAAAAAATTGGAGATGGCCGCTTTTGAAATTAGACGATTCATTTTAATTTTGTTTTTGCAAAAAATCTCCAAGAAACAAAAATTCTGAAATAACAAAAATGAAGGCATATATTAATTAAAAAAATGGATAAATCATTAAATAAAAAAAATGCAAACAAAGTAGGTATACCTACTTTGTTTGCATTTTTTTTATTTAATGATTTATCCATTTTTTTAATTAATTGTTAAAATATTAAACATTTAAAATTGAAATATTTTACGATTGGTTAAAAAATTGGGAAAATAATTAAAATAAAAAAACTAGTTTTAAAATAGCAAAACAGTCAATATTTAATAGTCTATTATTTAGGTTTTATTACTCCAATTCATTGGGTAAACATATAGGAACGTAAATCCGAGTTTTCGACCATTAACACATTATAGCTTTTCCGCTTGGATTAAGGGGCGACTTCGAGAATACCATCCCGATTATTAATTTCATCAAAAAAAGCCGATACCATTTTTGACAATAAAACGAGTTTTACAGATTTGTTACTTGATATTTATATTTTGCATTTTGTTCCTATGTCATAATCAATCACTTCAGTGTCGAGTGTTGGCGACAATCAAAGTTGAATTTATAGACTGCTTGAAGGTTATAAAATATAGGTACCTACGTAGGTATTATGTAAATACTATTTAAACATATGGTTTATTCCTAATATCTAAACTATTCACATTTTTTTTAAATGACCGTTTATTATGCAAAACAGTAACTACAATTATGTTATGGTTTTCTAGATTTTAAATGGCCTTTTAAAATGTTTAAATTTGGGGTCTGCAGTTACAAAAAAGACCTTTTTTTATTAAAAACATAAATTTACGTAAAAAATAACATAATTGCAATAATATTTTATTAATTATTGTCAAATTCACTCCATAATAATTATTTGAAATTTAAATTCAAAATTGAAAATCTCTGCTATCTCGATCAATGGGTTGTGACACCACACTGTTGTATATTTTAGCACACCCATAATTCCCAAGTGTTATTGATATCATTTAAAAACAGATGTTTTTTGTAGTTTTTTTTAATTAATTGCAATTTTAGACTAGACACATTTTTTTACGTACGTAAGGCACTGTGGTAGAGTGTCCAAAAACCCTCCAAAGTTGCTTGTCTGTAAATGGTCCCATATTGGTAAATTACATTCTTAAATACCTATACATTCATGATCTGAACCCCTTTTAATTTTAAATAACATAAACTTTTGAGGTTTTTTCTGCTCCAAAAAAGGATTTTAAAAATCTGCTGAAGATTCGATAGTTTAAAAGGCATATAAAAGTCTTTAAAATTATAATTTATTTTGATATAAAAATAAACGTAGATTGTTTTTGCAGTTTTCTCAAATAATAAATCATGTTTCCTTGCAAATATTGAGCTGCCAAAAAAAAGTATCGCTTTGGGAATTTTATACCACCTCATAATATACTTATTGGGGAGTCGTCATTATAAGTTTCATCCCATCCGTAGGGCTGGCTGTTCATTTTAAATTATCCAATTACAAATATTTTTGAACATACAAGTTAAACAAACATTATTTTCAAACCTTCTTCCTTATGACAAACAATGTTTTTTTTTAATCCTTCCATCCTTTATAAAGGTAAAATATACTATGTAGCACACTTAAATAGCGAATTTGGGGAAAATATATTCAGTTTCATTTTGCGCTTCCCAGATAGCACAAGTACGTTCGTAGGACGTTCGTAGGACTTCCACCCAGGACAACCCGAACGTCCTCAGGATGTCCGTGGTCTGCAAAAGTACGTTCGTAGTACGTCCACAGACTTCCGAAATAGACTGTTTCAGATGTCCTTAGGACGTCCGTATTTGACCCCAAGCTATCCAATTCGGGACATATGAGGACCGAATTAGGACATAGTTTTATTATAATAAAAAAGTTTACAGACGTCCTGGAGAGGTATATCCTATAAGTTCAGTCCTGAAATTCTCTGAATCGCAAGATACTTTTTTAACACACTCGCCTAGCTAGACATTATTCGTTACTGAGTAGATGAGGATGGAGATGGGGACTCCAAACAATTAATGTTCAGCTATGCCATTACGGACACACACTTCCAATTAAATATTGCAACCAATCGCTATTTATAGTTAGCTCGCGTGCTTAAGCAGCCGTGAGATGTATCGATTATGCCGCGGCATGCCGCGGCAGGCCGAATTCCAGCCGTAAGCGGGCCGGCTAGGGCAAGCCGAAGGATTTTGCATCGGCATGCCGTATTCTGGCCGACTTCGGTTAGACCATGGCTAAACGGTACCGGGGTAACATAACGCGGGCCCTAATTATAATTATATAATTATAAGTAAAAAAAATGGACAGCTTTTTTTAAAATCTTTTATCGTGCTTGATTAAAGAGTATTTTTAATAAAAAACAAGGTGTAATTTTTTTTCACTTAGACCCTTTATAAAGGGTGATATCAAATTGTATCTTCAACTTTCGTCGCAGGCAGAAAACCGATGGACGTACTGAGGCCTAGGCCTCAGGATGTCCATCGGCCTAGGCCTCAGTACGTCCATCGGTTTTCTGGTCGCGACCGTCTGTAAAGGATTTAAACCGGATGTCCTCAGGACATCTTGTGCTATCTGGGTTATTCTATTGATGTTAGTGACCTTGTGACTAGTGTGAATAAAAGTAGGTGCTCTAGGTGAGGGATTGAGAGAAAGTTATACATAAAGAAGAGATTTTTATCAAAGTTCAACTGAAAAAAAGAAGAAAGTTGACCACAATAAGTCAAAATTTTTAAAACGATATGAAGGGTGAATTTATTGTGGAATCTAATAATAATAATAATAATAATAATTGAAACTCATTGGAACTCGTCGATGCAGCTGCTACGTCATCGCGTGAAAATAAAAAAGGTTCAGTACTGGAAGCTGACTTTGCGTTACCCAGGTAGCATACTGAAGTCTGCTGACGTTTAAATGACGTTGAAATGACGTCAGAAGACGTCATTTAAACGTCATCAGACGTCAGTATGCTACCTGGGTAGCCCTGTTAACTCAGGCTCACTTATCCAAATACCAATATAAAGTCATTAGAAAGGCAATAAAAGAAAAAGTCCACTATAAATTTCCAAGCTTTGACAAAATACTAGAAGTTAAGAAGAAAAGTTATCCGAAGAAAATTTATATCACGGAAACATCGGCCAAAGTTCCGTTGCATCAAAAATTTTCGTATCGCATTCCGAATGTCAGAAGAAGTTGTTCTTTATACAAAATGGGGAATAGATGGGGCTTCTGGCCAAAGTGAATATCAGCAAAGTTTTTCAGACGAGAGTAACGTTGCATCTGATCTGTTGATGACTTCCTTAGTTTTTTAATGAATACAACTGCCGGCACAGACAATATAGACATTTTGAAGAATATGCGTCTATCATCAACAAATTATTGCCGAGCCCTTTCTTTTCAATATAAGAAGTGTTTAGTTTAGGAATTTTTTAGTTTAAATTTCGCGCGCTGCAAATACCGATTTTGATATCGACCGCATTGCGCGGAATCCGAGATTTAAAAATATGGGCAGTTAGCCATTATCGTTCGGGGCAGTTAGCAGCAAAACGGGCAGATTAGATATAGAACGCGTTTTATTCGTTATTCGGTACATTTTGGTAACAGCATATCCTGGTTCTTTCCTTTATCCCTATCAAAACAGTGCCAGAAGTCATCGTGGGGCCCCACTCAGCAGTCACACGAAATGTAAGTCCTGAAAACTTTACCACCATACAGTCCACTCGCTCCCAGCTTAACAAGAAGAAAACCCCCGAGCTGACGAGACTTTAAAAAACTCGAGTTTGCGCTGAAATCAAGGATGTTTCCAAGTCCTAGGTCTTGATAACATCTCTTTTTAGCACGAACTAAATTTCACCACGAGGTTGCTCAAATGATACTTCGTCTCCAAGTATCTGCATCTTGTGTGGACCTAAACCTTCTCAAATTAATGATTTATCAAGGATGGGTGGCTCGATTTCAAGCGAAGAGGCTTTTAAGCTATGGTTGTCAATATTACATGCACGAATCAAGTTCATGGAATTCATTCTGCATCTCAGCTACAATCTGGACTTCGCGGCAACACGTTCTTTAAAAGAAGAAAAGAAAACACGCGTTCAAGACTCATATTTAAAGAAAATCTTTCTGCATCAGTTTACAAAATTATCTTCCACAGAGCAGAGAGTATTAAATGCGCAGCTCTTCCTATAGGCTTATTCTTAGGGAAAGGTCAAGAGTGTAGGGACAAAGTTTATAAATAATTTGTTATGACTCCTTTACATGTGTAGCTTTAGAGACAATAAATATGTTGTATGACTTTCTTACATTTGTAGCTTTAGAGACAATAAAGAAATTGAAACCCTCCTTTTTAGTTTATTTTTCCTTTTGTCTGTACAAAAATGCGTGATTTGAAATGCCATAAGTTTTATCCACTTGAGTAAGTTTTAATTTTAATAATTTTTGCATTATAGAGACTCATTTTACTAATTATTTACCATAAACCACGATAAACAAAAACCGTGCATGTGACGTCACGTGCGAACCAGATTCAAATGTTACAAACAGTTTTGCATAGGCATACGCTATACACGGGTGTTTTACTACGGTTTCTTTTAATTTTTTCCCGAAATTATTGTGTTTTTTAAGTATAAGCCACGCACGATGGTTTTGCAACGTTTTTCGTAAAGTTTTTACTGCATTTATTGAACAGCAATAACTATTTACAAGGTACGGGTGTTTTATACCAAGTTATTTATTAGGTTTGTGTTATATTTGTTAGACTTAATACCTATTTAAAATATGCTGGGCTGTGCTGTAGAAGACAGCAGAAATATGATCAGAAACTCCCACACCCAACCTAACCTAACATTAAATATATTTGATTTCCAAAAAATAAAGATCTGGCAGCACAATGGATGAATGCATGCAAGAGAAAGGATAAAATGAAAATAAAAATCGGAGAATAGAGGCAATTTTTGGCATACACAATTTTCTGTTGGGTACTTGTACTAACTTTTCACCCTAACCACATATTTGCTTACACCATTGTATTGCAAACCCGCTTTAAAAGGGTAACAAATAAAAAAAGTTTTGAGATTTTTTTTTTACTTTTGACACTTTAAAGCGGGCGTGCGTTATTATTACCTGTATAAATGCATTTTTATAATGTTACCTTTCACATTAAAAAATGTAAAATTCGGTCTAGCGTAAGTTTAATTTTATTAAATTAAAAAACATATTTTGTAAAATAATAATACGAAGGTAGGAAATTAATTGTTGCTTAAAATGTTACATTAGTATTAAAAGTGCTTCCTGTCAATTTAACTTTTTGTTAACTTAATAATTGCACCCAGGCCGTCACTATATTTATAAATTTTTGAATATAAGGTGACTTTGCAGTGCAAATAACATTCCAACCCAGTTACCCGCCAGCTTTTGGTTCGCACATGACGTCTCACGGTGCGAAAGAGAGAGCTATAACATGCGCATCAGTATACCGGTTTTTGTGTATCGTGCCATAAATTTGTTATGTACTAGAACTCGCTCAGAATTAATTCAAAATATTATGTGTGACGTCCAAATATTCCAATGTTTAATCAAAAAATAAATATTTCAATTTTAGATAGCAATGAAAACCTTGGATGCAGGCCGTATAGGCATAGCAAGCCAGGCTTTGGGTATAGCTCAGGCTTCTCTGGAAGTGGCAGCTGAATACGCCTCCAAACGCTTAGCGTTTGGAAAACCCCTGTTAAAATTACAAACAATACAAAACAAACTAGCCGATATGGCTTTGCAACTCGAATCTGCGCGACTTTTAACATGGAGGGCAGCTTGGCTAAAAGACAACAAAATGCCTTACACAAAAGAGGCAGCTATGGCGAAGCTGGCTGCCAGTGAAGCTGCGACGTTCTTGAGTCATCAGTGTATTCAGATTCTTGGAGGAATGGGGTAAGTGTTTTTGAGTTGCATGTGCATGTGTTTTATTTAGTTGTCAAAGGTAAATGCTGACATTTTTAAATTAGTTAGATATGGAGACTCGCACGTTTTCTTTGTTTTTTTTTCTTGATATTATTAATTATTAGTTTGATTTCTTTTTAGTTTTTTTATTTTTATTTAATATTTTTCTGATTTTTGGATTTTTTAAATTTTTTCTTTTATTTTTATTTTTTTAAATTTGTTGACCTTTTCCTGATATTTTTTATTTTTTGTTTGTTTTCTTTTATTTTTCTTTAAATTTTTTTATTATTTTTTTGATTTATGAAATTCCGAAATTTTCTATAGCCAAAAAGCAAGACAGAAATGGACAAAGCGATTACGATACATTTCGTTTTTCTCTCTTACTCTTTGAACATAGGAAATAAATAAATTTCCGAAACTGTATATGAAAAACTACTTGAATGTTTGTAAAAAACAGCTAGTTGGCTACAGTAACTGTAACAATAATAAAATAATAATTCTAACCAATCAGGTTTTCGTGAAAATTAATTCTGTGAGTCTGTTGTTGTTGATATCTGTGATGATTTTCTCAAAGCTATTGACTAAAAATGTTGTATTAGCCGTATTTTTAGATTAAAAAAAAAAACAGATAGTAAAATATTGATAAAAAAATTAGAACATATTGTTAGGCATACGACCTACAACAAAATCAATAATAGGCCCAAACTATATATTACCTATCTATAGATAGATAGATATATATATATAAATAATGATATAGGGAAGGTAACTAAAATAAAATGCGTGTGTCATCTTTTATTTTATTTTTATTATTTTATACCTAATTTAAATTTTATTTGTAACAAATCCTGGTTGCAAACTTTTCTAATTTGTTAAAATAAAAACTTTATTATTTTTTTCATTATAAACTTATGTGTAAAATTAAAGCACCACTTTTTCAAAGATCTATACAATTTAAGTAAAATAGGAAGTTCCTGTTTGGATATTTTATAGCCTAAATTTTGCTTAACAAGTTTGCCAAAGGGCGTTAACGTGGGTGCTGTTGTTGGCTCTTCAAACTTCCCCAATGTTAAAAAAGTGATTTTGAGGATTTTTTTATGATACACACAGGTTATTCTTATGCTCCAAAAACCGTTCAAAAATAATAAAAAGGTCTGCCAAGATTTTCTATGTCCTTTACAGTGTTTGACAACCACAAGTTTTCCCTTGGTGACCGGAATACACTTATGCATCTGGACTACCTGCAGCGTCCGACCTCAGTGACCTACACTATTCAGGAAACATTTTCTTTGTAATTTTCTATGCTTGACCATAACATAACCTGTTATCTTTCTCATCCTTACTCCTCAAGCGGCATCTTCCATTTTACCTCGTCTTTTTTATACAAAATGTTTACATGTTGGTTTAGAGAGGTCTATCAGAACCTTTTTTGTATATAAGTACCTGCTACTTTCTACCACCTTCAGGCTCAATCATTTATTTTTTAACATCCAGTGACAAACACTTACATATAATAAAATGAAAGTTAAATTTGCGTCTAGACAACTCGAACAGAAAGGAGCGTGGCTAATTATTAAATACGTTTGGTCATGACGTTTAGTCGCTATCAACGTTTATAATTGATACAGAGGTACCGGGATCGGCACTATTCACAGGTGTGGTGTAAAAACAAATTTTTATACATTTTTTAAATTAACATTTCGAAAAAATGTTTGATTATAAATAAATCACGTCGTTGCTTCCGTGTTCTGCAAAATTCATGAAAAAATTGAGGGTCAGAAGAAACGCTTAAGATGTAGATTTGTAGACGTGCAAAATTGGACAATTAAAAACTGACCTTCAATTTAATTTGTTTAATACCATGTAATTAAAAACTGCACATTAAAATTTATGTTTCGGGTCATTGAAAACAGCCCAAATTTAAACAAAATTGGATAATTGAGTATGAGTATAAGGAACGTATGTCAGGCCCCATCGGCAACGCCTTACACTGATCTCCCAGGGTTATTTTACCCCCTTTCAGTTCTCCTATGTATCCCGCCACTGCACAGCATTAGAGTGATATTAATATCTAATGGCGGTTGACCTTGAGAGGCGATGCAATTTAATAAATAAATGGAAACTAAAAACATCCAAATCTGTCATATGTCAACAGTAAAGCGTTTTTTTCTTTATTTTATGAAATATATTATAACATTAAATAATGACTGCAATTGAAAACCCTGCTGCAAAAAGAACTCCATAAAAGTTATTTTTGTTGTATTTGCACCAAACAATGCAGAATAGTCTAGTTCACAGTTTAGGGTGTAAAAGTTACTTTTGTAAATGTTACCCTCATTTGCAGCAAGGTCTTTAATTATTGTTCAATAGTCTGTAAATAAATACTGGATTTAAGTAAAAAAAAGAATAGAATCTGTGCGAATGCATGATCCGAATGTTGCTGTAAAAATGGATAGGTTATTTATTATTTCATATTTTTATCGTCATCCTCATCTGATGACAAATAACTACATTCAGACTAAATCATTATTAACCCCTATAATAAGTTCATGAACGTCGTCGATAAAATGTTCTCTTGAAATATATTTTTCCAGTCAAATAGGCGAAATCAATTTTGACAGCTTCAAAAAGGGCTTGTTTATGTGTTGGCGAAAATCTATAGATAATAGTTCATATCACTTCTTCATCAAAGTCATCCACTGTTGTCTTGGGACTTGGTTTATTAATATTGTTTCGTGGCGAAGTGAATTTCTTGTAGGCTGGTTTCGTTTAAACCTCCTTGACAATAATTATTCTTGGCACCATTCTCAAAGAAACACCAGTTGCTGCGGCCACTCGCTCTTGTAAATGCCTAAGAGGTATACAGGATCTTTACGATCACAGATGAGAACTACTCTGTGTTCACGATCTTCTTCACGTTTTAACTCGCGTTTCAAATATTGGAGAACGTTGTAGACGATCTGCCGCCCTTGGCTGTGAAGCACTGCTTTTTTCTGTTATTCATTTCGTATAACAAATAATATTTATGCACGATGACATTATAATATGACAATTATAACAAAAATTCTTTGACGTAAACGTCTTTTTATAGCCCGCGGGCGTTATTATGGCCCAGCGGGCTATAATGAAACGTCAAAAATTAAAAACAACCATGTTACACCATTTGATATATTCTAAGTAAGTTTTTTCGTATAAAGATTTTGATTTTACCGGCAGCAGGCCGCAATTTTTCGCCTTTTCAGCTGCTTCCTCAATTTCATTTATCTTTAAACTTTAAAACTGACTGATGTCAGTTGAAATTATAATATGACAATTATATCAAAAATTCTTTGACATAAACGTCTTTAAAAACAATAATATATTAAAAATAATAATAAATTAATCGTGCATAAAGTTTTGTATGCATTGCTGGCATAACTGGTTTTTATGGTCCTACGACGCTTTTCTAGCCCTCGCGCTAACGCGCTCGGGCTCGAAATAGCGCCTCGGACCATAAAAACCTTATTATGCCCTTAATACATAAATAACTATTATATAAATTATATTATAATATTAACGAATATAATAGAATTTTTAGCCTAGAAATGTCTAAATATGTCAATAAATATAAGCATCGCCAACTCTAGGGTAATATGTTTTTAACGGCGAGTAATAGCGCGATTTGATGGATTTGAGACTTGAGTGATGAATGGCTTCTTATGTGTGCCCTTGTGTTTATAAGTTTTTTGGCTATGCTTGCTTTTCTTATGAGAACTGTTGGCGACTAATTAATTTTACCTGGTGAATTCTTTGTTAGTTAAAGTTTTTGCACTTGGATCTGGTAGATCACATGTAGAATCGTTATTGATTTTTTTTTTAATTTGAAGAACTTTAGCGGTGATGGCACCATGAAAGTAGAACGCGTTACTGTGGATAATTAAAAAATTGTGAAAATAATTTAAAAATTTTCAAAAATTCGCAAATAGCATCAATAAAATGGCAAGGGGTAAACACTTAAGGATAAGGATTTTTTCTTATTTATAACGATAAGGAAAAATCACAACACAACGTCCACATAACATTGAACGTTGGTATCGCTGATTTTAAAGTGGTTTACCCCTCGTAAAATGGTATGACAAATTTTCAAAATTTCTAATTTCATATTTTTTAAAAAATTTTAATTTTCCATAATTTATAAAAATTTTAAAATTTTTCAGATTTTAAAAATATTTAAATCTTTTCTTTATTTTATATAATTTTAAGACCACCAGTTTTTAAAAAGCTGTGCACATACTAACATGGTTAAAGAATTTATGCCAAGCTATTTTTTAATTGTTTTTGTAATTATGTTTTTTTGGAGATTTGTAGGTAATGGTTTTTATGATTATTTTTTGTGAAAAAAAAAATCATGAAATTTTTGGTTAATTTCATCAGTATATTTTTAGCTGTTCATCATGAAATATTACATTTTTTATTTGTTGACAGTTATGTGACAGACATGCCTGCGGAGAGGCATTATAGGGACGCAAGGATTACGGAAATATACGAGGGCACGTCGGAAATACAAAAATTAGTAATAGCTGGAAATCTGATCAAAGAAATGGGCCTCTAAATAATTTTTTATTAAAATATCATTATCACGAACAAATATTTTTATATTTAAGTACAAAATTATATTATATTTATACATAAAAAAGTTTTTTATTTTTTTCTACAAAAAGTTTGCTATTATTATAATATCCTTTATAAAAGTAGAACCAAACAATATGTTATATTTTGATATATAGTAAGTATAGTCCTTTCTTTTTTTACCCTTTTTTGAACCTTTTTTTGACGTTTTACTACTTTTTTTGCTCTTTTTACTCCGCTTACTGCTTTTGCTGCCTTTTTTGCTACTTTTTTGGCTACCTTTTTTGCTTCCTTTTCCTTTTTTACCCTTTTTCTTCTTTTTATCATCAGTTTTAGGTTGACGTGTTGAAAAAAGTAACGGTGCCTTACCAAAACGCACTTTTAGAGGTTTTTTTGAACTTTTTTCGACCGTCATAAAGTTATTCAAAGGATCTTCGGTAAGAAAATCAAAATTTGACTCTCCCTCATACAATGTGAAAAAGTTTTGTAATGAATATATTTCATCTTCTGTCAATTCATGACTAAACGCTTTAGGTGCCTTTTTTTTGCTACTTTTTGATGACTTCTTACTGCTTTTTTTGCTTTTTTTGTCTTTTTTACTACTTTTTGTATCCTTTGCTTTTTTATTCTTTGCTTTCTTATCCTTTGCCTTTTTATCCTTTTTTTGTTTAATTCGTGGTTTTTCCGTAATTTTTCCTTCCATTTCACATACCTTTTCTAATGTTATAGTTATGCTACCTTGTCCTTTATTTATAACCTAAAAAATAAAAAGAATTAAGTAGAACCTAAATTTATTATTACGAAAACCTCAAAAATAATATCCGTAACATCTTTTTCCCTCCCATCAATTCTAAAAACAGTAAAATTTGGCAGCACTGTAAAATTGGCCACCACGCCTTCCCCACATAACACCATTGGATATTTCGTATGACCACTCTGTATCTCACAGATTTCTTCCACCTAAATGGGAAGAAATAAAATGTCAATTTAAAGTTATAACACTAACTAAAAGGTAAGTTTTAACTTGTTTTTAGTTTTTAAGTATATATACAAAAACTATGGTAACATAATTTTAACCTATAAATTTACAATATTATACAAAATGTCAAAGAATACGCAGGACAAAAGAGCCCCTTTTGGGGTTACAACAAAACGGTTTTGCCCCATGGGGTTTCATCCAGGGTTGGACCCTTCTGGGGCGATGAAAAAACCCATAACTAAGTCTGGGCCTGGTAGTTACAACCCTGTTGCTTCAAGGTGCATGAACAAAACATCCAAGTAAAAAAAATAGATAAGGTATTATTTAAGGTAATATATAATTTTTTAAGGGATGTCTGGATGAGAAAACTAAAGAGCGAGGTCTGGTCGAAAAATTTGGGATATCATTTACCACAAAAACTTGCCGAAAGGAAATTTTTTGCCTCCATGGGCGGCCCAGCTGTTACTATAGTCGACCCAGACTTTTTTAAAATTAAATCTGACTTGGTCAAAGAAAATTGTGGTTTTGGGTATCAGAAACGATTTTTTGTATCCAAAAATGATGGAAACGTACCACCCCCAAGTATGTCACAACTTTTTGTGTGATTTTATTTAGCCCCAAAAACCCCATTTAGTAATATTGTTTGCTGAATCCGATCGATGAATATTTAATTTTTCATAATTTATTTAAAAATATCTTCGATACTACATAGTTTGCTGATCAAAATTTTTTTGATACCAAATTACCGGAACACAACTTCTCTATAATTAATATATTTTACATTTTCCTATCAAATTATCGGTTCACTAGCTGTTTAAGAAGTTATTGTCGATTTAGGTTAATTTTTACCAAATTTTTACAAAAATTATATGTTTTACCATTTACTCAATGGTTTTACTCTAAATTATATACCCGGAATATATTTTCCGGTCCGTTTTTAAATTGGATGTCGTAAGTTATACCAAATACTTAGTAAAAATCGGCTAAAAATGTAGATGTAAGCATTTTAGTAAAAATGCAAAAATTAACTCCTTTTGTTCTTACGGAACCGGCCCGGGATCAGTCCCGAAAAATATAAATGTTTTATTTTAAAACAAAAACAAAAAACTAACAAATCTGCACAATGCACACAACAAGGTATGTTCGATCTCCTAGTAAAAATACTAAAAATCACTGCAACACTGCACATCATACGATGGCGGCCATTTTTGTTGTTTACAATTCTTGTGCTTTGGGTTTGTACAGATTAATAATCGTTTTAAACGTTTTGTTTCTTACAGAGAGACTTGCAAGCCTTAAAAGAGACCTCAAAGTGGTAAGAACAATCATTTTACTCCTGTTTTGTAAAAAATAAACCTTATTCTATCAGGGCTGTCAAATGTCAATTTGCAGGTGTAAGGTTATTTTATAACCCACAAATTAACCTTCAAATTGACATTTGAAGGTTTATTTTTTACAAAAGAGGAGTAAAATGATTGTTCTTACCACTTTGAGGTCTCTGTAAGAAACACAACGTTTAAAACGATTATTAATCTGTACAAACCCAAAGCACAAGAATTGTAAACAACAAAAATGGCCGCCATCGTATGATGTGCAGTGTTGCATTGATTTTTAGTATTTTTACTACGAGATCGAACAGACCTTGTTGTGTGGATTGTGCAAATCTGGACAGTTTTAGAAAAATTAATTTAAAATAAACGAACAAACAATATCTTTCGGACTTCACAATAGTTAAAGAAATGGTTTTCAAGAACTCGTAGGCACGTTGTACCCACGTTTAATCTTTAATAAATAAATTCCATTTATTTTATCAATCAGGCCTTGGTGAGTTCAAATTGGGCCTGTAAAACAGAAGATTTTTCCCTCTGCTCGTAGGTATAATTTTCGCGATGGAAACTCGATATTTTCTATTCTATTTAAACAGTTTTTCCCATTCATGTTTAATTTTTGCGACCGGCCTTTTTATTTTGTCTTTAGAATCCGTCGTAGCCACCTGTGAAACGTGTTTTAAAACCATATTTTAGTTCGATTTTGTCTTTCGTGTGTGGTGCATCGCATTTTCATCTCTGGGACATTGCTCGATGAAAGTTTTAATCATAGCTGACTTCAACCCAGGAGGGACAAAATTGAATTCCGGTTATAGAAATATACCTGTATTTTTTAACAATATCGCAAGCTTTGACCTTCTAGTATTTTGGGATTTGTACAATACATTGAGTGGATGATCCAAGATTTGGAAAATTCACGTGTCTATGGGTGGATGGCTTCGTGAAGCGCATGGACATTAAAACTTGTTGCTGGTCAAAGTGGTTCATTGAAACAGAGACCATTAAGGCCTTAGGCCACCAAGGAAGAAGAAGAAAACCATATTTTGCATTTTGTATGTATGGGGTAGTTAAATAAAAAAAGAGTTTTAGACATTTTGTCAGATTTGACGTTTAAAATATGTTATAACATTTTATTTGCTGATTTCATGCTAAACGCGATAGATGGAACCACTCTTCCTATGTAATTTAAATGTATTTTTATTTTTGTACGGCGGTGTATAATAATTTTACTTTTGAACTGTGTACAAAAATGTATATAGAATATATAGAATATATTCTATGTCATTTTCGCAACTGTTTCAAAGCCCAAACAGTTGCTTTCATCAATGCTGCAACACAAATTCTTTGAAATTTTTTGGAAATTTTTTAATTTTCTTGTGAATGCGTTCAATCAAATAGTTAAAATTAGCATGATACTTACAAAAGGACACATTATGGGGCATATCGGAGCATAGTTAAATGTTTTTTGGTCGTAACTCATAAAATTTCTTCAACTTCATACCAGAATCATGATTCTCCTCCAGATATGGACTTATACCTTTAAGTGTCATTCAAAATGAGGGTATAGAATTAGAAATAACATGGAAAAGTTGGCAAAATTCATTTGGCAGGCAACAAGTTCTTGAAATAAGAGGATCTCTAAGCGCGGCTCTAAATTCCCTTCATGAACCTTTAGGACAGTTTAAAATTCACCAGTTTATAAAAGGTGTTCAAGAAAAAAAGTTAAAAATTAAATAAATGGTGAAAAAGCCTAAGATTATTCGTGTATTTCTCATGATGAGATTCAATCGGCTCACAGGAGCCATCAGCAAGTTACAGTATTTACTGCCGTAGCATGAGTATCCAGTAATTGTCACTCTTTTGCTGTGGTTAGTAACAACCTTAAACATTATAAAATTAAAAAAAAGTTTACGTTAACAAATTTATGCTTCATGGTGTGTGGTTCCTGGAATTTTTTCGCAACGTCCCATGGAAAGGGATTGTTGATGGTGTCGGGGAAAACATTAAACGAATGGCATGGGAAAAAGTTAAAAGGTAGAAAGGCAATAATTAATGATGCAAAATCGTACTACAACGTCGTTTTGTTGGAGGCTAAAACTATTAACATATATTATGCATCTAATGATGACATTAAAGAATACAGTGTCAAGTTAAATTCTCGTTGGAACCATATTGCGTCATTGAAAGGGGTTAAATCTTGCCACTTTTTCAAGGCACTTGATAGGGAAAGACTGTTAATGGGTCAAACCGAATTAAATACCTTGAAAACAATTAAGTGTTAAATATGTAAGTAGTGTTTATTGTTATTTTTTTTAATTTTATGATTTAATATTAAATAAAATATTACCAATTTTTTCCCATCCCTCCAGTCCCGTCTATCCCATGAATAAAAATTAAAAACTAAGTCCTTAATGACAATTTGCAAAACTTAATAATTTTTTAGCAACATAGGACGTCTACAATGGTAGACTGTATTTTTTGAATTTTTGTATTTGTATTTTTGAATTTCTTATTCAATAAACTATTAAAAAAAGAACTTGTAAATGTAGGACAAAATTTGTAGGAAAACCCCCACTGGATGCTACAAAGTCATACCCAACCAATTTTGTGAGGACGTTGGGTCCCGATAGAAAATGTATAGGAAATTACCTATAGGCACACCATAACTTTTACATTTTCCCTATTGAGACCGATAGCAAATAACTCAATGAAGGATATATAGGGATATCCCTATAGAACAACCATAAAACATTTGACAAAATTTTATTAAAACCTATGGGGTCCCACGAGGAAACAACTAATTTCTACATTTATGTGTATTTTCCCCATTGAAACCAATAGCAAGGGTGTATATCCCTATAGAACAACCATAAATCCCAACTATGGGTCCTATACATACCGATACACCCTATAGAAACACCATACATTCCGATACAAATATCGGTTTGAACAGGGTCTCTATGGGGTATTTTAGGCAGGGGTGGCGAGGAAAAATATTTAAAATTATAATTATAAGATTTAAAATAAAAAACTTAAATTTAAGCGTCGAGAGTTTTTATAAAAATCCTTTCTCATCTAATAACGAATTTTATTCCATAAGTGGGGACCACACTGTATTTTTAAATATAACCAGACTCAAAAACTAGAATAGGTTAAAATAATAATTTTTGTAATAATCCACTTTTCTGTAAAATATCTTTTTTCACCTCCGCAACGTCCTCGAAGTAAAAAAAATCATACTCTCGTAATTCGGAAATATGGTCCCTTGGACCACCAAGCTTTTTTTGACTTGGTAGAAGTTGATGAAATTGGACAAGATGTATAAACGATGCCATAATAATGTTTTGCATGACAAGAACATTCCGGTTCATGACATCTCTGTCATTAAGTTCAGTCGGTAAAGGCAAAGATAATACAGAGACCCCAGGCCCTTAGACAATGTACTTTTATAAAGCTGCATGTCTGTCCTCCTGGGGTTTCTACATCAACTATTTTCTGGCTGAAGATTTTTTTATTTTTAAATAGGATGTATCTGTGATTGGATATGGATACCTCACTACATACCATCCTCTTTTAATATCTCTATAGAGACTAATGTAGGTTTGCTGCCTTTGTTTGTACTGGCAAGCTACTCATAAAGGGACTTAATTAATTTCTACAGGATTTTGTGATAAGGGGTTAATTAAAAGACAACCATGAAAACTAGTTCATTCCCGATGGCTTACTTAAATTTGCGATTGCGGGGGTGGAAAATGATATCTTACACTAAAGTTGTAACTATGAAACCCATTATTTTAAAGCAGCAAATACATGCTTTGTATAAGCTAAACTTCGCACATTGATTGTATCTTTTATAATCAATAAAGACATTTGTTTTTGTTATTATTATTATTATTAATAATCTTCTTTATGATTTAAGCTATTGTGTTTAAAATTTAAACTTTTTTTTACATTATTTTAAAGGGATTGCGGGGGGAAGCATTTTTTTTTCTAAAATAAAAAGACAATCGTTTTGTTTAGGCAAATCTCTTCTTTTGACTGGTATTGTGAACGCTGCACCCTACTGTATTATACAGTCTGTATATGCATTAAAATTGCCCTAGAGTTTAGTTTTATTTCAAAATAAACCTAATAAAGAGCTAGTAAACTAATAATCTGATGGGAACAATTTTATTTTTATTTGTTTAGTGTAATTGGTCAACCGATAACGTTCTTTATTTACGGTAACGCTTCTTCATCATTTGTATCGGATGTAACATTTGAGGAGCATCCGTGCAAAACCGGCTATATCCATTTTAATAAAATGCTGGGAAAATGGCAAAAACTGCCCGTTTTCTGGCCTTTACAGATAAAAAAATGCATCTTGAGTTTTGTGCCCACAAAACTTAATTAAGGTGCATCTTTTTTATCTGTAAAGGCCAGTAAACGGAGAGTTTTTGCCATTTTCCCAACATTTTATTAAAATGGATATAGCCGGTTTTGCACGGATGCTCCTCATTTAGTTTCACAAAAAGGTTTCTGGACATACTTTATAGACAATCCACAATATGTATTTTTTCCTAGATTTATATTATTGGGGTACCACAAACAAATTGTCAACAATAGGTAAAAAAAGATTTAACGATACCCCGCATATGTTGTTTGATGTGAGGCCCAGGTTCAAGTTAGTATTCAATATTTAAAATTTAACAACATGGAGCTATATTTTTCTTTATTTACAGAGACGATAGTCCATCTTATCACTTAGGACCGGCAAAATACAACGTGAAAGACCATAACGGCATAGAAGAGACCTGTACGAAATCTCACTCTAAAAGAAGACCACTTGAAATGTTTACTTTACCAAGGGACTACACATCAATTAAAAATCATTTTGGTTTAGGAAATGTTCAACCAAAGGAACAATTCGTTATACCACTCAGCGATCTAGATTACCTTCTAAAAAATCCAGTCAAAAAAAGGTAACTAATAGTTTTTGCACAATGATTTTTACCACTAAACCAATATTTTATTTAGAAACGGAAAATTTCTTAAGGCTGAACGTTGGCTACGCAAACCAGTGGTCAGAGAAATGTTGAATGATTTTAGTTTATGTTATCGGGACCCTGATTTTCCCAGCCCGGCCACATATGACACCACTAAATACAAAAGGTAGAGTAAAGTGGGTTACTAAAGAGTTTACCAATAAGCTTATCTTAACTTTTGAAAATGGTCTTAAAACAAAGTTTGAAATTAGTTATTAGTGTCTGAAATATATGTTCGGAGAATCGGCCTAGAAAAGGAACCTACGAGTCGAAAACTCAATTTCTTTAATTATCTGATCTCAAAAATAATTTTCCTTAAATATTTTTCATGTAACATTCTCCGTTTGCTCGCCTGGTCTTTCGTTTTTCCTCTAAAAAATTACAAATTGTCGTTATTATTAAACGGGACGAATTTTAATGTACGCTTCTCGCTCCCACCCGCACCTTTACGCGTTCCACCCCGCCCGCCCCCAAAATCATAAATTGCACGGGGGTTGACTGACATATCGTTTTAAAGGTATTTGAATTCTTAGTACGTTTCTGTAGTATTTCAGTCTGTCAGATATTATTCGAGAAATTGTTATTTAAATTTTTAAATTAGGTAAAGTAAACGAAAAATAAAAAAATTGTTTGTAAATCAACGAATGTATTGCTTAAAGTGATTTCCAACAACTTACATGCAATAGTACAGAGGTTGTTCAAAATGGCAACTGTCAAAATAACAGGTCCCTAAATGGCAGGTGCCAAAATGACGACGTTCAAAATGAGAGGTTCTGAAATGACATATGTCAAAATGACTGGTGTCCAAATGACAGAAACCAAAAAACATTGTTTGTTTTTTTTCCTTAGAACCACGCCAGCGAAGCCGTATACAACTTAATATAATTCTGGAAGAATATACACTGCATCAATTCCAAGATGGGAATCTTCTTCCAATATTGCTTCTTTAGTATGTAACATATTGTATGTTACTCGTTTTATAAACTTCTTTAGACACTCGTTTTTATTAAAAGCTCGCTTGCAAGCTTCGCTTGTGCCTAATTAAACTCGTAACTAAAATTGCATTTATAAAACTTGATACATAATATACTATTATACAAATTGATTCACACACTCGAGTGAAAGATCTTGAAATAACTGTTTTTTTTAATTAATAAAACTGTTTATAAAAATTAAGTTTAAATACGTGTATGAGCAACTTGAAAGTGTTTTTAAGTGACAATTGTGAAAATTATATAATTTTATTATTTAAAAAAAAATTAAAAAATTATTTTGTTAATGGTTTGTTTTTGATTCTTCGGCCGTTAAAATTTCAAAAGCAATTTCTCGAAAACTAACGGACAGATTTTTTAAAAAATTACATCATTAAAAGACTCAACCGTCCGTGCAATTTATGATTTTGGGAGCGAGAGGGGGAGCGCGTAGGGGTGCGGGTGGGGGCGTAAAGCGTACAATAAAATTAGTTCCCCTAGAAATGAAAATTGACGTGTCCAAGGAATTTTGTCCACATTCACGCGTTAAAACGTTACAAGTTTTTGTTGGAACACTTTATATGCTAAAACGTACAAACTTGTGACGTCATCCCATTGGTAAACCCTTTAAATGACCCAAACATTTAAAATTAAACAATTTTCAGCATAAAGTTGTTTGGAGAAAGTAAATACCCATTCAACTGTTCGAATATTAATATCAGACCTCCAATCAATTGGGAGATTAGACCCGGTGTTGGGAGATATACTCCTAAAGAGGCTACATGTAAAGCAAAACCCAAAGGTTCGTGGCCGTTTTTGACCAAAGTTAAAAGGGGTGAAACGCCAAAAAATGAATATTCAGACTATTAAAACTGATAAATAAATAAATAAACTTACCATACCATCTTTTAGTGGGGTAAAGTTAAAGGGGATTCCTTGGGAGGATTTGCCTAAAATTGTAGCACGGGGTTTTTTGATGAGAGTAAAGTAACCCTGGGGGTTTAACGGAGTTATTCTGGGGTGTATTTTGGCTTCTAAAATAATATAAAAATGTACACAATAAAAAAAATTAAACACAATACCTTTAATATTCCTTATTAATATTTCCTTGGTGGATCTGTTACCGATGGTGACTTTACCAAAGTTCAGAATTTGCGATTTAATATCCAAAATGAAATTTGGCATAACAACTTTACAGGTAGCATCAAAAAACAGTAATTCTTCCTGCAAACTGTTGGTGTACGTTATTTTGCATGTGAAATGACCTGATATTCTATATGGGTTCATAGTTTTCCAGTAAAACATTTCTGCTGGCAATATATCTAGTTCTGTTATTTGAATTTCTTTTTCATCGACACGGATTAGTGGTGGACAATATTCTTTGGGTTTGTCGCCTTTTTTCGACGATTTCTTGGATCCTTTTTTGGATTTTTTCTTTTTGGAAGATTTTTTCTTTTTGGAAGATTTTTTTGATGACTTGCTTTTGGATTTTTTCGATTTCTTACCTTTCTTACCTTTTTTGCCTTTCTTTTTCTTCTTCTTTGGTTTGTTTAAGGCTTCTAGTTCAGCAAGCCTCTTTTGCTCTTGTATTTCCAACTTCTTACTAAATAGTTCACGTTCTTTCAATAGTAAAGCTCTCTGATAAACCATATCGTAAGGCACGAGAGGTTTTGATCTTAGTATAAACTCAACATTTTTTCCTCTTGATATAAAACCGCATGTTGGTTCAATCGTTATCTCTGTATTATCACCATATATCTCAAATCTACCCTGAAATTCCGGTAATCTCCTCTCCTTTTTCTTTAACATATTATAATTTACTTCCTTTAAACCCATCAAATTTATGGTAGCAAAAGAATAGCTACCACATGCTGTATCTGGAAATTCTACTAAACTATAGTCAAACTGACATTTTGGGATTATAACTGAAGCTATAACATTTAACGTTGAGGATTGGTGTTTATAAATACATTCCTCCTTTGAAATGTCATTGTTTTCCTCATTTGCATCTAAAAATATTATATACGAGGTTTTATAAATGTTAAGTACACTGGCCAACAACCAAAATGTTTTTTCTAGTGTATTTTGGCTGCCAAACTCTGATTTTTATATCTTCTTCTGTTTTTTAAAGTTAAACTTTATCCGGCGCAATGAAAGTAAAATTTTTTTATGCAAAGTACATACACTTATTTCAGATGAAATTAATCAGTACTTAAGATAGAAATCTGTGTTCAATAGTTGGATTGTGTCAATTTTGCTGTATGTTTTAAGGTATTCTGAAATTTTAATATTAAGATAATTTTAATAAACCAGCAGGACATCTTACATAAAAATACACGGAATTAAAGTTAACATTTTTTATAATACATTATGTTTGTATTTTATTTATGTTTTTATGTGTTTTTATAAATAAACCAATTTTTTGATAAAAAGCATTTTAATTCATATGAGATAATTAGGTTAGTATGCCCAGGCGCCCTTAGGCTAACAGATTGGAGTGGCTCTGATCAGTGGCGGCTGGTGGATTTTGGGTATACCGATATCTCAATTATTAGATGTGGGACCCACACAAAATTTATATGAGTTTATAATGACATTAAATAAACAAGTTCTGCCCAAGCAGAATTTAAATTGAAGTTTGCGAAAAAAAGATAACTTTTTGTTCGGCCGTACCGGCCCCATGGCACCCCCAATAAATATAATATAAATTTAATTGGTGCAATTTATTATTTGCCCTAGTTTATCGACAAATTTCAAATTTTATTTAAAAAATCCAAATCATACAGATTTTATATCATTTTAAATTTTAATTATTTCTTTGAAAAAATAATTAAAATTTGTCGATAAATTATGGTAAATAATTAATTGCACCAATTAAATTTATATTATATTTATTGGGGGTGCCATGGGGCCGGTACGGCCGAGCAAAAATACAGCGCCCCCTGAAGTTAAATGTTTGGGCTGGAATTCTTGGAGAATGGGCAAAAGTATCTGGAGCTACTTAATAATCAAAACGTTTTGGCACTTTAAAATTTGCCAATACCTTTTGAAACCATATGGTTTCAACAAGACAGGTGTCCTGCACATAATGCCTTGGTTGTCAGAGAATATTTAAATGAAAGCTTTCCGAATCGCGTGATAGTTCTTCATGGAGATATTCTGTGGCATCTAAGATCACCAAATTTGACCCCATGTGATTTTTCTTGTGGGGATACGTCAAGTTGAACTTCATAGATTTCAAGAGTGAGGCTAATAATCTCAATAAATTAAGGGTGCAAATCTTTAATACATTGGGTGATATTGGTCCTGTTTAACGTGCGTGTGCGTGTTTTTCGGATTTTTGTACTTAGGACTTTTCATCAGGATCAAGTGATTTTAAAAACCAACCTAGTCTACGGGGGCCAAGGACCTGTGGGCCACTCTTTTATCACCACAAAGCTAAAAAAAATCAACAGGCTAAGTTATCAAATTGTGCAAAAATTACCAGAATCTGGGAATCCATATTAATCCACCAAAATAACCAGTAGAACAACGCGACATGAAAACCAGAGTAAAAAATGCTTAAATAGCCAAGAAAGTGGACCCAAAACTAAAATCAATATTTGGAGATTAACTCGGGAATACTAGCTCTAATAAAACAGAACAGGGCTCCACACAAACTGACCTAAAGATGGCCGACCCTAAAGAACGGAAACAACTAAAAAGCTGAAAAAAGCCCTGATGCGTAAATATGCTTAAAAAGACAACATGATCAAACAACTGGAAGCCTTGGAAGAAGAGAATAAAAATCTAACACTGAATTTCACAGCTACAGACAAAGGAAAAGAAAAAGAAACCCGGACCAACAACAGAACCATAAAGAAAATCCTGGCCCCGATATTCCAACCATAGTAATCAGGAAAAAGGACAACTGAACTGAATCAACAGCAATGGCATCAAGAATCACAGGGCTCAAAACATAGCAAATGGCGTTATTACAATAACCACAGAAGATTTCAGATAACTGACACATCTCTTATACGCATACATTAGGGTTCGCAATCCCGAAATCACAAAACCGAAAATACCGGGATCTCGTCTGTTTTTCAATACCGAAAATACCGGGATTACAAATCATGATCCCGGTATTTTTAGTATTTAAATTTATGTTGAACACTTCCCTAAGTGGCAACTTATATGAAGCCCTAAGGGTAAGGATTGCTCAGCGCAAAACTTATTGCTCATGTATTATCCGCTATTTGCACAATCCCAATTATAAAGAATCAGATGCTCTGTTCCATATTATAAACAAAAAAAATATTAGGGAAATGCTTGAAAAACCTATAAAACGTTTACAAAAAAAACAAATGTTTCTTTTTAAGAAGACAATGACGAGGATAAAATTTATCTTTAAGCCATGCTACTACTCCAGCCTCAAATTGAAACTAACAATTTTTTAAATCATTGACAAAAACACAATGAACCCGCAAATCGATTCCGTAACATCAACTCTAAAAAAAGAAATGTCGCTTTTTGAAAATGGCGGAAGCAGGGATGCATTCCTCAAGCTGAAATATGATTTCTTAATGTCCTCACTAGTGTGGAGTCGGAAAGGGCGTTTTCGGCAGCAGAAACCCTATGTACAGGGTGATCCCCTATAATGTCGCCCCCCTTTAACTTTTTTATTTTAAGTGTCCCAAAAAAATTAAAAGTGTGGTTATGAAGGAACTAAAAAATACTTTTTTTCTACGTATAAAGAAAATTGAAAAATTGATCAGTATACAGGGAAAAATAAAAAGTTATTTTTTTTTCAATGGATCACCCTATATATGAATTTATTTTTCGATTCCTTGTAAATTTACTTATTTAACAACACTTATTGACATAATGTCACTATAGTAATTTATTTTCAATAAAAATTTTGGTATACTGAGGCTTCTTGATTTTTAACAGTTTAAAAAAACATTTAATGATGACATTTCGAATGCGAATATTTCAGAAACGGTTGAATTTAGGTATATGGTTTGTATATAAATTATGCTCAGAATTTTACAAGGAATCGAAAAATAAATTCAAATATAGGGTGATCCATTGAAAAAAAATAAACTTTTTGTTTTTCCCTGTATACTGATCAATTTTCCAATTTTCTTTATAAGTAGAAAAAAAGTATTTTTTAGTTCCTACACAACCACACTTTTAAATTTTTTGAGACACTTAAAATAAAAAAGTTAAAGGGGGGCGACATTATAGGGGATCACCCTGTACAAAAATTAGATCCCGACTTGGGGATAATACCCTTATTGAACTCATTTTTCTGCGGTATTGGTTTAGCCGCTGAACACCTAGAAATATTTTTTGGTGTAAATTTTCTTTTATTAATAACTATGCTTTGTATTCTTTTATTTTTTAATATCAATCTCGAAATCCCGGTATTCCCGGTATTGTTAAATATCTATATCATAATCCCGGGATTAAATTTTCTCTTCGAGATTGCGAACCCTAGCATACATCATCCTCTATCATACATTCCAGAAATTGAAACAGTCGACATTGAAGAAGATCTCAAACAAAAATCTAACCATTATTCGCCGAATGCCCAGGACAGAAAAAGGCACTCTTGAGGTTGTAATAGGGAGAAAGTTGGAAAAAGACGGTTAAAATAATTCTTGGAAAGAGCTGAAATTAGAAGTTTGTAACGATACACATTACGACATCTATGAGACGATTTTCCTAACTACCCGACGTCAAGGAAAGAGTTGGACTACCAGAAACCTGCAGTTAGACGGAACTCTAACAGATGGCGCTTGGACAGCTGTCAACCGCATATGTGTTGTCAACACTTGTTGCACACGGCCCGTGTGACGGATTTATTTCACACGGCCCCAAATGTTTTTCATCAAGCCTGTCATCAGAATTTCGTCTATAAAACCGCTGCATATTTCAATGGACAATCAGTCGTCTGGTGGCACAATTCAAAATGGTGTTACCAATTGTGAGCCCGAAAACCAACACTAAATCACAGAGAACTCTCAGTGAAATATTAACAGTAAGTTAACCTGTTTTTAATATCTCAGGGCTTTAAGCCGTATAATATTAAGCTTTAATAACAGAGTTAATTAAACTGTAAATCCTGTATGCATAAAACATAAACTAACAACATGTATTTTTCCCCTAGCGTCAAATTGCAAATCTGCCCTGTCTCTCTGTAGGACTGAAAAACACGCCCGTGCCTGCCAGTTGCCTGTGAAAAGCCCTGGAACATTTGCCTGTCCTGATTAAAGGCTATGAAAGAACCTTTGTGTTCATAGTCTACGATACTTTTGTAAATGCTGTATATATAATTGTAATATACCTAATTTTGTACATACTTTTACCTTGGTAAATAAACCAGTTTAAGTTACTTTTGCATTTTAAATTAAACCACCAACCCTAACTGATTCTTATAAACCCTACTTTCTCCACTGAATAAAAGCAACCCGAGGTAGGTATTCTTCTATATCTGGAGAGTCAACCGGAGAGGAACCTTGGTGAAGTACTTAAGGCCATAACCAGCCTAGGTACGACACAAGTTCGTAGAAAGGTTTAGAAATCCTCAACATCTGCGAAATAAGTAATTTTGAAAAGGGTACTTGAAATATAACGTCAAAAATAAATTTATTATTTTTTTATGGAAATTTTGTATTTTACTACAGGGTATCCAAATCGTCAAAGCACATGGCAACCATATTTTCTGTAAGCCAAGAATTTTAAGAATTAAATGAATAGCGCTAAAAAATATAATAAAATGAATATAATTGAAAGAATATCGAATTGATTCAGTTTAAAACTAAACCTAGAAAAATAGAGATTATAGATTACAAATAAGAGATTATAGACTAGAAATAAGAAATTAGATTAGGTATATTGTATTGTTTTGTAAATATGAAAGCGCTGCTACTTATTAAAAGATAAGTCTCGATCAGCCAATGTAAATTAAGTGTAGATTGATAAAACTCATAAGCATGGTTTAAATGAGGTAAACGCAATTAAATCAAACTGAGTTAATACGGGTTAAGAACCAGATAGAAAAATAGTGGATCCAATCATCAGGCAACCCTTGTAACGTTTAAACCATTCTTGTGGGCCTATTAATAATTATCGAATTTCGCGAATTATTTTATAGTTTGGTTGGCATTAGTGGAAAAAACTTTGCCCAATGCCTAGTAAAATCCCTCGCTAAGTTTGTTCCAGACCTTTCAGATAGCCGAGTAAAGTTAAGGGTAACGCCTTCTTCCTTAAGAACCATTTGACCGCTTATCTTAAAGCCAATAGCCCTTTGCCATTGTAGGCTGGTATTAGAGTTTATGACCTTTGAACCAGTCAATTTCCTATGACCCTTGCGGGGGGGAGTTACCATGATTTTGACCAATGGTCTTTAAGAATTAATCCCTTCCAATTTTTCCTTAAAATAGTCTATAAAAAACCAACGCGACCCTTGAATCGCCAGTCTTTATGTAAATTTTATCGCGCTTTCCAAATCGTTCGCAGATCTTCGCTAGTCCGTATTAGCCAGCTTCAATTGATTCAGTGTAAGGTATCTATATTAATTATTGTATTTCAAACCAATTTGTTTAGATTAGATTCTCTCCGATAGTTTTGTTTAGTTATAGTTATTTACTCTATAGAGTAAATCGCACAACTCATTTGATCAGTTTAATTATTTGTTACATTTTTTTTAGTTTACTTTTAGTTAAATTTCTTAATCTAGAGTTCTAGTTTGTTTTGTAAACTAGTTCTTTTTGATTAAATCCCTGGATTAACTTTAATTACCTATTTTTAATTTAACTTAACTTAGTTTTCCTTATTTTATCTTTTCATTTTTATTGTTAATTCCTTGTTTGTTAATATATTTATATGGTTTGAAATATTGCTTTATTGCTACTGTCTGTTTTATAAGAAATAACCGTGATCAATTTAAGTTGAGCAGTAAGTACTTTGCATATCAACGAAATGTTAAAAAAGTAGACCCAGGTAAATAGTGTAAAAAATTCGCATAGCACTATACATTTAAAAAAATGGTAGAAAAAATTTGCGCAGGGGAATAAATTTAAAAAATAAATGGTAAGACAAATTCCCACAGAGGCATACATTAAAAAAAAAATAGGACAAATTCGCACGGTAAAATAAATAAAAAAATTGGTAAGACAAATTCGCATAGTGGCATACATTTAAAAAATGGTAGGACAAATTCGCACAATGGCATATATTTAAAAAAATAAAGGACAAGTTTGGACTGTATCAATATAATCCATGTAATTAAACCCTTATTAAATGTATCTATAGATATTATAATATCTTTCTTTAAACATTTTATCGATTTTTCTACCCATACATTATTTGCATGTGGAATTTTTTTTAGTTACGGCAAAGATGTATAACTTCTAACATCTACCTACAGGTTTTTTTCGGCATCTAATTTCTTATAAGCAACCACATATAATTTTCAACCATTCATTTATCTAAAAATCCGCTAAATGGACTTAATTTTTGGTGAAATCATGTCGTCACTCATGGAGTATTCGAAAAAAAAGTTTAAATACAATTAATGGGTCTTCACACATATTTACGCCTGTTGATTAAAGGAATAAAAGAATTGCGACTAAAAATGCAATATACAAAAAAAGAACAAATAACAATTCTTTAGCCAATCTTCGACAATTATTTAAGTACTAAAAGAAAAAATAAGTGTAAAACCTATTATAGATAGGACAGAATACTGGATCATATTTATTTTTTACCTACTGTTTTATCGGATACAATCAGGCCAATTCACTAACATAAGTTGTTAACGTTAGCCACTGGAATCAGTGGTTATTATCATATTTAAACGGCCTGATTGGCCGGATTGCCCGATAACCACTGATTCTAGTGGTTAACGTTAACGACTCATGTTAGTGAATTGGATTGCTGATCATCGGATGCGATGCCAACGCACACCATACGGTGTGGGGAAGCACCGACACGAATCGGAGAGGGCTCAGCCTCTTAGAGTATCTACATACTACGGATCTAGAAATCCTAAACCGTGTCACTACACCGACCTTTGTCACGTCACGAAGACAAGAGGTGATAGACTTGACATTGGGCTCCCTCTCCATGGCTCCGATGACAAGAAATTGGAAGGTGTCTGAAGAGCCATCCCTGTCAGACCACAGACACATTCTCTTTAGCTTAGACCTAACTCACGATGCTAGGCTCAGTAGGTTCAGGAACCCCCGGAACACTAACTGGGACCAGTATGTTGAGATGCTAAAGACTAAGCTAGTGGACTCTTCCATGACGTGCCGCAGCTCTCGGCAAGTGGAGGAAACAGCTGAATTCGTACGCGAGGCAATCATCACATCGTACGAACGAAGCTGCCAGCTTCGGGTCTATCGAGGAAAAAAGCCTGCGGATTGGGACAAGCAGTCTCAGCGCAGGTACAAAGATCTCATAAGAAGGTCTAAGAGGGAATCGTGGAGGATGTTCTGCGGTAACGTAGACGAGCTTCCAGCAGCCGTCAGGCTTCAAAAGATTCTCTCAAAGGATCCGGGACGAAAGCTGGGGACATTAAGGCTTCCCTCCGGTGACTATAGCACCACCGCGGAGGGGGCACTTAAATGGCTCCTGGAAACTCACTTTCCAGGCTCAAAAATCCTGCAAACTGTTGAACCACCAAGGCGGGCTCCACCAGCGGGCGTAAGGCCGACTGACTGGAAGTTAGCTGCAAAGGTAGTGACAGAAAGCTGCATAAAGTGGGCCATCCACTCATTTGGATCTTTTAAAAGCGCGGGACCAGATGGCATCTTTCCGGCTCTCTTACAAAAGGGACTAGAACCACTGACACCGCACTTGATACACCTCTTCAGAACCTGCCTGGCACGGGGCTATGTGCCGCAATCCTGGCGAAAGGTTCGAGTGGTGTTTATCCCCAAGCCAGGACGTTGTAACTACGAGACGGCAAAGGACTATAGACCCATCAGTCTATCCTCGTTTCTTTTAAAAACTATGGAGAAACTGGTGGACATATTTATTAGGGACGGGGCACTAAAAAGAATTCCCATGCATCCCAATCAACACGCCTACAGGACAGCCATGTCGACGGAGACCGCTCTTCACAGCCTTGTGACAAGACTAGAGAGAGGGACTCGTCCTAAAGAGATGGCTCTGGGCACGTTTCTAGATATTGAAGGAGCTTTCAACAACACCTCCTTCGAGTCGATAAATAGAGCTGCAGAAGGCTTTGGCATAGAGAATATCATTGTCAAATGGATCCGTGTCATGCTGGAAAGCAGGATCATTATAAGCTCGATTGGAACTACGGAGATCAGCTCAACCGTAGCCAGAGGCTGCCCGCAAGGAGGAGTACTATCGCCCTTGCTGTGGTGTCTAGTGCTGGATGGGCTACTTCGTATCCTAAACGAGTAAGATATATACACTCAACCAAACACTATTAAAGAGATCATGCAAAGAGCTCTTAATAAGGTCGAAAGATGGTGCAACGATCACGGACTATCCGTCAATCCGGATAAGACAGAAGTAGTACCATTCACCAACCGAAGAAACATGAACCTTGAGGGGCTCACGCTCTTTGGATCAAGACTGACCTCATCCAAATCAGTCAAGTATCTAGGAGTCATCATTGACTCCAGGCTGACCTGGAAGGAACATGTCAACAGGACCATTGGACGCACCTAAGGCTTAAAACCCCACATAGTGCACTGGCTTTACACAACAGTCATAAGGCCAATGATCACATACAGCAGCCTTGTTTGGTGGAATGCGTTAAGCAAGCCCACCTACAGGAAGAAGATGGACAAGCTCCAACGATTTGCCTGCATGGGCATAATTAAACATAATTAAACATATCTACATATGCAGCGACAGTCAAGCAGCACTCCGGGCTCTTCACTCGGAAAGGGTCAACTCGAGACTTACACTAGACTGCATAAAAACCCTCGAACTACTCAGTGTGCTCAACAAGGTTAACCTTATCTGGGTACCGGGTCATCGAGGCATCAGAGGCAACGAGGAAGCAGACCAGCTGGCTCGTGAGGGCAGCAACACGGCCTTCTTGGGGCCAGAACCTGTCATATGGGTCGCCTCCTGTCTGGTAAAAACAAAGATCAGGAACTGAACTAATGACCAGTTCCAGAACAAATGGCATGAACAACAAGGCCTCAGGCAGTCAAGGGTCTTTATAAAGAGTCCTACTAACTGCAAAGAGGCAAAAAGATTCCTGAAACCTAACAAGAACCAGTTAAGAACCATCACAGGAGTCCTAACAGGACACTGGGTAGTCAAATACCACCTACACAAAACCGGACTCAGCAACGAGTCGGACTGTAGGTACTGCAGCGAAGTAGACGAAACTACCGAGCATATAGTCTGCGAATGCGACGCTCTAGTCAATAGTAGACTAAGACACCTAGGGGACAGATACTTGGAACCAGAGGAAATAATGCATGCCCGACCAGAGCGGGTCTGCGCTTTTCTTAAAATCTGCGGGCTTGTAAGGTAAGGCAGAGCTTCACCAAAAGGGGGTTTGCACAATGGGCCGTATGTGTGCCTAAGTGCTGCTTGCGAAGGCTCCCCTTCAAATCAATCAATCAATTGGCCTGATTACAATAAAATAATTAAGTATTACCAACATAAAAAATAGCATATTTACTACAACGACATAACACCGTCCAATTCAAAATTTTAATCACAAAAAATCTAGGTAATTCACCTTTTAGGTTACGATATGTTTAATTGACATCTTTGGCAACCAGATTGATCGTGTTTAACTCGAGATATACCTACCCCATACTGCCCGTCGAAAGGAAAATCTTAAAAAACTAACCACAAATAAACATATTGTAATTTGGAGTTTGGCATGCCAAAATACATTCGAAAAAAAAATAGTGGCATCGAATGTACATTTTGGATGTTTAAAAACCGAAAATTTCCGTTACTTTTTGAACACACCTACCTTCTTTTACATATTGCAAATATTTTCTCAAATCGTCATTTACGATATGGTCTTCATCATTAATCATGTCCTCTTTAAAATACATTTCATTTACTTTAAGAACTTTGGAAAAATGTTTCATATCTTTCTCAATATAGGATACACTGTTAAGCCTCAACTCATTTAGGACAGTTTTCATCGATTTTAACAACTTTTTCTTGTTAATTTTCTATGAAGGTAAAATTTAGTAAAACATCTTGTAGATTGTGTAATTTTTGATATACTCTTTTTATTTCACCCATGTGACTCAAAGTGTCCACACTTAAACTAAAACTAAATGTTTGTGACAAATCCATCGGTTTTCCAAAGTCATTTATATCAGGTGAAAATTGTAGTTGTAATAGTTTTTTTTCATTTGGTCCAATCTCTCCAAAACCTCTATTAGGGCATATTTCTACATACTAAAATAACACGGGTAACAGCCATTTTGCAGCAGGGAGGACATTAACTATTTTAGGGTAACTTGAGCACACTGAATAAAAAATCATCAATTTGCTCAATTAGCTCTTTTTTCGCGATATTGTGAAGACATTTATATATACGACGAGAGAAACGAATATATGATCAGGTTCCAAGTATGGTAGGGTATTTTCAATAAAATGCCGACTTTTTGAAGATCAATGGCGTAGATAGGAAATTTTTTGCTCGGGGCAAAGAATATTCCATTCTACATATTCCTTCAAAATTTAGTCTCAATTTAACGAAAATAGTCAACAGAAAAAGTTTCACAATTAATTTGATTGACGTTGGAATCACTCGAAAGTGAAAACTCATTAAGTAGTCGTCATTTTTAAATTCCCGAACAAATAACGAAATTTTACAAAACCATTAAACATAACGATAACGATTGCTCTTTAAGTCTTCATTATATACTTCAGCAGCATCAACTTAAAATATTATGAGTAAAAAATTAAATAAGAAAAAAGCCGAATGAAAAAAAGGCTGTATGTTTTAGTATTTTTAATCATGACGCGCATTGAAGAATCCAGTATGTGTGTGTTTAACAACGCTTTCCAGACTTTCATTATGCCCACTAAAGGCTTACTAAGGTAGTCAGAGTTCTGGTGCATGACCGCTGCTTCCTTAAACTTTCTCTTCCTTCAGTGTGGCAAAACCCACGCATACAGGACAATTTCCCAGTTACTTTTCCAAACCCTCATAAATAGGTAGAGTATTAGTTGACAAAATACTAGAAGACCTGAGGAATCAGCTGGACCCACGTAGAGAAGATAAAGAACTTCATCTAACGCTCAACATTTCATAGGTTTAAGGAATTTCAGAAAAAAATAAGAAGAATAGGATAATACATCAACACTGTATTGGGCTCAAAAGCCATCTAACGAAGACAAAATCAACAAACCAACTACCCCTAATTTATTAGTCTCTCCTTTTTGCGTGTTTATTGATTCTTAGGAAGCAGCGGTCAAGCACCAGAACCCTAATTGCTTTAGTAAGCCTTCACCTGAAGACGACTGGAATTACTTACCAGTCGTGATTATAATACTACGGCAATGAAAGTCCAAAGCATTTCTTTCATTCAACAAACACTAGAAGCCAATCAAAAAGTACGTCACACGTTTAGGGGAAGAGGGGGTTTGCCGTCTATGACGAAGTATTACTTCTTTCGTCAACTATATTTAAATTGATTACCTGTTTGTAGGCATTAGCAGCAGCTGCAATCGAAACTAGTCGGCAGCTAATAAAACGAAAATGCCGACTAGTGACCTACATTATCAATCATCCTCGGTATTTAAATGTTTGAATATAAAAAAACTAGTTTTCATAATATTGCTAAAACAAGGATTGAGCAAAATGGTGGTTATTTTTGGATTCGGCTAACTCAAAAACTCTACCTGTGGCAAATCTGGAAAGCAGTATAGCTGATATGCTGATGTTCGATTGGTTAGCTCTAGCTCTGCGAATATTGTTTCCAGTGTAGATAGTGAACCTAAATCTAGAGTAAGTTTGTTTTCTTCGCATATTATGCTCTCTAAATCGGTTGGTACCAAAGTTAAATCATTGGTATCTGTTAAAATAGAGAAACATGTAACTTTAACGTCCGGGATATTGTTTCCAATGGCAATATGTATGGGAAATTCTAGTATATTTGTGATTTTGTCGAAATATTTGGAAGTTAAAGTGTAAAAATCTTTCCTGGGTAATAATTTTATCCAAGTCAATCTTCTTTCATGACTTGGTAGATATATCGATGTTATATCACTGGAGAGGCAACTCTGAAGACTTTTGGGGAACTTTATCATCAAATTTTGCATTGATTTTGTGTTGTTTTTAATCTCAAAGTTGAGTTGATATGCTGAATTGAATATGCAAATACCGAAGTCTAAAATTTTTGGTTCAACTTGTATGAAATGGGGTAGAACTTCTAGTTTTATTTCTATTTCTTGTGAACCTACCAACGTTTTGGTCTCATATACATCAACTATATATTTTTCACTGTAAAGTCCAATATGATCATAATTTGCGAACCACACATTCATCAATTTGACTTCCTTTTTATCAATTTCCGTATAATAATCATTAAATCTAAATTTGTGAAACTCTTCATCAACCACATCAAAAATCAGGGATTTTATAAAGTTTTCTAATTCTTGATAATTTTCCAAACTTTCCTTTCTCAAGGCATCTACACTATCACCTTTTTTTGTTTCGTTGGATGATTTTTTTATTGCAATTGTACAAGGTTTGTAGCCTGTATTAGAAAACTAAAAGGATTTGGTTAATATTTTATATACAGGTCTTATATATTTCCCCACTACTTAGGCCGAACCTTCGCTGGATTCGCCACTCCACGCGCCGCTAACTACATCAGTCTTGTTCGCATTTGACACTTCGCGTATTAAATAAATAAAAAACCAAATTAATTTTATCTTCTCTGAAGGTATACAATTTTTGAAAGTATCAAGCTAATTTTACATACATATGATACATAATCTCTAATTACAAATATTATTATTGCATAATTTTTTACCTAGCGGATTGCCCAAAGATTATTTAACAATCTGTTATCTAATTAGAAAAATTGGATTTTTTAATTCTTTTATCCTTTATCAAAGTGTAATATATTAACCTTAAATACCTACCGAATTTTGGTGCTTTAACAAATATTGAATAGTTCACGTGGACGTCACAGATATAACTGATACTAATAGATTCTAAATAGATCGACATAAATATGTTAATAAACCATGGCATATGCATTTGCAGAAAACGCGCCAAACACAAGCTCTTTTTTCTGTTAGATAAATATAAAACTCTAAAGTTACCATTCATAACATTTTTAATGAGACTGTATTAAGTTGAAAAAACACACATATTTAGTGCTTGTCAACATGAATAAAAAGGGTAAAAATACCACATCTAAAATTATATAAATAGTAAAAACAAGAGATACTTTGGAATTTGCTAATGCAGTCTTTTGTAATCTTAGCAAGGGGTTTAACTGTGTTTCTCACTCTTTACTCCTAAAAAAGCTTCAAGTCTTCAATTTTTCTGAAAATGGCGTAAAACTAGATAAATCATTTTTATTAAATAAATATCAAGTTATCAAGAGTTAAGTGGAAATTATAGATGTGGGGCTCTGTTCTTGGACCTATCTTGTTATTAATATTAATAACAAGACTTTTCCAACATTAATAATTCGTTTAACCTTACACTATTTGCTAATGATACCACCATTGTAGAAAGCAATAAAGTGCTTGAGCATTTGGACCAGGAGAGAGAGATAGGCCTTCTAATGAATTAACCATCCAAACAAGAAAAGGACTTGGAGTTATAACTTTTCCTGCCTTATTTTAAAAAATAATTAAAATCTATATCAAAGTCATGATTGTGTACTTAACCATAAAGCTGGATTTATAGTTTCAAGTTAGTTTCAGGTAGCGGTAGCGTTAGAAGGTAAGATGTACGAGTATCACTTTCTGCAATTTATAGTTCAGAAAGTAGCGGTATCAGTATTTCAAGGCCATAGTCAATGGGGGGATGAGGAGGTTTGATTCCCCCGAACTTTTTGGAAATTTAATTTAAGAACAAATCTTGAAAGAATATTAATCTGTATTACGTTGCACCCGTTTTTTATTAACGAATAACCGCACGAAACTTCTACCTACGCGTAGCTACGGTCAAGAAAGCTTAAATTTTTCTCGATTATTTTCTTCTAGTTCTACGAAAATATGGATTGGCATAGAACAGTGCTGCAAATATAACAGATTACAAAGAAACAAGCACTACCAACTTAAAAAGCATTGCTGCCAACTGAAAACTCTGCCGTGCGATAGGCTGGAGTAGCGGTAGCGGTAAGCAAACAATAAAGATGTTCATCTCTTGCCTCTACTTCTGACAACTAAAAATTGTGCCGAACTGACCTTCAACCGCCATCTTTGAAACTTTAAAACCAGCTTGACAATTAAAATAAAAATCAGTTAATAAATTTATTTTCTAGACTAAGCAAGTGTCAAAGTGATCCTGATTTTCATGAAATTAATTTTTACAAAAAATAAGTAACAGTAGGCCATGACAGTCAATGTAGTAAAAAGAAAACGTTGTATTTTAAATAAAAAATTACTACTTCATTACTAATTAAAGTATGATTAAAAACAAAACAACATACAAAATAAATAAATAATTTGCTAATTTGTTGTTTTAATGGCAAAATTAAGGTTTAAAACTGTCATATTTTTGACAGCACGAAAAAATTACCAACAATTTTAAAAAGTTTTATTTATCAATTTATATAATGTATATAAGGAAGAGGATCTTAAAAAACTGTCATATTTGAAAACCAAATACAATAATAATCGATATGTATATTATCTTTCACCCTTGTGGAAATTTTTCTCTGAAAAAGTTTTAACAAGTGAAAATAAGAGTTTTGATAGTCTTACTTTCTCTGAAAAACTCTTAATAAGACTTAGTAAGTCAGGATTTTGGAGTCTTTTGGAAAAGTTAATAAGACTATTATAGCAAATAAAATAAATATCCAGAATTATTCAGAGATGTTGAAATTGGTTATTGTAAAAGAAAATACAAAAAAGTATTTGTAAACATTTTTGTGTTGTTATAAGCCTTATAACACAAAAACAATTATAACAACACAGAAGCATTGTTAATAATATAGGTAATCAAACTTAATTAATTTATCGTAAGTAATATCATAAGGGCATCTAATTTTTCCGAAAAAAATCGAAAAAACACGTTGCTAAGTAATATTTTAACAAAACGCATGAGTGCTGGTGGCAACAAAAATACGAGTCGAAGACGAGGATTTTTGCACCTGCACGAATGCATTCTGTTAAAAAATATTACTTAGCATTGTGTTTTTGCGATTTTTTTCACAGGAAAAATTAGATGCCCGAATGGTATTTGACAAGACTATTTCATGAGTAACAGTTAACAATTAAAATATAAATTGAAATTTTTGGTGACAACAGCTGTCAAGTTTTGCCGCGGGTAAACTCGAAAAAACTGCTGACAGGTGCTGTCACACAGTTTTTTCACCTAGAAACCATTTGTAATTCAAAATTGCGCGTTTGTGATTGGTTGAAATTAAGACGAGGAAAATAGTCACAATAAAACAGTTGAGTCTCAACTGTTGAGACACACGTTTAATTTGTACAGATCACTTGTTGATTACATAGAGTGTTATAACTATAACAATTCTTCGCAACACATACTATGCATCGCATAGGCATGAAGTGTTCGACAATCAAACTCATAAAACAAATTTGGTCGATCTTCGAGCTGTGTTCATGGCTTTTGTTTAATGGTACGTACAGTGTTGCCGTATAAATGTCATGAAAGTTCCCGACCAAAAATTACAAAATACCCGATCTTACCCGCAAGAGTAAAAAAAAACTAGTCATATTTTAAATTTACTAGCGCATTCGCCCTGTTTTGAAAAATTAATTAAATTAATTTAAATTTTTTATAAAAGTCAATAAAAATGCATATTTAGTAAATAAACAATATTAATAATAATAATAATAATAATAATAAACTTTATTACCCAAACTAAATAGAGACGTTACAATTGACTCAAAAATACATATATAAAGATAAGGGTAAAAGGTTGAATGCTCAGATTTCCAAAATTGGATTCTGTTCTTCCGCATTCCCCTTGGGATACTTAAAACTAATATTTGTTAAAAATAATACAATTTAAAACCTACTTTTTTAAGTAGACAACTATGACAATACAAAATAAATAAATAAAACTACATTTAACTTCACTTAACTATAGCTAAAAATTAATAAAATATTAGGAACCCTTATTAGGGATCAATAAAATATAAGGGTCATTGCTGCCGCGACAATACAAATTTTAAATTATTTTTAAAAGTATTAACAGATAAAGTAAAATCACACATATTATAATCATTGACATATTTATAAATATTGTACGAGAAAGACCGTTTAAAAATTTCTTTTTTGTGCTTGGGTATATCTATGACGCATTTTTTTCGGATATTTAGATTGTGTACATCAGTCCTATATTTTATTTTATCATGAAGGTACTGGGGAGATTTAAATTTTAAAATTTTATAAACGAAGCAACCCATATGCAATACTCTTCTATTTGCCATAGATAACCAACCAGTCTCATTGAGTTTATGACTAATATGCTCTCTCCTCTTGATACCGTAGATTAATCTAAGACATGAGTTTTGCAAGGTTTGTAATCTTTTTATATCGATACTGTCAATATTAGGACCATAGACAACATCACAATAGTTACTACAGCTTAACACCAATGAATCACACAAATTTGTTTTTGTTTTAACATTTAAAAATTGTCTATGAGGGTAAATCAGTTTTAGACTACCATAACTTTTTTTTAAAATCAGATTTGTATTAGTTTTAAACCTGAGCTTGCTTTCCATAATTAAACCCAAATTTTTTGCACTGCTTACAAAAGTTATTTCTGTATCTCCAAAAATAATATGAGCATTTCTCTCAATAAATGATTTATTATTTTCATTAGCAAACACCATAACCATCGATTTGTTAGGATTAATTTTTAGCAGATGAGTTTCAGATTTTTGCATGAGCTTTTTTAAATCAGTGTTTATTAGGGTTTCTGAGGTTTTAAGCTCATCAATTGGGAATGAGCAATATAATTGTGTGTCGTCTGCGTAAACGTGATAGTTGCAAACTTGAAAATCATCGTAAAAATTAGAAGTATACATCGTGTACAGTAAGGGGCCTAAAATACTACCTTGTGGCACACCCGATGAAATTTGTATTGATTCAGATGACAGATTATCAATACATACTTTAAGTGTCCTATTATTTAAAAAGGATTTAAGGAAAAATATTGCGCTATCATTGAAGCCGATGTAGTGAAGTAAAGCTAGTAAGATTTTGTGATTTATCATATCAAAAGCTTTTGAATAATCCAATAAAATAAGAATAGTGACTTTGCTATCATCAGATGCTTTTATAATATCGTCTGTGATACAAGTAAGAGCAGTAGCACAACTGTACCCAGGACGAAATCCGGATTGCTTTGGTGGAATAATATTGTTGTTGTTCAAAAACTTTCGAAGTTGTTTTTCCATTATTTTTTCTAGTACCTTTGACAGTACGGGCAGAATACTTATTGATCGGAAGTCATTAATGCTTTTTGGGTTATTAGTTTTTGAAATAGGATTAACTCTAGCTTCTTTCCATATTTTTGGGAAATGTGAACGTTCTATGCATATGTTTATGATATGAGTTATTACAGGGATGATTTGTGGACAACAAAGCAAAATTAAATCAATATTTAAGTTATCTGCGCCATAAGCTTTACTTTTTATGTTGAATAAGGTGTTACTTACATATACTTCATCAACCAAATTAAATTTAAATAGTTCTGTAAACGGCTGTTTTCTTTGTGACGTATAAAAATTTATAATATTATTACTTGGCTCTTTGGTAGTAAACAGTTCTTTGTAATGATCACAAAATGTGTTTACATTTTTGAACTCATTAGGAATATTTTTATTTGTACTTTTAGTTATGTTTAATTTTTTCAACTCTTTCCACTGTTCACTTGCATTGGAATTTCTTAATTTATGATTTAAGTATGCTTTTTTTTCATTACGAATAGCAGTATTTGTGAAATTTCTTAGTTCTTTATAGTAATCCCATTGAACGGTAGAACGAGTCTTTTTAAATTTAACTAGAGCTTGGTCCCTTAATTTTTGTAGGAGTTTGATATTATCAGTAATCCACGGTGAGAATTTTACTTTTTTATTAGTTTTTTTAGTTGTTAGTGGTGCGTGATTCTCAAAAAGACATATAAGCATATTATTAAAATATTGTACCTTTAAATCGATGTCAGGCAATGAATATAAAAAATACCAATCTATCGAATTTAAGTCAAAAACAAATTTTTCCTGATCAATACTTTTCAGGTTTCTAAATTGTGTTATCTTATTACATATTTCATCTTTTTCGATATATAAAGAGAATTTAGTAAGAAAGTGGTCAGAAATATTATTTTCGATAACATTTAAATCACAGATTTTATTTTTATTTGTATCCACAAAAATTAGATCTATAAGAGTAGATGAATTTGCAGTCATCCTTGTGGGTTCATTAATAATTTGTGTTAAATTAAAAGTATCAGCAATATGCATAATATGTTCGCTGTTTTTTGTATTTTGAAGCATATTGATATTAAAGTCGCCCATTAAAATAATGTTATAATCATTTGCAAAGAGCTCTAAAAATGTTTCATTTAGAATATTTAAGAAAGATTCTATATTACCCTGGGGGGGTCTATAGACCGTGCCTATAACAAATGTTTCCTTTGAATATTTAAATCTTACCCAAATATGTTCAATGTTCATGTTACTTTCCTTTAACAAAACTGAAGAGTTTAAATTATTTTTTATAAAAACGCCAACTCCTCCACCCCTTAGGGGCCTATCCTGCCTAAAAAATATATAATCATTAACAAAAATATGGTTAGTATTTATGCTGTTGTTTAACCATGTTTCTGACACTCCAATAATATCATACTGATTCAATAATACATGATCACGAAATACATTAACATTTGACAGCAATGACCTAACATTTTGATGTGCAATTTTTAACATAATAAATAGAGAAAGAAGACGTTAGATGGAAGACGAAAACAAGAATAAGCCTAATGTTATTATTGTTTACAACTTAATTAATTACATAAAAATAATATAACACATAAACTAGTTCCTAATTTAAATATAAAACCGTTATTTACAAATAATTAATTGAGACAAAGGTTAATTTATATTTTGTGAAATTGATCTGGTGATACGTGATTCTGTAAATTCTTTTTTGCCGTGTTTCCCTTTTTTTACATCTGGTAGAGTATGTTGTTCTTCATCTAACTCGGTGATAGGGCGTTTTAAATTTGTGGTACTTGGTTGGCTGATTTCCCGTTTTTCCAATTCTTCAATTGTATACAACTGGTTTCCAATTTTTAGACGGTTGTTTATAATAAAAGCTTCCTGTCCTTTTGAAAGAGCCTGCTTTTTAAACTTAACTAGGGTTTTGGTTACTTTTTGATCTTCAGCACTCTGGTCTTGACTTATTGAATATCTTGTATTCTTAAGTCTATGGCAATTCTTCAACACTTCAAGTTTTTTGTAAAATGACAGGAACTCCACTATTATTGGCTTATTTTCTGTGCCACCTATGGTGTAGATATGGTTTATTTCAGCAATAGTTATTTGTACTTTTAATATGTCATTAAGAAATTCAACAACCTGTGGTATGAGATCTTCTGGGTTTGGCTTTAATCCAAATATCACTATATTATTTTTCCTAACTTTTCTTTCCAGGTATTTTACTTTTTCTTGCAACGTATTATTCTCTTTCTTTAAATAATCAATTTTACTCTCAAATGTATTTATTGTTTGAGTTATGTCGGATTTCAGCTTGCTTATTTCCTCCTTATATCCCTGCTTTAATTCTTCGGTTTTTTTATTTAAATTTTCTGATAACGTTTTAAACAGTTCTTCTATATAGGTCTTTTGTGCATTGGTAAAATCGCCCATATTAATTTATATTTAAATGTATCAGACTTTTACGTGTGTGGTTTACTTTAGCAGTTTATATTAAAAACAATTCTCGTGTTTTTTGTTCTGACGTCGAGATTTATTATAATAATAAGTAGGTACTTTAATTTTCGGTCTAATTTTTATTAATAGTAAAGATCTATTAGAAATACTGATTCATCTGTCTATATTTTTATTGTGTTTCTTTTTTCCTGTTTTGATTCACAATATTTTTAGTTAAATCTTATAAATTTGTTCATACCTTAAAAATATCCGTTAGTCACTAAAGCAACACACACACGATATATTATATACTGAACATTTATTCAGTTATTATTTTAATCGAAATTTGCAAAATACCCGATTTTACCCGCTTCAAAATTTTACCCGATTTTCGAGTAAAATACACCCAAACGGCAACACTGGGTAAGTACTGACGTAAAGTTATCTAAATAACGCGGGAAGATTAGTTAGTTTTTAAGAGAAAGTAAGACTTTCAAAACTCTTATGTTTACTTATTAAAGTTTTTAATTTAACTTTTTTAAGAGAAAAATTTGGACAAGGGCACTCCTACGATTGAAAAGCGATACTAACTCGAGGGTTCGAACCATGCAATGCTGATGTAAATCCGAAATTTATCGAACGTTCTGCCTATGTAGCGGCGAAATATGTAAGGCTATGTTGTTTCATTTCCCCATTAAAAAATAATTAAATTTGGTCGGATTTTGAGCATTTAATATTAATTTTAAGAACAGGAACAACGTTGTAAAAGTTTTTCCCTGCTAAAAGCATGCTTTTAACTATGTAAATCCTGTTTTGTCTATTGGTTGAATCATGTATATTATTGATTCAAAGTTTGATTGGTCTGAATTTGTATATATAGATGAAGATTTTCAATGGGGAATAAAAAACATACCTATTATTTTCAAACAAACATAATAAATTACTTTTATATCTCTAGAAACATTGTGCTTCTTTTTGGCAAGCCAAAAGTAGACTTTTCCAAAATCTATAAGGATGGGTGATATTTCTAATTCTGAACATGGTGGTATACATATTACTTCCAAAGTGAATTGATAATATTCTGGAATTTTTGGATTATAACATAGGAAATATAATTTTCCTTTAATAATTCTGATGTCATCTTTTGGTTCAAATACAATTCTGAAATTAAAACTTTGACCTGGTAGCAATTTTTGTATACCAATGGCTTCTATCTACGAAATATTATAAATGTTTAAAATATATTTGTTTTTTTTCTGTGGTTACCTTAAACATGACTTGATCTAATGGTTCTTCAAAGTTAAATTTCAAAATTCTGCACATTTTCACATCCTTTGAAGAGTTGCTAACATGTACTTTTTTCTTATATGTTTTGTCCCTAATTATACCCAGGAATTTCAACGGTTCAGGATTGACACTAAACATATTATCTACTGGATGTTCCCCCATTTGCTTTCTTTTAAAACGTTCATTTTCCAGTCCTTCCTCAAATTTATCGAACAATTCTATAAGGGTTAGAAATTGACTTTGATTTTGAAGTTCTATTTTTTCCCTTGGATTAGTTATGGGGACTAAAGGCATTATAAATTCATCGCCTTTTTTCTTTTTGCCTTTTTTGGATTTTTTTGACTTTTTCGATTTTTTCGACTTTTTCGATTTTTTGGATTTCTTACTTTTTTTGGATTTCTTACTTTTCTTTGAACTCTTGCTTGACTTGCTTTTACCTTTCTTTGACTTTTTGTCTTTCTTCTTCTTTTTATCTTTTTTGGATTTCTTCTTTTTTGGTTCTTCCCCAATTACACTCTGTTCTTCCGTGACATCTGTATCTTCAATTTTGTGTATTAGAGGTCTGGGCAACTAAAAATAAAGAAACAGGGGTTTAAGTGTTAAATTTGGATTGCCCAACTACATTTTTTTGTGGCGTCGAAATTTGAAAGGTAAAATTATTAAAAACTCTGATATAAACTTTTTTGTCCTTTGAAACCATGTTAAATTCAAGCAAAATCGCATAAACGGTTGTAAATATACCTACGGTGATTTTTTTAATGGCAGTGAATCTCTTCAGTACGTTGTCCAATAAGTCTTTGGACGCCATTTATTAGCGGTTTTTTATTAGTCGATTTCTGTGTTTAGTGCCCAGTGTTAGTAGTATTTATATATATTATAGAAATGTTTATAAGTGTAAGGTTTAGGGACGATGGCGTAAGAATGGTTGTCACAGCGGACAAAATAAAAAAAATTAACATAAACAATATCGACTTCGGCCATGCCTACAAACATCCTTTGCAAGAAAGACAAAAAAATGATTATAACCGAGTAATTTTATTTATTTTTTATTACTTTTTTTGTGATAGTAAGTTATATGTAATAATACATACATATATCACAAAAAAATAATAAAGAAATAAATAATAAATTTTTTGTCTCTTCTGTGAAAAATGAATTCTGGTTTTTACCCGGTTATCCTTCTGGGATCTAAAATTATTTTTGAATGAAAAATAAACTGGTAGGTATTTTCTAATCCAAATTTTAAAAAATTATTTGGTTTTAATTGGTTGGAATGGGTTTGGCGCTAATTTACAAAATTAGCTTAATGAAATGAATTTGTCTATCAGCAAGACGGTTGAAGTCCAAACTCAACTCTTTTGATAAGGAATTGTTAAAAATATTTGGGGAAAAATGGATTTGTAGGTTTCGGCCCTAGAGCTTCTTCGCCATTAAATTTAATTAATCACTCTTTACCTATAGGTACAGAGTGATATATATAGTAAAAGCGATTTCAAAATTGTAACATTGGGGCCCTATAGTGCTCAACCAACTAACTTACTACTGAAGTAAGCTAACTTAAATCAACCAGTCCGAGAAATATGTGGTGGGTCATACCAATATGATTTTTCTCCCTATAACAGCCATCCCTTTTATAACCCTCTCCTTTCTCCTCACTCTATAAGAATACGTCTTTTTCCTATCAGCATCAATTTGGTTCTGCCTTTTATACTCCCGTATCAACTTCTCCAATATCTCCCGACGTCTATTAAATTTCTTGCATTTATTTATTTCCGAAATATTCTTGTACATCTGCACTTTGCTATATATTTTTAGCCTATTTGGTCTTTTTATGTTGGATATATTTATATTGGTTGCTTCTACAAATCGGTTTAGTTCTTGAAGTTTTTGCTCCTCCAGGATGGGCAGCATTGCCAGATTTCTTATGTATAATTCTTTAACTTCCCTTATCTTTCCCTAAAAAAACATCAACACTCATAATACGTATAAAGTTTTAATACATTTTTTTACTTAGTTCCTTACCCGTATTATTTCTACTGCATTATCATATCGTCTATTCATTTGTTGGTGTTTCTTATTTTTGGTAAACCTTCCTAAATATTGCAAAAATCGTATTACCTTCCACCAACGTATCTGGCTCATACTCATCTTTCTTTCAACATCACTCTTAAGTTTATAGGTGTTCAAAAAATTACATTGTGTAGATTTATCTTCTTTACTTGTATCAATTTTTTTCTGTATGTATTCTAAATATTCAGGCGAGTTTAAAAAATCTTGTATGAAGTAAAGCAAATCGTTATCCATTTGTAGTTCTTGTTCTTCCCATACTTCATCAGCTTCAATAAGAACTGGAAAACGTGGATCTGCATGCTGATATTTAAATGGATATTTCTCCATTTTATAGTTTTTTTTATTAAGGTATTTTTTTAAATAGGGAATGTCAATTTGACAAAATAAAATAATGCATTCTTTATAGGTTATAAAAAAGCTATTTTTGTAAACATGTTTACAAAAAATAGCTTTTTTATAACCAATAAAAATCTTTACAAATACATGTTAATTATGTTAATGTATATTAATGCCTTAATGCACTTCCTTTTGTTTTTTATGTTCTTTTTAAAAATAGTTTGTAATGATATAGTACAGTACCGAATTTTAAATTTTTATGAGATAAAAAACTCACTTTTCTTACATAAAATATATTAATATAGTCGCCCCTCCTATACTACCATAAAATCTGACAAATCTGTCAAAACTAGTAACTAATTTTCTTTACCATTTTTAAAATTTTCTTTTACAACTGGAGTAGTTCTTGTGGGGTTTACCCTAGTCCCTCTGTTTTATCAGTTTTCGACAGCGTTTAGTTCTCTTTGCATTTTGGTAAACACATGTGCTACGTTGCTGCCACTTATAAGGGTACAATGTCGTCCGCATATCCTGTTGCGTATATTTCCAACTTCCAATCGTGTTAGTAGTCTGATATGAGATTCCATAGCAGGGGTAAGAGAACGTCCACTTGCGGTCTGCCCTACACACTTTGGCTCAAACCCTTGCAAAAGACATGTGTTGTTGAGAAAAAAAATATGAATTATCATTGTATAAAAATAACAAATACAAGCTCAACTCAAATTCAATACGGTTGACGGATTTTGCGATGGTAATTTATGTCCTCTACTTAATAGCTATTTTGCACTGTACGCATTTAACTTAAATGATTTAAGGATAGCTTACAGAGTAAATATATTATAAACACTCCAGTTGTAAAAAAATCAGTGGAAAATGTTTTGATTGGCTGCCTGAAATCACGTGTAGTTTTTAACGAAATAATTAAATACTTCGGTGAAATGTTTGTCTTTGTTTAATTACAACCTCTGGTTTTATATAAATAATGATGTTAACATTTTTAAAAATAAAAGTAACAATCTACAAACTGATGTTAACAGATCTGATTTTTATAACTTTATATATTAAAGAAACTTGATTACTTATAAGTTGCTTATAAGCAACGATAATATACAAAGTTTATTCAATGCCATTTTGTTTCGCGTTGCAAAAAATAAAACGTTTATAATCAAAAACTTGCAGAACAGAAAAAAGCAACAAGAAAAATTTACAAATATAGAAAATGTTGGTTATTTTATTTTTAGTAATGAACCTAAAGTTATTCCGATGAATCGAATTCCAGTAGGTCAACAACGATTATGAGTATTTTGAATCAAATTATTTTACTTTTAATAAGGAACCAGAAGCAGTGAAAAATATACCATTGTGTCCCAATGTACCTTATTCGAGTGGGTACGTGCTTTATACAACGTTTTGAGTTATAAACTTTATATTGTACCAGTTTCCTTCCTTCCTTGGCAAGAATCCAGAGTTATTAGGGAGGAATAAAACTGATACAAAAGAAAGTTTAAGGAAGCAGCGTACATAAAAAACCTTACCGTTTTCAGCCACCTGTGAGTAGAAATCAAGGCCGTGTGGAAACCCCTTATCACACGAATGATCGACTTCAATCTCATAGTTTCAAAATTTGTCATTTCCACCTAAAGGCGATTAAAGATACCGATCGAAAGTTTTAAAATAAATACTAAATAGCTTGAAATATAAGCATGCCTCGTTGAAATATTTGGTAATGAAAAAGAATTTAAAAATCTGATAACTTGGCGGATCTGAAAATTATTTATCTAGAGGCCTCAAATAATTTCTTTATTATTTTTGGTGACCTGAAACCAATAATTTTATATTAACAGATTAAATTTACTAACCAGAATTTTTTGTTTAAAACTACACATTTATTTTCCTACATTGGCGAATATTTTTAAACATGTCTGCGTTTGAAGAAGGGAACTTTAAAGTGAGTAAGATCACCTCAAGTGGACCCCCCACTTCCCACTTGATCATGGAATTCAAATTAATATATTTTAATATATATAAAGCAGTCACCATCAATAATGAAACCTTAAAACAGTTTTTAAAATTTTCATTTTAACAACAATTTTTTTAACAATGAAAATTTTGGAGACTTTTAATTAAAATGTTCATGATTTATTGTTTAATATTTACATTTTGAAAAATAATTTAAAATTTGAAATTATTTATTTATTATCATATTTTTACTTAACGTTTAAAAAAACAAATGCAAATTTTAATGACTTCTCCCTCAAATTAAAAATTTGTTTTTTTTTTCAGTTGTATGTATTGTAGGTACACTTAAGATAAAAGTTCTCCAAGAAAATTCCACTGCCTGCTATTAGTTTAAACAATATGATTTTATTTATCGCCGAGCGCGAGCGCTATCGGCACAGCGTGCTACCGCGCACCGTAGACTCGGCCTCCGCGGAGGGCTGGGCCTGGCCAAAAGCCCAAAAAGTCAACTTTATCTGATCAAAAAAATAATACACCAATGTAAAGAAAAAACCTTAATTTGTAAGATTCCAAAAGAAAAATGTTAAAAAACATTTTATTTAAAAAATATACAGCTGTTTAAATTCAGATTTTAGATTTGAACGGAATTTTCTCTGCCTTAAAGGCGCTGTTACTTCTTATACATAACAAAAATATGGTTTAAATTAAAGATGTATGTTATACGATATTGTATGTTTTGTACAATTCTTTGTTAATAATTATTGTATAATATAATACTTACCTTGTAAAATCATAAAATTTTACACTTAACTAGAGATAAATTATGCGATCCAAGTTGGTCCAGAAAAATGTTTACACCAAATTGTAGCCCAAAGCATAACGAAGGCTATGTATGGTTATTGATACATCTTGCGACCCCTAAGAAAGTTATAGTGCTTTATAAAAGGCCGCGCGCTAAGAATTTTGTATTTAAAATTGTTAAACAGGAATAGATTGCGCTCTTCTTAAAGCGCTCTTATAAACTTAACTATAATATATAAGATCTATTGTTAATTTTTTAATATTACATATAAAATCATTTAATGTGTAAGCAAAGAATCTGTATAAGTTACACCCCAAGTGATAAATGAAATATAACACCACGGCAAATGTTATATTAAATTACGACAAATAAATAAAAATAAATACTTGCGGCAATAAAGCTCATTAATTTAGTAACCCAAGGTACTTTTGAGGTGTTGTATTCATGAGGAAAGTATAAAAAGGGAAATTATAAATACACTAAATAAAAGACAATAAATTGCGTTTGAACTGAAAGGTCAAACACCCGGAAAGCTCCCTTTTATTTTTATATAAATATAGCTCATAAAACCTTTCAAAATGAGGTATTAGGGGAGAGTAAAACGTATAAAATATTTAAAATTTATAACAAACAATAATGACATTTATTTGGATAGAGCAACAACAATAACCGCAACCCAAACGACATTTAACTTATTTTTTGAAAGAGAATTCTGAAAGAAAGGGACATCCTACAAACCCTTGAAACCACACAATATCCTCTTACTGCGACCACAACCCACATATAATATAAATAAATAAATATATAAATACCACAGGCCAACATAAAAAAATAAATACCATTAGATAAATAATACACCATACTAGAGCTTAGCTGGCGTATGTGTTCCTCGTTTTCATTTTTAATTTGTTTGTTTGATTGTTTGCTTGCTTATTTGTTTGTTTGTTGGGTGAAAGTAAATCGAGTCTTAGTCTATATTTTTGTATTTTTAATTTAACTTTATCCGTCAAGTATTCCATCTGCATTAGGCCATCATCCAATAAAGTATTTATAATTATTTACTGTTGAATTTAATTTTACTGTAACATAATTTTTCATGTTATTTTAATTGGAGTTCAGGCTCAATCAACTGTTAGAAAAAGGAGTAAATAATAATCGGCTTCGAGGTCATTCCATTAGTCGGCAAACTTTAATAACTTAATAATTACTACTATAAAATACTAGGTTGCGCATTCAGTTGAATACAGACCTTTACACACCTCTTAAAATTTACAGGATAGTAATTCAAAATGGGCTTGATGTATCAGGACCCCACGGACAGTGGGGATAATTTAAATGTCGCTATCGCACAATTACTGTTGCTACACACTCCAAATGCAATACCAAATAAATTATTTAATTATTTGAAATAATTAAAAATGACTGGTAAAAAATCACTTAACTATTTAGGGGACATAAATGTGAATCTGCGATGACAATTTAATAAATCCCGTATTTAAGATAATCGATAGTAATTACACTTAATTTACACAGAGTTGATGTTAAATCCACTTTAAGAAATATTTATTAAAATAATTAAATAAACTCAAGTACAATCCTGACATTTACCTAAATAAAATCCCTTAAATCCCTGCCCTTTTTATTAGATAGAATCAAATACAACCCTGCACTTTTAATTAGATAAAATCAAGTACCAATTAGAACTAAATTTTAATAAGAGATAGGTAGTTCAAAGGTAAATTTATTTCATGTCGATTACTGGCGTGGTTTATTAAAACGGTAACCATTATGGCGGAATAGATCGATCTATGACGCCAAGTCAAATGATCGAATATTTATCCTTACACAAGGTATTTGTGTAAACTAATTATACCAAAATGTTCGAGAATATTTATACTACAATAATTATTTTAATAACTCCTCGAATGCTCCTCGTCTTCCTTTTCCCACCTAAACAGGAGTGTTACATGACTTTTTGAATACATTTATTTTAAACAATTAGGATGGTAATAACCCTCGGATTATTTAGTAGGTTGGGTATTTGCAGATCTCCTCAGACGCCCCCAAAGTGTTGATAAGGAACCAGCTTGGTGCAGATCCGAAAGTAACACTTTTAACCCCCCTTTTGAATTGGTACAAATAAAGTGTTAGTTATGAGTGAGATGCAGCATTAACAGGTCTACTGTTTTTACTGTAGGTCCACCGTTTTCCCTTAATATACCGTGCTACCGTATTTTACTAAAATTCTACCGTATTTCAAGAAAAAATTATATTTAACAAAATTCATAAAAATTTTGGGAAATCTACATTCCACAATCGTACAAAATCGCTTGAACGTATGAAGTGCGTTTCAGTATTATTTAAATCCCCCAATTTGTGTCACGGGTTGTACGTTTCGCCAAATATCAGTTTGATTCCCTCTAGCGTTGCAATAGGAACAACATTTTTTTTCAAACTTTATTTACTGAGTAAAGGATTTTAAAAAGTAAAATGTCAGTCATTTTGAATTGTATTCGATTTACAACAAAATTTGTTACTTTAACGGTCTGTTCCTATTCCTAATCCGCTCAAGCCATTCAGTTGGCTTCTAGGACTTCTTAGGAAGTAAGGGTGGAACTAAAAGAGCACTTTTGTATATAAACTTTGTAAACCGGTGATTAAGTCTGAGAAGCAAGCTTTGGGATTTGGGAAGTTTTTGTGAAACCTGTGTAAATACTTGCGTGTCAACCTACTCGATGATTAGTTGTATCTGCTCCGGATCCAATGAAACGAAATTTTGCATTCCAGAACTCTGAATAATTACTTCTGGGGTTGGACCATTGATGTACGGTTGTCCCTCATAGCTGACGAACCTCATCCTTTGCACAAGCAACAATCTGTACCGCCGAAGCAGTACGTTTTAGTAAAAGTAAAAAAACAATTTAAAACAGTTTTACAAAACAAGCACGTAACAACGTCAGGTCTTACTAGTCAGTAATTTCAGTATCGTTCTAGTTCGTGGTCAAACACACACACTTCAAACAAAATTAAGAATTTGAAAACGTCTAAAAAATTAAATTACATTTTTTTAATATATCCTGGTCCCGGCACCAATCTGTAAGCGTACAAACCCCCTCCAGCAAATAATCTGTAAAAGTTACACCCCAAGTGATAAATGAAATATAACATCACGGCAAATGTTATATTAAATTACGACAAATAAATAAAATAAATACTTACGATAATAAAGCTCATTAATTTAGTAACCCAAGGTACTTTTGAGGTGTTGTATTCATGGGGAAAGTATCAAAAGGGAAATTATAAATACCCTAAATAAAAGACAATAAATTACGTTTGAACTAGGTCAAACACCCGGAAGGCTCCCTTTTATTTTTATATAAATATCGCTCATAAAACCTTCCAAAATGAGGGATTTGGATAGAGCAACAACAATAACCGCAACCCAAACGACATTTAACTTATTTTTTTGAAAGAAAGGGAAATCCTACAAACCCTTAAAACCACACAATATCTCCTTACTGCGACCACAACCCACATATAATAGCCAGCTTGGCTGGCGTATGTGTTCCTCGATTTCATTTTTAATTTCTTTGTTTGTTTGTTTGCTTATTTGTTTGTTTGTTGGGTGAAAGTAGATTAAGTCTTAGTCTCTATTTTTGTATTTTAAATTTAACTTTATCCTTCAAGTATTCGATCTGCATTAGGCCATCATCCAAATAAAGTTTTTATAATTATTTACTATTAAATTTAATTTTACTGTTACATACTTTTTCATGTTCATAGCATCCTCTTAACACTCGACGTAGATAGACGCGTCAAGTAGTTAAAGATTCCTCTCCTAGCAGCGTATACGAGACAAACGCAACCGTAAGTTCCAAAAACGAACCTAAGCATTCGGAAATATTGGTTATAAATAAATAAATAAATAACTAAATAAACAAACAAGTGCGATAAGTGCAACTAGTGCAAAAAAAAGTGCAATGAGTGTGAAAAGTGCGGGAGATCCCCTATTAACGCCGTAAAAGAGTGCAACCCAATAAGTAATTATAAGGCCAACCGGCCCACCTGGTCAGCAGGGATTGTCACAACCAAAGCCTGTCAAAGACCTGCAGGCGAGGTCAAGAAACAACGGACAGACCGTGAAAGACATAGCATCAGGATTATAGCCTAACAATCAAGCTAAGTAATTTTTCTAATTGCATGTCTTATTAACAAAACCATTTTATTCCAAAAAAATCTAAAGTAAAACGTCTCCAGTAGCACCAAATATTCATTGAATATATTTAATATTTAATGAATATTTAATGTTTTTTTAAATATATAAATATTTGCTTAATATGTAATAAATATATTTTTATAATATATGTTTTTTAATATACAGTGGATGTTTAGCTAATATTATTTTGGAAATATTTGTTTTGAATACGTAGTAAATATTTAATAAATTTATTTAAAATATATTTATTTTTTATGTTCAGTGAATATTTAATAGATATTAATAAAAAAAAAAAAAATATACGTTTTAGAACATTTTTATTATATCCATTAAAAATTATGAAAATATATTTTTTTATAGCTATTTTAAGATATTTATATAATATTCAAAAGTATTCAAAATTAATTATTTTAATATTATCTGGAATAGATATTGAAAAAATATCTAAAAAAACATAAATACCTGTTTATAATTACTAAATTAATAAAATATTTAAAAAAAAATAATAATATTTTATAGACCTAAGTCGTCACCTGAGTATGAACAGGGCAATAAAGCTGTCAACAAAACAATTCACTATAACAAACCGAGACCAAATAAATTTGACATAAGACATAAACAATAAACATAAAGACATAAACAACAAACTAAGAAAACATAAACAAAGTAAAAAAAAGCAACCTAATCAAAGCACTCTAATCAAACTCCACGGAATTTGTAAACATTAGACTACACTAAAAGTAAAAATAAATACCTGCTACACTGAGAGAAAAATTTTTGTAAAATCATTCAAAACAATAATAACTCAAAGGGATTCAAATATATGTTAGCGTCATTGGTGTATCCCATTAAATTAATAAGTGTATAACAATTGTATAATACATACCTTTTTGAAACAACGTTGAGAAAGGCAATGAAATAAATAGATTTCTTTTTGTATATATATTTTAAAGAGGGTACACTTTAAAAGTGTTTAACAACATTGTAAAACTGTTGGTAAATAAATATAAAACTACAATTTTTTCTATTTGAATCAAATGTACCCGACTATTTAAATTAATATAATGTCATATGCTTTTCATGACATGATATTTCTCTAAGTGTAATGGGAAAAACCATTACCAAAAGGGTAAAAGTAGCCCAACTAAAATACTGGGTCCACGTCACTCGTAGACAACGCAACAACATACTACAAGCCACCCTTAAACTAGATCTTAAAGACAAAAAAGTCGGGAGACCATGCTTCACATTTCATGACACGTTAGCACAAAACATGCACTTCTCACAAATTAACAAGACCAGCTGGGAGCAAATAAGCAACAATAAAAACAAAAAAAAAAAAAAAAAAACAACCGACACACTTTACCAAGTTCAGGAATTATCCGACACGGATAATGACAATAATGAACAAGACGAACCCCTCGACTAGGAAACTACACCCTGCATCGGAATAACAACTCCCCAACTCCAAATAGTAATCCCAAATGTTTGGAGTAATATTAATCGACTGGTCTAGGGGGATTCCGCGTCGTACTTAGTTTTAAGTCGGCGTAATTGTCCCCCAAAAACCAACACCTTCCCGTCCCTTCTCCATACCCCACTGAGCGTATAGCATAGGCTCGGCGAACCCGGGAACGGCTATTAAAACTATTCGCCTCTCGCTCTCGAGCTCCAAATAGGGGACAGTACTGAACGCAATGGACATTCGCACCCAGCAAACACGGGTGAAGCCGCGAAGTTGTTGGGGAAGAACAAAAATCGGCGTAAGTAAACATAGGCCTGTACGGGGTTCGAGAGTCAAGAGGAAATGGGGCTGGTTATACGTCTCTTATACTCATACTCATACTCACTCATACTTTTTCATGTTATATTTATTAGAGTTCACGCTCAATCAACTGTTAAAAAGGAGTAAATAATAATCGGCTTCGAGGTCATTCCAATTGAGAGTCCGCAATTTCCCATTATGCCTCATTAGTCGACAAACTTTAATAACTTAATAATTACCATAAAATACTAGGTAATAATTTGACCAAATCACAAAAGGCAATGTCTGCGTTGCGCATTCAGATGAATACAGACCTTTACACACCTCTTAAAATTTACAGGATAGTAATTCAAAATTGACTTGTTGTATCAGGACTCCACGGACAGTGGGGGTAATTTCAATGTCGCTATCGCACATTTACTGTTGCTACTCACTCCAAACGTAATGCCAAATAATTAAATATGACTGGTAAAAAATCACTTAACTAATTATGAGACATAAAATTTAATGTGAATCTGCAAGGACAATTTAATAAATCCCGTATTCAAGAAAATCGATTTTAATTACACTTAATTTACACAGCGTTTATCTTAAATCTTCTTTAAGAAATATTTATTAAAATAATTAAATAAACTCAAGTACAATCCTGACATTTAGCTTAATAAAATCCCTTACAGCCCTGCCCTTTTTATTAGATAGAATCAAGTACCAATTGTTTATAACTTACTTATCTAAATTAAAATACGAGATAGTTCAAAGGTAAATTTATTTCATGTCGATTACGGGCGTGGTTTATTAAAACGGTAGCCATCATGGCGGAATAGATCGATCTATGACGCCAAGTCAAATGATCGAATATTTATCTTTACACAAGGTATTTGTGTAAACTAATTATACCAAAATGTTCGAGAATATTTATACTACAATAATTTAGTTATTAAAATGTACAAACCTACAAATTTAAACTTTTACATTCACCAAATTTACACCTCATCTTCTTTGCACGGTTTCTTCTCGAATGCTCCTCGTCTCCGTTCCAGTGTTGCCAACAGTAAAATATTAAAACTCTCAAAAACCTAAACAAAAATTCTCCAGAATTCTCCATCTTTGCCAAAAAAAAATCTCGAATACTTTTTAAGGGCAAAACAAAGAGGTTTGTATGGACACAAAATGCAAAAAATATAAAACAGTTTATTTAAAAAGTTAACAAAAAAATAAATAAAAAAACAACTTTGTAATATAAGGCTTTAATGCCTTTTTATATAATAAACATTTTCTTTTAACATGGAAATAACAAAAAAATAAGGATGTCCCAAAAGTAGCTGGCCAAACTTTGCTAACGTAATGTAGGTACAGATCAAAATAAGTCTATTTTTCTATATCCTAAGTTTGACGGGCACCTTTTAGGATAAACTGTAGAAGGATTTAGATAGTACTAATATATTCAATTATATTATCTATTGTTTCATCATTATATATTTTTTTAGTACCTGCATTATCAGGGAAGTGGTAGTCCTTACAGCATAACTGTAACCGTTTAAGGCCAAATCTAATGTATAAAAGATTATTTAATAACGGCGATTTCATCCTTGTTTTTGATTTTATTACATTCATAATATTAAATATATGTGTATATACGTTCAACGTCAGCGTTGGACGTGGAGTCTTAGAGCTAAATGTACAAGATCTTTGAATACATTTTCCCCAGATGCATCTCTGTATTCATTAACCTCTCCCCAAAATTTTTTAACATGTGGATGGGATGTATCAAACTTCCGACCGGTGAATAGGTAGGGTAACTTAATTAAAAAATTACTAGTACCTAGAACGCACCCAACCAATACTTTCAATATTTTTTATTCCGTATTTTAATTATTAAAAATTCGCCAAAAACTCTCCGATGTATCTTTAAATTCTCCAGGTTTGAGACTTGTCGCTATCTAACTTAAAAACTCTCAACCAAGAACAAAAAATCACCAGAAATGGTGAAAAATTCTCCAAGATGGCAACACTGCTCCGTTCTCAGTTTTCCCACCTTGACTACCGGCATTCTTCCCCCTTCCTTTTCCCACCTAAACAGGAGTGCCCGTCTACAAAATCGTTCTGCACTCGGTACGTCATACATTTTTACTTCGCGCTAAATTTTAAATGTTAAATGACTTTTTGAATACATTTATTTTAAATAATTAGGATCGTAATAACCCACGGATTGTTTAGTAGGGGGGTATTTGTAGATCTCCTCAAATGTTAATTTTTTTATGAACATTTTAGTTTAGTTTCTTAGATTTTACTACCTCGAGGTAAAATAGTTTACAGTAATAAAAACCTTATGATAATACTTTAAGGTAATGTACCTTGTTTTTGCATATTTTTAGGTATATATATATATATATATATATATATATATATATATATATATATATATATTAGGGTGATTCATTTCCGCAAAGTTTTTTTTTTCGGTGCTTAAGCAAAATATTAATCTACCTATAGAAAAAAAAATTTCACCAAGGTAGAGCTCTTAATATCAATTTTAAGTACTTGCAGTTTAAATTTAAAGTTTTCCCATTTAAAATGCATGTAAAAAAAATGTTTTTTTTTCAAATTTCTAATGCTTGCCCGCTTTTTACAATATTGTGAATCGGTTTTATGGACCTTATAGGGAATTTCACGCTCTTCAAAATTGTCTTTGTGTTTTTTTGTGTAACTCGTAGTGGTTCGCCAGTAGGAGTCATCAAAGTTCAATTTTTTGAATGAACATTTTTTTTGCAATTTTTTTTAACAATTCGCAAAAAATAGTGAAAAAAAAGAGCTGAATCGTAAAAAATAGTCTTTTAACAAATATTTGATGAATTTACGGCCATTTTTATATCTTAAAACGTAAGTAATTGATAAATATTAACCAATTATGCTATTTAAATTAAACTTTCTTATTTACTATCGATATAATTCTCTACAAAAATAACTTTTTCAGAGTTATTATGATTTCTGACTAAAAATAAATATAAACATAACACATCAAATCGAATTTTTTTTATTTTTTTATTTCATAAATTTGTTGCTTTTATGTTAAAAAGTGTTCGGTTGGGTTGAGTTTGTTGGTTTGTTTTGGTTATATCGTAACATAGAATCTACTAGAAGTTGTCGAACTCTTTTTATTTTTTTATTTCATAAATTTGTTGTTCCTTTGTTAAAAAGTGTTTTATTTTTATCGTAACATAAATTTGCCCATTTTAGTTGGGTTTTTTGCTCAATGGGGCGGGGGGGCCCAATGGGGCGGGGTCGGTTGGGTTGTGTTGTTGAGTTTGGGTTGGTTTGGTTTTATGACGTAACTAACGTGCCCTTAACATGTATACAGGTACAATTTATTATTATATTATTGTTGTGCCGCCAATTTTAAATTAAGCGGCACGGCAGTGATGACGTTTTTTATCTATTACGTCACTAGCGTGCCCGTAAAAAATAAATTGCAGGCACTCTAACGTGCTCCTAGTCACTTCGTACTTTGTTCTCGGACTAATCACTAAATACAACAAACAATACATTTTGGGGTTAAGTATAAAGCATCAAACCCGTTTACAAAGACAATAGAGTCGCTAACGTCATACTAATTAACTAGAGCAATCATAAAATTGTAACAGTTGCTTGCCATAAAGAAGCACCTGCAACTTTTTTTTCTAAATTCCAAAGTCTAAAAATAATTTATATTAACCTTTATCCTACCAAAAAGTACGCCACTGATCGACTAGGAACTTTAGGTTAATCTGGTGAATTTATTATGTTATGGTTGGTAACAACAGTGTTTCCAAAATCTCTCAAAAAAGTTGACAAACATTGTTTAAATTTAGCTTAATTACAAAAATGACAAAATTAACAATGCAAATTGTCAATTTGGCGTTTTTATTAATTGTTGGTTATTTCATTTTTGTACTGAAGGTAAATTCAAACAAAATCTGCCAACTTTTATGACAGAATCTAGTGCATTTCTTTTAAATTTTAGGTTATGTTTTCAAATTGTAAATATCTTAACTAAGGGAAGTGCTTTTGTATTTATTTACACAAATTAAATGTTTAAAGTTTAACCTGTGAACTGGTCCCAATTTCATCTGAGTAAACAGAGAAAAAAACTGATGAAAAATTAATTTTGTGGTTATGGATTTCAAATTTCAAAGGTACTAAATTTTCTAATCATTGCTTAAGCTAATAGCTGGATCAGTAAATAAATACAGAAGGGTATTACAGCTTTAAGGGCATACAACTTTTGTATTTATTGAGTTTTTATTTATTTTTTGCAAGAAAAAATTTTAGTAACAATTTTTTACATCTGGCAACGCATAGCTACTTTGTTGGTTGGTATCTATGTACTCACAAAATACAGGTGTGCAGAGATAAACAAGTGTGTAACCAGTGGCGTATCACAAAAAATATAAAAAAACTTCTAATGCATATTTTTTCTTTATCTTTGGAAAAATGCTTTTTAAAATATTTTTCCTTTATTCCTTATGTCAAAAGGTATTCAGTATTTTAATATATAACATTCATTACATAATACCCTGTATATATATATATATATATAGGTGTCACCTAATAAATTGTCATCCTTTGGGGGGGTGATAGTATACGCCAAAACAAGAAAGTTTTTCCCCTATCATTTTTGCATTAGAGCTTCTGTTTTTTAATAAAAAAATTATGAATTTTTTTTGACAAAACCAGGGAGCCACTGGATGTCACTGACCTATATATCATCATTGTTTTTACCTCTAAAAACAATGATGATATGAAGTACAACAAGAAATATTTATTATAGAATATGAGAGTTGGTTCGAAAATAGTTTTTTTTATATCCGAAGAAACTGAAAATTCACCAAAGAAACAATGCACTGGAAGACCTAGCAAGCCTTTTATGGAATCTAGTGAGACGTCAAAAAGACGCAAATCTTTAAAAATAAGGGAAAGTATTGGTACTGATGGAGTTAATTTTGTGTATAAAAATACATTAAATAGCAATAATGAAAATTTACCATCAACAAGCGCATTAAGAGAAATTCCACTCTTAGATGAAGAAGCACTGACATTACTTCTGGATTTGTCCAAAGCAGGCTATATGAAATTACGAAAAATTGCATAATTCAAATTTATTTCCTTCGTATCAGCACATTAAGAAACCCAAGAGTGAATGCTATCCCGGTGATATAACTACAACCGAAATGGGATCTGCAATAGGTCTGCAATCACTTTTAGATCACACTTCCAAACGTTTGCTGGAATCTATAAATTACGATGCTAATTTCAGTAATAAAGATCTTGAATTAATGGTTAAATGGGGTTTTGATGGAGCGTCCGGACAAGGTGAAAATAAACAAAAATTGTTATGCTCTTCTACTAGCGTATTTATGATTTCAATGGAACCAATATTACTAAAGAATAAAGTGGATACGAGGATTTGGGAGAACCCTGAACCTTCATCTACAAAGTATTGTAGGCCCATTAAGTTCGAATATATAAAAGAGTCTCCAGAAGTAATAACAAGAGAGGTAGAACAAGTAAATGTACATATTGGCAAGTTAATTCCAACAAAATATAAAATTTGTAACATAAAGTACACGATACTTTTCACAATGCTGGATGAAAAAGTTGGACAAGTTCTTTCAAGTACCCCTTCATCGCAAACCTGCATAAATTGTGGAGCAACACCCAAAGAAATAAATAATTAGGTCCTTATTTAAACAAAATACCTATAAGTAAGGATTATCGAGTCTCCATGCTTCGTTTTATGGAGTGCATTCTTCATATTGCCCATAATATATCGTTGGTGGTGTTGGTCTGCAAGAACTAATGAACAGAAGGAATTAAAACAAAAAGAAAAAAAACCGCATACAGGACGAATTCCGCCAAGAAATGGAATAGTTGATAAATTTTCCCAAACAAGGAGTGGGAATTCTAATGATGGGAATACGGCAAGAAGATTTTTTCAAGATGCACTGAAGTCTTCTAAAATCACTGGAATTGACTACGAGTTAATAAAAAGGTTCTCCATTATATTACAAACTTTGGTATATGGAGAATATATTAATATTTTAAAGTTTAAAGAATACTCATGGTAAGCGACTGAATTATATGTAACTCTAACTATATCCATGGTATTACATGCCTGCTTCCGTGCATAGAATTCTTATGCACGGATCGGATATAATAAACAACTTTTCTCTTCTGATAGGGCACTTGTCGGAAGAGGCACAGGAAGCAAGGAATAAGGATTACAAAAAATAAGGGAATTTCATACAAGGAAATTTGATCGGAAATCCACAAATGAGGAATTAATGCATATGAGCCATTCCACGCGTAACGGATAGGACAGTTGCCGTGTTTTTATTTACAAAATAATATTGTTCTATTATATTACAGTGGCGGCTCGTGGGTGTACAGGAGGGTGAGGCTACATAAGGTTAATTTTGTCTAAATACGAATAAATTTCCACGTCACCCGGGAGGTATTATTCTGCGACGCGTTGACCTTTTTTAAAATGGAGCCGATAACACTACTAAACCAAAAAATAAACTCTAAAAAACAAAACAAACAAAATATCACATCAAAGACTAGTTTTAATCTTAAACTTAAAATATAGTCTTAAAAAAGTTAAAAATAAATAAATTAATCAAAAAATAAAAATAAAACTAAAAAGTCGACCCCTACCTAAGTATTAAAAAATATAAAATACTATACGTCTATCTTTTAAGATTGAAAATTTATCTATTATTTGGTCGTAAAATTGTGGGTCTGCAGTGAGATTTAAAAGTAATTCCAAATTTTCAAACTGCGTCTCTAATTGAAGAATTATGCAATCTATTATTTCAAAATATAAAATTTGCTTAATAAAAACTGCTAAATCTACCTTAGTGTGTTCCCTACAATAATTAAATAAGAAATTTTACTAATCGAGACAAAAACTATAAAAGATCAGCCAAAAGTTATAAATAATTTAATCTGAATCAAAACAATAACGTGCTCTACAAACGCTAAGAGAATACTGGCAACCTTCTTTGTCTCCGCTGGCATCCCACCATAAACGGACCACCAATCAGAACAAACCAAGCCAACTAAATTTCGCCTCATCTACGGTGTTTATTCGCGAACTTACGGCGATATTTTTGTTGGTGAGTCATTTTCGCTTTCAAGAGGTAAATGGAAGCTTCCGAGGCTGTGAAAATTTCGCCTCTGTCCAAGCGACTCAACGATGCACGTTAACTTGACGCGCTTTGCGCCTGGATTTTTATTTACGCTTAATATGATTGATTGGTTTTTTACTTTTTATTGGGTAGAACTGTTGTAAAAATACACTTGTAATAGGCAAAAATATAAATACAAAAAGTCGTTCGTTCCTTTATTTTAAGGGTGAGGCGCGGCCTCAGAGGCCTACCCTGACGAGCCGCCACTGTTATATTACCAATGTCAAATTTTTATAAATAGTTCTAAACTAAAGCTGTTTAACAAGTTTTTTAATTGGCAAAATTAGGTATCGTGGTTGACTGTTTAATTCCTTAAAAACTAATAATTTAAAGCGTAACGGACGGGACTTCGTAATAGTCCCGTCCGTTACGCTTTAAATTATTAATTTTTAAGGAATTAAACAGTCAATCACGATACCTAATTTTGCCAAATAAAAACCTTGTTAAACAGCTTTTGTTTAGAACTATTTATAAAAATTTGACATTGGTAATATAATAGAACAATATTATTTTGTAAATAAAAACACGGCAACTGTCCTATCCGTTACGCGTGGAATGGCCCATACTAACAACATCGGATCCAATGATAACCGGAAAAATGAATTATATAAAAACTAAACATAAGCCTTTGGACAAAGAAGCATGGGATTTATTATTAAGTGAAGATATCAATATCACGTACTTTTTAAAAGGATTATAGGATTTATTCACCAGGCCCATAATAAATCACTATTAATATACATAATAAATATTAATAAAAATGATAAAGTTAATTAATTGATGAAATAGTTAAACGCAAATCTACAAAATTCTTGTGTTTACTATAATTAACTTATTTAACAAATGGCTTGTACAATTTATTTGTTACTTACATTTATACATAAAAAAACAAATAAAGATAATTAAAAAAACCTATGTTTCATTTAATTATTTGTTAATTTTTACAGTCTTTATTTATAAATAAAAACAAATATTATATCTATTTGTTATGATTATTACATTCAAAAAATTAAATTTGTTAAACAACATTGTTTATTATTGACAAAGACAGTTTATTTTCTATCAATACTGAATGGAGCGGAGGCCAAGTCTATCTAATAATGAAACCCTAAAACAGTTTTTTAAAATTTTCATTTTTACAACAATTTTTTTTTACAATGAAAATTTTGGAGATTTTTTAATTAAAAAATAGATGACAGAAAAACCGTTACAAATATTTTAAGGAAATTTCAGGATTTATTGCTTAATGTTCACATTTTGTAAAACAATTCAAAATGAATTATTTATTTATTATCATATTTTTAATTAACTTTTAAATAAACAAATGAAAATTTTAATGACTTCTCCCTCAAATTATAAATTTGTTTTTTTTTCAGTTACATGCATATCAATATACTGATGGTGACTTTATATTAAAATATATTAATTTGAATTTCACGATCAAGTGGGAAATGAGGGGTCCACTTGAGGTGATCTTACTCAGTTCAAACCGTGTAAATCACTTAAGCATGGATCAGGGGCGTAGCTACCGCGGTATCAGCCGTATCAATGATACGGACCTATTAAAAATGCCATATAGAAACACAAAATAAAAATCTATCTGGTTCAATATAGGAATTTGAAACAGGCATTGCACTATTGAACCAGATAGAATTCCATACCTGGAAAACCATATAGAAAAGTGATTTCTATATGGATTGCCATATAGGTTCATATTTCTCTATCTGGCCCAATATGGTTTGGGTGTGAAAAAATTATTACCATATAGATAGATAGATGAAAAGACACATAAAACAGAAACCAGATAAATCCATATAAAAATCCCCAAGTTGTACATTTTAAAATGAAATTCCATATTAAACCATATAGATTCCAAAGTGTAAACCAGGTCGTTCCATATAGGACATATAGAACCATATAAATCCATATTAGTTTCCTTATCTGGATCAATATGGGTTCTATAGGGCATTTTTAATAGGGGGGGGCGCCTGGCTAGGGGGGCAAGCGATTGGCTTCGACATGCGTAAGCAAAAAAGATATTACCCACATGTTAACAAAATTGAGGCTTGAAATTAAATAAATAAATAAATAATATTATTTAATTGTTTATACTGCGATTTATTGAATTAAAATTTTCCTGTTCCAACGAGGCCGTGAACTCATACGAATTGTTTCTGCCCGCATCTTTCCGCTATGCGTTGTCTGCGGCGCAGTCTGCGTATATTGTTCTGTGCTCTGCGCCGCATAACTGCGTGTTATTATCATAGGTTATATTAATAGCAAATTAGAAATACATATTAGCGTTACAATTATTTCAAATGACTTGCCTTTATTTTAAAATAAAAACCTTTTGAAAGATGTTAATGAACGGTAAATGTCTAAAACGAGACCAAATTTTAAAATTTGTTTGTCTGTACATAAAAAGCTATGTATACATATTTAATTTATTAAATTATAAAAAATTGGTAAATGCAAAAAAAATGATACCCTAAACAACTTTTTTTGCTTGCCCAAAATAGACTTTCGGCGTGACACACAGAATTTTTTTGCCAGCAGCTTTTCCCGTATAAGGGCCCCTACCAGATTTTTTAAACGGGGCCCCTCTAGGCTAGCCTACGCCACTGGCATGGATCAACAACGTGGCAATGACCACCGAAATTATATAATCAAGTTTTGCCACTTTCAAGGTTTGTAAAAAGTTCTGAAAACGTTTCCATAGCTAGTATACCCACTTTACTACCAGTTCCAAGTAAAACTAAAGTGATGTGGTTTGGTTGCCGTTACTTTTCATCAATCATTCACTTTAAAGTTTAGTCAGTGGCCATAACGTTTTTGATACCAGATTAGTTAGATTTAGTTATTTTAACGTAATTGCCACTCATTTGAAGTTATCGTATACGATATCAGTTTTCGTCACCATAATGCTACTTGGGCCCAGTAAGTTTTCGAACAAGAGTCAAGGTTACCTCAATCACCAGTAAACGAACATCAGGTTCACTAAGTTTCCGAAAACGCCTATACCTGTTAAGAAAGCAATATTCATAAACAGCAAGAAAGGAAATAGCGCCTTACCGTCCTTTTTCTACATATAATTTTGACAAGGTCATGTGGGGCAGCACTAGGTTGGAAGTACCGAATATCAGGGCCGGTTTAAAGGAGGCGCGAAGTGGGCAAATTAACACAACTATAAGGATTATAATCGTTTATAAAAGTCGGCCGCCAAGCAGAAGTTGGGCATGCATTATCTTTTTCGGTACATTAAAAACATCGGTAAACAAACACACAACATCGATTTTTTAGAAACGATACCTTTATTTTGATGTTTTGTTACATCGATGGTTTTACTTTTGCATTTATATATATTTTTTAATTCTTGGGTACTAAATTAAAAAGTATTTTCTACTTTTAA